>CM053767.1:15354643-15422143 GCA_028658305.1 Pachyuromys duprasi
TCCCCCCCCCTCCGCTCCGCTTCAGCTCCACTTAATATATCTGAGCATTAAAAACTGAACAAGATTAGCTGCCACCTGAATCAGCTTCTTGGAAGAAGTCTGAGCAACACAGAGGGCAGTGGGTGAAGCTGATGGTGCAGGGGACAGCAGTCCTACCCGAGGCCACCGAGGTCCTCTGCTTTCGTCCTCTGAGCTACGGGAACTAAGCTCTGCATCTGGAGAACGCTGTCTCTCCCATTCAAAGAGGAACCGAATCAGGGCTGGTTGCAACGCTGAAGTAACCAGCTTCATCTAGCCCAATTTTCTCACCCGCAAGTGAAATCAAGTTTACGTCAGGAGCTTGCTAATCTGAAGAGCAAGCGCTATGTGCTTTGCAGGTGATCTATTTCCGCAGGGAAGTCTGGGCAGCTGCATTTGGAGACAGGGCCAGGAACTGAGAGAGCAGTACTGGTTCACGGGCATCTTATCCAAATGGTTAATCCTACAGGTTTCTGTTTCATGATTACTGTAAAAAGTTTGTGTCTGTTCGGTTTGGTGAGACAAAGGAAGCCTTTAAATCAGAAAAAAAAGAGCAACACAAAGCGGGCAGATGCTTCTAAGATGGAGCAGCAGATCAAAGTGCAGCCTACCCAGGGACCTAGAGCCATGGCCCATCAGTAAAGAACACTGTGCTCTTCCAGAGGACCTGGGTTCTGTTCCCAGCACTCAGCATTGCAAGAGCTGATGGATGCAGAAAACATATATGGTATTATGTAGTGTTACGATGTGGGAACAAATTTAACACAGTGCCCCAGTTCATAGTGGCCCTCAAAAATACTGGTTCAATCTGATTCTATTAAAATAGACAAACTATTAGGCTTTTCAACCCAGAAATGGAAGTATTAAAAGAGAATATAGAATGTATTAGGTATGCATAAGATCTCAATAAGGATTCTTAGAAAAATTTCACAAAAGTAATCAAATCTGGGAACTACAGATGACTCAGCAGTTCAAGTGCTCAGTGATCTTGTAGAAAACCCAAGTTCAGTTCTCAGAACTTATACTGGATGGCTCACAATTGTCAGTTATTCAAGCTCCGCCCTCTTATGGTCTCCACATAAACCTATAGGTATATGCCGTACACACACACACAAATCAATAATAAGTAAACCAAATTTTTTTAAAAAATCATAAAATCTAATTGCACATTCAGCTTGAAAAGAGATGATAAGAAGAATAAAAAACAAATTTGACACTCAGTCCATACCAAGATTGAAAACTTGTCAACCCAAGAAGTTAAAGGTATAGAGAGGCTAGGGGGCTCAATAAGTCATTTGCAAACGGCTGAAGTCAACAGCCAGGGATGCGTTCAGCATAACTGTCACTGTCTGGGAGCTCAAATTGTGGTGATGCTGTTCCTTTCTGTTTTGATGCCAGTCTGTGTGGAAGTTTGGAGTGTGGAGTTCCTGTAGTATGGCCACTGCTGGTCACCTTGCCATTGTGCTCAAGAACTAAAGGCATCCCATGTGTACAGCACAGCACAAGAACTCCTGATGGGTGACTGGCAGGTCGACGCTTCCCAAATAGGAAAGGGCATCTAACCTTCCAGTAGCCCTCCATTTTGTCCAGTTCCATAGAAACTAACCTTTTGAATCTAAATGTATTAATCAGACAAGTATTGAAGCATTGGGCATATTGAGTTTAAAGACACTGACCTGTGGCAAGCAGGAAATATAAGAGATAACTCCAACAAATCTCCCAGTACTCATAAATCTGAGCAGACGCATAAATCCTGCATCCACATTATGCTGCAGATCAACACTTATCTCATTTGGGAGAAACACACAAAAGCCTGGGAGGGAAGAATACTCGGAAGGCTCCGTCACTGAGGAAACAGAGGCAGTGTTGACAACCTTTGAGGGATGGCAGGCAGATACCATCAGTCAGCAATGCAAGCAAGAGAAACTGCTCCTCTCATTCCATGCCTACACTTAAAGATCATTAATATCTTAAGACCGTTTCCAGAGACGCAATGCTGTTGCTCCAGAATGCCGGGGAGAGTGATGACAGAAACTAACGGGTGCTGGCACAATGCCAGCCAGTGGCATAGTTTTCTTTTTCCTCTGGCCACACCTTGCGATAGCCTTCAACAATGTGGAAAGCCATTCCTGCCGTGTGTTTTAAGCCGCTTATCCACACAATCATAAGGGAAACAACTCTGCCACAGTGTCAGGGCAAACAGTAGATAGCCGAGAGACTGCCATCAATCACAGACGTTCTGATCAGCTCCCAGGTCTCGTCTAGGTCATGTTATGACTTCTTTATTAGTGTTTAAGGTCACCAAGAGACAGGCAAGTGCATCCTATGACAGGAAGTGTAGTGAGTCTCTAGAGTGACATGTTTGCCTTTGGTAAGCCCTGTGGCTGTGACTCGGAAATCCAGGGAAATGAGTTCAGCTCAGTCAGACTCCAGGCGCCGCGCTGCCTCGCAGCAGACAGAATGAAGCAGAATAATAAAGGCCTTCCTGCCATTCTCCACATTCAGCCGAATTCCGGTCAGCCCCTCCAGTCTGGATTTCAGACGGCTCTCTTCTATTCCGTTCCCCATGCTGCGAGCTGGAATTCACAGGAAGGGGCTCCAGAGAAGGGCTGGCCCCAACTTCAAGCCAGGCGGTGCCAGCAGAGCCCTTCTGCAGGAAGACAGATTAAGGGGCATGTGTAGCACTCGGTGAGTAGAACAAAATTTAGTGCCCAATGTGGGCTCCCACAGAGTACTGCTCGGCTGCTTTAGAGCTGGCAGCCACACACAAACACAGATACAGTGCCACACACTTATTCCCTTGCTCAGTGCAGTAGAGAAGGAAAGACAATAGGGCACCCCCCTCTCTACCCTTGGGAACCCAGGCCTGGCAAGATAACATTTTGGTCTGTCTGTTGGGGGCTAGGCTCATTCCTTACCCACTATGATTCCTACTAGAGACCTTGAAAGATTCAGATGGATTGGAAGATGATTCTTGGAAACTTTTATTACTGGTATAAGGGTGAAACACAGTTTCCTCGAGTTGCTAGGAAAAGACAGTTCTAGAAAGGGGTACTTCCTGGGTCCTTAAACTAAAAAAAAAAGCATAATTTGTTAATACACAAGCAGATTTGGGAATGGATAATTACTCTCTTGTTATGTAAAGAATTTAATATTCATATTAGGGCATACAAGCATGGTTGGCACGATGGCTCTTCAGGCAAAGGCATGTGTTGCCAAGCCTGAGGACCTGAGTTCAATAGCCAGAACCCAAATGGTGGGAGGAGAGAATCATATCCTGCAGGTTGTCCTCTGACCTTCACATGTGAACTAAGGCACACACTGCCCCAATATATACATACATTCACACACAAAAACTTTGATTAAGTTTAAAAGACATGGAGGCACCAACAGATGTTTCCATGCAATGAAGATTAATATATAATGTTGCATTGTGATATTTAAGCACCAACATGCATATGTGTATGTATGTATGTATGTATGTATATATATATATATATGTGTGTGTGTGTGTGTGTGTGTGTGTTCATGTATCTGGCCATTGGTATTGGAAATAAAGCTTAGAATATTGTTGATCTTGTAAATGGTGAACATAGTCCCTTGACACTGTCTACTTTGACTACAAGTACATAAACAAGACATTTCCAAAAGGCTCAGCATCTCTGTCAGCTATTGTTAGGTAAGTAATGTGTAAATAGTGGCATTTGCAAGACGAGGCATTTGCTCCAAAAGCCTCTGGCCTTACTGTAGAGCAATGTCTGACATGATATAGGTAGACAGTAGATATTTATTGAGTGACTAATGAATGGGGAGGCCATCTCAGACTACAGTCACATGTCACCAAACGTTTAAAAGAAGAATGAATACAAACATAAATTCAATATTCACAAGTTAACATTTTAAAGATCACATGATCTTAAGGAACACTCCTGGTGTGAAAACTCTGCGACTTCTTTGGAATGGCAGACTAAATTTTCTTGTCATGAGAAAGGGTCTGGCGTTTGGCAGAACTTGGTAGAATTTGGCACAGGCTAGCCACCAGGGTCTGTTGTCTGCCCGAGATGGCAGTACTTGACTGAGTTAAGAACTTGTACTGAAGTCACCATAGACAACAAGCATGACGAGAAAGCTTTGTCCCTGGGCCTTTTTATTCCCCATGGGGTGGGGAAGGTTACAGTGCCACATATGTGGATGAAAGACATTTCAGATCATGGCATCTGGTGCCTAGGGACATCCATGGTGGGCACAGACCCCATGCGAGGGTGACCTCTGTCAGGAGGAGCTGGTCCTCTGGGACACACACGGCCCCAACAATTAAGCATACAGGGCCTTTCACTGACCATACCGCGAAGCTGAGACTGCAATGAGAACATCGGTATTTAGTCAAGGACATGTTTCAGGTCATTCATAACTATGCTGGATAAATAAAATGCATCATCTTGATTATGGCTGGGGCTTCCATGCAGATGAGTGGCAGGCAGGGGAAGCTCTACGAAGCCTTAAAAACCCACCAGGCATTTTGGACATCAAACGTCAATTACAAAGGATCACTTTGATGAGTTAAGAGTCAGGGAATCAGAACCAGATGGATTAAATTTTCCTTGAAATGCACACAGGATTAAAAATGAAGAGGAGCACTCAACACAGTGTATTATATCCAATGCTAGCCAAAGCATTTGAGGCAAAAAAAATTACTACAGACTTTTGAAAATTAAGTGACCATTTGCCCACATCTACATTCTACATGGCTACCTGAAGAGCTGGAGAGAGAGCTCCATGGATAAGGAAAAGAAAAGTATTTCCTGGAAAACCAAGAGTGAACAAAGGGGGAAAGGATTCTCTAGGCATGTGTTTCAATCCGTTGTTTAGGTAAATAAGTTCACATGAAATCCCAATGGGAAGATTTACAAGTGGGAACAAATGAAGGGTTGCATTTGGTTGCATATAGGCTGGCCAGGCACCTCATTAAAAACTCCTGATCGTGTCTGACAGATCTCAGTAGGTGCTTAAGATACACTGCTCACTTCAATGCATGCGAAGGCTTCACATCTTGAATCATGATCCTTGTGTGGATCAGCCAACCAGAGCTCCTTTTCTGGTGATTACTCAGTGACACTTGACTCCCAGGTTGTCCATCCTTCTAGTGACAGCAGGAAGGACTCAGCTGCGGCCACCATCTCAAGATCTCAGTGGCTTCTGGTTCTCATGAATAGGTTGTTGAAAGAGCAAACAAGGTTCAATTTTGTGCAATGACACCCTTCCTGGTATCCTACAACAGGGCTGTCCATGCATATTGACTCACAGGCCTGCAGGGTGCCCTTTGGAAGGTCTGAGGCCATGGATCCCAGATGATCTCTAAACAGATAGTGATGATTTTAGGAAAGCTGCCACCTTCTCCTGTGTCCTCTTTATGTTTCCATGGTGCTGCCCTCAGCCCTTTCCCTCAAGGGTGTGTGTGGAAAGACGACATTACAAATATAAGCTACAAGCATACAGGTTTAACCTATGTCACTGTGGTTCAGAAAAATGTTCCCTAATAGCCCATGAATTAAAAGTTTGGAAAGGAAACAGAGATGCTAATGGGAAATGTTGAAGCCTTTAAAGGCAAGAGTCTCACAGGAGGAAATGAGGTCACCGGGGATATGCTTTAATGGAAATAATAGGGACCCACTTCTATGTGCTCCTTTGATAATGTATCAAATCACCAAGGGGCCAAAAACAATAGGGTAATTGACCATGGGCTGAAACCTCCAAAAATGTGAGCCAAAATAAACCTTTCTTCTATTTAAGCTCATTCATTTAAGGTGTTTTTTAAAGTGATGGAAAGCTAACTAACACAATATAACCTCATTACTTTTTTCACACTCGTATTTTATTATAAAGGGTTACATAAGGCCATATTCATGCAAGCATGCCCTGTTCTTTAAACCCCAGTTTCTACATCTAGGAACTAAGCAGAGCAATAGGCCCAGAGAACTTAATGACAAGAGGACCCTAAGGTACAGAATCATGTATGTGTTGTAAGTTTTTCAAGTTATAAGTTGCATATATTTATTCTGTTAGTATACATGCATTTACTTCATTAGAGACCTTAAAAGATAAAGCATTCCATATGTGTAATAAGTGTCTAACAGTGGCCATAGAAAAATTTCTGACACTGGTCTGGGTTTTCTTATGTGCTGGCAACCACTTCAGTATTGTATGTGCATTGATTTTTTTTAAATCTTCAAGCCATATATGAGAAAGAAGCAGTTATTACTCATATTCTATAGCTAAGCAATCAAGCTCATCATGATAAGAAGCTTCCCTGTCACTTAATTACAGATAAAGACAGAAAATGAGCCTGGGAAATCTGGATCCAGAGCTCACATCCACAGCCCAGACTGATCAAACCCTATAGATGGTAGAAGCAATAAGTGGTGGTTGTATGCAAAGCATGAGCGTGCATGTTTGCATGTATGTTTAAGTTGCATTTACCAATAAGAAATAAGTTGCATTTACCATACAAAGAAAAGAACAAAAGTCTGGGAACTTATCAGTGTCATCAAGATATTCCAATATTATTTCTTGTTCTTTAAATTCAATAATAATATTACTTATCTAAAGAACTATCACTTATTAGACCCTACACTGGGTGTGTGTCTCAGGTTCTGTTAGGAGTTTTATGTGCCATGAATTTATTATGTTTTTTAGTACAATAACACTACAAGGCAGGCTTAAGTACTCTGATTGCACTGAGAAAACTCAAGCCTGTGAAATGTAAAAACTTTGTGACTTTTGGAGTCTGAGATTCATTGGGCTATGAACTCTTAACCCATGTGTTTTGCTGGTTACTGTCATATTCCAACAATCAGTGGCAGGAGTTTGAATGAGTTCAGAAAGCAGATCTATAATCACTGAGCAAATTTGCACAATCAAAAACTCGATCATCTTAAGTTTAAAAAACAGTGAAAATCAGATGCTCCTGTACACTTGCAGTCAGACAGAAGAACAACAGGATTGGAAGGTTCTCTAGGATGTACGGGATCTAAACTCCATTACAAGAAACTCCAGTGAGTGTTGATTAAGCTCCTAAAAACCCAAGACCAGGGAGTGCTCCATCTTATGCACAGCCCACGATGCTGTCAGACCCTGGGGCTGTGAGCCTGCAGTCCTCTATATAAACCTGCTCTCCTGTCCTCTTTTCACTTTTCCCAGCTATGTTGGAACCACAGTGATGTGACCTACTCTCCGTACAATAATCCAAGTTTATCGCTTATACTTTGGTCTTCTCACACAAGTCAAAAGCAATTAATCCCAGCATAGTTAGAGGTAGGGCCATGGACAGAAGGGAACTCAGGTTTTACTGTTAGGAGAACTGAGAGGACTCGGTCTCTCATTTCTTTTGCGTTCCTAGAAGCATTGTTTCTGTGTCCACATTGTCCTAAAGCTCTTACAGTGCTGTTTTGGCAGAGACTGGAATGAGATTATGTCAAATGCTACTGTACAATAGGTGCTCAATAAATTCTGGCTCTTGATGTAAGAGAAATTCTTCTCTCTCTCTCTCTCTCTCTCTCTGTCTCTCTCTCTCTCTCTCTCTCTCTCTCACACACACACACACACACACACAGACAACAGCAAAGCTCATTATTTTTGCTATCCTAGGTTATTTTTGGAATAGCCAAGAGTTTCATAACACAGGATACATGGATAAGTTTCCTTTTCTTTCTGTCAAAGTCTTGGTTTCTATTCTTTATCTCTTTCTCTAGAGATTATGCAGATGACCATGGCCATAGGGATGTCACAGAGCAGATGACAAAACTACTGTCAACCTGAGTCAAACAACTCCATGGGTAAGAGCTGTCCATTTGCCTGAAATACTGCCCTTGGGGTTATTGCAAAAAGAGAGACATAAGCATTCTTCTCTGGGCCATATGCATATTGCAGCTTCTTAAGAGCATATGCTCTCTCTACCTGAGCTCTGAGATTCTGTACAGACACTGAAATAGAAACACCGCATTGTTTCCTTTTATTCAACAAGAATTGTTTTATTATTCCAGAAAAAAATTAAAGAAAAACATTGACCTGCTGATTTTGTCCATAGTCTTTTGCTCTGGGGATATTAACACCCAGGAAGGATCGCTAGATTTTCAGAGTTCACTGTTTGAACAATGTCAGTCTGGACTTTGTTTTCAGATTTGGTTAAGATGAAGCCAGTATAGTGAAGAAGTAGAACAGTCAGTTAATAATGTCTTTGCTTCATTCTCCTTGTAGTTCACAAAAATCACTGACCACAGTTTCTTGCTTGAGCTTCGAGACATGCTTACATGTTAAACCATAGGCATAGCCACACAAGAAGCATACACAAAGAGCTGTTTTGTCCAACTGTGAACCCTTTTGTTGCTGCTACTTCCAGCACTGAAGAGCTCAAACTGCTTTGACCTAGAGAGTATCTGCTGGGAAGAGAAGTGTCTGTTTCTTTGATCTGTGCTCTGAATCTGCCTGCTTCTGCAGGAGCTATGGCCAAGAACCACAGCACTTTGCTGCCATCTCTGACATGCGCTGTATGCAGAAAGTCCTGTGAGACTGGCATCCATGGGGGTATGAAGAAATCGCCACCAAAAGCAGATGGTTGATTTCCTCAAGGAACCTCCAATAGCATTACTATCCATCCTTCAAATACTGATGCACTGGTGTGTATAATCGATGCAGATCCTAGGCTGCCTTTAATCTTCCTGACTCTTCAGCTGTCCTAGCCACACACACACAGTGTAAACATCAGTGGCTACACTATGTGAAGTATTAAGACAGCGTATAATATATCCCACCATTAATAATCATTATTAAATGATAGGAATCTATTGAGTGTGAGGCAATGCCAGACCTAAATTGAGATCCAACTTCTCTACTGCTTGTTGTCTTCCTTATCCCGGATGATGGCAAACCCATCTTTTATCATTGCTTAGGTACAGACTGTCAATGCCATCCTCTCCCCTCACCCCCTTTCTAACAACTCCCCCAGCAGGAAATACTTAGTTCTGCCTCCTACATTGATCTAGTATCTGATTCCTTGGCACCACCTCCATAGTCATTGCTGCAATGGGGCCAGGAGTCTTGCATAGATTAGACAGACCACTGGCTTGCCTCCGTGCTTCTTCTTCATCTGGGCTTCACTGCACAGAGAGTGTGCCCTCGGTGGAGGTAGCCTTTTTATGTGGAAGCCAGGCTTTTGACGTCCTCTGTTCAAAAACATTCGTAAGTTGCCATTATGGTTTAACTATGAAATGTATCTCAGAGACTCATATGTTTGAATGTCTAGTCCTTAGCCAAGTGATACCGTTTAGAGACCTTGGAGCGTGGGCTGGTCTCTAGAATGGGTGGACCTTTGAAGGTTATATCTGGCAGCATTGCATTCTAGAATTCTCGGTCTGTCAAAATGTGAGAAGCAGCTAACTTCATCCTCAGATTCCTGAGACTAAATCTTGTAAGTCTACCTACTAAATTCCTTTTTATTCTATTGGTCCCCTCTAGAGAACCCTAGCTAGGATGCTTTCTTACTTACTGTGCACATATGTCCTGGAGGAATGAACAGATGAAACCATATGATAGAGCTAAATGCTTAATGAATATGCAAAGAACTGGGTTCCTGGGACTTCAGAAAACACCAGAACCTGTTGAAACTTTCTAGAAAACAGACTAAAAAGAAGAGAAAGGAACGACAAACAACAACCCTAGTAAGTTCTCCTTAGGTTACATTTTTGGTTGCTAGACGTGAGTGAGTTAGGACTTGCCCTTGTTATTCACAAAAATCTGTGTAACTGAGAAAAGCTGTGTGGATCGAGTTCCCTGCCTCCTGCACAGGCATTTCCTGGTGTGGTATCAGGTGTCCTTTCCTTAGGTGGGTTTGACATTGAGGGATTAAAGGCTCTGGAATTCTGAGCCAGGCCAGGGTGCTGAAGCAGAGCAGTATCTCAGAACTCTATTCAATTTCCTATATTCAGTTCTTCATCCACTCCCTAGCTGAGATGGTGACCATGAGCAGTAGATGACAAGGTGTGTTCTGAGCATGCTCTTTCCATCTCTGACCCTCAGGGAAGCCATGCCTCTTGTAGAATTAAAGCCAGGTGAGAAGGGCAGGCAGCTGGTAGAGAGAAGGGAAGAGCGTGTACACAGGTAGGTACTTCAAAGGAGACAGGTGACGATGGTAGGAAAGAATAAATGGGAAGAACATGTGGGCTGAAACTTAGAGTGGGGAAGACAAACTAAAAAAGGGGTGTGAACATTGGGTTGTTAATTTACTGCATGCCGTTTCCTGACTGGCATTTTCAATTATTATATCTCCTGAGAACATATACTATTATTTTTTTTTTCTGTGTGAACATGAAAAAAGCTGTGTCGTTCAAACTGGAAATCATTGGCAATAAGAGAAGAAAGTGCTTTTTCCAATATCTGAAGATACGAGTTACTTTAAAACGTCAAGAAGTCAGCTGGCAAATGACCCTTAGACCTCACTTTCCAAGACAGTTGGTATTGGCCTTCTAGCCTATGGGAGATGGATTTACACATGCCTCCAACCAAAACACTTCACACCACCTTTCTCAAGCCAGTCTCGGACAGGAAAATTCACAAGCAGCAAGCTACCTATGCACATGAATACCACTGCAGGGGCAGCAGGAAAGAGGCAGAAGCATCATACTGATGGACTGAAAAGACTTCATTTTCTTCTCAATTAGCAACACCTATGTGACAGAGACTTTTTAGGTCTGGAGGTGTCCATCCTATATTCCTCCTTCAGCTTAGAAAGGCCTGTGCTGTCTAAACAGCCTCCTGTGGGGTAATTGCCTCAGCCATTCACAGAAAAGGCACAGTGGAAAGGTGCAAGAGCCATTAACAGGAGAGAAATAGGAAGCAATCAGCAGCACTTCAAGCAAATTATTACCACAAAATTACACTCCCAGCTTGAGATAAGGGTCCCAGCTCTGTTAAAGTTATATACACCTCACTGCTTCAGCTGTGGGTGACGAAACTTTTCCTCTTTGGTTTATTGATGAAGTGTTAAGCCATGATGGACAGGCTGTGAGGTTCGCGAAGGAGAACTGCCCACTTCTTCCAGGGCTTCCTTCCAGGACTTGCTTCCTGCACAGAGGACCTGTGAACAGAGGCTGTGAGAACACTCCAGTGGACAACAGGCTACCTTTGCTTTGGGGATGGAATGAAAGCCTAACGGGGAAGATTGTGTTTTATGTCAAAGTTGTTTTGTGCAGAAAAGACCACACTCTTTCTTAGGGCTCTGAGGTAAATGAAATATGGGAGTAGGCAGCTGGGTCACGTGGCATTTTCACAGTTCCGTCCCACAGCTGGCTAAGCTATCCCTCTGATGGGAAAAGTTGCAATCCCATTCCAAACGATCCTGGGCCTTCCCCCACCTACTTCCTCCAAGTTGAAGGGTCCTGTCCTTATCCTCTCTGCCCCTGCCTTTGGAATCAACCCTTCAGCGTGCTCAGCTGATTGGTCCTGTTTACTTTCCTGTCCACCACCCTCTAAGGCTCCAGATGCTGAACTGTGGCTCAGGAGGACTAGTTGCTTGGCCCTCTCATGCCTCCACAGCAGCCGGGGCCACAGAACCTGGAAGGCACAACAGCCAACCCTTCAGGAAGCTTCCACTCTGGCTTTGGGCCTTGCTTCTCTCTATTCGTACCTGAAACCAGCGTGCCTCACTAGTGCTCTGCTCTCGAAGGAATCTGGCTGTTATCTTGTGGCTCTAAATATGTTGCAGGACGGTGGGCTTTTCTGGCCTCTTCCCACAGTGTCCCTGGAATGTGCCCAGCACTCTCATCACATTAGTTCCCTGCATACATCATTCTAGTGCCCAGCAGCCAGGTCAGAGGCAGCACTGTTCTCTGCTGTGCTTTCCCTCTTCCCTTTCTTGTACTGATCACAAAGGAACCTGTAAGGAAGCAACGCAAAAAAGGTTTGAGTTTAACTTTTTTCACCTTGATAATGAATTGAATTTTGGGTGCTCACTTCTGCTGAGAGACAACGTGGCTTTGTAGTAGACACAACGCATACCAAAGGAACTATATGGAAGAAAGAAGGGCAGTAAAAGCCTAAGAAACACAGCTAACGGACTTTGACACTGCCGCAATAAACACTTTCCACCTGTTACACATGCTCTAGAATCTTACCATTATCAAACCTTAGCTTTGGAGGCTCTGTTTCTTTCCTTTTGCTGTTTTAATCAAACACCTCCTGAGAAGCAAGTTAAGGGAGGAAGAGCTTATTGGGGGTAAGAGTTTAAAGAGTTGCATTCATCATGACTAGGAGGTATGGTGTGGGAAAGTGAGGCAGCAGGCACAACGTGTCCACAGCAAGGATACAGAGAAACAGACGCGCCGGTGCTCAGTTTGCTCTCTTGTTTTTATTTAGTTGAGCATCTCAGCCCACGGAATGGCGCTGCCGACATTTGCCATGGTTATCCTCCATTAAGTGAGCTGGAACACTTCCTCAGAGGCGTGCACAGAAGTCGGCTCCAGATCCCGCTGGGCTACAGCCAGTATTAACCAACCCAGAAAGGACAGCAGAACCTGTGTCTAATCGAGAAAAGAAGACAATAATGCCGTCCTATCATCCAGACTCTGAACCTCCCAAAGCCTTTCAGAACAGTCGATTTCCACTAAAATCTCTCTAGTCTTCTCTATTGTTGCCTCATACTTAAGTGCTTCTGAGTATTATCAGTGTGCTTCTGTGCTTTCCTTCTGAAGCCACGTGAGAATTATGTGTGTGGTCTGCAAGCTGCAGGAGACATCCGCAAAATGGCATTACACGGTACAGCTTCCCCAAATCTTTTTCCCAAATGGAGCCCCCTCCTTTCAGCACTTCATGATGGGACTTCACTTTATTTTCTACTTTGAACTTGATTCTCATTAAAATTTAGTTCTTACGTAGGGGAAGAGTGATAGCCAAATAGTCCAGTTGTTGAGAGAGATGTTGACCAACAACCTTTATATAGTCACAAAGACACAGGAAGGTAACAACAGTAAACATCCAAGGGGGCTGGAGAGTGCTGAAAAACTTCTAATGGCCAGCCTCACTCTAGATCTTTCTCTCCTGACATCTGTGCAGATAACACCATGGGTACAGGGAGCCTCAGATGAATCTGGGATAGAGGACCCCTCTATCTTGTTGGCCACATAGGCCTATTTCCTGTTAGGGTGACCAGACTCAATGACACAGGCCTGTGGGAACATCATCAAGAGCAGGTACAGATCATCAATCTCACTGCTATCAACAAACAAGGCTGACAAGTTGGCAACACCAGGCTAGAACTTACCTCCAGTTTGTGGTCAGAAAGCCACACTTCACTCAGCACATTCCCTATGCTGACCGGGGTCAGTGCCTTGGAGATGCAGCCTGTACTTTTGTGAAACAGCTCAGGCCAGCTCCAAGCTGATTGGAATCAGCACTCAGCTGTGGTCTCATTTGTTTGGCATGTAATTGGGTAATGTCCTTCATATTCTGGTCACTGCCACCTGCCACTCACTTGAAAATATTTTCTGTGCTTTTCCTCTTCATCAGAAATCACTGACCCCTCTTAAACTCAGACTACAGCTTCTACATCTAAAAACGACCTTGTTGAGCAGTTTAAACATCCACATGGCTTCATGCCTACTTGTTTTCACCATGGCTTGGGCTCCTTCCCAAGCCTTTATGGCCTGCTGACTCTTTTTGTTTGTCCTGGAGTTCTTCCTTAAGCCCTGCTTGCCTAGGCAAGGTCTTAGCTGTGACATGCTTGCCAGCTCCATCCATAATGTAAGGTCCTTCTGAGAAGACATTTTTTTCCTTCAAAATTAGTGTTCTAACAAAATTGGTATCCTCCTCTCCATCCTCAAGGTCAAATCTCTTCAAGGGGTCACACTATTCTGAAGTAATCTCGCTGGACTCTGGGTTATCCAGCCATCCTGATGTGATATCTTTCTGGCTTTAACCATCTATGTCATTTTCTATTGCTATAGGAGAACACCAGAGGCTAGGTAATTTATGAAGAATAGAGTTGTCTTATCACATTTTGGGAGGCTGAGGACAGTAGCTTGGTGCTGGCATTGGCTCAGCTTTTAGGGAAGCCCTCTGCTCTATCCTGACATGGAGGAAGTGTAGTGAGCAGAGCTGAAACGTGATGGACAGCATTGCGTTAGTACAGTTCTCAGGGCAGCTTTATTACCATTGTGCTCTGCAGCGAGGGTGAGAACTTGCACCTCTGAGAATTAACCCAGTCCCTTAAGGCCAATATTCATCTTTTTATGGGAGCCTTCGTGACCAAAGCACTTTTAAAACTCTCCACATCCTCTCAACACCTTACCACTGGGTATCAAATTTCAACATGAGGGGACAACTCATTTTCACACCAAAGCACTCACATAATTCTAGGTACTTCCTTCTTACCACTCAGTCTTATTAATAAGGCTTCAGCCTGCCTCGTGTCTGAGCAAGCCTGGATTAAAATTTCAGACAGGAATAATTCTTAAAAGAAAAGCTAAATTAAGCTTGCAAAACACCCTCAAAAACAACCTTAGAGTGTTAGAATGTGAATGAAACCGAGAGATTATCTAGCCAGTGTTTTTTTTTTTGCTTTTGCAAACTGAAACTTTTGTTTTTTTGAAATGGAATAATTCAGATGGGCATTCATATGAAACTAATCAAAACTGATATTAAGAAAGGAGATAGAGTAGGAATTAGGTTCACAACCCAGAGCCCGTTGGGACTGAAGAACCTTTGCACTAGAGTTTGGGAATTCTTGGTCTTTCCCTGTGGCTTTCTTTTAAAAATCCACTGAAAACCATGGATGATAGTAATTTTCATCGAACCAAGCAGACATTTTAGTTATGTTTACCGTTTGTACATTTCAGGGTTCAGAATTTCAAGCGATCAAACCCACAAGATGTGCTCTTTTGGGCCAAATTGACACACACTGGTGTTTTTGAGTGCACAGCTCACGTAAAATATTATACTGGCTCTTTAAGAGGCAAAGGCAAAATACTCTCTGTAAGCTTAAGCTGAATGGACACATCTGCAGCTGGAAAGCCAGGGTCAAAAAATAGTGTAATGAAAATAATAAATAAATAAGGTTTTAAAAATAGCATAGTAGAGTACTCCAGAGAAGCAGAACAAATATTTGTGTGTATATGGGGGTGGGGTGGAGAGAAAGAAGTAAAGAGAGAGAGTTTGTTTTAAGGATTTGGCTCTTGTGATTGCAGCAGTAAGAACTCTCAATTCTGTAGGGCAGGCCAGAAGCTGGAGACATGGACTGTTACTGTTACACAGGCTAGAGGAAACCTGAAAGAATCTCTTCATCTTTGGGGGATGTCAGTCTTTATTGATGCTGATGCTGATGATAGTGATGATGATCACAAAGATGATGAATTTCAACTGATTAGATAAAGTCCATCCATATTATGTAAGAGTTTTGCTTTACTCAAAGCATACTGATTGAAACGTTAACCTCATCTAAAGTAATCTTCACAAAGATGGCAAGATTAATGTTTTACCAAATATCTGGGTTCCTTGGCTTTGCCACATAACATTTAACTATTGAAGTACAGAGAGATAATAAGGAAATCATCACTCACAGTAAAGTACGTGAGAGTAAGGAGCGATTCAGAGAGTGGCATGAGCTAAAGTATACATGTGTTTGTATAGTTAACACTAGGGGCTCATTTAAAATCCATTTATGGAGCAAAGAGAAAAAAATCTGAACAGATTGACCAAAGTAAAGTCCACACAAATGAACTTTAAATTCAATTGCATCCAGGCAATATCTTGAGCTTGGTTCATTTCCTGAATCTCACCATTCCCTCCCTTGTATAACTAGTTAAAATATAGACATTACTTTCTAATTTTAACCTCATCATTAGAGTTCACAGTCACAAACTCTTCCTTCATTTGGGGCCTGACTGCCAAATGTCTTTGTGAAAAGGGGATCAAAGACTTTTATAAGGTGAAAGTTTTAGTTTGCTCCTGTTTGTTGTGTTACTGTAGGTTATAAAACAGCTGTGGAGTTTCATCAGTTTTCCAATAATACGTAACGATTTGCTTCCAAAGGTAGCTAACTTCTAACTTTATCACATATAAACTTAAGGGGCAAAAATATCAGCTACTTTTTCCAGGCCAGGTTAACTATTGGTTCTTGATTCTTTAATACTTAATTTTGTGTGTGTGTGAAATTCCATTTGCTTTTATTTTAATGCTATTTAATAGTTTGTCAAGGTCCTCTTGAATGTATATCTAAAGCATGACCAGTTATTAGATAATTATACTATTTTAGAAATAATAATAACATTTTGATGGTATTTTTGCCGGTAATCATTGAATAAGGTGAGCACTATAGATTGAATACTGACTTTCCCCCAAGTCTGAATGTCCAAACCTCCATTATTCTTGGAATCTTTAAGTGGAACCTTAGGAAGAAAGAAAATTTCCTTGTTGGCTATGTGGGTGGAGTCCCCATGGTTGGATTAATACCATTTAAAAAAATGCCATAGCTTTCTCTTGCTGCCATGGAAAAATAGCCAGGACAGCCATCTGCAAGCAAAGTCCCATGTTAAACCTGCCAGAACTTTTTCTTTTTAGGTATAGGAGACAGCATGCGCCCTGGAGGGTGGTCATAGGGTGACTGGTATGCTCAGAGAAGGCTAGCCCTCCCCAGCTCCCCCTCAGAATAGCTAGGGGAGGTATGGAGTGAGAGGGAAGAAAGGAGACAGATGAGGTAGATAAATGAGCAGAATCTGGCTAATGATCATTTTAATACTATTTTAATCCATTTTGTACATTTATTAGTCATTGATTTTTTTTTTACAAAAGTTACACATACAGTGCATATAAATCTGTCTTTTTGAGGCTTAATTTTTTTATAAGGCAAATGTGGCTATATCCTAAAACATGAAACTCCCTATCCTGTCTCCTTGAGTCAATATAGGAGTGAATTTCAGTCAGCTTAACCCCAAAATATGCATATTTTGTTTCTGCATTGGAGTTCTTACACCACTTTTTTTTCCTGAGTGAAATAGATGTGATTTTTGAATGCTAAGCAGAGTGTGGTCAAAAGAGATTGCAGTATTTGGATAGTCAGAACAAAGCTTACATAAAATAGTCCTTTTGCACCACCTTAAATAGCTAATATTAACTGTTTAAACAGAGCTTGTAATTGACTAGTTGTAAGTCTAGAGAGATAGAGAACACAGTGTTTTCTCTCGCTGCAACATCAACTCTACTGCAATTAGAAATAGCCACGTTGGAAAGTGTCTTAATACAAATAGAACACTGAACTATTTATAAACATTGATCTGTTTTTTTTTAACATTTTAAATCAATATACTGAAGTGACATAAATGCCCCTAAGGATGTGTCCTGCCATGATCTTAATTTATCCACACAAATGAGGTAGGCATCCATTTAAAGTGGCAGAGAGACAGCTTCTACAAATTCTGCAAATTACTCCATCTCTGCAGAAATATGGTCTGCCTTTTCATTTCACCCAGCAGGGCTGTGTTATTGCTTAAACCGTTTGTTTTGTTTATCTCTTGAGAGAGCCTGAGTGTTTTATTCTGTCCTCCATGGCAGACCATGTGTCTGTCTACCTGTTACTACTTACTACCTTCAAATGAGCGTACACACCAATCATTTGGTTATGATGTGCAACTCCACCCACCTCCGAACTCACAGGCATTGGCCTACCTCTGCCTCCTGAGTGCTGGGATTAAAGGCATACAGCACCACTTACCACACATTCACATTTTTTTTTAAATGAGGGGACCTTAAAGGTGAAGATTCCAGAATCAGCTATTATAAGTCTTATTATGTTAGATACTTTTTTCAAAGTGTAGTCAGTGAAAAACAAAAGAAAACATTAAAAGTCAACCACTGAGAGCGATAACACACATCTTACATGCCACTGACATGTCTTACATGTACCATGTCAGGGCAGTCCCTTGTGCCCACACCAGCACCGTGGCAGCCATTGGCTTGGGATGGAGAAACTCTAAGGGTAGGGTAAATATCCAAAATTTACAGAGCTCTCAATTGAGAATTTGAATGAAGCAGTAGAGTAACTGAGGTCCAGGGTGCAGACTGGGTGTAAGTAAACATGGTTCTGTCCCTGAATGTTTGAGGTGTCTCTCAAATGTGGTTTAGCCTTGCTATGTGTGATGTGCAGAGGAAAAGCCATCGAAGACATATCTGCACCCAGTAAGGCCCTTCTCTGTAGAAAGTGTCTCTCCTCTCATAAGAAGGATGTGATTCAATGAGAGGATCTGAAGGCTCTCTGAACCAATTTTAACTCTTCTAAGGAGAATCCTGACCGCCCCATTCTGCCTTCCAGTTTCTGATTCCTCTTCTTACCTGTGACTCCAAAACATGGTCATGAGATTTCCCACACACCTGTACAATCGAAGCAGCCAGGATCAGATTTCTTAGAGACAAGGATTTAATGTGCCAGAATATAGAACAACCGTCATATTCATGCTTTTGTGATACTGAAGAAGAACAAGATGGAGTGCGTGAGTGTGTGTGTGTGTGTGTGAGTGTCATATTCATGCTTTTGTGATACTGAAGAAGAACAAGATGGAGTGCGTGAGTGTGTGTGTGTGTGTGTGTGAGTGTGTGTGTAGTGTGTAGTGTGTAAGCGGGTGGCTTGAGTTGGAATGAGGGCAGGGAGCGGGTAGAGGAATGAGACTTAGAGAGGAGAACAAGAGACTGGGAAATAAGCCCAGGGCTGGTATCTGGGGAAAGGAGAACCAATACCTCTTTTGTTGCAGGAAAACCCTGCGCACAAAGGGTGAGTTTGAGTTTCGCTTCAGGTCAGTTGAGGGCATTGTGCAAGGCAGTTTCAGACAGCAAAGGCAACCGACTGACTCTGAGGTAATTAAATCACTACATTAGGCTGCTGACCATGAAAGCAGAAAAATGCCAGCACACAAAAGGAAGAAAACAAAACCTTACATTTGTATCTAATTATATAATTAAAATGTTTACTGTTCCATGTAATAATTACGTGGCTCACATTTGATCATGGTGGAGTTACCCTAATTGGTTAAAAGTTTTACCCATTCTTCTTGTGGAACAAAATTGGATTTTATTTAGTCATTTTTCATCCAGGCATGCAAGACTTCATGCCATCTGACTTTGTTTTGTTCTGACAGGGGTTTTGGCAACTCCTGTGGTAATTTTCGGTTTTATTTCCTGCCCTCATTGATGTCTATAATTACGGGCAACCAGTTACCTGAGAAAAGGATTATATCCTCATCTTCCTCTTGCATTCCAAATACGAGTTTTCTTTTCCCTGGACTCAGAGCACAACAGGCTTGTTGGAGGGCAGCCCTCTGCACCATTCCCAAGAAAGACTCCATAAGGGCCTATTCCTTGTCCTCCAGACTACCACCCTCTTCCTCCTTCAGTCACCATCACTGGGGTTTCCTGCACCTGCACACACTGACTCACCAAGGACAGACTCTGCCCACTGCAAGTTATCCAGCACTTTATTTCTCCTCCTTTCCTACTTCTTTTTAATTACATAAAGAATGGATTCATGTTTTGCTCTTCTCACAGATTAATTCCAACATATCAGAGTAAGGCTTGTGAAAAAAAATCGGTTAAGAGAAAAGCAGTCAGAAGTTCTATTGTTTTTTGTTTGTTGTTTGCTCTTAGTACTTGGAGAAAGGACTTACTAGTAAGGAATAAAGTTAGGCTTTAATTTTTGCTTCTGGAATTTATTATCTGTTATCAGTTATTTGAAATAAGCAAATTCTGGTCTGGGAAGTGGGTTTCACAATGATATATTAAAAATCCGTAAAAGCCAGGGGCTACAGAGATGACTCAGTAGCTGCTCTTGTGGAAAGCTTGGGCTTGAGTCCCAGCACCCACATGGAATCACACAGCCAGCAGTAACTCCAGATCCACAGATCCAACACTCCCTCGTGGTTTCTGCAGGCCAGGCAGATGTGTAGTGCAATGGCACATATATACGTTCAGGAAAAACACTCATACACATAAAATAAAAATGAATTCATTTTTAAAAAAGGATTCATAAAAATCAAGAATGAGACAAAATTTCTTAGTTAATTCAAGATGGGTTGGAACATGGTGATTTGTTGTGTGATTTCCAGAAAGAACAACGGACCAGCTTGATGTGGGAATGGAGTTTCTGTAGTGCTCCCTGGAGGCAGACAGACATCTTTGTCTAAGCAGGGAAAGCCCAGGTGACCTGACCACTCACCCAAACCTTGGTATGAAGATCTGGGTGGAGAACAGGCTCTGGCTGAAGCTGTCTGAATGATGGACACAACTGCACAGTTTGGCCAAGTACACATCTTCCCTTCAGCCTGGTCCAACATGAACCTGTTGCCACAGATAAGATTATTGGTAACTTTCAAAGTGACAATAAGTTAAAAGCATTTTTCAAAGAATTTCCTTCATACTTAACAGAAAATACTAGAATAGGTCTTATGAATACTAGAATAGGTCTTCTGGGCAGTGCCTCTTTCACTGCCCAGAAGACTCATGGTAATATGTGGATACACTTTCGTGTGATCACTACTGATTGGCATCAGATAGGCCAAGCCCAGTGATCTTGTCAACCTCAGTGCAGAGGACAAAGAATTATCTTGTCTGAAATATCAGTGGAATTAGAATTTCCAAACTGAGGCATCTACTTAGAGTCCTGAACTTGTTTCCAAGGCAACAGATGCTCTTTTTGAGACGCGCCTCTATCCACATGTCAGCATGATGGGAAAAAAAAAACTTCTCTAAATGGGAAGTAGCCGTTGAAGCTGTCGATGACACCATGACATCTTCCTACGGAACATGATCAAATAGTAATTACATTCACCAGTCAACTCTCTAGAGAGCAGAACAGAGAAATCTGGGTTGAATATCCTTCATCTGAAACCCTTGCCACAAGGTTGCAGTTTTGTTTTTATTTCCATAGATTATCAAATGAAGTTGAGTATCCTTAGCCTAAAATCTTTGGTAGAACATTGAGAATTTAAATCAGGGATCCCCAACACTCACAAACAGACATACACGCACGTTTTTTTTTTCTCAAAGCAAATTTATATTGTTAACCATTGTTCATGACAACAAACTGATCTGTTAAACTCAGTGACGGTTCTGTGGATGTTCTTCAGCTTTCTCAGCCTAAATGACTTGATACTTTGTCATTCTACCTGCTAAATACTTAGTGTCCTCAAAAGAAAAAAAAAAACCACCACTGCCACCAACAACAAAATCTTACCTTAGTATAATTTCCGGAAGACACGCAAGCACCAAACTCTCTCCGTTCGGGTTCCTCGGTTGTCATGACAACTCACCAATGTTACTAGATGGTTTTAAACAACAGCAGTTTATTCCACCACAGTCCTACAGACCGGAGACTGAGTGCTGGACTCATCAGCAGGATTTACCTCCTCCAGCAGATTCATGGGTTTTCTCCTGGGGAGAGCTGGCACTGCTCATCCCTGCCTCTGTCTTCACAACACCTTCTCTGTGCCTGTGTGTGGCGTCCTCCGCCCCTCGTAAGAACAGGTGTCATTGATTTGGGGACCCTAGATCCAGGATGGATGCAACTCCATAATTTAATTACGAACAAACGGCAACCTCCCTTTTCCCAAATACAGTGATATTAACAGGGATTTGAACACTGACTTTTTTTTTCTTTCTGAGCCACCACCACTCATGGGAGAACAATCAATTTTCCACAGACAACATGACTACTGCCTCTCAGTCTTGCTGCTCCACAGCAGCAATGGCCGACAATATTGGGTTTCTGGGGGGGGGGAGGGGAGAAGTTTCAGTGAAAGGTTTCCTAGAACCCCGATCAGGGCTCCAAGCAAATCAGGATGGTTGGTGAGCCCAGAGCAGCTCTCTGACCAGCATCCACGTGCCAGAGGTTCTCTCTGCTTTGTGTTTGTTGAAGGTGAGAGTTTTCAGCTCTTGCTATCATGAACTCTAACCCTATGGAACCGTAAACTGAAATAAACTCTTCTATAGCCTATGGGGACAATGTTGAAATAAGAAAAAGCAAGAGCTTCAGCGAAGAAGTAGCCTGGCTTTGTGTTGGCCTTTTCCTCTTGCCCCATGCTCTGATGGCTGTGACAAAGTGTCCTGATGCTATGCTTGAGGGAGAGCCCTGACCAATGAGGCTTTCTTTAACAGACTGTAGTGGTTTGAAAGAGACTATCTCTCAACATACTTGCCTCTCAGTTGTTGGTGGTGTTTGTGGAGGCTTGGAAGGTGCGGCCTTTCTGAGGCAATCCTGTCATTTTGAGCATTTACAGACTTTAGCCCTTCTCCAGCCATACCCTAAGCTAAAGCTGTCACGGAATTTCATCACAGCAACAGGAGAGCAACGAATATGACAGATTTATCTTGTTATCTGGTCTATCCTGAGCTCTCCCTCCATCTGTGTTATTGAGGGCAGCTGAAACAGGGGCCACTGGCCGGTTGCATTTTAGCTTCGTGCCCAGGTGATACTCAGCAGAACCTGTGGAACTCGCAGTGTTAAGACAACCTTCCTCCTGCCTCTGCCCACCTCAGGTCACCCAGCTCTATCACCCTCCTCAGCTGGAGAGCAAGGAAAGGCTGCAAGGAAAGTGATGGCTTTGATCTTCTACAGAGGCGGCCCCCATTCTCTGTCCACATGACTAGGGGTCACCGAGGAGCAGCCTGAGAGCTGACCTCCATCGGGACCCATAAGCCTGGTGACCTGCTTTGAAGCGCTGCTCAAAGCCAAGGACAATGCAAGGATCTCGCAGTTCTTCGCTGAGGAGCCGACTACGTGCTACATGCGGCAGCCCTCGACCCTGTTCTAATGACTTCTGTCTTGGGAGGACAAGATAATCCTGCCTTCAAGCCAACTTTATGAGCCCCTCGCACCGTGCACCGTCTCCTCTGACCCGAGCCTCTGTAAGGATGGCGGCTGTATCTGCTTGCATTCTTAACCCTGTTTTATTCCCCGTGCAGAAAAAGATAAGCCTCCTTGTGGGAAAGCAGCTGCTTTGGATCAGGTTAGAAGCAGTAAATCTGGAAACAAACATAACATGAATGAAACGGTATCAGGACGCGACGTGATGATGAAAAGCCCAGGCTTTCTGCTCTTGCCACAGTCAGCTTGGTTTCATCTTTCATTCACACGGACTTCACACTGTTCTGTGATTAAAAATTTTCATCGCCTGATTCTGTGATTCACAAAAGATCCTTTCATCAATGCCACATACAATCTTGATCATCTCAAAATTTCCATGGGTAATTGTTTTGATTTATAACAGTTTAAATAATACTGAGTCGTTCTCTATGGCTGTTTTACTCATTCATTCCACCTTAATTTAAATAGTAAATGTTCACTTTAAGTACTTATTGACTTAAATATCAAACATAAACATTGTTTTGAGCATCCTATGACACACGCATGTAACCGATCACTGCCCACTTGATTCAGTGATATTTTGCTATCTCAGACAAAGTTTAGAAAGCTGACTTTTATTCAGGCTCCACTACTGTCACATTTTAAAAATGTAATTATTTCTACTTCCTTTGTGTACACAGATCACAAGATATGATAGTTTTATAATACTTGATCAAACATCAAATGGAATTCCACAGGAATGTCTTCTTTATAGTTATCCATTTCATTATATTTAAAATATTTATAATATTTATAAATATCCAATATAATTATCGATTTTTACTTTTACATATTTTAACCTATTTTTTTCTTACAGAATTTCAGGTTTTCTTCCGGTATCATTTTTTTCCTATACAGAGAACATTCTTCAGCTATTCTTGGCTATCAACAAGATTCACATAATATTCCTTCACCTGAGGATGTCTTTATTGTCCATTTGTTGATGAAGAGAATATCACCGAATAAAGAATCCAAAATTGAAAAGTTTTCGCCCCCCACCCCCAGTTTTTATAAAAAGTATTAGTAGAAGTTGTTCTTTTCTGTCTGATAAGATGAAAAGGCTTATTTTCTCTGGATGCTCTCAAGATGTTTTTCTTCATCTTTATTCTTCATGTTTACGTGTGATATACTTGGGTCTGGCTTTCTTTTTCACTTAATCTCCTGAATGAATACAGTTTTTAGGAACTCACCCTTTTTTTGAATAATTTTCTCTAATCTCGTCTCAGGACGACAATGATTTGAACTCCTTTTCTGCTATCTTATTTGCTCCTGGGACTGCATGTTTTCGTTATTCTGTTTTCTGTCTTTTGTTCAGACAGATCTTCCCCCCAGGTCACTGTTTGTAACGCTGACATCTTTTCTCTATCATCAACCCCCACTCTGCTGGCCTCTTCTCTTATTTCCCACTGTTGTCACTTCTGTTTCTTTGCTGTAATTTCCTATATTTTCACTTGTTTCAGGAGAATTGATAATTGTTCATTAGATTAATTTTATGGTGGCACCTTAAAAATCCTTGCTAAATATTTCTAATATCTGATTCATGTCAATGTGTACATCTGTTGATTACCTTTTCTAGTTCAAGTTGTGATTTTTCTTAGTGCTTGGGATGATTGCAGATTTATTTTTTTGTATCATAGAATTTTTGAATATTATAAAACTATTATTTAATCTGTTTAGTTTAACAGAGATAGCATGACTTCATTGTGGAACCTGCTGACAGCATGTTAGCCAGGTTAGACACTTATTCATGCTACTTTTTTTCAGTTAAGAGTGTAAACCTTCAGGTTCTGCCTCAATCCAATGAAACTTCCCAGAGAAGGCATGGTGTGGCTGATTTGTCTCTCTTCTAGGTTGTAAATTCAGTTCTTTTAGGCTTTGTTGGTACCAAAGAAAGGGCAGGGAAGTATCAAGAATTCTGCCCCCCTACTACCAATTGGTTGCAGCAGGAACCTGGAGGTTGGGCTTTGCATTAGACCTCCCTGAAGAAAGAATTATGGAGCCAGGTGATACCCCAGCCTTGAGTCACCTGCCTCACTGATATCTGATGGGGAATGGAAAATAAGCGTGTTATTCAACCCCATTATCATTGCCAGGGCTAGCATCCTTGGAGGGTAGAGAGCTCCTGACAAAACAGAAGACACTCTGGGGCACCGAGGTATGCTGTCCAAAGGTTGTTTCCTTTGGACCATCACTATGTGATATCTACTGAAGTTTTTCCATTGATTGTAAGAAAGGAGAGAGAAAAAAATCACAGTTCTCTAGGAGATGGAAATAAGCAGAATGAGGCAGTGTGGCCCCCAAAGTAGAGAACTCTCGCCTTATAGGGACAACCTTAACCCTCTGACTTTGATACGTCATTGAACTAACCTTAGACCCAGTTGCAAATAATTCTGGCAAAGTAGGGTGATGGTGGGATGAAATGAGATAATATTCAGAAACAACCTGTACACTTCTGTTACTTGCCTTCTGCCCTCAGCTGTCGGCCTTGTTTCCTCTCTATCGTTGACTCTCATGTATTACAGTGCCAGATCTTTGATGATCATTTCTTTTTGGAGTTTTTAGTTTGAATGCACAACTTTGTGTAGCCAGAAGCATCTGTCTTAGTGGCAGAAATGTCCATTTACTGTTGGAATGGCTTGTGATAGCACTTTAACCCCAGGATTTTAGAGCCCAAACCTTGGAGCCATCTACACACCCAACATCAACTACTACTGTGATATTATTTCCAAAATCTATTCGGAGCCTGAGCGCTTTCCCATCAGCCTGTCTCATAGCCACTACCATCTATTTCTTGGAATATTACTCCTGAATGCTTGTTTTGCTTCCTCCATGATCTCCTTCATTCTATCCAGTCTCAACACACTTATTCGAGATGTGTTTTTACCCTATGTCTTTATGATTTCCATTGTGTTCAAAATCTATCTGCAGCTTGCCAGCTCACTCAGAGCTGGCAAAGTCTTGCCAGTGGTGAGCAGGACTCTCTGCTGTCTGGATTACTTGTTTCATCTTGTCCTTTCTTATAACTATACTTAGCCTGACTCAGCTTTATACTAAAGCTGATCCAATATTTCCTTAAAGTGGCATCCAGTTGTCTCAGAGCATTTGTTTTTGATTGTGCTTGATTTCCTTTGTCTAGAATGTTCCACAAGGCCCTGCTCATTTCAAATAGTACCTTCTTAATAAGACTATCCTTGACCCCGTTGTTTTAAATTGCAGCAGCCCACTCTGTTCTCCGGAAGTACTTATTAACTCAGAACCCTATGATGATTATTGGACTCTAACGGTGACTACTGAAGGTTGTCACTGTTGAACTGACCATCATAAGTGCCAAGCAAAATATCACCATCAGTTTTCAAATGCATGCTGTGTCCGTTACCTTTCCTCACAATTGTGGCAAAACACCAGAGAGAAGCTCACTTCAAGGAGGGGGTATTTATTTTGGCTCATGGTTTCAGATATTTCAGCTCCTTGTGGCGGGGAGGGCACATAGCTATACAGAGCAGACACAGGATGGCAGCTGGTGAAAAGAGGCACAAATGGCCAGGGTAGACGCAGCCTTAACAGCATGCCCCTTGCTGTTGGGGCCCTCCACTCCTTTTCCATCTTATGAGCATCTACCACCACCCAGTAGGCAGTCTCCTACAATTATGAATCCACCCATGGAGTAATCTCTTCATTAAGTCGAAGCCATTATAATCCAGTCTTCTCTGGAGACTCCCTGAGATTCATTCACCCAGAAGTGTGTGTTAGCAATCTTGTCAGTCTCACCCAAACTGAAAAGAGTAACCATCATACATATTAATTTGCATGTGTTAAAATGTGAACTTATGGGCTAATAGTGAAACACTGTATCAGATTTACTCAATGTTTTTGTTAAATGCCTGATTTATCAGCAGAAGCAGAAGCTCCAAAAAGGCAAGGATTTTGGCTTGTTTGCTGCCTAGAACAGGGTTTGGAATTTAGCGGGTCCGTACTGCTAGTAACCGAATGGATGTTTCCCAAAGCGGGGGCATTGCTCCAAGAGGTCTGGCTCTGCGGCAGACCCTCAGGCCTGTGGTATGCAGATCCTGAAGGGAAAAGAACAAAACGTGCGTTTTTACACTTTTAATTACAAACATATTGTGTAGCTAAACCTAATAGGTATTAATAAGACACAAGACCAACTTTTATTCTTCCCTTCACCTGGTGAAAGGATGATTGGCAAGGATAAGGGAAGAAGATTCCAGAGCGAGCATATATACACACAGTCTGGACTACATAGCATATGCTTTCGCTTTCCTCTCTTTTTTTTCCCATGTGCACACACTTGACCTTTTCTTCCCCTCTTTCACCTGGAGCTCTGCAACAGCTCCGTGACAAGGGCATCTAATCATTACTAGCATGCAACAGCATTTGGTTCAGATTTCCTTATCAGCATTACCTTCTCTCCTCTCCCCCTTGCCCCCTGCCCCACCTTAACAAAGACTGGGAACCCAGCGCAGAGATCACTGTCACGTCCGCCACTTCTTCAAACACTTCATGCAGAAAATCTTTCAGAGTTGTGATTGTGGGACCCTAGACCTGGAAAATACCTGTCATCGGGACCTGTGCATTGCCAAAGGAGTTCATTCCAATGACATTACTTGGTGCCTGGCACTTATTTTGTAGTTAGAAGGGGTGTGGGGAGGAACAATGTATAGTCATGGGTTTTACAAAAAAAAAAAAAAAAGCTTAAAATAAATACAGCTACTCTTAATTTACTTCCATTTGGTATTTATAAATCAGTTTATTTAAATAATTTGAGAACTCCAATTTGATTTCTTTTGATGGTATGTGTAAAGGAGGTTTCAGTTAAATTTGGAAAACTGATTTTTTTTTTACTTTGAAAAATGCATGGATAGCATTATTTTAAACATGCTTCATATTCTCAGTAAATTTTCTTTATGTATGAGTACTATGAAACTGTTGTTTCTAGTATATATTTTTAAAACATATATAAATATATATTTCCTCATTTCATCGCCTTATTAGTGTTTGAGGCAACAGCTTCAGCCACAGAGAAGCATTTAACACAGCATTTAATTGACACTTAGGAAATGAAAGCTGTCGAAAGTGTTGCCTTCTAAAATCGGAATTAACTCCAGATTTCTACAGCATCCTACACTATGTAAATGCTTTAAAAATGCCAAATTTTTGTGTGAGGAAAAACTGAAATCTCTCTTCCCATTGACCTTTGAATTTTTTTTTATGATTCATTTATTTGAAAAAAGTATCACATCTTTGAAATTCAAGCTGTTTTCTAACACCTTCTAACACCCCGTGTAGACCCACACTGACTCAGTGAGAGCCCAGCAGACTTGAACAGTTCCCCTCAAATGAACGTGGGATAGCCTCATGCTCAGACAGAGATGGCTCTGAGTCCACTGAGCGTTAGAGTCATTCAGTTCTTAGGCGATGTTTAAGAATTTAATTTTCTTTTTATGGAACTATAAAATGTGACACAGTAGCTTCTTAAGTAGTAAAGGGGATTCCTCATAAGAATGACTTATTTCCTCTTTGTTTTCTAGACTTCTGTGAGGTGAGCACTAGAAGGATTAGAGGAATAATATAAAATAGCCTGAAGAAAGTCATTTTATGCTCATTCAAGCCGGTAGTGCATTTCAAGCAAGATTTGAAAATTAGTTTTGATCTTTTTCTATTTTCCTTTCTTCTCCGGTTTGTTTGTTTGTTTGTTTTTTGTTTCTTTTCTTTTCTTTTCTTTTTTACCCACCATTTGGGCTTAGAATGTACTGTGTAGAAAGGGCTAGTCTGAAGCTCACAGAGGTCTACCTGCCTCTGTCTCCTGGGAGCTGAGTTGAAAAGCATCTCCACCATGTCCAGCTCTTAAACTTTGTTTTTGCTGTAAATCTACATTTGAATTAAATTGCTTTTAAATGTAGTTCCAACTTCTGCTAGGTATTTTATAGTCTCTCTCTCTCTCTTTTTTAATTCCTAAGAATCAGATTGGTGCCAAATGTGAAACTGGTCAATATGTCACATTTTCAGATTCCATCGGGCTAAATACAAACAAGACAGACAAGGTGGCACATGGAAATAAAGTATCTTGGTGATATTTGAGTTTGAGTTAAATAACACATTTATTTTGAGATAGACTTACAGATGTATTTTCTTAAGTTATGCTTTTCTTCTTATAACATCAAAATGAAATGGGGTTATTTTCCATTTTAAATGCATTTTCTAAAAATTGAATGTTACAAATTTTACATTCTTTTTACATAGTAGATGCATTTCCTGACTAGAGATTTTGGCTGTTTTTATTTGGTTTTGACATAGTCTTTCTAGTTTTCCATGGCAGGCGTTAAACTCATGAAGGTGTACTTGCCTCTACCTCTCAAGTGCTGGGATTAAAGATGTGTGCCACCACAACTGCATAAGCAATGATTCTTGTTTTTGTTTTATGAGTAGCAAAATAACAATAATATGTTTCTGGTCATTGAAAATAGATTTTATATTCTTACATAATCCTGATTATGGTTTCCCCTCCCTCTACTCCTCTCAGCTCTTCCCATCTGGATCCCACCCCCTTTTTATCTTTCATAAGAGAAAAAAAAGTTTCTAGAAGATAATAATTAAATATAACATAATAAGATAAAACAAGAGCAAACACATTGGGATTGGACAAAAGAGCCAGTGAGAAGGTACCACAGAGAGCCATTTGTTAAAGCACACTCAGAAACCCCATAAAATCACTGGGAGCCATAGTATATACACAGAAGATCTGTGGGATAGAAGAGGGAAGGGAAAAAAAATTAGAGTCCTGATACAACACTATGAAAGAACCTCCAAATATGCCTTTGAGTTCATATTCTGTTGGCCATCTACTGCTGGACATATGACCACACTTAGGACTTGTTTGTCCCCCAGTGAGACTCCCTTGGAGGAAACTAAATTTTCATTTGTGAGTGCTTATCAATTGGAGATTGCTTCTGGATAAGGATGGGGTCATGTGTCCACTTCTTTTAAGTCTAGAACCACACCTGGTACAAACCTGTGCAGGCCCTGGGCATGCTGCCTGAGTCTCTATAAGTTCACACACACAAACACACACACACACACAGGTGGATCGCTGGTTTACAAAGTGAGTCCAGACAGCTAAGGCTACACAGAGAAACCTTGTCTCAGAAAAAAAAATTCTTTCCCCATTTTGAAGGCTGCCAGTTTGCCTGAATGATGGTCTCCTTTGCCATAGAGAAATTTTTCAGTCTCATGGTAACTCATTTATTAATTTTTGATCATAATGCCTATGCTAATGGTATTCTGTTTAGTAAGGTTTTTTTTTTCTGTGCCAATAAGTTCAAGGCTATTCCCCACTCTATTCTATCATGTTCAAAGTATCTCTATGTTAAAGTCTTTGATCCATTTGGAGTTGAATTTTGTACAGGGTGATAAGTAGGATCTACTTAGAGTCTTCTGCATGAAGCCTCTTTTGATTGGTATGGGGTTATTGATATCTTGTGGTTTTGTGGATGTAGTTAATTGCTTTAGGTTGGAGTTTTCCTTCTAGCACCTTAGGTAGGGTTGATTTGTAAGACAGGTTTTGCTTAGATTTGCTTTTTTGTTTTGTTTTCAAGAGAAGGCTTCTCTTTGTAGCTCTGGCTGCCCTGGAACTAGCTCTGTAGTTGAGGGAACTAGCCTTGAACTCAGAGATCCACCTGTCTCTGCCTCCTGAAGGCTGGGATTAAAGGCATACATCACCACACATGGCCTAGATTTGCTTTTATCATGGAATGTCTTGTTTTCTCCATCTATGGTGATTGAAAGTTTTTCTGGGTATAGTGTTCTGTGCTGGAATCTATCTGTGGTGTTTAAGAGTCTGTAGAATACCTGACTAGTCTGTTTGGTGTTCTGTATACTTTTTGTACCTCTATATGCTTTTTGCATCTCTTCTTGGGTTAGTGAAATTTTCTTCTATGATTGTGATGAAAATATTTTTTGTACCTTTGGCCTGGGTTTTTTCTTCTTCTATTTGTATCATTGGTAGAGTTGGTCTCTTTATGGTATCCCAGAGTCCTTGGATATTTTGTGCCTGTATTTTTTTTCAGATTTAACTTTTTAAAAAAAAATCAAGGTATCCATTGTTTTATCTTGTCTTCAATGCCTGAGATTATCTCTTCCATCTCTTGTCTTTTGTTGGTGAAGCTTGTCTCTGAGGACAAGCTTCCCACATTTTTCATTTCCAGTTTTGTCACAATTTGGATTGAGACAATTTGGTGTATGTGTGTTTGTGTGTTATTCCATTTTCACCTTCATGTCTTGAACAGTTTTCTTTCATTCTACTTTTTGTTTCTGTTTTCAAAAAATATCTTTAATGGGTTCATTCATATTCATGTCCTTGAGCACATTCGTAATAGCTATGTTGAAGTGCTTGTCTTGTGCTTCAGCTATATTGCGGTTTTTCAGGTCTTGTTGTAGTAGGATTTCTGGGCTGTCATGGAGACATATTGTCCTGGCTGTTATAGATTGTGTTTTTATACTGACATCTGTGCATCTGGGTTTGGGATGATTGTAATTCTAGGTGTTGAGATCTGATCTGGTCTTTGTTGAGTGGGTGTTTTCTTCCTTGTTTCCTGTTGGTTTTTTTTTCTGCATCTTAAGGGACTGCGGTTGCTATAGGTTGCCTGGTTGAGAGTGCTTCAGAGACCCTGCCAGATATGGCCTGCAGTCCAGGGTTGAAAGGGTTTCTATGCAATCAGAGCTGACATGAAGGGGTGGAGATGGGCTGGAATGAAGGAGGTGGTGCTGAAAGGGTCTACAGGAAGAAAGAAGGCTGGGTAGACTAAGAGCATCTTCATAGTCTCCTGGGGATGGGGGCAAAGAGGAAGGAGAGCCCACAGCAGGTAACCTGATCCAAAACTGAGGTAGGACTTGGGGACTAGAAATGGAGTAAGAATAGGAAAGAGGTTGAAAACTGACCATCTGATTCCCTGACCAGTGTGGCTGCCACGTGTCCAGGGAATCAATACATATATGTTTTACATTTCTTCTAAACTGAGGCACAGCAGGGCCACAGCAGGAGGTCTTCTCCAGAGATGGGGACTCAGAGATTCCAGGTGGAGGAGAGGAGGACGAGCGAAGCTCTGAATAGAGTTTGTCTGCTTCACTGACCTACCTGCTTCTCTATGAGGCTTGGGTGGTGAGTTCCCAGAAAGCCTGCTGGAGTTGAGGGCTGGGATAACAGAATGAGTAGGGAAGAAGGTTGGAGGAGAAGACCTTTGTGATCTGCTGGAGACGGGTGAAGGGGTAGAAGAGAGGCTGCAGTAGGTGGTCTGCTACAGAGCTGGGGATGAGCCTGGGGAACTGGATTTGGAGGAGCGAAGAAGATCTGCAGTTAGCCTACAGCATCCCTTAATAATCTACTTTGTAAAGTGCGGAACTGTAACAGAATCATAACAGAAGTTTAAGGTGGAAAGCCATTTAAAAATTAAATGGTAAATATTGGTAGGGTAAACCCTGATGAGAATTACCAATACACAAATTAAATCAGGCACTGTCTGATCACTGTATTTATAGCTGATTGGGAAGCCTGGGTGGTATCCTGAAACTGTTACCAATTATAAGACATTACAATTGGCACACGTTTGTTATTTCAATTTCCTAACCAAGTATGTCAGAAGCACTCGGTCCCCATGATTTTTTCTTTGGAATATTTATATTGATTATAAAATTCTATGAAAAACCATTTCAAGATTTTGATGATGTAGAGTAATATTTGGAAACAGATTGGAACTATTTTTTCTTAGTAGTTTTCTTGCATATAATCATAAACCAGCTGTGTAGCTCACTTAAGCCAAGAACTGGTAGGAAATCTGATGTTTGCAGCTTAATTTTTGACTGTGCATTGTGACACATTCGAAGACTAAGCTGTCAAGTACAGCTATCTTTAATTTGCTTAAAAACTCCAAATTGTCCTTAATGGCTTCCTAAGTGGCATTGCTGGTGGTTAGATTTTTTTAAAAAATACTCTTCTTGAAATATGACTCAGATACCAATCAAGGACCATTTAAATGTATAATTCAATAAGGTTCCATGCATCTATAGAGCAGTCAAACAACTGTCACTGCAGTAAATTCTAAAGTGTTTCATCACCTCCTCTTCCCCCAAATACTGCATTAAACACCCACGCCAGCCTCCTGTCCTCACACTACCACTAATTTACCTTATTTCTATGAAGTTTCCAGTTTCTGCATTTTATATAAGTAAAATTATAAAAACATGCGCCCTTTTGTGACCACCAAATCCTTTCCTGTGACACAATAGTCCTAACGTTTATCTACATATTTTTATCAGCGCTCCATTCTTTTTCATTATTAAATAATATTTTCATTTTAAACTGCGATTTATTTTCATTTGGTATACCATTGCACATGAGCTCCAGATACACTCCAGAATAACTTTCTAGTCTGGTTGTGGGCAGGACCGTCCTTTATCATCTCCGTAGCCTTTGCTCATTTGCTCAGGTCCGTCCCTAATGTTGTTATTTGCTTAACTTCATTTGGTTGTTGCAGCAGCCGAAGGAGAGAACCGACCTAGAAGAGTTCTCTCAGTTTTCCAGATGGGAATGTACAGTTCCAGGAGACCAGTGGGATTTTTGTTTGTTTGTTTGTTTTGATTTTGGGGTTTTTTCCCTGGTCTTAGAGTGAAGGATTCATGAGTTCCTCCTGAGCCCGCCGCTGTTCTTCCTGTGGAGAAAACCTGAACCTGAGTCGGATGTCCATCCTGGTGCGCTTGGTACATCACGGAGGCTAAGGCTAGAGATCTCAGGTTTGCGGCCAGCCTGAGCTAAACAGCTCGCTCCGGAGGAAGTCTAGAATGGAAATAAACAATAAACGAGAACATTCCCGAATTCGTGGTAGTTGGCAACTGCTGCCCCTGAGGGAGTCATAATTTCCTTATTAGTGCTCTTTTTTTCCCTCTAGAAATAAATAGAGCATAACGATTCTTTGTTTATGGACGTGGAAGTAGGTCACAGGATGGAAACCCAGGGAAGAAAGAGGGTGCTCACTAATGTCAACCCTTGAGTCACTAGCCTCATAGGGTATGCAATTCAGTTAAGGGTTTAGTGAACTCTGGTTTATTTCTAAGTCTCTACCAGAGCCTGGAGTCCGTGGGGGAATCTCAAGTAGGACCAGGGCTAAGAAGCGAAGCCATCACTCCTGAGGAGGCAGGCCTTTCACCAGAGCAGGGCCCAATGAATTTTTTTTAACATTTCTATATTTTGAGTCATCTTTTAGATTTATCTTCATCATTTGCCTTCTTTGTATGATTAAAGTATGATTACCATTTTTTATGTGTAAATTCGCCATTTTATTTTTTAATTCACAGTAACCATGCTTATTTATAGATTTGTTCTATGTGCACATTCTGAAAAGATTCAACCAAGGCCTTTTACATGTCCATCTTGAGCCAAATTACATTATTCAAGATGATAAATTTCAAAATTGCTAGGTGATTTGTTTGATTAATTCAATTTATGCATTACATTTCCCAGGATCTGCACATTACTGAAGCAAGAAACATTTAGCATAAGATCCCTGGTAGTTGGGACCTGATGACATTCCTAAGCCTTGTCTCCCTATCACAGAGTAATGGAGAGGCTGGGACCCACCTGACATCTTTATGTTTCTCTTCAGACATGTAAATGTTTGTGGCTTATTCCCATTATTGCTGACTGAAGGGAAGGCGGTGGCAGAGTACCTGAGTTTTCTGACTTCCCTATGTAATAGGAAGCGGCAGGCGCCACCATTGAGTGGTTGAAGCAGAATTAAATGGTGTGGTAGCAGACAGCAGGGCACTCAGAAAGGCCAAGAGAACAAGGTAAGAGATTCTCTTGCTCTTTGAAAGAGGGAAGGGGGCTAAAACCAGAGTAAGATAAAAGCGCTTTTGCCAACTTTCTGGCACATGCCCAATGCTGCACGGCCATCATTACCATTATATCTGGAACTCTGTCTTCATTGCTTTTGAAATCAATCTTGGTTCATTTGAGGAGTGTGGAAATTGAAAGCAAAACAGATAGGTAAACTAATTGGCCATGTCCTCTTCACTTTAAATGTTCATGTTCTTTCCTTGAGACGGCTATTCAAAGAGAAAGGGGAAACATAGTAGTTGGTGGGTTTTTTTTTTCCTTAAGCATTCCATGTCAATTTTATCTTAAAATATTTGAATATAATCTAAAAAGGAATGTAAATTTTCAGATACATTTGCACATACATACTTCCTGTGGAAAATACTGAAGCATGGCAATTGTTATGTTCTACAGTGAGTGAGGAGGACTGGAAAGGTATCTCAGCAGCTAAGAGTGAAGACTGACCTTGGCAAGGATCTGAATTTGGTTCTTAGCACCCTCCTGTAACTGTGGTTTCATGGGACGTAGCACCCTCTTCTGGACTGTGTGGGCAACTGCAGTCAAATGGGTGCATTTCTACAATATATGCACATTTCCATAACATACACACACTTAAAAATGAATGAATAAATAAAGTACAGGGCTGCAAAGATGTTCTTGCAGAGGACCTGGATTTAGTTCCCAATGCCACACGGTGGCTCACAACCACCTGTAACAGTTAAAGGGGAACTGATGCCCGGTTCTAGCTGCTGCTGGCTCCAGGCATGTAGCATACACCCTTGCGTACACATAAAATAAAAATAATAAATAAATCTTAAAAAAATTAACTAAATAAATCTTTAGCTTTAGAGAGAGTTTGAGAGCTGTGGGATTCCTTATGCCCTTTTCCTTCCAATCATGTAGAATCATAAGAGCAACCTGTGTTATTACAGAAAGAAGTTGTAGTCTCGGAGACTGTGTTCATACCATTTATTTATTTACTTGTTTGGCAGTGTTTTTATTTAGAATAATTTACAAGGCAGCCAATCACATAGATTGGTGAAATATATAATCCGTGAGGAGAAATGTGTAAGGAAAAGGACTAAAAGTTAACATTTAAAAACATCAAGTTAAATGAATCTTCAACAGTGTTAATGGTGATAAAAATTAACATTAAAGATGGTAAACACATTTGGAAAACGTGCATGTACGAAGACATGGAGGTGTGCAGAAACTATCTTGAAGACACTGATTATAATGCACTTCTTAGGAATTTCTTTAGGAGAAGCGTCAGAGAAAAGTTACCATGCTAAATAACTATCTTAAGAATACAGCTAAATGATAGAAATCATTGAAATCATTGTTCAAAAATGGGAAGTAGTGAAAGTATATCACAGCTGATTTATCTGAGGCAATATTACACAGTAATTACAAAATGTTGACAAAAAGAGTTCAAGGACATGTAAAATGCACCATCATCGGCAGTTAAGTAAAAAAAAAAAAGGTTATTTTTCCATGTTAGTGTCGTTTCAACGATGTAAAAATAATCACAGATAAAAAGCTGATTGTATCTGCTTGTTAGACTGGCAGTTCCCACACTCAGGCTCCCACATTCAAACTGACTGGATTGTTTTTGTGCACTAGGTTCTATTTTATGAGAAAGAGATAAATCACAAGTAACAGAGTTAATGTGGAGAATTTGTTTAGAAGTGCACATCCCATGGCTAGTCTGTGGGGAGTGAGTTTATTCTCCCAAAGCTCTTAAAAAACGACATGTTTAATGTCGGCCCAGAGGCTTGTTACCCTCAAAGGCGCCTTCTGCTCAACATGGTTTTAATACTAGGTGTGCACACTGTCTTCTGACTTTTTGAAAATTAGTCATCTCTGAATAGGACGTGTGTGAATCTTATGCAAGCAAAGGAGCCAACAAAGCAGAAAGCACGCTCTCACACTTTATGGTTAATCTGAGAATTGCAGTCTTATGGAAGTAAGTTTTGTTCACTTAAGAAATTAAATTTTTTTATTAATATTTACTTAATTAGTGGATCTTACTTGGCTCCAAGCAGACTCCCACATAAGAAGGTCTATGTGTAAATAATGAGAATAAACTAATGTCTTTGGGCAACTTCAAATATCAACCCCTGCCAACTCTGAAGGGACAATTCCCCCTGTTAACAAATGGGACAGTGAGACTAGAGGCAGACCACCAATGTACCACATGCAGGCCACTATGTCTTCCCGTGGATCTTCTCAGTGTGACCAATGGAAGCCTGGCATTTCTGCAGGAAGTGAAAGGCTCCTTTTCATATTTTAAGCTGCCACATGTTTTGAGTTGATGCCGATGCTTTCAAGGTTTAGCAGAGTGGCCACAGGGCTTTGCTTGTTGATGAGCCTTTGGACAGGCTTCTGAAGACTGTGTCCCATGGCCATTCGGGGCCTTTTAACAGCTTTGTTTGCAATTAGGCATACATATGGCCTAGCATCAAATATGAATACTGAGTTGGAGACAAAAGGTTTAAATGGGCTGCCAAAGATGTTTTCCTTCAAAGTGTGTCCAAAGCAGCAGCTTGATTTTGTGTGGCACATTTTTGGATTACACAGGCGTGGCTCTTAAGATTTCAAGTTCCAGGTGTTTGGAGAACTCCTCTTTTTGATTAGTGACCCAACACCTGATGGCTGAGCGCCCCCCGGTTCCTTACTCACTCCTAAAGCTTCTCTAGCTTTGTTTTGGTTTTGTTTTTGCTTTTCAAGACAGGGTTTCTCTGTGTAGCCTCGGCTGTCCTGGACTCACTTTGTTCGCCGTGCTGATCTCTACCTCACAGGGTTCCACCTGCCTCTGCCTCCCCAAGTGCTGGAATTACAGGTGTGTGCTGCTGTTCCCAGCAAATTTTCACTCCATCAGTCCTCTGTATTCTAGTGGCTGAATCACTTGGGACCTATGCTAGATTTCAAGCAATAAAGCTACTGTCTTTATAACTGAGTTTTTCCGGAAGAGGAATCACTTTTGGCTTAGTGTGTCAGGTGGCACAAGGAGCAGATGAGTAACGTGCTGGTTAAAGGAAGGAACACGTTGCTTTGATGGAGGCCCTTTTATGTTTGAGTTACAGGGATACAGATCCCAGAATTACAGGGACAAATGAATGAGTAAACATTACTTGATAAAAACTGTGCAACGGTGCCTGTTTGAGCAGGGGAAGTCTGTAGGAATGTACAGAGTTCAGCTAGATCTAAATTAATAGATTTGACTCAGGTCTTATTTTGAGATAGATTAGTTGTACTTTTGCTCATTGGAATGGCACTGTCTGATACAAGAAAACAATGTGCTGTAGATCAAGAGTAACCCAGGGTTTGAACATGTACAAACTTGGGGCATCCCAGGAACACAACAGTGGGAAATGTATACACTTATAGCCCTAGGGGACCCCTCATTCTTGGTCAAAGAAACTTCTGTGCAGTTAACGATGGTTAATGCAGAGAGTTCTGGCAGGTCAAGGTACTAATAACAAGTAACCATTGAGGGGTCAGCCTTATCTCATCTCTTCCCTCTGAAACCCAGGAAACACCACAGAGGAAGGGACCAGATGATGGGGAGGAGGGCTGTTAGATGATGTCTTATTTTAGATGAAAAGGCTGTGGCACTCATGAACTCAGAGCATTTCCAACTGCCTCTTGCAAGAGTTTCTTAAGACTCTAAATATTCAGTTGTAGGTGGTAGAGAGGATCATGAGGCCTGAGTCCAGAGGAGCCAAAGCAAGTCAAGGTCGGCTCGGTGAGAGGAAGTCATTGTTCTCAGTACAGCCCCTGGTGAATTAGTTATGCTCCAGTGGATAGTTCTACTCCCATGTCCAAGCAGGTGGACCTGAATGCACCACACTTATCACAAACAAACAAACAAATCAATAACGATTAGAAAGTGGGAGGGGGGTTGGTGGGAGGAAAGGGGATGGGGAAAGCAGACACTCTGGCCAGTACATATTACACACATATATGGAAGTATTGGAGAGCAAATTAATAAAAATAAAAATTATGTGAAAGGATGGAGAGTCCTCTGTCTGCAACAATGTGAGCTCTACTTTTCAGGAACAGGAGGAGGAATACAGCTTTGTACATGTAATGAGGATGTGCCTAGCTCTTAAAGGAATAGCTGAAAACCTTATCTCTCCATTTGCCAAACTGCAGCTTGTCTTAACACACACACACACACACACACACACACACACACACATAATCCCTTCTTCAACCGAGTCTCTGTTGTTTTTCTTCTTTATTCTATAAACATTTATTAAAAATCTGCTCTGTCCCAGACACTCTGATTAGTGATGGGAATACAAAAAGGACAGGATCCCTGACCCAAAGAGGCTTGGAGTCTAAGATGTATAAATAAATAGGCAATTAAAGCACAGTGTCCCCAAAGCATCGCTATTGCATTTATTTATTTAGATGTCTGCTTCTATTTATTTATATGGCTTAATTTGAACTATATGAGCACAGAGTCTGGGTCTCATAGATGCATTTTATTCCCAAGCATCTGGGACATATCCTTCACACTTACACACATTGAAATGACTTTAATTAATTTAATCAAGTAAATGGTGTAGTATGCAGTATCTATATTTATATTTTGCCCATTTTATTATAAAACTTGTGGAGAGAGGACTGTGTGCCTTTATTCTCAGTTGATGCAGACAGACCTAAGTCAAAAGGGCACTTGGCAAGGGGTCAGGCAATGAAAACAATACAAAGGCCAACCTGTGATGCCAGCCTGAATGTAGTAGCATCAGATGCTCCTGGGGGCTGACTCTCAATTCTACCATGGGATCTGCGTTACCCTGAATACATTTAGAATCTCTCAGAGCCTGTAAACCCTCAACTTTAAGTGGGATAATAAATAATACCCGGTTCTTTGCTATTTATCATTGTTTGTTTGTTTGCTTGCTTGCTTGTTTTGAGGTTTCTGTGTGTTATATGTGCGCATGTTGGTGTATCTTCCTCTAGAGTTCTTTACCTCAGAGGAGCCAGGGTTCTTTCATGGAACCTGGAGCTTATGGTTTCAGCTACACAGATTAGCCAGAAAGCCCTCTGAATCTGCCCAGAGCTAGGGCGACAGGCATACATGCCCGGCTTTTGCATGAGATATGGGATATAGATTCAGATCCTCCTGCTTGCAGAATGAGCACGTTACCCATTGAACAGTCTGCTCAGCCCATTCTTAATTATTACTTTTATAATACCAGCTGACCAATCCCATTTGCCACAGATTTACAACTGGAACAAGCTTGATAGAGACAATGTTGGCATTTCTTTCCCCAATCCAGTAATACCCTCGGTTTTAATATGAAAAGCATAAAGAGTGTAAAAGAGAGCCTGTGAAATCAGATCTTGTGTGCGTGCATGTGTGTGTGTGTGTGTGTGTGTGTGTGTGTGTGTGTGTGTGTGAAGTCAGATCTTAAGGTAGGAGAGAGTAGTCTCTGGGGCAAAAGTAGATTGCAGAGTCATTCAAGCATAGTTTCCCTTCCTTGTTTATTTGAAAAGCCAGCAGATACTTCTTCTAAGGTGTGTGCTTTGCTAGGTTAAGTCCTCTTGCATATTTTTACCCTCCTTCAGAAGTGTGAAAAGGGAAGACTTCTTTATTATGAGCCTAATTTTATTGTGACCATTCTTCAGGGATTGGTAGAAACACAAAGTGTGTCGTATTTAAAGGTAGTTTAGGCTTTGAACTGAATATGTGGGTACAGAGGCAATTTTTGTTCTCAACAGAAAGAGTAATGCCCTGGTGGTTAATCTTTACTGTCAGCTTGACTAGATTTAGAGTCCTAGGTAATATACTTCCAAGTGTGACTGTAAGGAAGCTTATAGAAAAGATTGATGAAAGAGGCAAGATTACTTCACCTGTGGATGGTACCATCCCATGTGTTGGGAAGGCAGACTGAACAAAAGAAGGAAAAGGAAAAAGCGAGATGGGCACTCATACTCAGATGGTTCCTGATCCACTGATGTGTGAGCTGCTACCAGAGGTATGACCCATCTTTACTGTCTCGCCTTCCCTGACACAAAGATGTGCCTTCAAACTGTGAGCCATACTTTCCCTGACATGAAGACTGGCACCTTCAAACGGTGATCCAGAATTAAACTCTACTGGCCTTCCTTAAGTTGCGCTTTGTCAGGAATCTAGTTATAGTACTGGCAAAAATAACTGTTAAAATTATTAAGATATTCTCTCTCTCTTTTTCTCTCTCTCCATTTTCTATTTGTTTTCAAGTTCAGGATACTAAGTAAATTCAGAATAAACCAAACATTGAATTTCAAGAGATCTTTAACAGTTGCCCAAGTGCTATGATTTGCTCTTCTGCAGTGTTGATGAAGCAATCATAACTGAGAACTGAGAAGCCCGTCACAAGGATGTTAATCATGTTTACTGCAGGACTAGGTTTGTGCTTAAAAAGTAAAAACAACTGAGATTCAGAGAACTGTTAGCTTTACAGTCAGTTGCTTCACAAAGCAACTACATGTTTTATTCAGTCTGTTCAGTAACTTGAAGGCTGTAAATGTCCATGTTACAGAAGAAGAAATGGAGGGTTCAAACTTCCAAAGTCACTAGGACAATAAGAGGGAGACTTGGACCTAGAACACAACTCTGTCTAGTTCAAAAGCTTGGATTGTTTCCATTTTCTCCTACTGGCACTTTTTTTCTTTTTTCTTGTCTTTCTTTTCTTTTTTCTTTTTTTTTTTTTTTTTGACAGCGTCTCCTATGGAGCTCTGGCTACCCTGGAACTCATTTGTAAACTAAACCAGGTTGGCTTTGAACTCACAGAGATCCAACTGCCTCCCAAGTACTGGGATTAAAGGCATATACTTTGGTGAGCAGTCATCATGAATCACAGTTGTCTTCACTGGAAAAAGTGAGTTCCATCTGAGATGAAGACAAGTCATGGATGGCCCTGGAAAAACCAGATGTGACATCAATCCAGGTCACGGAAAAAAAAAAAAAGCAACTGACTGTGTTCTTCAAAATGACAGCAGCAGAAGGAAACCCCTTACCCGTAAACTAAATTTTCTTGGGCCAGTCATTTTTCTAAATTGTTATTGAAAACATTCATTCATGGAAATAGAATGACCAGCAGCTAAGAGTGTGTATTGCTCTTGTAGAGGACTGATACTTAAATCCCAGAATCCACAATGGGCAGCTAACAATTACCTATTAACTCCAGCTCCAGGAGACCAGGGATCAGATGACATCTTCCAGCTTCTGAGGGCACCTGCACTCATGTGCACATACCCACACATACCCGTAATTAAAAAAAAAAAGTTTAAAGTTGTTCAACTCGGTGTTAGTAGCTGGATATAATTGTACGTGCTTGTTATCCCAGGACTTGGGATGTAAAATCAGAAGGATGAAGAGTTCAAGGCCAGTCTTGGCTACATAGTGAGTTTAAGGCCATTTAACCTGAGCGAAATGAGACAGTGTTTCAAAAACAATGGTATCACTGTTAATGAGCTTTTAAGAGGCAGCACACACTTAGCCCTGTTTACCTATCAGTTGGCAACGTTTTGCTAATTCGTATTTGGCAATTGGTTTTGTCTGGGACAGATAGTTAGGGGTAAAATGGAGCCAGAAGAAGTGCCAGGCAGAAGAATAAAATTTTATACTCTGGTGGGTAAACAGAAAGTTATGTTTTGTTTTTAAACAGAAACTTTTGAGATAGAAACTATCCAAGGTTGGCAAGATGGGGGCAGGCAATACCTTGAGGGACATTTATTGTTGAAGGAATTAGTGGAAGGGAAGGGGAATCCGTGCTTGAATCAGGGACTACTCCTGTAATTTTTAGCTTATACTTAATGAATTAGGGTTTAAGACAGATGTGATGAGAAATCAGATTTGGAGCAGAGAATACTCATTAATCTCGTAATGTCTGGCTTAACTTGGAAAAGGGTGGAAGGCCAGGGAGCTATTGCTTTTCCCAAATACAGAGCTGGGCAGACAATAAGTCTGGAGGTTGATAATAGAAAATCCAGGCTGACTGGAAGATTAGAAAAGGCTGGAGACTTGTCTCACAGGCGGGCCCCTTCTCCTGCAGTGAACCGGGAAGTCAGAGACAGTAGGACAAGACCACCCTGAAAAGACGTACACCCCCGAAGGGAAGTTATCATCCGGTGCTGTGCCATAAGGGAGGACGTTTCTGTTAACAGGTCTGGGAAGACCAGTAGCTGCTGGAGACCTGGCGTGTCCGGCTTGACCTCCCACTTGACTTGTGGCACCTCTTCTGTGATGGAGACCATAAGCTACGCCCAGGTCTCCACTTGTCGGGTGTTGAAGTGTTAGTCCCATAATCCAGCCTCCAAGTGGTTCGTTACATGGGTGCATGGAGCACAAATTCCAGCCCCTTCGATAAGTCATCCTTGGTCTGAGGCTTGGCCTGATCAAAAGGTGCAGGCTGGGATTAGGCTTCCAGATAAGTAAAACCAGAATCTGGGGAGAGGCCCCTTAAGCCCTTTGCAGCCGACTGTTGGAACGTGTGGTCTTTATTTAACCCATGTATAGGCAGGATTCTTTTCTATTTCTGCTCAGTTTAGTGGACAGCCTGTCTCCCTAATGGTCTGAAATATAAATACTGTGCACACTAAAGTGAGGTATTTCCCCACACGAAGTAAGAGGCTAGTTTCTAAATCTCCTCTGGGGAGGGAAAGTCTAAATACCATGAATGTTTAGTTAAAACAAAGAAACGTAAAGGGCAACGTTATCTGCTCCTTGTCTGGACCACCTAATGAAACTGACTGTCTCTGGGTTGGGATAATCCTCACTCAATTTTCTGCGTAGCCTGTTTGCTCTCGAGGGGAGTTTTGAAGATCATGCCTTTCAGACTAAGAAAATTATCTTAATAATCCGTTATTTAGTGCTTGCTTTGCCTGTGTGTGCATATATGTAATTTGAGTAAAAGGGGTATAATTAGGAAAACAAAATAGCCTGAGAAGGCTATATTGTGATAATTGATTGTGGAATAGCTTGATTTACAAAACTCAGTCCTGAACTGGACAGGGAAGGAACCCAGGAGAGAGTCCGAGATGTCCTGCCAGAAAATACAGATGTGCTTGGAGTGAAATGGCTCATGCATTTTCACATGTTTAGGGAGTTTAATTCCCTTTTAGAAACTAAAGGGCTTCCTCCTGTTGAAGCAAATTCTGGGACAACCTCCGCTGAGCTTATAATCCTTATTTGTCATAGAACCAGAGGCAGAAAAACACATTCACCAGATTTCATCAGTAATGTTGCTTCTCAGATTTCCCCCATAAATCTACCTAGAAATTGACGAAGTGATGACAAGAACAGATTCCCCAAATGCTGCCACTATGGTTCTCAAAGATCACCTTTGCAGGAAGAGGTTAATATAGACTGGAAAAAAAAGTAGCTGACAAATAGAAAGAGAAGCTGTCTAGCCTGGACCACCAACCACTTCCATGATGTTAAGTCTTTGCCTTGCAGTTCTGTGATTTGTTTTTGTTTCTAATTTTTCCCTTTATTTTGTATTAATCACAGGTTATGTACTTTGTATCCCAGCTGCAGCCCCCTCCCGAATCCCCTCCCTATCTCCCCTTCCATCTAATCCTACTGATTTGTATTCCCCACCCCCTCCCTTGGATATCTGGGGGAAAAAATGTTGTGTTTTCTCTGTTTTTTTTTTTTAATTTCCAACAGTTTCAACACCTCTGATTTCCTTCAGAAGACAAACCCCAGGAAGAATTCTCAGAAAGTGTTCCTTAGAGAAACTAAATGAAGACAGTATACTAACCAATTCTGTATAAAAGAATACACGTTTACTCCCTGTCATTAAGAATGTTTCAAGTCTGCTTTCAGATTAACCCTTATCCACGCACCTATTTTTCATTTGAAGTAGAGCTCAGAAGTCATTTTATTTTATTAAATATTTCATTGGGTTCTAGAACCGATTTAAAGCCCAAGGAATGAGCAAGAATTAAATCCCATCAATAAAAGAATTATGGAAAAACATCACCTTTCGAAAAAGAAAATTTTCTGTTCTCCTCTTTCAGAACTTCTATTTCTAAGAAAATATTTCCAGTGGCAGAACTAGGGAGGAAGGGACATTGGCTAAGGATTCTGTGAATTTTAGTTTGCTCTTAAGCAAATGGCAGACACATTATTTTTTTAATGATTGATCCGTATTTAAAGCTTGTCTATACATCAGGAGCACTGGCACAGGGCAACCAGAGGAGGCAGGCTTGAAACTATTAGTGATGACACATTTCAGAATCAGGTGTGTTTCTATTACCTCTGCTTCTGTGGCTCAAAGACCTGGAACTGTGCGTGCTCCTGCGAGCGCTCAGCACTTTAAAATCTGAAATAAATACATTTTCTTTGCTGAGTATCACAGTCTTAAAACTGGTGGGAAAAGTATAATGAAAAGAATGAGGTAGGTGACAGGCAAAAATAAATGGGCTTTTGTTTCATTTTTTTTTTAAATGGAGACCAAGCTGAAATCACAATTCTAATACTAGTTGCCCTGTTTACTTTGTTGGCTGTTGGTCTGAGTGGCATACACGCACACACTCTCACACACACAGAGCCCGCATTTTATTCAATTCGTCCTTCACAGTTTCTCTTGTTTGTATTTGGAAATCAATACTCAAATCTGGCAACAGTAAATAACAGGGCATCTCAGTCCTGTTTCCCTAAGCCAACTACGTTTTCAGTTCTCTCTCCCTTTGCTGGGGAAAACGAACCAGGATCCGTGGGAGCTGCTACAGCAAACAAATCTAATTAAAGCATCGCCAAGAAAACATGCACTCTTTTACCGTACACTACGGTGGGGTTGAGCTAAGAGGCTGGAGCGTTGAATAAAATTACAGAGGACTTCGTTTCTAAATAGGCGGCTGCACCTGGGTCGGGATCTCAGTAAGTACTGCTCGATCTCTTTCTTAGCTTAGAAGCAGTAAACACGTGGCAAGAGCCGAGAAAGCCAACACTCATGGCTTCCTTTGGCCCAGATGGTTATCAGCACTGTGAGACCTCTCCTGTCTTAACTCCTGGGAACGTGCCTCTGTTTAGATAGCGTCTGGGGATTAACGGGCAAGAAGCTGTCTCCTGATATCGGTTTCTTCCGTCCAGGGCTGACAAACGAACCCACGCCCAGCACTTCGCCGTGATTCTCTGGAGCTGAGAGAGGCCAGCCAGCCAGCCTTCCTCGTCCTGCTGTCGCACACCTACTTGCCCTTCCTGGGGACTAGAATTGCGGTTAGAAAGGAAAACAATGGCCTTCAGTGCCACACTGTAGAATGGTAATGGGAGGAAATGGCAGAGACACAGGAAACTGGGAGAGTGGGTTTCTTATACAAACAAGTCCAGGGAGAAACAGACTAGAGAAACAAAGGTGACGCTGGAGGAAGCTGCCTGGCCACAGGAGAATGAGCTTGGGGAAGGGGGCAGAACCATGATGTTGTTCCCCCCGTGTCTGTGGCAACAAGGGATGACCCGACTTCAGGGGCTGCAGGAGTTTAAAAAAAAATCCTGACCCACCGCCATGAGTTTTTAATGCCCTGGGAAAAGCCCTCCTTTCCCTGATCCTATGGGACACATGAACTAGTGGCCTGTCCTTTTGTCTTTCTTTACCACATCTCAGAGATGACGCCCATACCTCCTGCCCTGGAAATGCCTAATCAGTGGTTTCCTTTTTCCCTTAAATTTCTAACCCTTGGGGTCTGCTCACTGATGCTCTGCCCTTACAGGCTTAGGGATTGGCTTGTCTGTGTTGCTCACTTCCAGTCCCATAAGGCCTGGGAGACACCTCAGTTAGCAACCTGCACACTCTGTTAAAACACGCTGGCTTTTTCTAGAAAGAACCCTCTGGTCTTGAGACTTCTAGGGACCCTAGTCTCAGTATTTGGCCAGTTAAATCATCCTGTTAGTGTTTGTTGGTGTTTTGTTTCGTTTTCCCAGAATGTGTAAATAAGTAGTTAAAGTGTGTTCTGGTAAAGTATCAGGAAACCCTCTGTCTGCTCCATCGTCTGTGGAGTTAGACTTGGAAGATACATACCAGGTACGCCTCAGTGAAAGTGATTCAGACAGGAGCATCTTCAAAGGTGTGGTGGGAGGAGGTAGTAGCAGGATCTGCCCTATGGCAGCTATTATCCTGTCCTCTTTAACTTACCACCATTAAAAACACAGCTGAGGATGTGGCTATAGCACTGGACCAGTACATACACTTCTCCTGGGTTCAATCCCTACAATTTAGCGAGGCAGAGACACCTGTAATCCCAGCATGTTAGGGGCTGAGACAGGAGAATAATGTATGTGTTCTCTATGCACGTGTGTGTGTGTGTTATTGCTTTCTCAATGTGGTATTAGTAAATTCCCCCATGGAAGTAGAGCCTCAAAGACAGTGCTATCAGAGTAAAAGGAAAGGCTAGTTAAGTCCTGGAAACTATAATTCAGAATAGAGTGACAGAGAATTCGGCCTAGAGGGGAAGCTTCCCTTATGCCCTGCCTTTTCTTCTCTCATACCTTATACTCTCCCCTTAACATTGTCTGATTACTCAGCGACCTCTTCATATATGTTCAGCTCTGTTTGGAGAAAGCAAGAGTTAGAGAAAGAAATGAAAATAAGGTATAACTCATATTCCTATGTCCCTCACACTGTAAGAAAAACAGCACTTTGTATAGATTCTCATTGTCCAACAGCCAGGACCTCAGGACAATGCATGGTAAAATAGGAGGGAACCCTCAACTCAAGGAACAGGGCTTAAATATAGGACTTGAAAATAAATGTGTGACAGAGGAAAGTGAATCTACAGAGATGGGGGATATGGCCTTAAATTCATGGTATGACTTAATACATGTCCTTCTCATTTAAAAACAAGTCCATGGATGCTCAGACTTTCTGCTACTGTAACAAATACACAATAGAGCACCTTAACCCGTGGGAAGATGTATTTTGGTTCACAGTTGGTTTTAGAACTTTCATTCCATGGTCAGCTGGCTCCATTTTCTTGAGCCTGTGGTAAAGAGAATATGCAGTCAAAAAGCTGTGGAAAATCCAAGCTACTTTCATTTCAGATCATCCAGGAAATACATAGGAAACAGGAATTGACCAGGGATAGGATACCATTTGCAGGGAAGCCTCTAGTGAGTGACTGACATCTGCCAACTGGACCCCATCTTCCAATAACGTTGCCAAATGATGAGTCTATCAGAGAATGAATCCACTAATAGAGGACAAAGCCCTCGTGATCCAATCACTTTTCACAACTGGATCTACACCTGGGGAATTAAGACTTTAACAGATGAGCTTTTAGAGGCAATTGATATGCAAACCATAAGTGCCCTTGGGGTTGATTTCAAACAAAAGGATGATCCTTTTTATAGCCCAAATCAAGGTAGACCAGATGTACCTCTTAAGATATTTCTTCTTATGATCCCCACAACAGATGTTTTGAGGGCACAGGCTTCAATTTGGACACATGTCCTCATGCCTTAGTTTCTGAAATAATGGGAACAACTAACTAAACTTCAAATATGTTTGACCACGAATGGGTAGGTACTCTGATCATCAAGAGACACAACTAGTGCCAAGATATACCTGTGGTTTTTCTCAAATTTTAATTCTTTGCCTACTCTGTATAGTGAAAGCTGTGAACCTTTCATTTACTTTCCTGGGTGTCTTTAACCTTGATGTTTCAATTCTAATAATTACCTAACCCCAACACTTGTTTTCATTGTACACTCTTATAAATAATGCTTCTAATTTAGTGTTTGCCTTAAAACAGGTTTTAATTAAACCAGATAAGAATCACCTGGAAGGGTGATTCCTTCACTGGGTGTTTAGGAGTTGTTGGATGTAGAGAATGCTGAGGGGAGATTTCTTTGAAAGTTCAGAATATATGGCTAGTAAAACCCTTTCTTGTTCCTGAGACTTTATGACAGAGATCTAAGGTGATGTAGACACATCTATCCTTCATGGTCTAACTGTCTTCTAATATTGGCTGTTTGATATTTTCTTAAATTTTGTGCTTTTTTTTTTTTCCATTTTCTATAGATGCAGGGCAAGGGTTGATCTTAAAGGCACTTGATACCTAGCAATGCCTGAAATCATGTGTCACAAGAATGCATCGTGGCTGAGACTCTGCAGGAGAAAACTGGGAAAGTCAAGAGTGGTGATTGGAATTTGGATTCTAGAAACTGACTAGAAAGCCTGATGGAAGGAGGGGAAAGGCCAGTAGAGAGACCATAAGAATGATTTAGATGGCAATTTCAAAAGTTAAAATCTAAGTGACACTGGCAAAGATAGCCACGTATTTTCTAAAGGAAAATACAACTCGATATCTGAGTCTATGAATATGATCTGCACCTGTTCAACACCACCCTGTTTGTGGGAAGAATGGACTCAGTTGCCTGGTAGGGTTGTTCTACTTACATATTCTCCTTCCTAACAAGTTCTACATCTTTTTCTTTAAAAACACATTTTCTTTCTTTTCTTTTTGTTATGAGACTGTTTCACTGGGTAGCTCAGGCTGTCCTCAGAACTTCTTGTCCCAGCCTTCAAATACTGGGATCACCAGTTATGCACCTTCATAACCAGTAAGTTTTATAAATTTTTAAGAATATGGTTCTGTTTTCATTGTCCTCAAGTCCTCCAAAGTTACATGTCTTGTAAAACTGAGTCTCTGGGTCTCTGAGCAAGTGCTTCACCACTGGCTTTTTGATTCCTAGGGCAAGAAAAGAGCAAGAGTAGCTAGTTTCTGAATTCTTTCTCCATCCATTCCATAAAAACTTGGAGGCTTGTAAGGAGCACTGAATCAAAGTTCTAGGTGAATGGGAGACAGTGATTGGTAAAGAAACTGGGGGCTAGGAAGATGGCTGAGTAGTTAAAGAGCATGCAAGCTTGAAAGCAGGATTCTGGGTCCCCAGACTCACACAACTGTTGAGTGGGCATGGAAACCCAACTGCTCAAGGAGCTGGATTTGATTCCCAGAGCCACAGAAGGAAACCAACAATACTATATAGAATACTTTTAAAACTGAAAACCACGAAAGAAAGAAAGAAAGAAAGAAAGAAAGAAAGAAAGAAAGAAAGAAAGAAAGAAAGAAAGAAGGAAAGAAAGAAAACCAGAGACTATGTATTGGAATCATCTTGACTGAGTTTTAGGACAGACCCGTAAATTTACTTGACGTGAACCCAGTAAATACTTTCCGATCGCCAGAAATCTGGATTGCCAGCTCTGTCAAGGGCACCCGATTCCAGAGCGATTATTGGCAGTATGAGGTTAACATCTATCTCAGAGCTTTGTTCTCGGCAAGCATAACCTACTTAATATTCATACCTGCCTATCATTTTAAAATCCACCCCTCACCATCTCCTCTTCAGTTCCTTCCTGAACTTTTTCCCACTTTTCCTTCCAAACTTTATGTGATTTCTTCAAAAAAGTTTTTTTTTTAAATAATATTCACTAGGACCGTTTAGTGCTGCCTGTATGTGCGTGAATGTGGGACTATCTATTAGAGTATGGGTATTGCTTAGGGGCTGTATCCCTAAAGAAAACTGACTCTCCTTTCCCAAGCAGCCATCAGTTGCCAAAGAGCTTCACACAGGTGTGGGACTTTGTGGGGAGTTGGAGTGGGACTCCCTCATCTATGCTGGGGTTTTGACTGGCTTGACCTTGGGCAAATTTGAGTCAGGCATGCCATCCAAGCTGCTGTGAGTTCATGTGTACAATGGTCTTTTCGTGTCTGGGTCTACTGCTCCTGGCTCCTACAACCTTTCTGACACATCTTTCATGGTGAACTGCAAGCTTTGGGTAAAGAAGGTGTGGTATAGATGTCCCATGCGCAGCTGAACACCTCTCAGTCTCTTATTCTCTGAGTGTTGACTGGTTATGGTGACCCTAATAATCACCATCTATTGCAAATGAAAGCTCCTCTGATGAGAGTTGAGAGATGTATGACTTTATAGTATAAAGATGAGAACTCAAACAGCAGTTTATGACTACGTCCATATTTCAGAATAATACCACTAGGTTCTTGCCTCGTGCCTATGGTGCAGACAGCCACAGGGTTTTGGCCCAGCTAAAGTACCACACATGGGTTCTATCTTCTGGAGCATGATTTAAACCCAAATAGAAAATGGTTGGTAACTCCCATACAATTTGTGCCACTATTGTACCAGGGGGGATATCTTGCTAGGGCCGTGATTATTAGAGCCCACAGAGTTCACAGCTGGGTAAGATTGTTGGTGACTTTCCTACACTAGTATCATTTGTAGAACCTTCCAGCATTATGAAAGCCCATTGGTAGGCATGAAGCTTTCAGGTCAGCCCCAACTTGATTTCTTATTGTCTTCTCACTCAAGTGTGTCATGTTTTCAGTAATAGGCTATTACTCTCAAGGCATGGAGGGTAATAGTTATTTTCTATTGCTGTGATAAAATACTATGACCAGGATAATTTATAAAAGGAATCATTTAAATTTTGCTTATGGTTTCAGAGGATTAGTAGTGTCCATGATGGTAGAGTCAAGGAACAGCTGAGAGCTCACATGTCGATCTACAATCATGAGGCAGAGACTAGGCACTGGGAATTATAGGAGTCTTTTGAAACCTCAAAGTCCATGTCCAGTGACCCCTCCAACAAGTTCACGTTTCCTAATCCTTCCCAAATAATTTCACCAAGAGGGGAGCCTATAGGAGCATGAGTACAAGTCTCGTTTAAACCACAGTAACCAAGAGCAATGACAATAGTCTGTGACACTTGGAGGATACCACTGACTAACAACTCAGAAAGAGATAACTCATAACACGGCAATGAGTTTTGTTTTTGTTTGGGGTTTTTTGACAGCATATGGAATATAGAGGAGGCATTTTTTTCCTGTTATAGGATAACTTTATTTAAACCCCATATACATATGTGTGTGCAAGTGTGTATGCGCGTGCACATGTGTATGTTTGTATGCATGCATGCATGTATATATACATATACATATGTATTTATTTATGTATGCATGTAGGAAGCTTTTGTAGAAGTAAATTTCCACATGGCATTTTCAAAGGTATTTAGCATTAACTATCCTTCCCCAGGCTTTTTCTATTCCCCACTCCATTTAACCCTTCCTATCCCACTAACCCTCTCCTTTCAATCCACCTGTGTTGTACCTTTCCACCCCGCCCCCTTTCTTGGCTTTTTACTAGTTTATAAACTTACATTTGTATGCTAAATGAAATACACTACACTACACTACACTACACTACACTACACACACACACACACCATGCATGCACGCACCATGCAAGCACACAAAGTCAGCATCCACGTGTGAGAGAGAACACGTGGCTTTTGTCTTTCTGGGTCTCATTTTACACACTCAGGATGACGATTTCCTGTTCCATCCATGTACCCAAGAACCTCCCAATTTCATTTTTCTTTACAGCTGAGTAATATTCCATTGTGAAAGTGTACCATATTTTTATTAACCATTCATCATTTGATGGACATCTTGGCTGTTTTCATTTCCTGGCCATAGAGCAGCAATAAACTTGGATAAGCAAATACCTCTGTGATAGGACATAGAGTCCTTTGAGTATATACACAAAAGTGGTAAAACTGGATCATATGACACATCTTTTTCTAGATTTTGAAGAATCTCCCTACTAATTTCCATAGTGGCTATACCAGTTAACCCTCAACAGCAGTGGATAATTGTTCCCTTTACTCAATGCCCACGGCAACTGTCATTTTGTTTCATTGATCTTAGCCATGTGATTGGGATAACATGAATTCTTAAAGTAGTTTCAATTTGTATTTTTCTGATGGCTAAGGATTTTGAGCATAATTTTGTTTGTTTGTTTGTTTGTTTTGACCACTTGCGTTTCTTCTTTTGAGAGATTTCAGTTTAGTTTTGTGGTAGTTTAAATAAGGAAGCCCCCATAGGCTCATATGTTTGAATGATTAGTCATCAGGGAAGGATTGACTTGGGAAGAACTAGGAGATGTGAGGTGCCATATTTACCCTGTTGGTGTAAATATGGCCTTATTGGAGGCAATGTGTCACTAGCGGTGGCCTTTGAGGTCTCAAAAGCACTGCTCCCTGTGAACTCTCAGCTCCTTCTCAAGCATCGTGTGTGCCTGTGTGCTGCCATGGTTCCTGCTGTGCTAACGGACTAAAGCACTGAAATTGTATGCAAACCCTAATTAAATTATTTCCTTTCTAAGAGATACCATGGTCAAGGTGCCTCTTCTCAGCAATCGAACACTAATGAAGACAAGTTTAATGCTCTAATTTTTAATTGAGTTGTTTGCTTTCTTAGTGTTTAGTTTCTTTTTAATTTTTTGCATAATTTAGGCACTAATCTTTGTAAGATGGACAGCCGATAAAAATAATTACCATTTTCTTAGGCTGCCTCTTCATTCACATAACAATGTCCTTTGCTGTGAAGCACTTTTTAGTTTCATGACATCCCAGTTATCAGTCTTAAGGCCTATGCTACTCAAGTTCTGTTCAGAAAGCCCCTTTTTGTGCCTGTGAGTTGATTTGTTTCATACTTTCTCCTCTATCATTTTTTCCTCTCATACTTCCTCCTCTATCAAACAGAAAAGGGAGAAACACTTCAAAATTCTTTTCACCAAGACAGTATAACCTGGACATTCAAGCCAGACTAAGACCAATTTTTTAAAAAAGAGAAAATTATAGATCAATCCCTCTGATAAACATGTATGAAAAAATTCTAAATAAACAATTGCAATCCAAATTGTAGAACACATGATATAGATCAAGAAAGCATCATTCTGAAGATACAGGCATGATTCAGCATGTATAAATCAATTAAGGTAATCTACCACATGAAATGACTAAAGGACAGAAACCACACAACCATATTATAGGATGCATAAAAGACTCTGACACAGCCTAGCATCCCTTTGTGATAAAAATTCTTTGGAGTCTGGAGATATAGGGTGTATATCTCAACAGAGTAAAGGCAATGTACTACAGACCCACAGCCAGCGTCATGCTAAGTGGAGGAAGACATGAAGCATTTCCACTAAAATCAAGAAAAAGACAAGGTATACACTCTTTCTCCACTCCTCTTCAACACAGTGCTTGAAGTCCTAACTAGAACCATAAAACAAGAAAGGATAAAGGGAATATAAATAGGAAAGGAAGAAGTCAAAGTATCCTTATTTGAAGCTATGATTCTCCGCATAAAAATCCTAAAGACTACACCAGGAAATTTCTGCAGCTGATAAATGCATTCGGCAATGTAACAAGATAGAAAATTAATACATAAAAATCAGTAGCCTTTCTGTACATCAATGACAACTACAGAGAAAGAAATCAATGAAATACTCCCATTCACGACAGTCATAAAATATTCATATATATCCAACTAAGGAAGTAAAAGACTTGTATAATAAAACTTTAGAACACAGAGAAAGTGGAAGAAGACACCAGAAGATGGAAAGACCTTCCCTGCTCTTGATTGGCAGGATGAACATTGTGAAAGCAGCCAATATTTTCAGAGATAGTTTTCTGTTTTTCTGCTCTCGTTTGCCCCTCTCTAAAGGTTAATAGTGACCCTCCATTTCTTCATGCCATCACTTTGTAATCTGTGTTTACTGGCTACCAACTATTCATTTGAAAGATTTCTTTTGCATAGTAACTCAGACACTGTATACTGTTTGTGGGTTTGTTTGTTTGTTTGAAGAGACCCTGATGGAGGGACACTTAGGCTAAACCAAAAGCATGTGGATGTTCATGAAGCTTCCTAGATTAATAGACATGTATCTTGAGATGAAGCTGTCCATGGGGCTGGGTTCCAATCAGCCCTGGACAGGAAGCACAGGAAGGCACTCTTTGGGGCTTTATTTTTAGTTTGGCAGCAGCATAGTCTCAGCATACCCCCACCCCATACTCTGTTACTTGGTACCCTCCTTCCTCCGCCTCCAAACTGTTGGGATCACAGGTCTGAAAGAGATACCATGCCTAAGGGGAAGACTCTCTGCCTCCCTCTCATTTATTTCTGGCCTACAAAGCTGTACTTTAAGTAAGTGGGTCCCATGAAAGGTTCTAGGTGGCCCAGACAACCTCAAGCAAAGTCTCTCCTTATGGAAAGGAGAGGAGCCCCTGAGACTGGAAAGGAATGAGTGCTTGACCAAAAAGCTTTTCGTCTTCCCTTCCCGTCTCTCTCCTCCCTCCCCGACCACATTTCTTTTCAGAAAGCAGTTAGTCTGCTTCTTATCACCATCACCGGGCTCCACCCCTTTCTACCAAGTCAGCTTTTGCCTAGAAAATAGAGAACTGTTTTCATTGCCTTATCAGCGTCCCAGGAAAGGGGAAAGGAGCTCTGGCCGCTATCTGCTCCTTGCCTTCGGACAATGAAATGCTGAAAGCAGGCTCCGGGGCCAGGAACTGTCTCTTCAGGCCCACAGAGTGTCTGCAAGGACCCAGTGGGAGGGGTTGGAAGAGGGACTAGGCTTAGCCTGTGAAAACATAATAGTCCCTGGGGTGGGCTGCTCGTAGCAGGAAGGGTGTGGACAGGATCTGAGCACAGCTGCTGCTGTCTCCCATCCACATAACCTTTGATCAGTGGGCAAATGGCGTTTTGTGCCCTGAGATAAATGCCTGGTCAGAGGGTGTGGGTGGCTGCTGAAAAGGATAAGGATTAAGGATGAAGGTGTTTTATAGCCAGTCTTAAGGATGTGTGTTTCAGACCTGGGATCGGGGATGTTCAAGCTAGATGAGAACAGAAAAGTTTTCCCATGCTTCCATTCACTCAGTCATCAAACATTTACTACTTTGAGTGTAGTAAATTCCAGGCACCAAGTTGCACATGGCAGCAGGAATGACAGAGCAATACACCAGCTACTCTGGGCCTGAGAGGGTGGCTCTCCAAGGAGGGAAGGTTATTGAGATGTCAGAGATTGCAGGAGTAGTAAGAGGTAGGACATTGTTTTTGGCTTTAACAGATTCCCTTTTCAGAATCTGGTGTTTGCTACCCCAACCCCCTCCTTGCCACTTGAGATGCGCACCCTGCAGCTGAGAGTCAATGGTAAACCCATTGGTAAAAGCAATGGACTTGGGAACAAGAGGAACAAAACAGGAAAACATCTGCATAGTCTAAAAGCAAACCTGAGGCTCCTGTGCAAGCAATCCTGACTTCCAAAGAGACAATAAAGAGAGATGCTGCCACAGGACAGGAAGATGTGTTGAATGGAGCCAAAAGGTACGATACATTCCAGCCTAGTTTATGGTGGTGATTAAGGAAAAATGTATGCCTCTTGTAGAAGGCCTTGACAGCAGATGGGATGGACCTTCCATGAGCCACGAGGCTCAAGGTTGTTGGGAAGCATGAGAGGGGTAAAAAGGACATTTGGGGACAATATAAAGAACAGTGGTGGGGGTGATCACACATAGTGAAAAACAGATCATTTTACTTCAGAAAATCAACTGGAGTCATTCTCTAACAGACAACTGAACGCAAACATGGGCTTCTAAACCTTTGACTAAGCCAGTTATTCCTTTACCTACTGATGACTTAGGGTTGGAATGTGAATTGGCCCCCAGAGGCCCAGGCATTCGAATACTAGTCCCCGGCTGATGGTACTGTCATGGGAAATTGTGGGATCTTGCTGTCAGAGGTAGATGAGTGGGTCCTGACATGGAAAGTGTACCTACCTCTGGTTCCAGTCTGAGATCTGTGCTTCCTATCTGTTGTAGCAATGCTAGTATCTCTGGATGCAGGCTTCTGTGAACATTGGTTCCCTGCTAGGATGGATCAGGGCCTCTGATTCTGTAGGTCAGGATAAGTCTTTTGTCTCTTAGGTCATTTTGGTCAGCCATTCTGTCATAGCATCGGGAAGAATACTGAATACATCCACAAACGCTGAATCTTCTATAACCTGGGGGAAAAAAATCCTCTGCATGCGTTTCAGTGCCTTGCCCTGAGTCACACACGTAAGGTTTGAGGGCAATGCATTGTAAAATTTAATAAGAGCATGACCACCCTTTGACACTCTAGGCAAGGGGCCTTTTTGTAACAAGCAATAAACTCATGAAGCACATATATATCTGAAGGGGAACACTATTTTCCAAGCCTTATTCCAGGTGTGAGTTGGTTAGCACATAGAACAAAAACTATAACATTACCTGCCAGGTACCTGACATGATAGGAAAAGAAGCAACCAGCAAGCAGGAAGTCAGAGCCATAGGGAATAATTCAGGGTAAGAAAACAGTGGGAGACAGTGACCGTGTTAAGTTCTATAGGATGGTCCATGAAGGCCTTTCTCATAGCTAAGTAATATTTATGCAGCAACTGATTGAACTGAAAAGAATTCAAGACAGAGCAACTTGTCTTAGGGCAATTAAGGAGGAGTAATGTGATAGCCCCGCCCACAGACCTGAAAAGATGAACACAGCATAGCCAGTTCTGTCTGCTTAACCTGAGACAATGTGCGCCCTCTGGAGCTATGACTCTTTGTAGCCAATTTTTAATGCTTCTTGATACCCCCCCCCCCCGTAAGATGGACATATAGTTCACAGGACTTTCTCCATAGGTTTTGATTTTGATGACTGATGATTCACGAGGAATATGGTTCTAGAAGAATATCATGCAATTATTAAATGTTTTAGAACATTTGGAATGAGAAAGACCATTGCTTTTTGTGAAGCATAGGATGTATGTGTCATGCTGAGCAAATCGCTGTTAACCATTTGCTAGTATGAGATTGTATCCGGCTCTCATTCAGGTGAACTCAGTTGGAGTGAAAAACTGAGCCTTAAAGAAATGTGTATTATGGACAATGTGCAATGTTGGAGGAGCCTTTTTGCTTGCCTTTTGCTTTTGTGATGACTGATCGGCCCAAGATAATGCTTACATAGTGCCAAAACACAATGAGCCATGAAGAAAGGAGAGGTTGGGGTATGGGTCGCTGATGAAGAGCTTGCCAGGAAGATATGAGGGCTAGAGTTCGGATCCCCAGAACCCATATAAATGCTGGAAGCCTACAAGCTGCTAAGTCTAGATGGAGAAAGGATAACCCCAGAGTAAGATCACGAAGGAGACTAGCAATATCAAGGAGTTCTAGATTTGATTAAGAGAACTTGCCACACTGAATAAAGAAGGACCATGTTGGAGGACAAGTCTCACTGTCAACCTTGGACTTCCACATGTGCTCACACTCACAAGTACATGTATTCACAAATACATGTACCCCCACACATGCAAACATTCATACACTCAGGCGCAGAACACATACACCCACACGAAAATGGAAAAATAAAAAAAGTGGAAAAAATTAATCAACTAGCTGATTAAGTTATCTACACACAGTGCAAATGTTTTTGTTTTGTTTTTTTTTTAATTTTAGCTCCACCAAAATTACTCATTCTGTATTTTGATGAGTGGCAGCACTATTTGATTAAGTTTTTTTGTTTGGTGCATATTGTTTCTGCTATAACTTACAAACTGAAGTATTTGATAAGATGTAGCCAGTTTATATTCTTGCATAAAGCTTGGTACAGTTGTGTTAATGGCAGTATTTACTTTCATCAAGACTAAACGCTGCCAGCATATAGCGGCAGTTGGCAATGGAGTGCATAAGTGGGTTTCAGTGTGTCTACTTGTGCCGATGCAGGTGGATGACTCCTGCAGCAGCGTTGATATGTGGGGTTTTATCAAAGTTTCTGGAAGCAGAATGTATTTCATCGTTCCAAAAGGTGAAGCTGGCTTTGGTTTCTATTCTCCCGAGAGATCTGTGTCTCGTTTCTGTTTGAAGTTGACTGTGTCAGATGTAGATGGCTAAATGATTCCATTCTGCATGGAGTCTCACACTTCTTAAACAATTGGGAAGGGCTGTAGAGAATTCCAAACAATTAATACCATGCAGAAGGTCCTCCGGGCACAGCCCCAACTACTCAAACTGTAGTTAACTTCACTTACAATACAATGTCACTATTACCCCGTGATGGGATTAAAGCTAAGTATCTCTGGGCAGTTTGTCTCTTACTCTTTGTGAGCACTCTCTCTCTCTCTCTCTCTCTCTCTCTCTCTCTCTCTCTCTCTCTCTCTCTCTCTCTGTGTGTGTGTGTGTGTGTGTGTGTGTGTGTGTGTGTGTGTGTGTGAGCATTTGCAAGGGGTTAACTTTAAGCTCTTTCACACACACTTTATTCAATCTGCCAAGCTGTATGAGGCCTTTTTGAAACCGGCCACTTATTTTTCATCTACGAAACTTTTGTCACTTAGTTGACTTCTCTTGTCTTTTTCAAGTGTTTGTTTTGATATTTCATCCAATGCAGGAAATGGAAATGATCACTAATAAATGTAATGTTTGTAACTAAGACCTTGAGAGCCTTTCCTGACTAAGAAAAAAAAATCCCTCTCATGCTGTAAAGCCTTCTTATGGGATATCCTATTCCTATTTGGAGTTGAAAGTCAGCATTAATCCTGATGATTAAGAAAATCTTCCTAGAAGATACCCTGCGTCTTCTTCAGAATCCAACTCTGCTGCAAAGTTTCCTTTCTTTTTCTTAGTGTCAGTTGCAATTCATTTTTGGTGTTTCCTACAAGTATTACTTTTTTTCTCTTATTGAAAATAGATTTTTTATAGAATATTTTTAAAACATCAAAACAGAAGCCTTTTCCCCAATTCTTATGACACAAAGTGTTAACAATACAACTATAATCCAGCCAGCAATTATTAATAATAAGTGTTAAGCTGACTATTGGTTAAGCCAACAAACCAAGGAAGGTACAGGTGCATATGATCCACAGGTCAAGTTCTTTCACTGAAATCAGTCATTCTAAAACGGCCCACCGCAGCGAATCCACTGTGTAAATGTACTTGATCGAGAAAACATATACACCACATAGATAATTTGCTTCGTAGACCCTGAAAGGGAGAAATCCTTTGGCAGGCAGCCTTACTGAGGGTTTCTTCCTCTTCCCTTTGCTTTCTAAGGCTTGGAACAAAGTGCCTCCTTCCCAGACAGTCAGACACGCTATAAAAAGTAACATCAGCCATGGGAATTATAAAGGGAGAAGGGATGGGCTATAAACAGAGGTAAACATCTTCCTTTATGCGAAGCTGTCAGATGCATTTAAGCAGAGACCTGCTCCTTGTCTCAGCTGCAGTCCCTCTTTCCTGTCCAGGGACTGCGGAAGCAGAGCTTTCCCAACTAAATGGCCTGTGGTGAGAGACTTAGATAAGGTACAAAGTTGCCCACAATGGACTTAAAGCCCCAGTCTCTGGCACAAAGTGGGAAAGCTCTAATTTTGCTACCACTCTATCAGGGAGGGGGAAAGACAACAAGGAAAACACACACTGCACAAAGCCTCCATTGTTTGCTGAGAAACCCCATCTTCGACTATTGTCTCCATCTTATTCACAAAACAAAGATGATTTTTCAGTTTAGCAGGACCACTTTCATACCCTGTGTTTATTTGGGGAGTACACTCTCCATCTTCTACCTGAATAAGAGCAAACACATTCAAGCAACTTTGCTTAAACAAAAATTTGCCGAGGGAAGACTAAGAGTGTTTGTTTCTAACAAAGAAAGCCCTCACCACAAAATACTCTCATGTGACACAAGAAGGACTATTGCAAGTCTTCAAAATTTGCCACGAACACAGAGTGTACATACATCACATATTTATATTAGGTATTACTTGTCCATATGTAGAGTGTATAGTAGAAATTCCTTCATTCTTTTTATATGTAAGCAGGTACAGCTGTGGCCCACACTAGTTTTATCCAATGCTAAAATCCAACCATGTTTTCAGTTGTATATAGTGCTTGAAGCTTATGGGAAAGGAAGAGGTGAAGAAAACGAAAACACACACATAAATGAAAAGAAAGATAACTTGTCACTGTGGTCTGTGGTCCTGGTTTTGAAGAATAATTCTACAGCATTAATAAATCAACCTAATGACTGATTTTTGATTCTTGGGGCACTATTCATTCTCTTGCAGACCTCCCGTATAAAAATCTCCATTGTAAAGTAATCATGAATAATAAGCACTTTTAGGATTGTCTTAGGATTTCATTGCTGTGAAGAGACACCAGGTCCATGGCAAATGCTTTCCTTTTAAAAAGGAAAGCATTTAACCGGGGCTGGCGTACAGTTTCAGAGGTTCAGTCCATTATCATCATGGTGGAAAGCATGTCAGCATGCAGGCAGACATGCTCCTGGATGACAATTCTACATCTTGAACCTCAGGCAGCAGAAGACTGAGTGAGACCCTGAGTGTATCTTGAACCTAGGAGACCTCCAACCCCACCCCCACAGTGACATACTTTCTCCAACAAGGCTACACCTTCTAATAGTGCCAGTCTCTATGGCCAAGCATTCAAACTCATGAGTCTTTGGGGACCATACTTATTCAAACTACCACAAAGATATATTTTTATTTTTAATTCATCTGTATGGGTAAATGTCTGCCACTTGGGTAAAGATGCCTATGAGGGCAAGAAGAAGGAGTCAGATCCTTGATGATAACATTACAAAAGGTTACAGGAAGTTCTGGGGCTACCAATGAGGGCTGGGAACTGAAGTCAGGTCCTCTGGAAGAGCAGCAAATGTTTTTAATGGCTAAGTCATAGCTCCAGTTGCAAAAAGTAAGCTTCAAGGTGGCTAAGTACCAAGGCTAGACAGTGAGGCCCAATTTGCTATCCTACTTTTCTTTAAGAGGCTGAAGGAGTCTCGAAACACCTTTGCTAGATAATAGAGGTAATATTTTAAATTAGAATCCACCGTCATCCGTTCAGCACATGTTATACTACGCTGAACCAGGCACTGTGCCAGATATGAAAGAACTCTTCCAAGTACTTCAGGGAGCCTTAAATGCTTGATTTGAATTTTATTCCAGGCATATACTTCAATTATTGCTTTAGAAGAATAGGCATGCAGAGGGTTTGTTCCCTGCATACAATGCTTGCAATTTTTAACTCTTTAAACATGACTGATGCCTTAAATTATACCAACCCTCTCTTTCTTCCCATTTTTCTTCCTTCCTTTCTTATATTTTTAAAATAAACTGAACAAAACAGGTTCTCCAGATGCCTCTGGAATTATTTTTTTCTTCTCCTAAATATGATATTGATTAGGTAGGCATCGGTGCATAAATGTTTATTTAAAATTTAGGAAGCAGGTATGGTGATTTGTGCCTGTAATCCCAGCTCTTGGGAGTCTGAAGTATTTGAGACCCAGCACAGGCAGCACAGCAAGACACTGTTTCAGTGAGCAAACAAAAAAACCTGCACTGCTCAATTGTCTCGGCTTCAAATGTAAAAATGACGCCCGAGTGTTTCCTCAGTTGAATATCATCAGGCCCACGGACCTAGCTGTCCAGCCCATAGTCTCTTCCTGATGCTGTCATGTGGTTATGTAATAACAAATGGCAGGCTACAAATGAAATGCTAGTTGCACTCAATGATTGATTTCCTGGTGCATGTCGTCAAGTAACGACATAACACAAATGCAGTACCAACGGCGTATCTTGTCTGTTCCTACCCTGGGGCCAAAACAAGTATTGAAACTGTGGCTGTGCGTCATCAGTCTCTCCCAAAGCCAGGCTCTGCTGAACAGAGCAGCCAAGGACTGCTGAAGCTCTTCAAGTGCAGCACTGATTTCTGCGTTCTGATAAGATGGAATCTTCAACCCCGAATACGAAGCAAGTACAGTAACGCAGAGAGCATTGCAGCGCGGTAACACCATATAGTCCCAAGATTTTCTTCAGCTGTGAAGACACTAGCCAAGAATGCTCTCCTCTCTGCTCTCGGACAAGGGGCTTATAGACTTACCTGGCTCTGAGGGGTTTTTTGCTCCTTGAACCAACACACCAATTCACCTTGAATTCTTTAAAGAACACACAGGAAAAGTCCACCTGGATGGTCAAAAGGGAAAGCATCGTTTTTTATAAATGTTCCTGTGGGAATGTTTCTCCGCTGTGGTCAAGCCTGAGTGTGGAGAACATCCTCAGTATCCATCATTCTTCTGTTCGCACCACAGAGTAAATACCACATCCTGTTCCCAGACTGCACAGACTTAAAGAGAAGGGAAGAATAGGTAGGGGATGAACAGCCAGCCCAGGCTGACAGCAGCATGTGGGTGGAGGTTGTGTGTTTGTGTCAAAAGTGGTTCTAGTGGTAGGGTAGGGTGTGAGGAGAACCTTTACTAATGCAGTGATCTGTGTGAGTAAAAAGTTGTTACTCCAACATATTTATCACTGGTAGTCTATATGGAGACTTTCATATTAAGAATTGATAACGATATGTTACTTTTAGTCGTGCCTGATAATCAAATAGATACAGATTCCTATTTAGAAACTAACGGTGTCTTGTTTGGTTTTGCTCTTTAGGACATTAGTGTGCTGTATTTGTGTGTTTCTTTCCATCCACTGAAGCTTTTCTGCAACTCTGCTTGTGAGCCCCCCAGTTCTGACTGTCTACTGCCCATTCTCCAGCAGGGGTGCCTTTCAAAAAGGAACATCTTTTTCAGAGAATAATATGTTCTCCCATACTTTCTGCCAGACTGCAGTGGTAAGGTATGAGGTCCTTTTGTGTAGATCACAAACAATGTGATTTGAATCCTGCTTTCACTCTGGAGCCAGTTCTGAACCCTGAAACCAGGTCAGCTGATGAACTTTCTTACTTCCTGTAGGTTCCCTATGGGTCACCACCCAAGTAGGGCTCAGAGTGGAAGACTAGGTACTGACCAGAGCCTTGATCTTCCCATCTCTCTCTCTCACCCTCCTGCATACCACACTTAAACACTCAGAGTTAATCAGCTCAAGAGCCTGCCCGTGTAAAAGCAAGCAAGCAAGACTTGGAGAACATGTTACAGGAGGGGGAAAGGGCTGTATCCCGGTGCTTACCTGAGTTTATGGTTGAAGTCAGTGCTTCACTTTTACAAAGTGAATGTTTAGGGCAGGTGTAGCCTAGCGGCTAGATTTGGTCTGAGTTCCTGGAGTGTTAGCTTGGCCGGAAGTTAGTCCCTGTTCTCGAGTAATTCTCTCCTTGCATCTATTTCCCTAACTCTATCCCAAAGGTCCCAGGGCTGACTGTCAATGAAGTATGTTGAAATCCACCACTGTAAAGCACTCAACAGGTTCAAAGGGCTGGTATTAAGGGTGCTTTATCATATTTATAAAGCTGTAAGTGCTTCCCGTGGGTGTAACACGATTCTTCCTAGTGGTGCTCCCTGCACATTATGAGGAACTTCAGATTCCTCTACAGTGTCAGCTGAACACTGTGCCAGCTGTTTACACCCACAGACCCCTGCTCATCCTCTTTTGATTTTAGCCCGAGACAAAAGGACAGACTATTCACAAGTGTGACTCATGTGAAAATTGAAACTTCATGCTTGATTTTATAAAGGGCCTTGCTTTCTTTCTGTGGGTTAGAATAATTGGGAATAAAGATAAACATTGTAAAATCAACATGAGCACAGAGTCAATAAAGTAAATTTGAATCAACTGTTGGCTGATGAATATAGTGGACAAATGTGGAAACTAAAGGAATCTGTTTTTACACTTTTCTAGGCTACATTGTTTTAAATTAATTTTAAAAACTGTTACATTTTTATTTTTATTTTTTAACAAATGAGGATCCTGGCAATTTGAGTTTTATCCAGGAAACAGGGTTTCTGAGAAAAGGTGGAGAGGGCATTGGCCAGCATCATGGATGAAAGACAGGAAAAGGGTTGGAAAAAACCCAGTAGAAGAGATGACATTACACAATAAAGGGGAGGAAGAAAGGCGACATTCATCCTCTGCCAGACACGATTCTACGCTCCTAACACATCATATCTCATTTAATCATAGCAGTGACTTTGCAAGATAGGCAGTAAGGTTGCTTTCATTCTGTGGAAGCCAAGAGTTTCTGACATTGTTCTCAGGTAATGGAACCAGTAAATGACAGAACCAAAATTCCTACCCAGTTTCACATAACTCCAGGTCAATGCCTTTAAACAACACCCTGGCGCCTTTTAACAAACCCAGAAACTGTCACTGGCTTCCTTACCATGTCTTGTTAGTAAATACACGAACATAGTGCTATTGGTTCTCATCTTTGCCTGGTGTTTTCCCTTCACTTTGACATGGCTTTATCTCTCTCCTAAATCATATTTGGATTGAATATGAGTCTTTTAAACTCTTTATATTCTGTTTCAAATGAGATATTGTTTGCAACAATATATCAGCATCGAATATAACCCAAGGGAACTTGACATCAGTGTGAAATCTGAGAACTTTAGAAAAACTTCGGTATAAGAAATAAGGTATAAGCAACACTAATGGACTCATTAGAATTGGCTGTATTTTTGTGCACATATAAATATGTGTATGTAACGACAATAATTAAAGAAAAAGACATCATGATTTTGAAAGGGAGTAAGAGGCATGAGAGAAATTGGAGGGGATAAGGGTTGGATGGAAATGATGTGACTAGACTGCCATGTAAGAAACTGTACCAAAAAAAAAAATGGTTTTTAAACAAAGAAATAAGAAGAGAAACTACTCCTTTGGTTTTGTTTGTTTGTTTGTTTTTCTGAGTTACACCCAAGGAGAGAATAGCTCCCTGGGAACCTCTGTGAGGAGAAACTGTTTGGATTTCTGTGACAAAGTTGATTTTTGTCCCAGTAGTGTCTGTCTTTCAGTTCTGACTTCTCGTATGTCTCCAGCAAGAGACTTTGAAAGGTTCCAGCACTCCCTGGGCCTCCCAGACTTTCATTAACCTCCTAAGCGCAGTGTGCGTTGCGTGCTGGCCTCTGGATCATGCCTCCCTCTGTGTCTCAGAATGCTGTTTCAGTTTCCTGCCAGAGGTTTGCCTCATCCAGACCACTCTGGACCCCCATATTTCCACCTGCTTTCAGAACTGCATCCGGGGTTCCTCTCTTTTCTCATAAGATGGTGAAAGGCAGAGATCATAGTGCCTCCATGATTTTCTACCTTATGGCTGGAACAGAATCAGGGCTGAGTAATACAAAGGCTTATTATTTTGTTGCTAACTTTAATCAGTCTCAAATAAACAGCAAGGTTTTTTGTTTGTTTGTTTGTTTTCTTAATCTTCCTGATGTTATGGTTTTAAGCCCCAGATACCATGCTACCTACTGCTGTCATGATAAGTTGTATACCCTGAGCCATGTAGCAACATAAACCTGCCCGGTAACATCACAAACTATAGATCTCTGAGATGCTCACAGGTGAAGTAGGTCAAACAACAACTGTATGACTATAAATATGAATTGATTTCTACCAGATGAAAAAAAAACGGGCCAAGGCATGCGCTAAGGGTTAACTAATTGCTAAAATTTAATATTTAAAAATGATTCTCTTAATATAGTATTCAGAATAGTCGGGAATCAATTCAAAATAATTTATTATAACAAAGACTAGAAAAAAAATTAACCCAAACAACAACAACAAATGTGTGCCGACAACAAGATGGGGTGTGAAAGTTAACTATGTGAAAGATTCTTAAGACGATGTCCTAAAAATGCTTCTGCAGATAATTTCAAATACTGTTAAAATGTAGAGAAATGACTAGAAGGTCTCGGCAAAATAATAAAGGGGGGAAATACAAAGAATGAAATAAGCATTTTAGAATTAAAATTAAAAACCACAAATCTATGGGAAATATACCATAATAGAGATTTGAGGAATTTGAGGTGTATCAATAAAAATGATCCAATCAGAACAACAGTGGTAAGACAGATTTTTAAGATGAACAGAACATCAGGGACATATGAACAATAACAAAAGTTACCTAACTTTTACTTCAAAATGATGATAGGTAGTAAGGAGCTATAAACTTTTTAAAAATAGAAATCATGTTTGAAAACACCTTAAATTTAGTGCAAGATGCAAGCTAGTAGACTCAACTCAAGAGACATACCTCCCCCCCCCCAAAAAATAGTTCCATGCCGAGACAGGTGCTAATTATATTTCTGAAGATTAAAGTAAAACAAAACTTTCTAAAAGCAACCAGGAGAAAGTAACACTTTAATTATAGAGGACTGATGATTTGAATGATTGTAGATGTCTCTCAGAAAACATAAAATCCAAAGGGAACGATAGATAGATAGATAGATAGATAGATAGATAGATAGATAGATAGATAGATAGATATAGATAGATATCAGATACATATATATCAGATATATATGATATATATATTTATGATCAATTTCCCTCAGGAATACAGTAGAAATATAAACATTCTTAGATGAGAATTTGTTGAAGGATATTTTTCAAATGTGAAGGAAAAGAACTTGGTATATTGAGAATAAAGAAATGACAAATGAAGGGGTAATACTTGAGAAAATGTAACAACAGATCATTCTTTTTCTTTTGTTTTAAAAGCTATGTTTAATATTAGGAAGCAAAACTTCACTCTCTTGTCTGATGTGGCACCAATGTACATGGAGTAACACATGTAAGGCATGCATCCTAAAGAGGGGTGCGTAGAAAGATTTAAATGGTGGTGAATGTTCTGCCTTTTACTTGGGATGATGAACTGCGGGTGGTAATGGACTGTGACAACAATGTGCAGTAGACACTCTATGGAGAAGGCAGTGAAAGCAGTATAGGGCAGTTAAGATGAAACAGAGTTTTAAAAGTTTACCCAATGCACAGGCATGAAAAACAATACAGAGAAACAAGAAGGATTTAGAGGGAACACATAACAAAACAGCACCCCAACATGATGTT
>CM053767.1:15424643-15445897 GCA_028658305.1 Pachyuromys duprasi
GCTCTTTCCTTTGCAGGTAAACTGAGGGAAGCTCCAGGAGAACCTACGCTCTGAGATGATAGGAAGAGCCTGGTTTCCTCTGCTCCTGGTTTCCTCTGCTCCCTACAGGTGACATGATAGATGGCTCTAGGACAGTTTATATACACAAGACCCATGTGTCAATGGCAAGTTCTCAGCTTGGTGCTATTGCAAGTTGGTGGGACTGGAGCTTGTCAGTGGCCAGGTTCCTTAGCGAGAGGGTCATGTAGGTTTGGGCTCATGTCCTTGCAGGGAACTGTGGAACTTCAACCCCTTCCTCTTGCTGTCTTTTAGCTCCACTGCATGCAGCTACCATAACTATTACCACTGTTCCAGCCAACTGAAAGGAGTTTATCTTCCCTATCATGAATGAGCCTCTGATAACATAAGCCAAAATGAAACTTTCCTCCTGGCAAGTTCCTTGTCTCCAGAATGTGCCATAGTGGCAGGGACTTGCAAAACACTAGTTCTAAGAGAATGTTTTCAGAGAAAGGTGGTTAAATAAATAATTTATATTTCATATGAAAAAAAAAATAACCATTTCATACCAAGTGATAACTCAAAATTTGATTATTACTTCAGTGACCTGAAAAAGTAATACCAGAGAACCATGAAGATTGTTGGCACTTTGTCACCTTCGGGGAAAAAAAACTGTCAATAAAAGAGCCTCAAGCCCAAAGATACTAAAACCAAGATATCAACTAATGTTCATACCTGATTTCTACTCTACTTGTTGATAGAGTCTACATACTACATCAAACTTGTGGCCATCAGAAGTAGCTAAGTATGTTCTATCTCAGGTCCTATTCTCTAGAGGCAGAGCCTGAGACAGGCAAGGGTTTTGGTGTGTGTGCTTTATTGGAAAGTGCACCAGGAGAACAGAGTGAGGCAAGCAGGTGGAACAGGACAGAGTAGAGTCTCAGTCAGAGTTCTCTGTGCCTGGGTACCTCAGAGCCCTGAAGCATGGATTGTGTCACAGATGGTGTCTGATTTTACTGCTCTGTGCCCCTGAGTCGCTGACTTCAGCCTGCCTCTGCTTGTGAGGATGGACTGTTGCATTATCTCTCAGGAAAGGTAGTCTGTATTTGGTCTGGCTCAAGTTTGCAGAGGAGGGAGCAATTGTGAGCTATTAGCAGACAAGTTCACGGCAGCTGCAGGATGAGTGAGCGGGCCTGCATTGGAAAGGGGGCTTGGCTAGGCGCCAGGGGAATCTACAGCAGTTTATCCCTCTATCCAGTGTTTTCAACTTGAAACTCACTTTATCTAGAGACAGGATTTCCAGCATCTTGTTATCCAGGGGATAGAGTTTACAGATTGACTGACGTCAGTGATTGACTCTCCTGGTGGTCATTTCATGCCTGACGAATTAAGTCAGTAACAACATCATGACCTGTTCAAGCTTTGAGATGGTTATAACAGTTTTTTGTGGGTTTCCCCATATTTTAAAAATTACGTTATCTAAAAGTATAAAAACCTTTCTCTAGGCTTTCCTTACTATAATAGTTCCTTCCTCATTTATTTTCTTGCTTGTTTGCTTTCTCCCTTACTTCCTTGCTTGCTTCCCTTCTTTCCTTCCTTCTTTTCTTTCTTTTTTTAATAGTTTATTATTTATTTATTACAGTTTATTTACTTTGGGTTTTTTCTTTTTTTAAATTTGTTTCTTTTTTATTAATTACAGTTTATTCAGTTTGTATCTTAGCTGTGGCCCCCTCTCTCGTCCCCTCCCAATCCTACCTTCCCTCCCTCATCTCCTCCCATGCCCCTCTCCAAGTCCACTGATAAAGGAGGTCCTCCTCCCCTTCCCTCTGACCCTAGCCTATCAGGACTCATCAGGACTGGCTGCATTGTCCTCCTCTGTGGCCTGGTAAGGCTGCTCCACAATCAGGGGAGATGATCAAAGAGCCAGCCACTAAGTTCATGTCAGAGACAGTCTCTGTTTCCATTACTAGGGAACCCACTTGGAGACTGAGCTGCCATGGGCTACATCTGCATGGGGGATTTTAGGTTATCTCTATATACGGTCCTTGGTTGGAGTATCAGTCTTAGAAAAGACCCCTTTGCCCAGATTTTTTGGTTCTGTTGCTCTTCTTGTGGAGCTCCTTTCCCCTCCAGGCGTTTCTATCTCCCCCTTCTTTCATAAGATTCCCTGCACTCTGCCCAAAGTTTGTCTATGAGTCTCAGCATCTGCTTTGATACATTGCTGGGTAGAGTCTTTCAGAAGCCCTCTGTGGTAGGCTCCTTAGCTGTTCCCTGTTTTTTCCCTCTTCTGATGTCCATCCTGTTTGCTTTTCTGAGTGAAGATTGATCATCTTACCCAGGGTCCTCCTTTTTGCTTAGCTTCTTTGGAGTACAGAGCTAAACAGAGAATTCTCAAAAAAAGGAATACTGAATGGCAGAAAAACACTTAAAGAAATGTTCAACCTCCTTAGCCATCAGGGAGATGCAAATCAAAACAACCCTGAGGTTTTACCTTACCCCCATCAGAATGGCTAAAATCAAAAACTCAAGTGACAACACATGCTGGAGAGGATGTGGAGAAAGGAGAACCCTAATCCATTGGTGATGGGAATGTCAACTGGTACAACCACTTTGGAAATTAATCTGGCACTTTCTCAGACAATTGAGAATAGCGCTTCCTCAAGATCCATGTATACCACTCCTAGGCATATATCCAAGATATGCTCAAGTATACAACAAGGACATTTGCTCAACCATGTTTATAGCAGCTTTATTTGTAATAGCCAGAACCTGGAAACAACCCAAATGTCCAACAACGGAGGAATGGATACAGAAATTGCGGTACATTTACACAATGGAATACTACTCGGCAATTAAAAACAAGGAAATCATGAAATTTGCAGGCAAATGGTGGGAACTAGAAAAGATCATCCTGAGTGAGGTATCCCTGAAAAAGGGGACACACAAGGTATATACTCACTCATAAGTGGATATTAGACATATAATATAGGATAAACATACTTCCTAGCTTTCTTGTTTCCTCCCTTCCTTCCTTCCTTGCTTCCTTGTTTCCTTCCTTCCATTCTTTCTTTCTTATGGAGACTGTGGGGGTTGTTGATAAAGACTCATGCAAAGGAGCTGACCTCAAATTCACTAAGGTAATCAAGGCTGACTTTAAGCTTCTGATCCTCCTGCCTCTGCCCACCAAGTGCTGGGATTAGAGGTGTGTGCCATCATGCCTGTTCAGCCCTTTCTCTACTCTTCATGCTGAGAGTTCCTTCAGGTGTTAAGCATGCACATCTGATCTTAAATTCATTGAACCAGGGGCCAGGAAGTCACCAGTAGGGATTCATTGGATCTACTTAGAGATGGAACAAAGATAGGATGCCTGACCCACATAGAGCACTGTTCTAACCAAAGGATCCCCAACATGTTTTTGCCCAAGCAAATGCCTATGTTACTCTATTGTTTTCAAAGCTATAACAAAACACAAAGCCAGAAAGATGTATTCAGTGCTGGTTCTGGAGGTTCAAAGGCTCACATCTGGTGATGATTCTCCAGCTGACATACTGAAGGCAGTATAGAGTGTCAAATGGCAAGAGACAAGCACCACGCACCATACTCACAAGGTATGAGTATTTCTCACACCTTATGTCTCAGCCTTATGTAAAGCCATCGTTTTTTAATCATTGGGAAAGGATCCCTTGATGACTTTACTTAATCCTTACCAGCCCTCAAAGATAATTAAGAACATTACAGAGTAAATTCCTACTTTCTTGTTACCTCTCATTGAGGTGAAATTTTATCGCATGAAATATCACCTCCCCTTTGGGATGCATGCTCAAATCACATATACACCGAAGCACACTTCTTCATCCCTAAGGTTGGAATCCTTCACTTAACAAAAATGTTTTTGGAGGAAAAGACACATCTGTATCATAGCAACAGAAGGATAATTAAGTGAATTGTGGAAGGCAGCAACAGCAGGAAAATGTGGGAAGTGTGTGATATATGAATAAAGCACTCAGTTCTTTGGAAATGAAAAAGAGTAGAGTGTCTATAAATAACTCAGCTCAAAAATAAAACAAAGCACTTCCAAAATTAAGGCTTACGTTATTTTTACGGCAGAATATATTTTTATATTCATAAATCTTTACACCCCAGTAAACAGAAATAAACATGTAAAGCATCTCTAAAGGTGTCTTCTATGTAATATTTATGACATGATAAATAGTCCTAAAAAGCTCTAACTTCACTTAGGCTACTATGACCAAATACCAAAAACAAAGACTGCTCAGAACCAAACTACCAACAATCTCTCTTACAGTTTCAGAACCTGAATATCCAAGATCAAGGCATTGGCAGGGACTGGCATCTGGTAAGGGCTCAATCTATTTCAGACTTTCTAGCTGTGTCCTCATATACTGGAAGAAACTATCTTGGTCCACTTTCACAATGTTGTTATCCCATTTAAAAATCTGTCTTTGGACCATCCGGATGGCTTTCTTGATAAAGGTGTTTGTTGCCAAGACTGACAATCACAGTTCAGTTACTGGGACTCACATGGCAGAAGGAGAGAACTCACTCTTGCAAAAGAGAACCTGACCACCACACGTGTCACAGTGTATTTATGTACACACGAACACACGTAAATCCTTTTATGTAAAATTTGTCTCAGTTTCTTCAAGCTGCTACATTGAAATACTGGCAGCTTAAATAACAAGTATTTTCTCACTAATCCCATTCATGAAGATGCCACTCCCAGACCTTATTGAGTCCCCCTTTTCTAATAGGTCCAGCTTGGGACCTAGGACTGCAACTTATAAATTGGTGAAAGAAATAGACAGTATATGGCAAACTCTCCTGTTTCCTTTTATAATGTTAATGGCTTTGTAAGAAAAGGAAGAAACCTTAGCTAGCAAGCTTGCTCGCTTATCATGCAATGCCTTCGTGGATGTTATGATGTAGTTGGAATGCTCAGATGCTGGTATGATGCTGTTGGGCTTTCCCTTCTCAAGAGCTATGACTAACATAAGTGAATTTGTTCTTTTTAATTATTTATTTTGTTTTTGAGATTATAGTGTAATTACATCATTTCTCTCTTCCCTTTAATCTCTCCAAACTTTCCTAAATATCCTTCAATGTGCTCTTTCAAATTCATGGCCTCTTTTTTTTATTAAGTATAGTTACACGCATATATGTATGTATACTCTATATATATGTAATATATGCATACATACTGTAATGTATATATGCACACATATATAGTCTAAATACAACTTGCTTAGTCTATATAGTATTACTTGTATTTGTGTTTTCAGAGGCTGACTATTCACTATTGGACAAACCATTGCTGTCTTCTCTGGGAGGACTCTCTGGTTTCAGGAATTTTGTGGCTGTCACAGAAAACGAACCAAGGCAAATCATCTTTCTTCTAGTTTCACATGTTAGCTATCTGACTTCTGCCTGGAATATCCCCTAAGGCCTATGTTTCTGGCATGCACCTTGAAACTTGCCTAGTTTCTCCTCCCTACTTATTTTCAAGATTGCTTCTACTATTTAGATAATAGTTGAAGTAGCACTTCATTTATTGGTACCAAAATGAATCTTACTTAGTTCTCTTATGCTGCCAAAATGAAATGCTGTAAGCTGGCAACTTCAACAATAGCAATCAACCATACAACAAGGACACTGCTCAACAATGTTCAAAGCAGCTTTATTTGTGATAGCCAGAAACTAGAAACAACCTAGATGTCCCTCACCTGAGGAATGGATAAAGAAACTGGTACATTTACACAATGGAATACTACTCAGCAATTAAAAACAGGGAAGTCATGGAATTTGCAGGATGAATGGAACTAGAAAAGATCATCCTGAGTGAGGTAACACAGACCAGAAAGACACACATGCTATGTACTCACCTATAAATGGATTTTTGTCGTATAGTACAGGATAGACATACTACAATGCGCAGGCCCCAAAAGATAAGTCCGATGGGTATGTTAGGCTCCATGTGGGCCCAGTAGTTAGTAGAGTGGCAGATATCTCTGACGTGAACTACACTGCCTGCTTTTTTATCACTTCCCACTGATGGGACTGCCATACCAGGCCACAGAGGAGGAAGACAAATTCAGTCCTCATGTGAATAGATGAGCTGGGGTATCAGGGTAGGGGGCCTCCCCTATTCTAAGGAGTAGGGGAGAGGGGATGAGGGAGAGAAGGTGAGACTGGGAAAAGAAGAGGGAGAGACTATAGATGAGATGCAAATTGAGTTAATTAATTTTTAAAAAGAAAAAAGCAATTATTTCAGTTATCTAGGAGTTTGGTGAGGGCTGGCCACTTTCCCCCTGTGTCTTCATAGCCTTTCATGGGCACATGATGGTGGAGAGCAACAGAGAATGAGAGTGCTGATATATCTCCTCATAAGGGTGTATGAACACCTTCTCTTAAGAGCTCATTATTATTCTTTGTGTATGTGAATGTGTGCACTGTGGTTGTGTGTCATATGGGTGCATATACATCCATGGAGGCTAGAATTTGACACTGAATGTCCTCTATCTTTCCATCTATCTATCTATCTATCTATCTATCTATCTATCTATCTATCTATCTATCTATCTATCTATCATCCATCCATTCATCAACATATGTATGTATGTATCACCTATCAATCACCTCTCTCTCTATCTCCCTCCTCCAACCTTTCCATCTATCTATCTATCTATCTATCTATCTATCTATCTATCTATCTATCTATTTTTCTATCCTTTCTTTTTTAAGAACAATCTCTCATTGAACCAGGAGTTTGTTGTCTGGTTAGACTGGCAGGTTACCAAGTTCTAGGGATCCAGCTGTCCCCAACCTCTCCCAGGGCTGGTGTTACACACACAAACTGCCACACTTGACTTTTATGCAAGTACTAGGCATTCAAGCTCCATTCAAGCTTAGGCGAAAATCTCTTACCCACAGAACCAACTTCTCAAACCCAACCGCATGTAATCTTAACTACCTCCTTGTAGGTTCTTTCTTCAAATACCGGCACGCTGACGGTGAGGATTTCTGAATTGTATCTTGAAATTTTCTCAGTTTTACAAAACAACAAAATATATGTACCTCTTTATACTAAAATAAATTTTTAAATGGAGAAAGCTTTTTTAAAAAAGAAAAAAGGAAAGTAGAAAGGAAGGAAAGGAAGAATCCAAATCCATTGGTAATTCTTCTCTGGGCTCTCATCTTAAGGATTTCTCTGACAAGCCAATACTTCTGGCAACTCTCTCTCTCTCACTGTGAATACTCAGAACAGTGGGGCCAGGGTGTAGAGCTTTGGAAGGACGTGTTGGGTGCACCCTCTCCACATTCGGTTGTTCATTGTCCCACAGCTGCCATTCACAGCCTTTTAGAGAAGGTTGGTGCTTATCACAAGAGTAGGATTTCAGCTGCTAGAATGCTTTGTGACTCTCAGTCACTTTCCCTGCCTCCAAGTCTTTAGAACTGTTCCTTGAGACGCCCTCAAGCCACAAAGGTGACACAATTTGCATTTGCCTCAATGCTCCCACAGAGACTCTCCAAGATTATTTTACACTCAGACATATTATACTATTTTCCCCCACAGGATTACCAACTCGAAATGGGATTTGAAATGTATCCTATATCCTACAATTGTACATACAAAGTACTAACGTCTGAAGAGAAACAATGTCACCATATCTATGGAATCTAGCTGCCTAGTGAAATATTCAGCAAATATTTATTACATGGAAGTATCTGATTTAAAATGTCAGTGTTCTCTAAATTACTTTGCTGGTCTCCAAACTCCTTTTCAAGTTCCCAAAGATTGCCTTTCTTTCTGTTCTCACCTACGTCCTTAAACACACACGGCATTGTCTCGCTTATCATCTGTGGAGAAGCAAGCCCCATTTGAATGACCCAAGCTCCTGGCTAGCTGATGTTGAATTGCAAGCTGTTAGGGATAGAAAATACATGAACATAAAATTATGTTTTTCTCTTCCAGGTAGGTTTTGACTTCATCAGTTTAGAGAATGGAACCTGTGAAGTAAGAACAATCTTGAGAAAGGTTGAGAGGAATGGCTTAATTTTTCTGCATAAAGATTGATACATGCTTCTTTTTATGCCAGAACCACAAATCTCTGTAGTGACAAGTGATAGCTGCTACTATATATACTGTTTGTGGCTAACACTGATCTCCTTTACAGTCTAAGCATCCAATTTTTAGTGCATGGTAAATGGCATAATCATTTTATTATGGAACTATGAATCGATAAAATGTAACCACAAAACTGGCTAGATTTTTACATAATCTGTGCATAATCTGAAACACAAACTTTATGAAAAGGAATACCCCAAATTTATACTAATTTCTTATCTAGAGTTGAGGGTGGGTGTTTATAACAAGGCTTTCTAATTGATGTTTGAAGACTCTTTTACCAAATATTAGTGACTTTCATCATCCCATGTTTATGCACATGAGACCTTGAACAGGCACTTTTTGAAGATAATTTAAGAGTCACTTCTGAGTTTTTACTCAGAAAATGGCAAGTTGTTAATGGAAGAGGTTTATAGACCTTCAGCGGGGAGTGAAGGAACTTGTCACTAACCCCAATGGAAGTTTGTCCTGGTAGTGGATATGAGCTCATTAAAATATTGAAGTTATTTCCTGAAGAATCATGGGAGTTGGTGTGCAAGGTGTGGAATCACAGTAGCCAGCACATTTGGGGAATTTGCAGATACAGGGACCAATAATGGAATTTGTAGATAGTGAGTACAGCTTACATCTTATTCGAGATCAATTAAATTAAACTTTCTGGACCTTGTAAGTGACATTAATGTGCGGCTAGGGGTAAGACCGCACTATACAAAGTAACATTTCTCAAATGTTAAATATAAAAACTAAGTCAAAAGGGGAAAACAAAGGAAAGAAGATTTTAAAAAGACAGAGCCTACTGCAGAGTCTGATCAGTAACTGTGTAAAAGGCTCATGGACCTGTGGGTCCTGAAGTGCTGAAAGGAAAGATGAAAATGTCCTGAGATCTTCTCCCTGGAAACACTTGGCTTTACAGAGAGCATCTCTGTAGCCCAGCCTAGAAATGATGGCAGAGTGAACTCCAGTTTAAGATGTCTCGAGATTAAATTCACTGTAGTCAGCTACACACTCAAGTGCATCATTTCTTTCTCCATAACACTATTCAGGCCAAACAAGGCTGCATTAGCCTCTTCATCCTTAACACTCTAGTCCTAACCTTTCGCTGACTACTAAAGTCATTGTGCTGTCAAGTAGCATCTAACCAATATCGTTATAGTAGTTTCCCTCTACAGCACATCCCCAGGTCCCAAGTCTAGTCTCATGTCTAGTAAACTTCCAAGTCTCCCCATGCAAAATGAGCCAGCAAGCATAGCTCCTGCCTTCAAGTTCCTGCCTTGAGTTCCTGTCTTGACATACCTCCATGATGAAATAAGCTTTTCTTCCCCCAGGTTGCGTTTTGGTCAGTGTTTTATCATGGCAACATAAGGCAAGCTTGAGACTGAAAAATAATTCTCAAGAATTGGTGTAATTTTAACAAATTCCCAGTATCACCCTGAGGACTCTAAAGATGGGTACACACATCAGATTGCTGCTGAATGGATGCCTGTGAGATTGCAAGAAAACAAAATGAGCATCAAAATTATGCTGGGAGTTTTGTGAAAATCTCTGATGTAACCACAAACTGTCTTCTGAAGCCAGAGGGAGGATTATTGATCAATTTCATACATTACTCTGAAGTTCTTTCCTTGTTTTCTTCATCTCTCATCTTTCTTAGAAGCCTGGAGCCACAAAATGTCAGAATCAACCCTGTGGCTAACTGAGGGAACGTAGAAATTGTTCCACAGCTAAGAGTCTGTGAGCAAGGAAAATCCTCGAACTGTTTCTACTATTCCAGCAAATTCAATAAAGTCAGACTTCATGCCACAGCAAACCTCTTCAGTCTTGACTGGAAGATCTTTTCTGATTTTGTAGGATTAATGAATCATTTGAAGATGAAAACATTGTTTTTCACAAAATTATACTAAGCCATGACACCACAGGAATTTGTAAGAGATAACAAGATGAACTCCCGGTAATTAAGAAACCAGAGAATACTGCCTCGCCATATTTTCCAGTGTTCTTTTGTGCTTAACTATTTCACAGATTTTATATGTCAGAACCATGTATTTCCAAAAATCACTTGAAATATGCTCAGCCAGCTTACTTTTTAAAGTATCAGCCTTGCTGATGTTTCAGGCTGGTCGTGAGCTGGATCCTTCTTCCTCCATCTCCCAAGTGCTGGGTACCCCCACACCCAGTTTGCCTTGGTAGATTTTCATTTATGATTACTCAACAAAAGCTGGTACTTCAATAAGGATGATACTTACTGCTTCCGATACTTTGTTTTTAAGGGTCATTATAGCCTTGGGTTCAGTGACATGGCTCTGTTAGGTAAAGGCACTTGCTGCCAATCCTGAGTTTTATCCCATGTGGGTTATTGGAGGATTGTTGATTGGTTGTTAGTTATGGTAGTGGTTTGTAGCCATATGCAAAGAAGAGACAACAACAAGAAGAAATTAGATTTCCTGACCATGAAGATCAAATTTGCCCCAATGCCTCTAATCAGCAGGAAGTAGTTAACAGTAACATTGCCCCCTTTCTGACCCTTGACTTTATTGAGGGATCTCTTTCCTTTCCTCTCTATCCTTTTTAAAAATCTGTTATCTATTATTAGGGGGTTGAAAAAGGAGGAGTGCAAGGAAGAAAAACCCACAAAGTAGAAAAAAGCCAGCTACATAAAGGAAACTTACTAAACAGGTTTTGAAACTGGAATGGAGTCCGTGAGTTTGATTATTAGCCAATTAATGTTCACTTTTCTCATGCTGGTAATCCACTGTGCTCACACAGGATAATGTGTTTAGTTTAAGGGATACAAAAACTTAAAATTTTACAAAGCAGTAGGATATTTATATCTGCGACTTATCTTGAATGATTCCAAATACGTAATGTGTACTAATTATGCAATATTAAATGTATATTAAGAGAATGATATTATATAATTGTACTTGACAAGAAAATATGAATAATTGGCTAATCTGGCATAGATTACTTGCGAATTCTTTATTCTTGATTTTGTGTGTATATGTGTATGTTTGAAAGTATCTCAATAAAATAAAATAGGTAAAGAAATGATGAAATATAGACCAAACAGTATAAGAAAATAAATTAAGACAGTTGCCCAAGTCTGGAATTTAACAAAGGTAAAATAAATTATCAAAGAAAGCACCATAACGTAGGCTTACATTTTTCAAAAAACTACTTTAGTTAGGGTTCATAAATGCCTGAACTTCCCTTCCAACCACCTGCTTTTTTAGGAGAAAAAAACAGGTTAGTAGGGACAGGGAGGAAGACCTCCATAACTACTTCCTGCTGGTTAGGTGCTTTGGGGTTTGGGGGCCAATGCCAATCTCAGTCGTATGTAAGTACTGATTTCATTATCCAGAAGTGCAGACAAACAGTGAACCATCAGTATAGCAAATACCACTGCTACCTCAGCAGCAATCTTGAACCATTCTCTGGAGCATTTCTCTGTAAGAACCTCTTGAAGTGATTCCATTTAAAACAAAGAAGCAATGAAATACAAAACAATACAAAGTGATCTCTCTTTGTTTCTCTGCTATTTTTGACCCTCTAAAAGCCCCTACAGAGTGTTTTTAGCTGACAAAAACCATGCCACCCCTTGTCCCCTGCATGAAACAGCTTCCAGCTGACAAACATCACTCAACTTTTTACAGGGGCAGTTTTCGAAGGGGAATATGCCAAAAAACATTTCCACACAGCACAATTATGAACAAAACAAAAACATGTTTACATCTATTACACTATAAGGTATGGCATCTTGTAAGTACTTGTAACCAACAAAAATGATCATACTCTGTTGATGAAGAACACTAGGCTAATATGAATCTGGGAGACAGAGTTGAGTTGTAAGGTAACGCCCTAAGGTAACTTTGTTGCTGGAAGATGATTCCTTCCTTTAAGAAAGATTCTCAGACTGTGTGATGCTACCCCCACAGGGGTCACACGTCAGATATTTGCATTATGATTCATAACAGTATAAGAATTAAAGTTATGAGGAAGCATGAAGTAATTTTATGATTGGGATCACCACAACAGAAGGAATTGTATTAAAGGGTTCCTGCATTAGGAAGGTTGAGAACCATTGTACAAAAATGAAATATAATTAAGTATCCATTTATTGGAGGAAAAATACTATATTACTAGAAATTAAATGTAATTATGTTTTACTTTTGCAACCCCAGAACATTCTAGCTGTGCCCAAATAATTATGCAATCTCTTGATCTAGCCTTGTGTTTATAATAGATCTGATTCCATAGTAATACTTAAGAATACAAAACTTTAATATTATTTCACCTTGTGCAATATCTGATGTATAAGCCTGTTGAAACCCATAGTATGAGCATAGATTATAAGGATAAGAGAGACTGGGGTACTTCCTGAAGAATGATGTAAGTCAGGTTTGCATTCCTGTAATAAAATATCTGAGGCAATCAACTTACAAAGAAGAAGGGTGTGTTTGCCCATGGTTTTGGAGGTTCTAGCTTGCTTTGGGGCCTATACTAAGGCAGTACATGGTGGTGCAAGGTACTTATATTGATCAAGAAGGAAGAGGAGAAGAGGATGAGGTTGAGAAAGGATTCAATTGACAAAGGAGAAAGAAGAGAGGAAGACAACGAAGAGGGAGAAGAGGATGTGGAGGATCAAGTTCCCAATACCCCCTTCCTTGGTGTGTTCTCAGTGACCCAGCTGCCTCCTCCAACCAGGTTCTACATCTTAAAGGTTCCATGACTTCTCATTAGTATCATGCTCAAAATGAAACCTCTAACATGTCAGCTTTTGGGACCTTTGCAGATTTACACTGTAGAAGAGGGCCAGCTCATTTTAAAGATAAATACCAACCAATGCCCTGACACACTTAGCTCAATATATATCCTAAAGTTGTGGTTCCCAACACCAGCAGCATCAACCTGACCTGGGAACTTGTTAGAGATGAGCATTCTCAAGCCCTACCCAGCCCTTAGTAACTGATGAGTGGGGGCTGGCGCTGGGAACCTTTAAATCTTTGAAGAGATCAGAAAGTGTTTTAAGTGTATAAAGCATTGGTTGAGCTATCCACTGTGCAAGTGTGGCGTAGTGCAAGCGTGGTGTAGTGTACCATCCACTAGGAAGTACTGGCACCAGTGTCTACTCAAAAAGGGGCAAATGGTCAATTCCCAATTTCCTTCTACCCGAAAGCCTTCAGTAAGAATCACTCTGATTTAGATGACCGGAGATCCTGAGAAACGGCTGATATCACCGTCAACACAATTTTTAAATCAACTAGAGAGGCATTAATGATCCTTTTGTGAGCCTCAAAATGCCACAATGACTTGGCACTTGGCTGTTATAATTTAATATCAACCACTACATTAAGGTTCCCAATCCTTATGCCTGTCTTTATTTGGTTCAGAAGCAAATGACTGCCATTTTAGGGCAGGATGGTTATTTAATAGAGACCTTCCGAGGGCTCTGGTTCATGATGTAAACACATCCTGTTCCTTAGCACTTCGAAGCAATGCTTGCAGGCTAGCAGGTATTCCTCTATAGAAGTGGCTATGGGTGGGATATGTCATAATTCTGAGGTTAAGAAGGATTAAGAATGTTATTAAGTATGTCACAGGAGATGTGAGAGGGAAAGAGAAGCCTCCTCAACAGAAGCAATTTTCATATGACTTTGGGTTTTTTTTCAGGCTTTCTTTATATAAAATTGAGGCAGGATGCAGGTGTACCACGGTCACATTTTATTTTTCAAACATGGGTAGCTTTTCTAGAATTTACGATTACTATCAATTTCAAATAACAGGATTTTTTAAAAAAGTAATTTGGACTGGTCAACCAGTTATCCAAAGGAATCATTGTATCTTTGAGGGTATTGAGGATCCCATATTTGTATTATAATGAAAAAGAAATCTGCCTCAATGTAAGCTCAACATATATATTTACTCATGTACACACACATCCATGCATAACATACATAACTGCTTTTCTATATTTGAGACAAAACCTGCGCTGATTAATAAGTTGATGTAACTGTGGCCCAGGGAATAATTGTTAACAGCTTTAGATAACAGCCCATTAGGACCACTGCTCCTGAGAGTGGTCCATTCTCCCTCTTTCTGAGCACTTAGTTTATGTTCCTCCTCTTTCTATCAGCTGCCATAAACACACACACTCACTCACACACACATGCACAAACTCACATGCACAAGTGAGCGCATTGTCTAATGAGGCCACACCAATTCCACCATGGGCAGTCTGAGGTAGAGCTACCTTGAGGACCATAAAAGCAGAGAAAAAGAGAAACAACCGTCAATGGCTGTACTTCTGGTTTTGTGTGTCAACTTGACACAAGCTAGAGTCATCAGAGAGGGAGGAGCCTCAGTTGAGGAAATGCCTCCATGAGAACCAGCTGTAAGGCACTTTCTCATTTAGTGATCAATGAGGGAGGGCTCAGCGCACTGTGGGTGGTGCCATCCCTGGGCTGGTGGACCTGGGTTCTACAAGAAAGCAGCTGAGCAAGCCAGTGGGAGCAAGCCAGCAAGCAGCACTCCTCCACAGCGTCTGCATCAGCTCCTGCCTCCAGGTTCCTGCCCTGCTTGAGTTCCTGCCCTGCCTTCTTTTGGTGATGAACAGCAATGCGGAAGTATAAGCAAAATAACCCTTTTCCTCCCCAATGTCCTTTGGTCATGGTGTTTTGTTGCATCAATAGAAACCTTGACTAGAACAAGAAGTTCTCTCCTCTAGTAGCTACAATGATGTGGGGTATCTAATGCTACAGCTGGGAGAAATCAGTAAAGGAATCATCTGTGTTCCCACCGTTCTATTTGCTTTGCTTGGAACTATTTTCTTTCAGCACTGGCTATTACGACAATGATACCCTCCCCTGCCTAACCTTAGTTCTGTTTAGCCTGGGTTTTTGGCTAGTAGTGGAATAAATCAAAGGCAATTTTGACAGTGAGGCTTCCCCCACCCAGACCTCACCCTGACAACTCCTACTTGCTCTTCAGCTCAGGGCTAGCGATTTATCTTCCACAAATCAATCTTGGATCTTTCTTCCTTTCATCTACCTCCTCCATGTGACACTATTGGATTTTAACTTATGCAAGACATTTCTTCTTCTGATTTGGGTATGTGTTGAAGAGCAGAACGTACGTGGATTGGGGGAAGGGAGAGTCACAAACTCTTTGCGTATTTTGCTTTTGTGGTCCCTGCGTTTTGATAGTGTGGTGATATAAGCAGTCGTGGCTTTTGATGCATTGCTGAAATGTCTTGAACTAAGTGCCTTCTGAGAAAGCCATGAAGTTTTAGAGAGGAAGTAAGAAATTCTAAAGGGACAGTGTTGGGGATAGGCATAGTTATATCGCCTTGGAGTGCTATAGAGTCCAGAGTGTGGGAACACTGTAAATCCTTGCATTGTGCTGCCTGAACGGGCAGGAGTAAAATCGTCAAAGCATTAGGAAGGGTGAGAAGGCTGAGGGACATGGAGTAATCATGTTAATTCTCTGAGCTTCATTTCCCTTTCAGAACAAGTTCTTGTCCTAAAGCTAGAGAGTCATTTTCTTTCAAACACATAGCTAATAAGGCTTTCTAACTATAGAAAGAACAACAGAATTTTAAAAAGCAGGTAAAATAAGGATAAGCTCTTATAGAAAGTTTAAATCCCTTCACAGTGAAAAACAAAAATGTTCCACTTGGAAGGCAAAGAATATGTGTTTACAACCGGTGCCCTTGCATTTGAAATTCCTGAGAAAACAAGAGAACTATCTTCATAGATCTATTTCGCAATGACTCTAAAGGGCTGAGTGTGCATACCTCAGGAGGCCTGTGATTTTTATCAGCCATATGATCCCAGCTGACAAATTTAGCAAATACAGTATATTGCTGTAGTGTGGGCAGCAGTCTGACTTCTCTCCTCCCATAGACTAACTGACCTCTTCCTTTTTGAATTTTACACACAGTTTCTCTGTTAACATCAAGCCAAGATTCTGGGAAAATATATAAAACAAAAAATCTAAGGCAGGGCTTGTGTAGAATGCTGACTGTCATTCTTGGACTAGATTTTATGATCCCCTCCATGCAAGACCACGGTTTGTTTGTTTTCCATGTATTTGATGATAGAGGAATGCTGAACCAAACCATTGTGGTGAGACTCAAAAATATTTAAGTATCCTAAATAGCCACAGAGAGGGCTTTGTGACAGGCTAAAGAGCGAGACTAGATTATACATCTTCAGAATAAATTGCTGTCTGTAAAAAACTTGAGTGTTCTCATGATGAAAATTCTAGAAGTTGTCAGCAGACCATGCAGTCAGGTGAGAGACTCTCTACACAGAGGACTGTATGGTGCACCATATGGAGGTGAGGTCATCATAAGACTGAGGAAGCGAACGTCACACGTCGGCTGAGACATTAATTTCTGCCGTTTGTAACTACTGTGGTGCCTGGTGTTGCTTCCTCGCTGGCTTAACTGTGGTTCTAGCACGGTTTCCTCTCCTCTGTTACTTCGGAGATGGATTAATCTTTTTCCTCTGCTGGAACCGTTCCTCCCAGTGTCCCCTGCTAGCGCTGGCATGTTAGTTACAAACTCCTTTAGTCTGCTCTTAGTGTGGAAAGGTTTTCTTTCTCCTTCAACTGTGACACTTTCTCTGAGTATGTTAGTCTGAGTTGGCAGGCATCATCTTTCAGGACCTAAAATAATAGACCACCACAAGCCCTTCAGCCTTTTTTAAATTTCTTCTGTCAAGAAACTCTTATTTCAAAGAGCCCACCTTTTTACGTAGCTTGACATTTGTGGCAGCTTCTAACCTTTTTAACGTGTTCTGTGTGTTTAGTGTTCTAACTAATACGATGTGGGAAGTTCTTTTGGTTTTGTTTGCTGCTCTAAATGCTTCCAACACCTACTTGGGTACTTTTCTTCAAGATTTGAGACATTTTCTGCTATGGTCTTACTGAAAATGTTTTCTGTTCCTTCAGCATGAAATTATATTTTTCTTTTTCTATGTCCATAACTCCTACGTCTGGTCTTTCCTTCTCTGTCCCACAGATCTCACACATTCTGTTTTTGTTTGTAAACTCATCTTTAAGCTTACTCTGAGGGGTTGTACTTTATAAGTGACTTGCATTTTTTTTTCTCTTGCAGCTTTCAAAACTATTTATTCTCCATGTTTAGTGTTCTCACTGTATGTCATGAGGAGATTTTTTTTTCTGGTTTTTGTCTGCTTGGTGTTTTATGTGCTTGTGTGTATATTTGAGTGTCTTTCATCAGTTTGGGGAAGGTTTCTTCTATGATCTTGTTGAAGAACTCGTCCGTCTTGACTTGGGGTTCTTTTCCCTCATCTATGCTTATATTTTGAAGATTTGGCTTTTTCATGGTATCCAGCACAAGCAGCAGACGAGAATCAGGTGACAAGAATCAGGAGGGTTTGTGCCTGTGAGCATGAAAAAGGTTACCCCATACCTCTGTGCTGCATGGACTGGCTATAGGATCCTTGCCAGGAAGGGTCTGTGGTCTAGTGAGTTACAAAGGGAGTGAGAGTCTGTGAGACCATGATCCCTGGCAAGCAGCCCTAGACAGGCTGAAGTCGAGACACTGGTTGAAGTTAAAAAAAAAAATCTGTATTTTTTTTTTAGTGAAACTATGCAATGTTCAACAGCGATTGCAGTAGAGTTTGAGATGTCAATTCCCCATGCAAGACTACTGTTGGGGGGTGTGGTGGGGGGGCACCAGGCTTTGTCCTCAGTATTCCTGAGAGTAGAGCACTATTATCAAATCCAATCATTGTCAAAGGATAATAGTAGTCAAATGACAAAAATAATCGCCCCTTAGGCTTGCTAGCAAGCACATTAGGAAGAAGAGGAGGTCTGTGCTCACTGGTGTATCCGTCACTGTAGCTGTGCAGAAAGGGACTAACGTGGAAAGACGAGTAATTAGTAAAGAGTTAGAGGAAAATGGGAGAAGAGACAAGTGAACAGATGGGGGAGTGTTAGGGACAAAAAAAAAAGGAGGTGAGACAATTTGGGCCCAAAGTCTAATGAAAAGGCTAAGGAAAAGAAAGGCAACTTCAAACAGGCACAGCCCTCAGGACGCCTAGACACAGAAGCCCTGGAAAGCTTGTGTACAGAAAGATGAAAAGAGGAGGGGGAGGGGCGGGGGGAGGCTGAGAACAGAACAGGGCAAAGCATTGGGGGGTTTTTGTCTGTTTGTCATTTGGCAGTGAGTATTAGAATAAGAGTAGGGGGCAATAGGTTTTGCAGCCTGCCTGCCTCGCCGGTCCATCGTGAGTCTCAGTGTTAATTTCTGGCCTCGCAGACGCCTGTCACAGCCAGAGAGCTCCTGTGTGTGAGCTAGGTCTCAGATGTGGCTCACACCCGTTTCTCTGGAAGGTCCTTCAGAAGACTTGTTGCCTATACTTGTCTCTCCCCCAAGCAGCTCTTTGCAAAATTGAGCCACAGATGCTGGTCCAGTGTTTGTGGTTTGGGTTGTGAATGTTGGCCCCGTTCTGTGCTGTCCTCCCTTGGACGCTCTGTATGCCACTTGAATCCGGAGTCTGTTTCCCAGAAGACCCTGGCTCCAGTCAGGGCTCTATCTTGCTGAATGCGATGTGGCTCCTCCCCTCGGACTGCAGGTGTTATTCCAGTCAGATGTCTGCGTGTAGCCCCATCACACTTGCTGTGAGGTTGCTCTCACATGCAGTTTGCAGAGGGCCTGAGGTTGTCAACTCACTGTCTCAGCAGGCAACTGTTTAAATGGTACCCTACAGCTGTTTCCCTCAAGTGAAGCAAAGGCAGCATCCCGGCCTCGCCCACCCCACGCCTCCCCCACATACACACTTTATCTGCTTTTCACAAGGTTACTGAAAGTGTAAGTCATGATTTTTCTGAGCCCCTGTCTTAAGCTGGGGCGTCTGCCATCTGCTTTGGTGGGTTCTGGTCACTGAGAGGGGAGGGCTCCCCAAATGGAGCCAGTCCCTTTCTGTGCTTTATGAGGTTCCTAGGTTTCTGCTGTTAGCGCTGAAGGTATTTCAGAATCGCCCACTTCTTCTGATAGCTCTTGCTACCTTTCCTGTTTATTTTCGGGAGAGTCTAGCAGACTTTTCCTTCCTTGGTCTGTCCATCCTATGAAGACCGCCTCCTACCTAGTTTTGCTTCTGTTTTATACTCATATTCCTTACTGTGTGAAAATCTGAAATAAATGAAAAATGGCTCTTAGTTCAGACTTGAACTCTGCCGTTTTCACTGGACATGTGACTATGCAGACAAAAGCATTTCTTTTCTAAGCAACTTGTTTCCAGCCTGTGGCCAGTCATTCTCACTGGCCCTTTCTACCTCCCACCCTGGCATGTCAGGCTGTAGACGAAGCCAGGCACTCCTCCAAGAACCCAGCAATCTCACTCTTACAAGTTTGTTGCAGTTTTCTGCTAGATCTCTTCCGTCTAGGATGGTCAGCAGGGGCGGCCTTAGGATGGGGCTCTTACGTGATTCCAGGAACCTGGAAGCCAGGGCTTCTCACCCTTCCTAATGCTTTGACGATTTTAATATAGTTCCTCATGTTGTGGCCACCCCCAACCATAGAATTACTTTTGCTGCTACTTCATAACGGTAATTTTGCTACTGTCATGAATCGTAATATAAATATATTTGGAGATAGAGGTTTGTCAAAGGTGCAGAAGGCTTGCCACAGGTTGAGTACCTCTGCTGTAGTGAGCTTCTTCACGATTCCCTCCCTCATGATTCCTCTATCTTGCTCAGCACATGCCTGTCTAATCCACCTACCATACATCCCTCTCTTTCATCTTAGCCATTTCCAGGCTCTATCCAGACATCTCTCTGTAGTGAGTTGTCCTTTTGAAATCCTCCCTGGTCTGATTGACAGTTACTCTTCTCCTTCCACACTGCTCCTGTCAGTGAAGTATTTAGAGAAGACAGTAAATTCACGATCCCCGCACCTTCCTCTTGCCCTGTATGTGGCTACAGTCCTTATATTGTTGTGTGTTCTATAGAGATTTTCCTTTTAAGCTCCACTGAGCTGACCTGGTAAACTTAGTTTCTGGGCTAAAGCTTTTGAGCCATGCTGCATGTGTATTTGGGCAGCTGAATGGTGTGGCTGTTACAACCAATGAGACACAATTTAAAGAAAAACAAGATAACATGAAAAATTTGGACTGCTTTTATGGAATTCATTTATTTTTCTTTCTGGGTTTTGGCTAGAACACACAACTTTTATGGTAGAGTCATTCAAACTCTACATAATGAAATAGAGTAGTCTGAAGTGGTGAAAATTCCTGATTGCAATCATTTAAAAATGAAAACAGTAGTGTCACTTTTAAGAACATATAGTGATGTGACTCACTTACAAAGGATTAAAAATATTTATTCAAGAGACCTATTGTATTAGCATAACAGTGAGCAGGCCAAGTTTTGTATCGGACACCACAAGGTCTCACTGTGAATCCCAGTTTTCTTTGTAAAAACGTCATGTCCTTGGTGAAGTCCGTTCGTTTCCACCAGCTATGTCTTCTGAGTCAGTCCAGAAGATCCCAGGTAGGAAATGCACACCAGGGCTGAAGGGAAGACTACCAGTGTGGTGTCTTCAGACACACAGCTTCTTAAAACTCCAGTTCTAGAGGATCCAACATGCTCTTCTGAACACTGAGTGGCCACATTCATATACTCAGCCACATACACATATACTCACATACACACACACACACTCATACAAACACTCAAAGTCACACACACACAGTCACACTCACATACACACACAAACACACACACACCTACATAAACACAATCACACAAGCACACACACTCACAACACATACTCAAACATACACACTCACAAAAGCACACACGCACACACACTGACAACACACACATACAAAAATACACACGGGAGAGATCCAAGATGGCTGCCATGAGAGAACACTGTGTCTGAGGAGTAGGAGAGCAGAAACAACGCAGCGACCAGGAGACTGAACTCTGGGACCTAAAACACCAGCATTGTGAGTGCCAGGTGAGTGGAACTCCTACGGTGAGAAAATCAAGTGGGAAAACCCTAGGGAAACCCAGTTATTACCTGGAAAAATCTCCTGGTGACCAGCAGCGCACAGCTCTGATCTGAAAGAGCAGCCGCACTGGG
>CM053767.1:15446397-15501085 GCA_028658305.1 Pachyuromys duprasi
GGGAAGAGGGAGATGGGGGAGGGAGTGGGAGGGTAGGAGGGAATGGGGGAGGGGGCTACGCCTGGGATTCAAAGTACCTAACCTGTGATGAGATAAAAATAAATAAATTTAAAAAAAATACACACACAGAGAAAGCAAAAAGAAAATATATGCTAAGTAATTTATATGCACACCCTGAGACTATAGGTACTACAGAAATTTGTCAACATTAATATTTTTATGTTTCTTTTAAAGGATATGTCTAACGTACTTACAAATTTCTGCATACACCAGTAACTAAGTTTGGCATTTGCTAAGTGAACTCCTCATAGGTTTTGGTCTGAACTATATCTTCTTTATAAGAGATTTATGTAAATTGAATGTGATAAGGATGAGGACACGTTTTTCTCAGCTTCCTCACACACTTTGCCCCTAAAAATCTTCTGTCAGGTTTGATCAGAGAATAGTAGTAGCAGGAAGTAATTTTATGACCAGCGCTCAGGAGCACCAGAATGTGAGTCCTGGTGGAATTTAATGTGAGATGGCGACATAAGGCACACCTACCCTGGAGTTTTCCCAGCATTCTTCAGTCCCTTAGCCCGCACACTTGGCTTCAAGTAAGCTCAGATACTGACATTCTTTCTATAGGCACCTGGTCCCTCCACATAGATCAGATCTGACTCCAGATACATTCTCGGGCCAGCGAGGAACAGTACAGGATGCAAATGAGGAAACAACCAAGGCCCTAGTGAACAGGCTGTATATTGATGTATTTATAGAAAAGACTGTGACAAAAGCCTATATAAGCCCTGAAGACTTCATGGGCATTTCCTCAGCAAAGAAGGTCAGGGACTCTGATTTTAAGACATCTAGGAAGAGAAAGGAGAAAAGCTGGGGTCAGTGCTCATCACTAGATGAGAACGGCTCCCTGACTGAATTTATTTCCAGTTTTTCCAGGGTGGCAGGTACTCTAAGATTATCTTTGTCCTAGCCCTGGAGGAGGCAGAATGCAATGCCATGATGAGGCTGAAGGTCAATCTTTCCTTTGGAAGAAAAACAAAACACTGATTCCATGACTATGGAAAATGCCAGGCATCTCCCTCTTTATTTTCTCATGTGTGTGTGTATGTGTGTGTATGTGTGTATGTGTGTGTGTGAGTGTGTGTGTGTGTGTGTGTGTGTAGCTGTAGATGTTGTGAGTGTGAAGTGTACATATGCATGTGTGTATTTGCAGAGGTCACTTTGAGGACTCTCAAAGTGTCTTATTGTTTCAGACAGGGATGATAATTGAACCAGGAGCTGAGGCGGTCGTAGCTAGCAGTCTTCCTGACTCTGACCCCCACAGCACTGGGGTTACAGGCATTCAGGAAACTACATTTTATACTTTTTTGTGTTGGTGTAGAGGATTTGAGCTCAGTTCTTCCTGCTTGAGCCACAAGTGCCCTTACCAACAGAATCATTCCTCCTGTCCCTTATCTTCTTTCTGTGTTATTTATTTATTTATTTATTCATTTACTTATGCAGCCTCTAGAGTAACCACCAAACATTTGCTGCTCTTTATAACAATGAGTTTTGAGAAGTTTAAAAACCTTTCAGTGACCATTCATATAAATGAATTTTTCATTTCTTTGAGATCTTATTGCTTTATAAATTCACATGGTCTTTTTCTAATCTGGCCTTATAAAACAAGGACTTGCTGTTGACTTTATTCTACCTCAAATATCTATCTCTATCTACCTTTATCTATCACATATCTATACTCAAAAGACTACATGATTATTAAAAGAAAACAGCAGAATTTAAGAGCTTACAATGCTATCTATATCTATCTATATACATCTTGAATATAGATATTAAATATCACTGTAATAACTTGAATTCTGCTGGGTTTTTTTGTTTTCAATAATGATGTAGTATTTTTCTAAATACAATTTTCTTGGGCTGAGTGGAGAATGTCAAGGTGTGTTGAATAGCATTTAGAGTCAAAGTAGCATTGTGGTACAATAGTATGTTAGTGAGATTTCCCCTTCAGCAACAAAAAGAAAAATTATTTTGGTTTTTGGTTGTTTAAGCCTCAGTCTTTCTTTGCTTTTGGGCTGTGGAAAGGCCCTCAACAATGCGCATGCCAGAGAAAATTGCTCACTTTGTGACAGCCCAGAAACAAAGAAGTCATGTTTTAGAGACTGTGTTCACTCCTTCCATTTATGATACAACTTCAGACTCCCAATCACAAATAGTTTCCAGTTTGTGGTGAGAGATTTATCTTTTTTTTTCTAGCTCTCACTTGATTATCTGAGGTTTGATCCTGTGCTGCTTAGTTTTTATAAACTTGACACAAACTAGAGTCACCTGGGAAGAGAGCACCTCATATGAGGAATTGCTTCCATCACATTGGCCTGCGAACAGGGCTGTTAACAGCAGCCGTTTTCTTGACTGTTAATTGATAGAGAATGGGCCAGCCCACTGTGGGTGGTAAGGGCCCTAGGCTGTATGAGAAAAGTAGTCAAGCAAGCCAGTCAACAGCGCTGCTCAGTGGTCCCTGCTCCATTTTCTGCCTCCAGGTTTCTGCCTTGAATTTCCGCCTTGGCGACTCTCAATGGTGGACTACAAGCTGTAAGCTGAAATAAACCTTTTCATCACCAAGTTGCTTTTGGTTAATATTCTATCCTACCAACAAAGAAGCGATGGTTGAAAGACACTTTAGTTGTTTGCTCATTAGCAGTGCAATAATAATCAGAAATGGTCTAGGCAGTGTTGAAAAAATTCTAACACACTCTTCACCTGCCCTGATCTTAGGAATCACCATGTCCAAGAACAATGGATCCACTGTACCAGGTTCTCCTGGTGTTGATTCTTTTTGGCTAACAGGGAATAATAGAGTCAGGAATGAAAAGGCTCCCAATGCTATAGTCTAGGTGTAGAAAATTATAAAAAACACAAATGAATGTATACTGTGTGTGTGTAGAATATGTGATACGGCAGAGCACAATGAAAACTATACACTTAATGCATATGTACCTTTATGTGTTCAAAGTCCGAACTCCTGGTATCCTTCTTCTTTTAAGCTCCTGAACGTTTCCAATCCCCATCAATGGAAAGTCCCATTCTTTCAGTGGCCTAGGCCATATTCTTGGTTTCCATCCTTACATCTTCTCTCATGTCACATGTACAGTATATCAGTTGACTATGTTCGTTTATAACGCACACCTAGCTCTCTCCTTTGCTCCAACCACCATATCTCACCTTGATCAACCCACGGCTTTCTACCTATGGCAGTCCAGAATATCCCAGCCATAGACGTTCAAGACAGGAGCTAAAGTCGTTCCTCTAAACCAGAAAGTCAACCCATGTCTTTTCTCTGCTGAAAAGTCTGATGGCTTTGTATTTCCTTCAGAATTACAGCCCAACCATGCCTCAGGGGCTGGCCTCTGTGACCCTTTTTCTATCTTCTGGCTCCTGCAGCCAGTCTGTCACTGTTGCATCAAGGATGCCTCTCTCACAGCACTGCCTCAAAGGCTTTTCACTTGCTTAACATGCCTTTCTCGGGCTGGGTAGATTCCGCTCTTTCTTCAGACCTTTCCTCAAGAAGGCTTTTTCTGTTGTCCAGGTTAAGTTTTAATCTCCTTTGAACAATTTTTAACCTCTTTCCCTTCTTTTCTCACTACTTACCCAACACACATTACCTCCATACACGCCCTTTCACTGTTTGCATCAACACCGGGTACCTAAGAAATGCCCAATAGATACTTCTTGAATTAATGTTTGCTACTGTTTAGGTAAGTGTTCCTCTCAAGGCACAGTGTTTAAAGCTTGGTCTCCAAGCATCATGCTCTTAGAACCTTTTGAAGGTGGTGCCTAGTTGAAAGAAGTTAGACCACTGGGGGGGGGGGGGTGCTTGTTGAAGAAAGTAGAAAAGCCAGCTTTTCTTCCTCCCTCTGGCTGCCATATATATGATAAGCCGCTTCCTTCACTGTGTGTTCCTGCCTTTGAAGTACTACCTTACCTCAGGTGCAAAAAGCAATGGAGTCAAGGGACCACCGATGGAAACATCCGAAACCATGAACTCAAATCAATGGTTCCTTCTCACATGTTCACTGATGTCAGCCTTTTGTAGCAATGGAAAGCTGCCTGATACAAGATGAGTCATTCTTTTAAAAAAAATAAACCTATACAGAGGAAGATGATGCAGCCAGTCCTGATGAGACCTTATAGGCTAGGGTCAGATGGAAGGAGAGGAGGACCTCCCCTATCAGGAGACTAGGGAAAGGACAGAGGGGGAGAAGATGGAGGGAGGGTAAGACTGGGAGAAGAAGAGGGAGGGAGGGTGGGACTGGAAGGAGATGAGGAAGGGGCCTGCAACAGGGATACAAGGTGAATAAATTGTAATAGATAAATGTATAATAAAATTAAATTAAAAATAAATAAGCATGATTTTTTTTGTTTGGGCTGAGATGCTGAACATAGTTTAACTAAGACATTAAAGGTTTTATTTGGGTCTTTGGGTGAAGGGAACAGTGTCTCTGCCGGCTGCCTGTGGATCCGGATGTAAAGCTCTGTTACTGCTCCAGCAGGAAGAGACGCACTGGGCCTGGCATGGGCTTTTGCAACAACAGATGCTCTGGTTGTTTGCTCACTTGCAGTCCAATGATAATCAGAAATGGTCTAGGCAGTGTTGAAGAAATTTCAGCATACTTTTCCTCAGCCCTGATCGCAGGGATCACCATATCCAAGAACAGCAGGTCCACCTCACCAGGCTCTCCTAGTGTTGATTCATCCAGCTACCAGGGAACAACAGAAGTAGGTGGAATCAAAAGGCTCCCAATGCTAAGGTCTAGATGGTGGAAAATTATAGAAAACACAGGTGAGTGCATGTGGGGTGGTGTGTGTACCTGTGTTTGTGTGTGTGTGTGTTACCTCCTCTGACAAGGTCACACCTCTTGACCCTTTCCAAACAATTCATCAACTGGGGATTAAGCGTACAAATTATGAGCCCACCAGGGCTATTTTTGTTCAAACCGCCACAAGCTACCTTGCAGTACTCAAGGCTTCCGGGATGCTTCCGATGCATTTCTTAGCCACTGTCACTTGACAGTGTTTTGCTAAAAGATGTGTTGTTTCTCTGTGGTGACTGACCTAGTGCTACTTAAAAGTCATTTGGCTTAGAAATTTTTACGCAAATTGTCATCATTTTTGGTGTGAAAATAGTAGAAAGACTTGTGTTCCCTGCATAGACCCTATATTAGTTTCCGACATTTGGGGTGTATGCATGGTGTGCACTCACCATGAAATCAAAGGTAACGCATTCTCACATTTGGATCAATAAGTGATGTGGAGATTACAGCATTTCATTGATTTTTATGTCATCCCAAATATCATAAATGAGAAGCAATTATAAGATAGCACTGCAGTTTTTCCAGGACTTTGAGGCAAGAGTGCATGCTCCCTCCACAGAGCCAACAGGGAGTCCACATGATCACCTGGCCCAATGCTTAGGGAAGGGTCAAGTGTGTTGTGTGACTGGGCCATGCTTGGCATTTCCCTCGCTGCCTTATCTCCTGTCTCATTTTCTCTTTTTACTCTCAGCAAACATTCACTCCTTTTTTTTTCTTTACCTCTCTTTGATTCTTGGTGCTGTCTGGATATCTTCTGGTAATGAGTTACCCTACCCTAGACAATTTTTCCTAGAAGTTTCATGTTGATTCATCAAGCTTTCTATGAGAAATCCTAAAATTCATTTGTAAGCACAAATTCCCCATAGTTATATCCATCCTTACCACAAAAAGAAAGTGCTGGAAAAAAACCAACAGCTGGCATCATATCATGCTACCAAGTCATGATACCATCATAAAAACCATCATGAAGGCCAAGGGAAATACAGAGCAGCCATGCCCAACACACAGTCCCAACAGCCTCATTTCTAACATATTGTGGAGGGAAATCTGGATCCTCATGCTTCGTGGAAGTGCACATATATTAGATACATAAATGCCAACTGCAAATAAAGCAACTCCAAATGGATCAAAGACACTGATGAAACTTTGAAACTTCTAGAGGACACGAGGGTAAATACCTCATGATACAGGTACAAGCAAGGGTTTTCTAAATAAGACTACAATACACAGGAAATCCCAAGAACTGACATGTACTAGGACTGGAAATTAAAAGACTTTTGCACAGGAAAAGGAATTCATAAGAGTTAAGACAGCCTGAGAAAGGGAAAAAGGTCTGTTCCAACTTACTGCAGAGGGTTAAGAAATACTATTAAGGTGCTACTTAAATAGAATTAAGAGTAAATAATTAAAACTACAATAATTAAATATGAAGATACCCCCCCAATTAACTTCTTTTTCTTTTTAATTGAAATATAAATCCTTCCATATCTACCACAGCTCCCTCTCAAATTCATGGCCTTTTTTCTTTAATTATTCTTGTTTTACATACACAAACATGGGCGGAGCAGGGAGGAATAAGAAGAGAGAGCACCTGATAAATTTGTTGCTTATATGTATTTGTTTTTAGGACTGGTCACTTTGCATTGAATAACCAGTTAGGATACTCAATAAATGACCTAAGGGACTAAACAGATATTTACAAAAGAAGAGATATTCAAATGTCCATAACTAGTTTTAAAAGTGTTCAACATCCCTGACCATCAGGAAAATGCAAATCACAACGGCCTTGGGATTTCATCTTACCCCATTCAGAAAAACTGTCATCAAGACAATATATGAGCCCCAAGAACTATAAGCCATCCAAGAAAACCTTTAGCACAAGGTGTGAGAAACATTTCTAGTTGATGATCAGAGCTGTCCAAGAGATTCACAAAAACGAAACAGGCTATTTGTTAACCTTGGTTGCCTCCAAGAGGTTAAAAGCATTTTCCCTGTTGCTGAAAACATCATGTATGTTAGACCCAAGACTTAAAAGATTAGAGCCGGATATGACCTAAAAAACGCATCCCTGAGGACCAGTTTCCATAGTGTCAGGAGGTGCTGCAAGAGATGCCAAAGGAGGAAAGCAATCAACAGTGCAACCCAGCTATGATGCCTGTGAAGAACAGCAGTGGCCGGTGCAGCAAGGATTCCTCAAGGTACGATAGCTGCTCTCCTATCTTGGCAGTAGTCAACAGCAGTCTAATTGGATGTAAAGTTCACTCAATGGGAAAAGAAATCATGGCTGTTGCTGGAAATCGAGCCAACCTCCTAAGGCTGGCGAGGTCACAGAACTTAGAGGAGAACACACTCATGGCCTTTTCGTAGACAGGCGTGGTTCCTGACTGCATTTTCACACTTGTTGTACTCACAGAGTCCTCATGCCTGATCAAAGCAGTTTCTTTTTGCAGCAGATGGAGTGCATCACAGAACAACTGATTATGGGATGCCCCTTCCCAGCTGATATATCTACAACACAAAAAAACTCGGGAAACATGGGACAAGAGTGCACAGAGTGATTGTGAGAGCCAGGGAACCAGGAAGTCTGTCGAGAAACTGTGTCTCCTGGAAATGGCAAGGAAGGCACACCATTGACACTGCAACTGCATGGCCGCTCCAACAAAAACCCTCAAAACGACATTGCCAGTCGGTAAGGTTAAAGGTAGAATTGCACAGGACCCCACCTTCCGACAAAGAACTACAGGCAACTAAAGACTGCAAAGAGAAGAAGAAGCCTCTCCCAGAGAGATGTTCTCTAACTGGTTATCCAACAGCAAGTAGTCAGCCCTGGAATTATATACACACAAGCACCACCGAATGAACTCAGTGGGTTGTTATCATACATTTATGCATACATCCATAACAACGCTAATCAAAGTGGAAGGAACTATGAATGTGAGAGGCAGGAAGAGGTTGGCGGGAAGAAGGAAAATGATGTAATTATGTTTTAATTAAAATAAATTAAATGAAAAATGAAGGACATTGAAAGCTCTATAAATTGCTGCAAGATGAAGCAAGCAAGATGACTAAAAGGTTAAGGGCACCTGTTTTGTTTTGTTGTTGTTGTTGTTTTGCAGGAAATCAAGTGCAGTTCCTGGCCCCCACGTGGTGGATCACAACCACTCCTAACTCCCATTCCAGGCAATCTGGTGCCTTCTTCTGACCTCTATGCCAATGGTACACATCCAAGCATGTCAGCCAAACACCCACACACATAGAATAAAAATAAGTAAGTAAATAGATAAATAAATCTCAAAAATGTTAAATTATATTACTATGAGGGGCTGGGAAGTGGCTCAGCACGTGAAGTTGAGCAGGCAAAGAGGCCCGAGGGGGTCTGATCCCTACTCCCCATGTACACACTGTGCAGCAGGACACGCACCTGACACTCCAGTGCTACGGGGGACCTAGAGACAGACAGACCCCAGATCGCCAGGAGCAGACCAGTGTGTGAGCTGGGGAGCCTGTCAATGCGCTCCAAGCTTGGGAAGATGCCCTTTCTCAAATCGTAAGGTGTAGAAGCAACTGAAGAAGAAATCCATAACAACCTCTGTGATCTACGCACATGCTTGTACTTTCATGCCCACACAAATATGTACAAATGCCACACACACACAATGTACACACATGCATGCACACACACGCATAATGAACACATATACACACAAACACACACGATGTACACATATGCACACACAAAAACACAATGTACTCCTACACACACACAAACACACAATGTACACAAACACATGTGCGCACACATAAACACACACACATGCATGCAGGTACACACGCACATGCACACGCGTACACTCCACATGCACGTGCGAAAGGTGGTTGTAGAAACTTTCACTTCCTTGCCTTTGCTGAGCCCTGTTTAGTAGAGCAACTTGCTTGTGGCTTCACTTTATTTTCTCAAGTGGAAGTTGCTCGTCAATGCCGAAATGCATCTTTTCAGTCCCGTACACGTCTGCCTGAACGCCTGGCTGCTTCCCAGGGAGCATTGACTAGAATTCTCATTAGGCAAATCCAAGTTGACTTAGCGGGCTATGTTTCAACCCCCTAATTGATGCTTTTTGGTGGAAGAGGTCCCAATGTTTGGAGCCCAATTTCTGAGCAATCTGGAGAATTTGGCTGAGTTGAAACCTTTGATAAACCATCTCTGTATACTAATTCTAGTTCTTTTGGATGAATGTAAAACCTCAGTAACCAAAATGCATTCAACTCACAGGCTATAAATCCTCAGCATGCTTCAAGCCTCATTCCAAAACAGAATCATCCGAAGTCTGGAATCTAATCGGAGCTCTGGATGAAAAGGCTTCCACCAGCTTAGCCAAAGCTGTGGTATTTGGGGACCCCAGGATCTGAGGGTGGGAAGCTCATTAGGTGGTGGAAAACACATGCATTCCATTGTGGACCCATCTGAGAAAACAGCTCTGACTCCTATGTTGAAAGAACATGAAACTAACATACTCTTCTCAGCTGTATAAATATCACTGGGCAAGAAACCATAGGCTGGCAGGCCAACAGTCAGAACCCAGCCTTTCATCTCCACCGCTGTGTCAGAGAGGCTGCCTGCCTGTGTTTGGCCTCCTCCATATGCCCATTTGCTCCCTTCAGGCCACTAGGCTGCAACACTAGGGCATCAGAGATATAGAAGGAAGTGATAAGCGAAACTCGGGCGCGACCAGGAAAGCAGCACTGTGCCCTCTACTTCCAGTAGGTTCTGCAGCCAAACTGAAGAGCTGTTTCTAAGTGTCAACCTAGCTTAAGCCCAAGTGAAGAACCATTATTCATTCTCTTTGCTTTGATTAGTTCCCACATGCACCATAGTTGTCTTCATTCCTGAACTAACGGGGACTATGTATTCCAAGAGTCCTTCATTTCTATGTAGTACCTAGAATAAAAATGCTAGATGACAGCCTCTTGGTCCATGATGTCCTTAACACTCAATAATTTTTCTGTGTATGTGATCTCCCTTTTGGATCCAAATATTTAATGGTTGTAGGGTGTGTGTTTGTAAGTATCACCGTGTTAAAATACCTCACGGCTCTTCTGAGAGTTTGCTAGTGCATCCTGGTCCCATCATAGCATAGTTAGGTGCTGTCTTATAAGCCGGTGTAGGTAGGGTTGACGTAGTTCAAAGGGAGCTAACTGATCTTGTAGAGAAAACAGTAAGAGCACGGTAAATGTATGTTACGAAGCAAGGAAAGATGTTTTGCCTTAATAAAAGAAATATTTTCCTGGTCAGTATAGCTAAGTGCAGAAAACAGAATCCATTACACTGACATTGGACAGAGAGTGGATTACTGTATTTAGAGAATTCCTAAGAAGGCCAGGAAAACAAACCTGGTTGCCACACAGCTAGTGTGTTCAAGCAAACTGCGTCACTATCGATGAAGCACTCATTAACTGCAGCCTCTGCTGTCTTCTTCCACTGAGGATCTACAATCCTGGACTTTACATAGTGACTGAAAACAAACTAAGTCTACTATGTTGAAATCCCCTGAACACACAACCATTCAGCCTCCTTGGTATTACAAGTGCCTAGATGTTCTCGGGAGAGGCTAGATTATAGGCGGAGACCTCAGGCGAAGCCGCTAGGCTTAGCAGATATGTTAGTTTTTCAGCTTCTTCAATGTAGAGGAGAAGCCCAGAGAGAAAACCTTTCCTAAACCGCAGTGCCAGACCAAGGTACAGAAGAGCCTGGTGACTGCTTAAAAAAATAAACAAACATAACAAACCAAAAATGAATGAATGAATGAACAAATAAATAGAAGAAGTAACAGGTAAGATCTGGCTGTTGGAATATAAAAGTCTTAGACATTGGCTGTGAATTCAGCCTTAGAAAAGTAACAATCTAAACTAGGAGAAGTGTAGGTAGCTATTCACAGTTGAAAAAAACAAGAGCAACAACAGTGTGGAGGTAGGAACTGTAGGGCAAAACTGACAAAGTTCTCAGTAGTCGCTGAAGCCTATGTCAACAACCAACTGAACTTGAACTTAAGATATCGTGGTGGAAAATTTCACTAGATAGAGGAACTCCTAAAATATGGTCACAATCCATTGGAAGTGTCACCCTACCAAACAAATTCAAAATCAGTAAATGAAGGTTTAGAAATAGAAGTTGAAGCCAGAGAGAAATGATCAGACATCCTTTTCTCTGTCTAGCCTAGCCCCCTAGGTGACAGCGTCTGCCTCCACGGCTTTGTGGGCCTCTAGATGCTAGCACCTGTTGTTCTTCGTGGTGTGGTTACGGGTGGGTATTCCCTACTCAGTGCAGCTAGCATGGAAGCGCTCATCTCCCTGAAGACTTCCTCACAACGGTCATACCCTCCTAGAAAACTACAGGCTACATAGGACCACTCCTTGGGTCAAAAGCCTCCGGTGATTTCTCAGCACATCAGAAAAAAAGCCAGCCTTTGCACTTGCCAAATAAAGGAGATGGTGTCCAACTGTCCAACTGATATATACACATGTAAATGTATATGTATATGTATATATGTATATTTAAATATAGATAATGTAAATATATAGTGAAAAAAAACAATTTGGTAACATGGCAGGAGAGGGTTCTTTGTACCATTTTGTTTTTTTCTTCTACATCTCTAGGCTTTCATTGTCTAATTTAACACATAAAAAATAAAAATTTTTCTAGGAAAATATGGATATCCTAGGACATTTTTTTTCACTGAGAGACCATATGGAGTTACAGTTCCATCCGACTGATGATTCTTGACAGCTGGTAAGTCCCTTCTACATTTATCTGCTGGTTATAACCTCACAACACTAAGAATGAGTTGAGTCGATTGGTTTTGTTTACTTGATGATGGGGATAAAGATATCTAGAAAAATAAAGTTACAGCCGGACATGGTGCTACACACCTTTAAACCCAGCACTTGAGGAGGCAGAGGCAGGTGAATTAAAGGTGAGTTCAAGGCCAGCCTGGTCTACAAAGAGAGTCAGAAAAATGTAGTTACTGCCTTTCGTCATCTAACAAGAAAGTACTAAATAGAACTCCAAATACAAGTGACAAGCCCCCGAGTCACAGGCACATGGACATGAATTAGACAATCTGTGAGGCACATAGATAGTTCATTTCTCCTTTATTCATTCCTCACAGTTGATCAGCTGCACAATCACTGGTGATTTCAGTTGAAGCAGCAGCTAAGCTCATGAACAATGGTGCAGAACCTGGAATGTGGGTTTGGTGTGAAGGCCTCGTGCGCAAGAGTACTGTGTATGTGTGAAATGACCTGAGATTTGGAACACAGCTTTGTGCAGAATGATTGTGAAGTCTGGTGGCAAATGATGACAAACAGGGATTCGGATGAGGTTTCCTTGGCAACGGGAGCAACTATGCCTTCACACCACTAAAGAGTGCCATGTACTTCTGAAGAATGAGTGCTGTGCAGTGGACCCAGAAGGCAGGGCCTTCTCCTATGGCAGTTCTGATGGACAGATATTCCTGGTGGGTGTTGTGGAAGACTTTCCAGGCAGACTCCCTGGGCAGGTTTCCCAGAATATTTGTGGCTCACCAACTCCTTGAGACAGAGAAAAGAGAAAGGAAGAAATCTCTTTGTAGACAGACCTGGATACAGTGAAGTAACAATGACCTGGGACAGACTGCTACAAAATATAATTCTTCAAAAGATGGTACAAAATGGATGGCTCCTAACCTTTTCTTTGCCCTTCTGGGAAATGCTCAAAAAACTCAGGATGTGTCAGTTCCCTGAAGTGGGTGTAGGGCTTTCATTTCACAACCCTTCTCCCTGTCCTTAAAGGAAAGGCATGTGCTTATCTCTAAGTACATATAGAAAAATCTGAAGAAAAAAAAAACTGAGCACTTCTCACTAGTTTTATAGCATTATATCAAATCCTTTTGTGCAAAGATATTTCCCCATGGCTATTTCTTCACCAAACTTAACAACTGAGACACATGGAATTCTCTATTTCTTTGAGTCTTCAACTCCTTTTAAGGCTCCGGTGTCATATAAAATTTACAATAAATGAAACAGTATATGTTTTTTTATTAATCTTTCTTTTGTTATAGGAACCTCTGCCATGGACCTAGCACTCAGTGAGAAAAGGACACGTTTCATTCCCTTCACTGTGTGGAGTGAGGACAGGAGTCTAAAGATGGAAAAGATGATGCTTCTGGGAAAGTTAAAATTGCTCCTGTTTCCAATTGCCTGACACACGAGGAAAACCGAGATGGACAGATTGCTTTCATTTGGAAAATGGAGACTCAGAGATGACAACTGTATGGAAAGTGTAATTAGAGGGGGTTTAATTGTTCCCTAGAGCAGGCAGTTCAAATACTTGCATACATCCTAAAAAATTGAGAGTGTATGAGAACAAAACAAAGCGTCATCTATTGATGAAGGCATACTTGTGACATTATCAACAGGGTTTGGAGACTCAAGAGCGCCTTGTTTCCTAAGGGCCGTGGTTACAGAAAACAAATGGAAGAATACCTATAACTGTCTGTACATCTGCAGTCTTTTCACTTTACCTCAGGTAGTAAGTGTTTCAATGAGGAGGTTTATGAACCCCGACTGCCAATGAGACCTGGAAGGTTCTGCTCACTTACATAGCCAGTTTGTTTGGACTCCTTACCAAAAAAACCTTTGAAACCCTAACCTGAACAGGCTTTCTCTAGACACCCTTGGCCACTCTCCACACCTAGAGATACTGATTCAGATACATCAGCGGGAATATAAGTTTGAAACAATCTTAGTAATTCCGATTTCCCTCCAGCCTTGGCAAGCATAAAAATCAAGCTTTGTCTGGGCTGTACTGTAGGTCCTGCCTCTCAAACAAACACTTGTCCTTAACTTCTCTTTTACATTTGCTAGTGACGCTGAGCAGCGGCAAACTGTTCTAGTTATGGGAAAGGCTTTCTCGGTGACAGTGTGGTAAAGTGATTCCCACTGGGTATTTTTTTCACCAGGTATGAGAGAATTTCTCATGGACTGACCTTTACAGACTCTAAGCTTGAAAAATCTCCAACCTCAGTATGTTATGCCAGGAGTCTAGAAATTTGAGGCATCCTTGTCTCTTCCCTCTATTGTCAGAACACCTTACCTGTGTTTTCTTGTTTTCCTCTTTCTGTCTGATGATGAAGGAGAAGAATTATTGAATTTTCCATGGAAAATACATAAACAAAAAGAGGGGTACATTTATGAGCCTCCCGGGGAAATGGCAGCCTAAATAACTGAGCATTTGGAGTGGGGTTGCAGTCTTATTCAAAAACAACTCTTTACTCAGCAAAATAATAAAAAAAAGCACAATATTCGACCTTTTCATGGAAGGTTTAGTATTCTTTTCAAAGCTACATATCAAAACCCACACACAATGGAAACATTCCCTGTTGCTGGGGCATCAAAGCAGAGGGAACTTGCAGAGCAAGCTTTCTCAAACGAGGTCTTTGCATCCTCAGACCTGCTCTCTGGGGATCATTGCCTCAAAACCATGAAGAAGAGGGTGAGCGGGCATCATACCACCAGTTCCATTAAAAGCAGTTGTTGATGGCCGTTTTCTCATTTTCTTTCTCTTTTTTCCTATTTTGCGGTGATGATTGCATTCCAGTAAAATGAGGCTTCCTGCAATAGACGCAGCAACACTATTCTTCCCCCTAATGCCAGTTGCTTTTCAAGTGGGTGGTGGGATAACTAAGAACATTTGTTACTGGGAAGAGCCTCTTCAAACCCTTTAAAACAGAGCATTTTGCCATTTCTTTATGAGATGGTAGCTTTTTCTCTCTGTAACGTCATTCCATGTTGGAGGGGAGAATGCCAGCAGTCGGTTAAAACTCAGCCACTCCATCAACACAACCAACATGAAAGAGGAGAGGCTTTCTCATGTAACGCAGAGGCTCCATACGATTGGCCTCAGCCTGTACACCAAAAAGTGCATAGGGAAGGGAAGCATTTCATACATATCTGCACGTGTTTTGTGGTTTTCTCTTTGCTCCAAGGAAGTTGCGTACTGTGGAGGTAGCCTTTACAAGGCTCCCAAGCCTCTTTCAGGAATTCCTTCCTTCTGTGTGAGTGAAACCTGTTGACACTTCCTTCTAACATAAGGACAAAATGGAGAGGAGGTCACTTCCCCAATAAGTCATGATTTTTTGTCTTGCTGGTCTTCCATCTTGTCGGACCAGTCTGCTGCCATGTTTTGATGTACATGGCAGAATGGAAGGGAAAAAAAAAAGAGCTCAGATTTCTCGGCAACCTATAAGGAAGGGAATTCTCCTGACCACCATATGAGTGGGCTAGGTAGACGATTATTCCTCACAGAACTTTGAAGGAGTTGTAGCTTGTGAGACATCTAGAACCTGCAGACACAGTTAGGCCATGCCTAGACTCTTCACCCTTAGAAACTATTTACTAATGAATGATCATAAGATGGGAAGTTTTTAGATAACATGTTACTGGTAAACCTACCAGCACTGTTTTTCATAAATATCTTTGAACTGGGATAGTCAATGAGAAAAATGCACAGATCATAAGGTACATAAATCCTATATAGGAAATATACACATATAAGTATCACACAAATAAAAAGACAAAACATTACCAAGAGTCTAGAAGCATCCTTGATACTCCTTAAATCATTAGCATCCATCTTAAAGACAGTCCGTAGTGTTGCCTTACATAATTATAGACTGGCAAACTGTCTATAATAACATATTATTTGCCAGTTTTCAGCTTTGTCTAAATGGAATCAAGTTTTATAATGTACTTCTTGATTTCCTCACCACCCCTCTTAATCATGTTTTGGGGATATATCATTTTTTCTGCGTCAGCCAGCTTAAACTTTAATTCATTACAATACAATGAATTTGGGGGGTATGGGTAATTAATATGTTTGTTGTTTGATTGTTTGTTTACCATTAGGAGGAACACTACAATGGAAATTTTCCACTGGACCATGGATCCCCAGCTCAGACACTGAACACTTTGATATGTGTTTCTGTTACATGCAGACGCATTTCTGTTGGAGTTTTAGTGTGACTTACACATGAGAGTGTAGGTTCTGGATCAGTATGCTTGAGTGTGTTCTACTTCTGTAAACATTCCCTGATCAGCATTCCCATTTAATTACAGGGATATTGTGTAAACTCCTGAGTCTGTCATAAGGGAGTAACAAAAGCTCAATTGTTTAAAATGACTTGTCTCACAGTTCTAGAGACTACAGTCCCAAATCAAGCTAACAGGATCATACTCATCCAGTTGCCTTTGGACAAGAAAACCTCCTCCTCTCTCTCTAACATCTGGTGGCTTGTTGGCATGTTTGAAGTTCCTCGGCACACAGTTGGATAATCTAATGCCTGGCCTACATCGTCATGCACTTTTCTCCCTCCTTGTGACCGTACATGCTCAAATGGCCCCCTTCCCATAAGGTGGCACGGATATTGGATTAAGGGTACATACTGTTCTATTAAGACCTCGTCTTAGCTAATTATGCCTGGAAATAACTCTGTTTCCAAAGCAGGTCATAATCTATGGTATCAGGAGCTAGGGACTCAGTGCATCTTTGGAAGGAACACAATTTGACTGAAGACATTTGTTTTTCTTGTCATAAATCAAGTATGGGTATGTGGTTTCAAATTGCTATTCTATTCTTGGGCATTCTATCGCTTTATTTTGGACCACTCCTGTGGCTATGCTGAGTGAGTTGCTGTAACTGTAAGATAAATCTTTATATCCCAACAGTGTGTGATATTAATAGATGCAGTATGACTTCTTAGTAGTTGCTCTTCACTTTATATTGAAATTCTGTGTATGTGAGAGTGTTTTCTTTATATCTGAAGAATTCCCACTACTATATTTTTGGTGTAGGTATGCCAGTTATGAATTCTGTTACTGTTTGGAAGAAAACAGCTTTATCTTCCATTGAATTTTGATGAATATTCTTTCCAAATATAGAACTCCATGTTGGCATATTATTTTAAATAATAATTCTATTCTTATTTAGATTCTAATTATCCCCCTTTTTGCATTTGGGGACATGTGTACAGCACACACATTTGCATGTGTGAACACACATGTGTGTGGACATATAGGCCTAAGACTGATGTATGAAATCATCATTGTTCACTTTTTTACATTATTCATTGGTGTAAGTTCTCTCTATCAAACTCAGAGCTCATTAATACGGTTACTCGACCTAGCTTGCTCTGGAGATCCCTAGGTCTACCTTTCCAGGCTGGAACTGAAGGTAGCTTGCCAAACCCACCTGACATTTACATGTTCTATGGATCCAAACTCCCATCTTTGTGCTTACACACTGAGCATTTTAACCACTTAGCCATATACCCATCCCGGCTTCTGTAACTTCTACTGAAAATTAAACAAACTTTATTATTTCTCTATTAAAAGTCATACATGTGTTTTCCGTAAGTGCAGAAACTTACTCGGGTTTTCCTAGCTTTTATTTCTAACATTTGGATGCTGATGCCCAGGTTTGAATTTCTAGGTACAGCATTTAGTTTTCATTGAGTTCCTGGAACCAATTAAGATGCTTTGATGCCTTGGATACATTTAGAGAAGTGATGAACATTGAAATATGAAATATGTAAGGACCTTTCACTGCTATGTATGCCTGATCTTCTTTTCTATCAACTTGGGAACTCCAAATTCACAGCAGTAGACTTTCCTATCTATCTCATATGTCTTGGTATCATTTGAAAATTTCCCAAAGTTCATGTGGAATCTAGAGTTAGGAAAGGTGGTGAAACAGACGATCTTGAGTTCTAGGCCAACCTCAGTTTTACCAGAACCTTGTCTTAAAAAAAAAACAAAAACCAAACAATAGCAAAAAGATAAAGAGAAGAAAGGAAGAAGAAAGAGAGGAGGAAGAGAGGCAGGGAAGAAAGAAAGAAAGAAAGAAAGAAAGAAAGAAAGAAAGAAAGAAAGAAAGAAAGAAAGAAAGAAAGAAAGAAAGAAAGAAAGACTAATTTGCATCATAAGAATAAGAAATGGGACTAGGTGAAGACAGTTATCCCTTTTAAGGGATGACTACATCATGAGACCTCTCAAGACTAGACTGCTGTAAAGGCCATTTTGGCTCTGCTTTCTGTACCCCTTTCAACATAAGATAACAGAGAACAACCACAGAATACTACAGAGAGGTCCAACCAGCAAGAAGCATCTCTTCAGATACAGTTGTTCACCCCTGAAGCTCTCAAACTTTTAAACCAGGGTCTGAATAAACTTTCAAGTTTGTAAGTCACCCAGTCTGTGGTGATCAGCTATAGCAACAGAGAACTGATAAACACACAACTTTAATGTTCTTTCCTGTATATTCTATATATACAGGGAAAAGTTCATTTAGTTCTTGTTTTGCTGAGTATAGTCTAGTGACTTCTGTTGAAGTTCAGAATATCACCCTTCTCTCTCTCTAATTAGACCTATCTATTGAGTTTTCAGTAACATCCTTGTTCAGTTGAATCTCCATCTGGATCATTATTTTTTTTATCATATGTCAGGCCACGTGCCATGTGATTTGAACACATTATTACTTTTGAATCCTCGTGGATTCAAAGTTTCTTTCCAATAACACATCCTTAAGAATGTACTATTGTTTTTGGAGGAAGAAGACAAAGGTGCAGAGGTTAAACTGTTGAAATCATCCAACAGGGAATTAAGGAAACAAGGCTTCAGTCCATGAAATGCTGACCTAGAACTAAATATGACAACCTTAAGTCCTAGGAAGTACAAGTCTGTGAGAGTAATAATGCTATCATCTACATAGGAATTATTCTGTGTATGTCAGGCACTGTTTTGAGCATGCAACATTTATTAGGTCATTGAATGTTTGCAGTGACCCAGAGATAAATAGTATCATTGCCATTTCATGTATATGAGGCTGAAACTCAAGGAAGGCACAGCTTGCTTAAGAGTCACAGTTCATGCAAATCAGCATTTCAAATAAAGAAGCCTGTTCCCAAAGACCACACCCTAACCCCTACACCAATCCGCCTCCTTGCTAAGGTATGCAGGCAATGAATGCTTAGAGCTGAGACTGAATACAAGCAAGAAAGGAGGGGAGATGAGAGGAGAGAAACCCCCCAAATCTAATCAGTGCTTAGAATCAGGGCCTAAGTGATTTGGAGGAGTAGTATGGTGGACAACATGCTGGTCATGTGACACTAAACTGGAAGAAACAGGAAAAGGAAACACAGGGATAAGGGCTATTGCATCAATTCTAATTATGAACAGGCTGCACACAGGCTGGAAAGAACATTCTTTGGAATGCAGCTTGCACAACCCAAGAAGGGCCAAGCTTGTTCAGTGTTGTTGAGTCCCAGCGAGTGACTGAGGTCAGGAGGTTCTGACCACCATGGCGGTAGTGGAGACTTTGCTGATAATTGCTAGCTTTGAAAGATAAGTATCAAGAAGGCAAAGATGCGGTCAGGCTTGTCCACAGGCGTACCAACGCAAGCAGTGGGAATTTGAAAATGAGACCTGAATACGTGGAGGGAAACTATGCTCACTCTGGGCTGTGATTAGCCAACCATTTCTCTGGCTTTCTCAACACACACACACATGTGTGCACGCACACACACACATGCACACACACAAAAGCATGCACGCACAGTAACAAACACACACATACGTATATAGACACACACACATACGTTTTGTGTTGGGCATTTACAAAAGCCGTTTTGTTTGCCATAAGTGACATTAGGCCAAGTTTTCCAGGCCGCAGATATGACTGTGATTTCCATTCCCCTGAATGGAAATAAGTCTCTTCTTTCATGTGACTTGGTTGAGATTCCCATAAATGCTAAGGATAAATAGCTTGCTTCTTGAGTTTTCTTGAAACAAAACCACATGAAGAATCCAGGCACCAGAGTGGCATCTGGGCCCCTCCCCCACTTTGAGAACTCAAAACTGAAAATGATTTGTAGCAAAAAGGATTAATAAAGAAGCTTGGCCCTTGCAATTAGTCTTCAAAAAGGCAGTCCAATGCCTTTTACTTCTTTTTTGGAAAAGTACTACAGTATTTAACATCCTTTATAGTCAGAAACACACCAATGTAAAGCTTCCTTCTGAAATAGAAGCCTCTGAGGAAACAAGGAACATGAACCAGACTCCAAGTTCAAATTAGATTCCCTCTTTAATCTCTTTCCATACTCTGTTCCTTCATATCCCACATCATAGCTGGCAAGCATATACTTATACATTCACGTATTTACTCGTTGTCTCGTCTCCCCTCACTGTTTATGGTGAAGTGTTCCAAGGACAGGGAACATATCTGTTCACCATTACATCCGCAACTACAGAGTAGACTGTTAAACATTTGACAGCCGGCAGTGAATGAAGAGGAGGCAAGGTTGGTGCTGTGATCAATGACAGTACAGGGGACATTTACTCGGTGCCTGACTGATATCAAGTAAAGAACACGTTAGAGGCAACCAGAAAGTCAGCTGACTTGTGAATCAGCTCCCTGCAGTCTCCAAAGTCACATGGATGAGGAAGGCCTCTAGCTACCAATCAGCTTCTTCTTTTCCAACTTCAGCTTTAACAGTTGGAATGCTAAAGCAGTACCTCCACAGCTAGCTTCAGTCTTGTGGGAACTGAAGGACTGACTTGACTGTTAGCTTGATGTGGGTAGTGAGGAGCTGAAAGAGCAATAGCTACGGACAGGACCGTGGGTGTAAGTTCATATGCATTGATGTCCTTTCTCCATACATGTGCTAAGAGGACCAAGAAGCCATTACATTTCAGTGTCAGTTTGAAAAGCCCCAGCCAGATCCTGGTTTCCTAATACCATTCTTGAGCAGAATGAGCCCGGGAATCTCTGGAGAAATGACTGGTCTTAAGACTCGGTTAGAAGATATAAAAGATAGCCTTGAACATCACAGAGTGCCAACATAAGAAAACTGTAAATAGAGAGAAAGAGAATGGGATATGGAAATCATTTAAATTAATTATAGGTGAGAATTTTACCTAAATAAATGTTTTAAAAATCCAGAAGAAAAAAAATCCAGGATTGCTAGATAATATCAAGCAGGATAAATACAAGATAAAAACAAAACTACATCTAACTAGATACTCAATGCATAAAACGGCAGTAATGAAAAAATTGAAATAATCAAAAGAGACAAACTACCTTTTGAACTGTGAAGTGAAGATAAGAATTACACCTGGAAGGGGGGGGTAGGGAGGGAATGCTGGAGGGGGCTACGGCTGGGATACAAAGTTCATTACCTGTGATTAATATAAAATAAAAGTGAAAAAAAAGTATACATTAAAAAAAAAAGAATTACACCTGGCTTCTCACAAGAAACCATGTAAGCAAGAAATAAAGATCACAGAACAAAGCATTCAGTGTTTCGAGGAGCACAACTTGAGGGGCTGGTGGTTGGGTAGAGCTCTAATGGAACAAGCATGAGAACCTGTATTTAAATTCCATCACCCATCATTAAAAGCCAAACACAGTACACATCTCTAGCCTCAGTACTGATGGCCACAGGGACAGAGATGGGAGGACCCTAGGATACGCTGGCCAACCAGTCTAGCTAGATGACAAGGTCAAGGGTCAGTGAGAGAAACTGTCTTAAAAAATAATGCAGGGCAATAAATAAAGTCACCTGAAGTGAAACTTTGTTCTCCGTACATGCAGATATGCACACACACACACACACACACACACACACACACACACACGTAAAGGAAAGGAGAGCTGGCTGTGGAAATACCTACAACATTGAAGTAGAGGCTTTACTTTCATGCAGTTAAGTCCAGCCTAGGTTTTATAATTATATACAGTTCTTGTCTCAAAAAGGAAACAAAATAAGAAAGGTTTTTCTCAGATAAATGAACACAGATAATTCGTTGCCTTGAAGAAAAATAAAACAATGTTTAAAAATGTTTAAAAATTTTCTTCAGACACAAATAGTTGATATAAAGAAGAGAATAACTTTAAAGAAAGAATTATGTTTATTCTTAATAGATGTAAAGGGTAATAGTTTGTTCAAAATTTATAGCAGTGGGACTGAAGCGGATGACTCAGTCCTTAAAGTCCTTGCCTTGCGAGCATGAAAATTTAAAGCCAAGCCTTCAAACTCATGTAAAATCATGGTGGCACGTTCTTGTAATCTCAGTATGGGGAGTCAGGATCAGGAGGGTCCCTTGTGCTCAGTGAAGGTCGTTCTAGGCTTATCAGTGAGATCAGTGGAATCCATTGGGATTCCCTCTCTTAAAGTAGTGGGCAACATTTCTAAGGATTAGGTTGTTCTTCAGTTTCACACACATGCAGTGCACATATACCCACAATGAACATGTGCAACATACATTTTAAATACAGTAGGAATGATATATTGTTATGTGTGTCATACATGTTTATTGAAGACAATAACTTCAGTGAGACAGGAGATACAGAAAAGAACCAGGAATTCCTTATTAGTATAGGTACTTCGTTAAGTGGACTTGGAGTAATTATAGGATAGCCTGTGAAACAGATGAAAGATTTTCTATGTATATGTATATGTGTTCACATCAAAAGATCCAAAATAGCTCATTAAACACTGGAGGAGGAGGAGGAAGGGGGGAGGAGGATGCAGAGGAGGAAGAAGAGAAGGAAGAGGAAAAAGAGAAAGAGGAAGATGAAAAGAAGAAGAAGACAGGGCCTTTTAATATGCCTCAGCTGTTAAGAGCACTTATTGTTCTTTCGGAGGACCCAGGATCAGTTTGTAGCACCCACATGCTGGTTAATAAACACCTGTGACTCCAGTTCCAGATCCCACATCTTCTTTTCATCTCTGTGGGCACCAGGCGTGCACACGATGCTCACAAATACATACAGAAAAAATACAAATACACATTAAAAAGTAAAATTAGATAGATCGATAGCTAGATACAGGTTAAAACAGAAAAGCAATACTGTCCAACTTTAAATCTTAGTATAAAGCTAAAGTAATTAATCCAGTGTGGCACTAACACAGAAATGTTGGCAGAAGAATAGAAAACCAGATCAATGAACAGAGATCCCAGAAACAAATTCACATAAATATCAATTGATCTTTGACAGAAGAACAAAAGTACCACAAAGAAGCAAAAATGGTCTTTGATTTGGAAGAACTGAACACCCACATGCAAAATAAATGAACCTAACCAGACTTTACACTCTGATCAAAATTTAACTCTGAATGAGTCAGACACCTAGGACAAGTCAAAAGTTATAACATGTAAGAAAGTGTAGGGAGAAAGTTGGACAACCTTGTTCATATTTCCTACTGTGTGTTGTTTTGTTGGGGGTTTGTTTGTTTTTGACACAAGGTCTGACTCAGCTCAAGTTGCAGGTTAGTCTTGAACTTCTCATCTTCCTTCCGTGGCTCCTAAGACCTATGATTACAGGTACATGCCACCACACTGGCCTGATGATCTTTTAAATACTACACTAAAGATATGATCCAAGAAAGAAATCATTGAGAACTGGACATTATTGAAAGTAAATAGTTCTCTTCTTTGAAAACTATTTTAAAATCAATGAGGAGACAGACGACACATTTGGAGAACAAATGATTCAAAACCCCACAAAATACGTTTGTGATACATTTTTACACAAAATTAAAACCTATATCAAATTTCAAAAATCCATAATAAGAACGATGGGCTGACAGAAGTGTACATATGATCAAGAGATTGGTACATACATATGAAGTGTCATCATGAAATTCTTTAGTTCATATGATGAGGATATGCTAATTAAAAAGAAAAGAATAAAAAGAACAACCTGATTAAGAAAATGGGCAAAAGACCTGAAGAGACAAGTTCATGAAATAAAATGGCAAAGAACCATGGAAATACAATGCCATGTGTCTTCAATGAAACACAAACAGAAATAGTAACAATTCCACAACAGGCCTACAAGTGGCTGAAACCTATGACACATCAATCATAAATGGGGTAAAAGATATGAAGCAAATGGAACCCTCATTTATGTACAAAAGGAATAAAAAAAATGATACAGCCACTGTAGAAATACTTTAAAATTTTAAATGTACCTTTTCTCTGTGATTGGGAAACTAATGCAGAAGGATGGAAAAGTTGAGGCTGTTCTGGAGGGTATGGCACATTCCAGACTATCGTGGGCTACATAGTGAGATACTGTACTGTCTTAGAGAAGACAAAACAAAAACCTGTGTGTGTGTGTGTGAGTGTGCGCGGGCAGCGTGCCAGCGTGTGTGTATTTATAGTTGCCAAAACTTCAAAGTAACTAAGATGTTCTTCAATGGCAAAAGTTACATTGTTTCATTGAGAAAAAAGCAACATGGTTAGTGCTTCAGGAGTCACGGAGCTAACTCTCAATGGATGCCTTTACTAAATGCTTACTCTACTGAGACTGGAACACTGAGGAAGAGGAGACAGAAGATTTCAAGAGCCAGAATGAGAACTTGCTGTGAAACTGATCATACAGATCAGTATACAAATGTTCCTTCTTTTTTGCCACAGAATAGAATTGTATCAGAGAAGAGATTGACTAGCCAGAACCTATCCTTTCAAAGTCTCTTTTGTACTCTACCTAGCCATGTGGACAGTGCCTTCAACAAAATGGAGAGAGAAATGACTTGTATATGTTACTAGCCCATGCTTGCATAGAACACATATGTTCCCTTTACAGTATTTTAACCTTCTCTTATCCTGGTGCAGAGGACTCTGAGGCCCCAGGACGTGGTGAATAGGCAGTAATGATCTTAGTTCCCTAAATCACTAGAGGGAAGAAAGCACTCACCAACTCAGGAGCATGAGCTAAGGAGTTACAGCAACTAGCCACAAAAGTTTGGGTGTTTGCTGTTTGGGTTTTTCTTCTCTCCCCAACCCCTTCCCCTTCTATTATTAATAATAGCTATAATAAAACCAACTACTAAAGAGATATAAACATTAAGGTGGTCATTAAACGTGAAAGCGGAAGTTCCCAGTAGACAAATTACTCTACGTTAGATGACCAATGACAAGACCAGCTGTGGAACTGGGTTGGATTTTGCTGTTTGACATGTCAAAGATGGTAAAATTACATCTCCAGCCATACTACAGATGCATCTGTTTCTTTTACTGATAGGGTTATTATCAGGTTATGAGGTAATATTTTAAGATATGTGGAGTATGTTGTAAAACTGAGTTCTTTTTTGTTTTGTTTTGTTTTTCTCTGTGTAACCTTGGCTGTCCTGGATTCATACTATAGACCACACTGGCCTCGAACTCATAGAGATATAGAGATATGCCTGCCTCTGCCTTCCCAAACGCTAGGATAACAGGTGTGCACCACCATGCCCAGCTAAAATTGAGTTCTTAATAAGGTTTTCATTCTAGCTTATAAAATGAGAGAAATGAAAATAGTGGGGGAGAAGGAAAGGAGGTGGAAGGGGAAAGAAGGAAGGAAAGAGAGAAAACACAGAGCAGAAATAGAAATAACAGAGCTAGTAATCATGTGTCATTAGAGTTAAAAAAAATAGCTTATAAGCCAGGCATGATGGCACAGACCTTTAATCCCTGCACTCAGGGAGGCAGAGGCAAGAAGATCACTGTGAGTTCAAGGCTAGCCTGGTCTACAGAGCAAGTCCAGAACAGCCACATTACTACAGATGCATCTGTTTCTTTTACTGATAGGGATATATATATTACTTAACAGATTTTTGGTAGCAGTTTAACCTTAACAAGATGAAATTGAATAGAAAAACTGCAAAAATCTGGAGAGAACTGCAAAAATCTGGACCTGAACCCAAAAGCTAAATATTCAAAGAGAAGAAAGTGGACACTCAGTTTTTCAGAAATACATATAAGAGGGCAATCATGAATGCAATTTCAAAGATTTGTTTTTATTACATTCGGTTGTGTGTGTGTGTGCACACGCGTGCATGTGGGTGCAGATTCCCACAAAGGCTAAAAGCATTGGCTCTGTCTGAAGAGGAAGCTCACTTGTGAGACACTAATGTGTGGAAAGGTCTTCTGAAGAACAGGAAGTACTCTTACTTGTTGAGCCATTGCCCTAGTCCCTTAGACTCCATTTTAGTTCAAAGTAAATGAGAACAGTAGTGACCACCATAGACGGAAAGCAAGCTTTTATGACAAAAGCATAGTTCAATTGCCCAGAAACAGAACACTTCTTCCATCCACACACCATGCACTAGAAGTATTGAACACTGTGGCTGAACTATTAGATATTCCCCACATATAAATAATAAATGATATAAATGTACTCTGCCTTTAACATATGCCATATCTTACATTTGGTTACAGACAAAGGCCTGTAAGTATAAAATAGTAAAACTTTTGAACATTTATAGTTACAACCTATTATAGCGGTGTTCTCTCATTTAACCTACATGGTCCCTTATGAGATAGACTTTATACTTCCTCCACTATCTTCATGGACTGAGAACTCTCCTAAAAAAATCTATCTATCTATCTATGGAATATGATCTATACATATGGAGTCATATGGTAATTTTGTTTTCTAGACTTACCCACAACATTTGTGCCATACACGATTTCAAAGGCGATTTCTCATTATCATAATGCACAGATAAATATACTTGTGCTCATCAAAGCTTTCCCAAAGGCTTTCCTTCACTTGTTTTGTTTAGCTTTGCTTCATTTTGAGGTACACTCACTTGTGTCGCCCAAGCTAGCCTCAATCCCACGGTCTTCCTGCTCTGACTCCAGAGTGCTCAAACGATATCTGTAACACCATGCAGGCCAGGGATTTTTATTTAGAAGAGGAATATTGTTCCCGACAACAGAGCTGTTGTTGTTGTTGTTTTAATATCCTTGGAAGCTTCCTGATGTCTCTTTAGTCTGATCTCAAATTTAGAACTAAGGTATTTCAGGGGAGAGGAAGGGGAAAGAGGTGCTAATAGTGAGCTCTGGAGAGTCACTCAATGGCAGAGAAAAGATCCTTGTTATTGACAGGATGTTTTTGTAAAATGGAAAATGGGTTCTTAACAGCTCAGAAAAACCAAGGCATACCCTTTCCTTCCTTCCCTGTTTCTCCACCAGACAACAGCAAGCAGCTGTAAGGGAATTTGTGCAATGTCAGGCACATAAAACACTCACTTCCCAGTAGCCTTATCCATCTGTACACAGGAAAAGAATAACTAGGGCCGTACAGAGGGTGCCTCTTACCCAGTCTTTCAGCATCAACCTTAAAGTACAGTTGGCAAGTCCCAAAGAGCCACATAGCATCTCTTCGTGCTAGAGACAGGCTTGCAGAAAAGAAACTAGATTTTAAGTGCAACGTATATGAGCAACTCAGAAACATTCCAGTGGCCATCAGAAGAGGAAATGAGGGCTCAGGGGACAGTTCAGTGGGCAAAGTATTTGCTGCTCAAGCATGAGATGAGTTCAGGTCTCAAAGCTGGGTGAGATCAACACATCTGTGACCTCCACTGGAAAGGGAATAGTGGTGAACACAGCTGCCGACATCTACCATGCCATGCCTAGGGCAAGGGCTAGAAAAACGGAGATCCCAGTGGCTCACTGACCAACTGGTCTAGCCAAAACTCTGAGGTCAATAAGAGCCCCTTCCTCAAACAAGCAGTCCCCTACCCTGAAATAAAAAGGCAGAGAGCGATCAAGGAAAGCACCCCAATATTGACTTCAGGCCTCTGCATGCCTGCAGGCACATGCACACACACACACACACACACACACACACACACACACACACACGGGATGGGTGGGGCAGAATTGATACAATGAGACGCAAATGCTGAAAGGAAACATTAAGAGCCTGAGCTGAGGGCTGCAGCCCTGTGGAGTTATGCATCCGCCATGCTTTCCACTTGAAAAAAACCTTAGGAAGGAAACTTAAGGAGAAACTATACACATCCTCCAATGTTCCCATCTGAAAGGCAGCAGAAGAAAACGCTGCGATTTTTCTCTTAATTGTCGGACAAAGGAGGTATGACGTTCCATTATGTCTATCGCGGTCCTCGGTTTGGCATCGTGGCAACTTGCTGGGAGCCTTGTCTCCATGTGAGGGATGCCACATACCACCCCTTGTTCCCACCAGAGTCAGTGGTCTGTTTCCTCTTTGTCTTCCTTCTGAACTGCCACCACGTGCCTTCCACCTCCTCAAATGTGCTGTCTTGCATTATTCAACTAAAGAGATGCTTTGCCAGCGCCAACATCTTCAGATGTGGTTCTCTCAAATAGCATCCCTACGAGCAACTGAACAGTAACCGGCATCCATGGGCCTCTGATGAGCAAGTAGCTGAGGGAGAGACAGCCTCAGGCTTAAATAAACAACAATAAGAGCATGTGCAGATTCCAGAAGAACACACACCGAATTTAATAAAAAATGAAAATAAAAACCAAAAACCTCAGCGCCACAAAACACAGCGTTAGCCGCTGACGACGCTGACGGGTTTTCATTTTTCCTCCTGAAGTATCTTCTAGATGTTTCTTTGAAGTCTAGGGTTCCTAACCTACACCCCCAAATGACTGAGCCAATTGCCCTCTGATGGTGCTACATCTCTTGGAGGCAGGCAACTTCTGAACTTCTTAAGAGTACCTCTCTAGGGGAGCCAGGGAACGTTTAGGCCCATGTCCTCCAGCTGCCCACAAATGCCTGCTAGGCCGCAAGGGCTCGGGGTTAGGAATAAGGCGGCCTTCTGTGGTGGGAGCACTCAGGGCCTCCTGTGGAGGATTTACCGAAGAGCCTGGAAGTCTGCTCCCTGCAGGCAGCCAAAGTCTTCATTAACTCAGTACTTGACACCAACGGCAGCTTAGAACGGAGGACTCTGGTGCCATTTGGAGGCTCCACTGACCCGGTCCTGGAGAAAAGCCACGAAGCATGACAGAAGCAAAGACTAATTTGACTGTTGTCAGAGCTGGCGTGACAAGAGGCCGGAGCCAAGTGAGGGGCATTGGACAGGTTTCCTCAAATCCTCAGGTGAGCTTGCCTTTCGGAGCTCCTCCGTGTGGGAAGGCCTGATTCCCTTTGATTCTCAACAACAGAGATCAAAGAACAGATGGTCTGTTTCTCTCTTAGCCAGAGGGAGTGTGCAGCTCTTTTGAGGGGCTCCTTCCCACAGCCTGCTATTGAACCCAGGACTGCCCACAGCTGCCCCTTGTCTCTGTTCTTCCACGCCTGGCGCATACACTGCCTGCTTCTTTGAATGGGCCTGCTTCCCCCAAAGGGAAGGAAGGAACCACGGAACAGGGGAAAAAATGTCCACGGGAAGTGCGTGTGGGCGTGCTATTTCGGCAAACTGTGAGAGCCTTCGCTGAGCAGGTGAATCCAGGGAGGGGCTTGGAGAGTTTCTCCATGTTTGTGTACAAGGGAAGAAGAGAAAACAGAGTCTCTGCAAGGACTTCAGTGCATGCCAGCTTTTTCATCTTGCTTGTGTCTGGAGATCTGGCTTCCTGTCCTTGACCCTACATGACTTGCTCCTGTCAGAAGACAGCTGGCTGGGTAAGGCCTAAGCTGCCGCACAGACGCCCAGGGGTGGGAGTGGGAGATGGGGCCTTGGGGTGGTTGCCCTGACTCCAATTTAGTCTGCCTCTGGGTTAGCTGTGGCAGCTAAAGGTCCTGTGAAAAACGTCTGGCCGCCTCTGTTGGCGGTCCTCCAGAAAGAACTGTTCGCAGGCCTGTTCTCAGGCGGCCTTGTGCCAGAGCGTCTAACTGGGAACACAAAACGAATTGCTTTTCTTTTTTACTGACCTCAAAGAGATCCTTTTATGGAAAGACCCATGCTGGCCTTCCACTCCATCCCCCCGTTTTAAAAAAAAATCCCCGTTGAGAGGCTGACCTCCACTGGCCTGGGCGAGGCAACAGGTGACCCCTCAGTGAGTGGGCGGACGTCAAAGCGGCTCTGTATCTGGTGCCCCTTGGAACTGAGGACAAACGGAGCTTTCAGCCTGAAAGGACTCTGTTGCTGCGTGGAGATGGACAATGGAGGGGACAAGTTGCTGGGCCCTGGGTCTCTGGCTTCCCAAAGAATCCCTGGCTGGTCTCTGATACTTTATTCACTGAGGTTTACATATCCTATTAACAAATAGACTACCTTTAGGAAAAATTCCTCAACATTTTACCTAAACACCTTGATGTGTTCGGCTCAAGCACTGAACAGTATGGCTACGTCCTCTTCAGACGGTTGTGGAGATGAGATTTCATGTGACCCTAGAGTTCCCCAGCATCCTCTAAGGTGAGAAACGGTACCCTCAGCTACTTTTCTCAAAGGCTGTCTGAGATGCTTTTTTCAATCACAAAGAAAGTGTTATTTTGGTATTGTTCATTTATTAAACTATCGAGAAGCATTTAAACTTAACGAGGAAAAGAACTACTGCTCAAAAGTAAGCAGCTTGGTAGTCATATAGATCCCAATTTAAAGAACATGTGTACAACTGAAAGTCAGGGACTTTTGTCATTTGGGATATTAATGAATTTAAGTTCATTATAATGGTCTTCTTTATGCACGTACTCAGATTTGTACCTAAGTAAGATTATGCTTGGGGTAGTAAAAAAAAAAGCTGCCCAAATACTTTGCCTTCTTTTTCTCTTGGGAGACCTGAAGCAGATCAATCTCTCTGGTGGGCTTTGGTAAAATTATGTTCTCAGTTTTATTTTAGCATCATTCCGTTAAGGTTCTTTACCAATTTAATATGTGTTTGAAACTTGTGTGGCAACAAGCGGCAAATCAGCTGGAGGATAAATAGGCAAACCATACAATTTGCCAACGGGGTGTAGAACGTATGGAGTGTTGTTTAATTGAATTAAAATAACTGACTTGGAGCTAATCCAGAAGTAATAAGAGAAGGAGTCGAGCTGCAAGTTCAGGTTGCTTGACACCTCTGATTTGGCTCTTTTAGGCATTGGTGGGGATACTAGAGGGAATCAGCATGAATTAAGAGCTCACTGAATTCGTATGGTATTTGTTTTCATCAGCATCTGGCCTTGGTCTTTCAGGGCCTATTGGCCCTTGGTCAGCCACAGATATTGTTTCTCTCAAGGTCTGTATCTGTGATGTGGGGATTCTTAGAGCACAAACTCTTTCAGAGCTTTGAGTCAGGAATGTATAACAATGATGGATTTGGGCATGGGGCCATTCTTTGCTCTTTGCGAAATTTTTTTGCAACCTAAAGAGCTTTGAAAAGAAAGACTGTGAGTGAAAGTGATTGCTTTGCTTCTCAGAATTACACCTTCTCTAAAAGCAGGAGAAATAATATGGGTGCCGTGAGGTGACACAGGTTGCAGCTGTCTGGGAGGTGGCAGGAGGGTCACAAATTCAAGTCCTACCTGGGCTACAGAGTGACTTCAAGGCTAGCTTTGATAAATCAGTGAGGAGACTGCAGCTATAACTCAGCGATGAAGCACCTGAAGAAATAAAAACAAGATGGCTTACATTCACATCTCCCTCAAATGTCTGACAGAGCTTAAAAAGTCATTTAGTGTTGCTTAGACAGCCTTGTAACAACCACCTGTTTTCTGCTACACATTGTATTTAGTTGCCAGAAGATGAGCAAAACTGATCATTCTGTCTCTTAGAGAATGTAAAATTTCCACTGTCTAAGTGTAGAAACAGACTTGAAAAAATAGTACAAGAGAGTCAGATATGGTGAGACATACCTGTAATCCCATCACATGGAAACAGAAGCAGGAAGATTGTGAGTTTGAGGACATCACTGGGAAGCATAGCAATACTGTGCCTCAAAAAATGCACCGGTCTCTGTAAAGAGAAGCTTCTTTGGTAAGGGGTTGTGTTATACTTCTCTGTAAGTGTAAGGGTAAAATTTTAAGTGTACTAAGGAGTTGTGCTGGTCTAGAAAAGTGGTGGGAGTAGATTCTTCCCTAAGGTCCATGACCTCCATAGTCCCCAAGAGCTGACTAGGTCTCCAGTACCCGTGTATGACTTCCCTCCTTTTGAGTGAGCCTTAGATCCAATTAGACAGCTGTTGCTTGCCACTTAGTTCACCTTTATGGACATCTCACTGTGGTGGTAAGTGTCACAGTTTATAGATGTTGTAGTTGAATAGGACTATTGCTTACCTCCCACCTCCCTTGGCATCTTACATGGGAGTCTGTGGATTACAGGCTTTTGTGTCAGAACCAGCTCAAAACACCCAAGCCCTGTGCTCTGAGTGTGCAGTGTCCTCAGCAGCGGGGGCCCATTCTCAACACCTGACAGGGAAGGCAGCCAAGGACCATATCAATAATCGACATTGTGTCGGGAGTCTCTTGGACTACCTTGACCAACCATTCAAAGAGAGGCTTCTAGAATGTCTGGTACTGGGTGTTTTCTCAGTCTGTGGTTCTTTTGGGAAGAATTGTCAGCCCAAGTGTCTTAACTTCCTTTAAGGTGTCTATATCTACAGCTACTTCTATACCTGTATCTACCTATCAATATTTATATCTGAATCATATGTATATATATGTATATCTGTACCTATACCTCTGCATATCTATAATTTTATATATGTGAGTATATCTACATCTGTCTACATGTATCTATGCCTATATCTATCTACATCTGTATCTGTCTTTATCAATCTACATGTACATCTATCTATACCTATACATGTACATCATCTCTACCTAATCTGCCTACATCTATCTGTACCCACACCTATATTTATATATACCTATATCTATATATCTATACACATATCATCAATATACATATATATGTATGCATGTTTACACATACACTTTGGTGTCTGCTTTCTTCATCGGTAAGTCTCTAGCTTCTGAGTCTTCCTTCTCTTTGTGAAATAGAAAGGGACACATGCTTTCAAAGAAAGCTTTCCTTTATAGATTTAAAAAGGGGGGCTTCTATACTATTTCTCAGAGAGCTTGTCTGCCTGTTTAATTTCTCAAGCTAGAAGTATTCTGTCCTCTTTCATAATTAAGTCCTGAAGAAGTAGTTGTGGGTACAGGTGTCAAGAAGGGTGCTTTGAGGTAGCAGAGGTAGATTGCATATGTGTGTCTGAGAGATAGAGAGCAAGAGAGAGAGAGAGATTAAAAAATTAACAATCCCCAGAGTAGACTGTATTTCTCAAGAGAGTCACACTTTGATGCCTGGCAAAATCTGTTTATGCAATTTTGGTCTGCTGTCTGAATTCACATTGTTTTAAGAAGTTAAAAGATTGAATAAATATTTAGGTATACTTCTTTTTCTCTAAGGAGCTCTTCCTTAGTTGACTATAAGGTGGTTTATGAGGTTCATTGTATAAGTTTACTGGCTGATAAGATTTTTAAAAGAGGTCCTAAAGGGCCAAAGGAATTGATGCTACCCAAAATTCACAAGGAAGGCAAGGTGTATGTTGTTACTGTGCACGTGGTCTACAATTCTGAGTGTGAGATTCCCTTTATTCTCAGCCTGCAGGAGTAAGGGACAAGCCACTTGTCCGTTCCACATCCCCTTAGTTTACCTATGTTTCTGTCCTGCTTGAAAAAGACCATGATACTTAAAGAGTTCTGGGGACAGTGTTGGTAAACAGTGAAAAAGTAGGAGTCCCATCAGGAAGTCCTTGGATAAGGGTTCACAAGGGTACCTGATAAGAAGTGGCATTGCCGAGTAATAATGCATCAGTCCCCTAGAAAAAAATGGGACATGGCTCAGCATTCTAGATGTAGAGCCCAGTGAATTGTAGGCTAGCCTGAGCAACACAGTAAGACACATCCCCATCTTAAGAAGGCAAAAAAAAAACAAAAAAAAGAAAAAGAAAAAACACCTCTCATTCTCTCCTTCCCTTCCCCTTCTTCCTCTTAATATCCATATTTACATCTGCATTTAAATTTTACCTTAATGAGCTCTAGGCTCATTTAAGCCAGGGATACTGATGCATACTATTTGAGGTGAGCCTGGGTTATCTCAAAATAAATAAATAACCCATTAAAGTTGCTTCATAACACCCTTAAATTCTTCTCCACAAAAGAATCTTAGCTTTGGGCTAGGGATATGTCTCAGTAGTAAGAGAGATTTCTGTACATTTTTAAGAAGTTGAGTTTGCATCCAAGTATCCAAGCAAGAAGTTGGCCATGATAGCAAGTGTGGGTAACCCCATCATCAGAAGGCAGAGACCGGAGAATCTCACAAACTAACTAGTCACCCAGCCCTGCTAAAACAGTCTGCTTCAGTAACAGCTTTTGTTTCAAGGAAATAAGGCAGACTACACTGGCAGAAGACACCTGACTGTCAGGATATATTTTAAATGCCATATACAACATACCACATGTTCTACTCCTCTATGTTTTCAAGATAGAGTCTCACTATGTATCTTTAGCTGTCCTGGAACTCGCGATATAGACCAGGCTAGCCTCCAATTCACAAAGACCTGCCTGTCTCTGCCTCCCAAAGTGTGTGCCACTAAAATACAAAAATTAAATGCCAAAACAAACCAAAAAACCAAACTAAGTAAGTAGTTATCAAAGAAAAAGTAACAAATGCCAGTAAGTATTTTAAAAGTGTTTAGCCATTAGGAATATGCCAACTAGATTGAATTTAAGGTTTCACACCCCCTCCCATCCCCACCTCCAGTCAGAATGGCTGCATTGAAAAGAAAAAATGACAACAGAGACCTGCAAAGAAATAGGTAAATGAGAATTCTTATTCACTTCTGGTAGAAATGTAAACTGGTGTATTCACTGTAGAAATCAACATGGAGGCCCCTCAACAAACTGAAAACTTAAGTACTGTATGACCATGTGAAGGGGCCTAGGATTCAGAACAGAACGTTCACAGACACCAAATTCTCGGCACAAAGGAGATGCTATTACCCCAGAGGAGACAAATGGTGGTGGTGGTGGGAGATGCCAGGACAGCAGCATGTGTTTTTAAGGAGAAAAGGGAAAATCACTTCAAGGGTGAACCGGTAAGTCCTGATTGGACAGGTTGGCCAGTTCAGCCAAATAACGAATTTTGATTGCTGGGCCTTTGTGTTTTGATAGCTAGACTTTGGAGTTTTCATCAGGCATAAGGAAGAGGTCAAATAAGAGAACAGACCTCGGTGGCTAATTTAAGGGATATAATCTAATGGTTTAGCAAGAGAGAGGGAAGAGGAGAGGGAGTGTAAGATCTGCCTGACACCATGTTTGCCGTGCTTGGGCCTGTTAGAGAGCCCCTCAGCATCCAGACTGTTTCTGGGTATGTACTTAAAGGATGCTAAGTCCACATATCACAGAGAGACACTGCTCATTCATGTTTATAGCTGCATTACTCACAATAGCAAATACATGGGGCCAGAATGGTATTTATAAATTGACTAATGGATACAGGACAGAATGTTCTTCTACTATAAAGAATGAAAGTATATCATTCACAGGAAAACAGATGACACTGGAGATCATTGTATTCAACAAAATAAATCAGATATAGAAAAACAAACATTGAATATTTTCTCTCATGTACAATAGAGATTTAAGTTGTGCATAATTGAATGTTCTGGTTAACTTTAATGGTCAGCATGCCATACTTGGGAAGAAGAAATCTCAGTTACCTCCATCAAATTGGCTTGTTGTCAGGTTTATGGGACATTTGCTGATTGACGATTGTTGTAGAAGAGCCCATACTACTATGAGTGGTGCATCCCTAGGCAGGTTGGCTTGGGCTATATAAGAAAAATAGCTGAAAGTGAACCAGAAAGTAAGGACTAAACAGCAATCCCTAGTAGTCTCCTTCAGTTCTGGCTCAGGGGTTCTACCTGAACTTCTGCCCTCAATGGCAGACTGTCAAACAGAAGTGGAAGATGATGTAAACACTTTCATCTTTCCTCCCGTATTTGTCTGTGAGTTTTCTTCTCCTCCTCCTCTTCCTCTTCTTCCTCTTTTGGTCATATGTGTATCATCGCAACAGGTAGCAGACTAGACTTGTTACTGAATGTGGGGTCTTAATGTGAGGGACCTGACAGTGTTGTTCCATGGAAAGATTATGAACTTCAAAGTTTGGAATTTTGAGCTAGTGTGATCCAAACTTGTTGTAAGTGGCCTCATAGTTTCCTAACATTTAGATTTCCCATATTATACTTGCTTTTGTGATATATTAGGTCCAGCCCATCTCTCTACATCGTTCCAAGATCTCTGCTCCTGCCTCTGTTCTCTTAGCTCTGCCCCCCGCTCTTTTGCCTCCCACTCTTTTCCTGTCCTCTGGTTCCTCCCCTCTTTCCTGTCTCCTTTCCCTTGCTCAACATTGTGGCTGGTTGTTTATTTTGGCATGTTTACACAAAGTTGAGACAGGTGATGCTTAGAATAAATATCACAATGCAATGCCTGGATTGAAACCAGAGATTGGGGGAGAGAAATCAGCATTTGAATGAACAAGGGTAAGGAGTATACATTTCAAAAGAACATTATACCAATACAAACTCCTGAAAAGAAGCTGTGTCTGGTTGTGAACAAAATCTTCTGGGGAAAAAAAATGTTTCTGCAAAGATTGATTAGTTGATTAGAACATTTTGAGTCCCACATGCTGGTCACTGAGCTATAGGATTTGAGCTATAATTGTGATTGTTCTTATACCCTTGTTCTTCCTTAGTGGGTAAGCGTGTGTGTGTGTGTGTGTGTGTGAGAGAGAGAGAGAGAGAGAGAGAGAGAGAGAGAGAGACTTCTGAATGTTGTTCTTTGACTACCACACATACAGCATGACACATGTGCACCTATGCTCATGACATAGACATGTAAGAGTGCTATATACTTGCTCTCCACATCTGTGACATACCACACATGCACAAAGAAAGAGAGGAGGAAAATCAGAAGATAATGAATGATGGAGGATAAGAACAAAGTACAATGAATACACATACACCTGAGTAAGTAAAACCCATTTATTTGTATGCTAGCCAAAAGGCTAATTTAAAACAAATCATGAGAGTGGGATAGGGCTAACACTCAGTATTTGTCCACATGCAGGAAGCCCTGAGCTCAATCCTCAACAAATATGTGATTTTAGAATTGGGGGCAAGTTCAGGGTCATGTCCAGCCACATAGTGAACTCCAAACCAGCTTGAGTGGGGCAGTGAGAAGAACTGAGGCTGCTCCAGTGAGTGTTGATATAGTGAGCTATAGAAAATTAGTAATGCATTCTTTTAAAAAATCATTTTCTTCAACCCAGATGTTCGGCAACTGAAGAATGGATAAAGAAGTTGTGGTACATCTATGTAATGGAATACTATTCAGCTATTAAAATCATGCAGGCAAATGGATGGCTTTGTAAAAGACCATCCTGAGAGAGGCAACCCAGACCCAGAAAGACAAGCATGGGATATAAGCACTTATAAGCATATATTAGCCATATAATACAGGATAACCAATTACAGTCCACAGACAGAAAGAAGCTAAGTAACAAGGAAGCACCTAAAGATGCTTAATTCCTGGATAGGATTTATATTCCTGGATATATAAATATATATAGGATCAGTCTCTTTTTCACTGTGAAGCATTCCAAGGAAAGGCTTGACCTTTCACAAGGCAGGTCAGTGAAGCTCAGGCAGTGATTAGAAAAGTGGAGAGCTGAAGGCTATAGGCTGGCAGCATGCATGAGATGAGGCATTGTGTCTTTCATTAAAAATGTGTCTGGGTGACAGGGCTTGACGGCATCTGCTAAAGTCCAAATGATACAATCCCTCTTCACTGGTGTCCGTGTGAAAGTAGGAATATTTTACCACAAGAAGAAGGCCCTTTCTTCTAGTCAACTAATACACTCACTATCTCGCTATTTGAGTATGCTTGATTTATTTATATATCGTGTAATGCATAGTCTTCACTGAGGTTAAGCAAAAAGGAGTTTGAAAGGTTGGCTTCTTGTGGTTTACAATATACAGGATCTTAGAGACTGACTTCACATGGTGTATTTGCCTGCTTACTTCAGCATAAAAAAAAAATAGTGGAGCAGATGACTAAAAAACATTTCTTGGGAAAGCAAAGTAGAACTCATAACAGAAATCAACCAAGCAAAGAACTGAATCTGAGTTGTGGTACAAAGTATGGAAGCTTCTTCCATTCTTGATACTTTGGTATAATAGATTTAGATGGGCAAATAGAAGAGACACTGGAAGTGATTGAAGAGAGGGAACAGGATGGGAGCCTACCTTAGTTGTCCTCCCACCAGGGGATGGAAGCAGATGCTGAGACTAACAACCAAACTTTGGGCAGAGCACAGAGAGTCTTATGAAAGAGTGGGGGGACAGGAGGACCCAGAGGGGACGGGAACTCCACAAGAAGACCAAGAGTGCCAACAAATCTGAGCTCAGGGGGGCCTGCAGAGAATGCTGTACCAACCAAGGTCCATGCATGGAGAGGACCTAGACCCCCTGCTCACAGGTAGCAGATGAGCAGTTCAGTATCCATGTGGGTACCTTAGTAAGGGGAGCAGGGCTGTCTCTGGCATGGACTGTGTTGTCTTCTCCTTGATCACTTCCCCCTGGTAAGGTGGCCTTGCTAGACCAGAGAGGAAGGGAATGCAGACAGTCCTGATGAAACTTATAGGTTGGGGTCAGTTGGTAAGAGAGAAGGGCTTCCCATTTCTGAGGACTGGGAAGAGGGGAGATGGAGAGGAAGGAGTGTGGGACCTGACTGGGATGAGATGAGGCAGGGGGCTACAGTCAGGATATAAAGTGAGTAAATTAAAAATAATAATAATAATAAATTTAAATTTTAAAAAATCATTTTTTAAAGGTTTCTCTAGAAACAAATCTATTGACACCAAAATTCAGCTTGACAAAATCTTGTGTTTTGTGTTCTAGCATGTTGTTTTCACGGGAAAACTGTTCGGAAACTGTGAGCACTTCTTGTCAGCTTCGGAGTGTTCCTTTGTTTAATGTGTTTGAAGAACTAAAGGAAAGTCAGCTTCACACCTGAGCCTCTGTTCCATGCAGAATTTACTGCATAGAAAGGCTAGCTTTTCATTTCTTCTTAAGGTCATATGCTTTAATAAATATCAATGCCAGACAATCGAATTAAAATTTCAGATAAACAACAGAAATTTTAGGATGGTCACTGGACCATCCTTTGGATGGGATATACTTACACCAAAATTTTTTCTCTCTTTATGTAAATTTCAAATTAATTATTTATGTGAATTGCTGTGTTTGTTCTGGCAGCACTGTCTTATGTAAATTTTTTTTGTTTGTATCAGGCTCTTTTCCCTAAATTAATACTGTGGGTTTGGGTTCTCTTTTCCCCACCCCTCTTTCTTTTTATTTCTTTCCTTTTAGTTTTCTTTTGTGTGTGTTTGGTTTGTGGGGTACTTTTTTAACTCTTTTATTCAGTATCACGGCACACTTTTTAAAAGGTTTCTGTCACTTCCTAGATAACTATCATTGACATCATTAGCATCACCATGGCTTTAAAGTATGTGAAAACAGGATTAGAAATGCTGATGAATTACAAAGACAAGAGGCTCCTAAGGAAGTTAGGATCGAATTATGATTGAGAAAGAAAAGGAAGGAAATGCCAACTTTAGTTAAAGATAATGCTCCCACAGTGAATGCTCTGACAAGGAGAGCAAGGGACACGGAATACCCACGGGAGGCTGAGGGGCACTCAGCCTCACATTTCACAGATGGAAAAACTCAACACAAAGGGAGTTGGTGGCTTCTGGAGGGGGGTGGGGACGCGGGAAGCAGCTGTGTAAAAGGATGAGGGAAGAAAAAGGAACCTTCAGAAACACTGCCTCACCGAACAATGGTGGTGGCAGAAGTCATCAACAGGAGAACATTTTCTAAAAATACTCATCCTTCAGACACTTGGAGTGTTGTCTCTATAAGTGCCAATAATGGAGTTAACATGTTCTAGACTTGGAACTGGATGTTGAGAATATCTGTTCCAATCCCTTCATTGTACAGATGGAGGACCAAAGACAATGACATGCATGATTTTGCTAAATTGTGTAACTTACGGGAATCTACCTCCGTCTAGATCTCAGGAATTTTCTGCATTTCAGTGTGTATTTCTGGCTGCTTTAAAGTTAACCATTGATCCATCAGCTACAGTACAGAAGAGAGATTCTATTACCCACTTGACAAGTTAAAAGTTCTCTACAGCCCTGAAAAAGGAGAGCCACAGAGAGAAGGTCAAGAGATGACCTGTAACATTTGGCTAGCTGAATTCTTTTTATTCAGTTCAAAGAAATGAATCAAAGAACTGGCATGTCAAAATGCCAGAACAGAGATATCTTTTGTTGTTGCTGATGTTGTTACTGCTATTGTTCCTTGCCTGTAACAGGAATCATTAGCACAGCTATGGACAGAAAAACATTGAAGTTTTGCGCAAGTTAATCTCTGACCCTCATTAAAGGTAAACAAAGACACACAAAACAGCACAGAATTAGAAAGCCCGTTTATCCTACAGCATTGTATACGAAGGATATGTAGTAAACCCTTTTACCTTTCTAAACTCTTCTATATGTTTCCTATATTGTTGCATGAAGACAAATCTGTAGGTACAGATTTAAATCTTCATTGGAAGGGCCTCATTCGTACACTACACCTGTTGTAATCTCCTAAAGATAGATTTCTGTCTGGTTTTTCCTATCATTTCAGCTTTTAATTGTCCTCTTCTCCATTTTTTCCTCGGACTACAGTGTCACTATATTTCTCTGCATTTTTCTTATGTAAAATAAACTTGTAAGAAAAAAAGCACTTTTTCTGCTACATGATGAGGACACTTCTGAAGAAGGAAAAAAGGGACAAAGATTACTTCCAAATGGGTCATGTTTCTCTCTCAGAACTGTGAAGTCGCAGCAAATCATTTTCTTTCATATTTAAGTACCTAGAAGATAAAAGTACAATGTATGAAAAGATTTTTTAATCATGCTATGTAGCTTAGGTTAGACCAGAACTCATGTCCTTCCACAGCCTCCCAAATGCTGGTATTGACATGCAACACCATCTACTGCAGCCACTATCCTCTTTGGAAAACTGATGTGGGAGAGTATTAGTGTTACAGGCGCAGGTGCCCTGTAAGATTGATGACAGGTATTTTCTTCTATCATTCTTCATCCATGTATGTATGTATGTATGTATGCATGCATGTGTGTATGTATGTATGTATGTATGATTTTTGATAGAGTCTTTCACACAACCTTAGGGATCCTCCTGTCTCTACCCCATGCCCAGTACTGGTGCTCACCACTGCCCCTAACTTTGTATGCAGGTGCTGGCAATGTGAACTCAGGTCCTCAAGCTTATGAAGCAATCATTTAATCCACCAATCCATTTCCCCAGTCCCTGGCTATTCTTTTCTTGATGTTCAAATTGTCACCTCTGTGGTGAGTAGGATACCTTGCTGACTGGCTCTTTTTTTTTTTTTGACACAGTTTCAAAAATCTTAGGAAATATTTGTGCTATTTGATAAGACATAGCATAGGCTTATCTGTAAATCTTTTCCCATATATAGAATCAGTTATTGCTATAAGTGGTAGTTGTTTAATGGAAAATTAGAATTTCTTATTATAAAAGAAGCCACAGATCCAAACATTAACAATGTTAGTGAACTGATACACTACTCTAGTAACTAGAGAAGATGGAAGAAGCACCAAGCACACATTGAGCTATGGAGTAACCAAATTAAAAAAATTTTTTTTCATAGAGTCTCAGTTATAAATGTATCAACAATGCTAAAATTAGAATACTACCATTTTGCAACCCTAAATTAAATATCATCTCTGGCTGCTAAAAACATTAGGTAGAAAGCTAATGAACAAGTTTTAATGGATAGATCTTGAATAGAGCATCTACCGTTGAACAATTATAATAATTTGAAGAATCATTATACCTTGATGTCATGCAATAAGTATAGAACATCACAATACAGTAATAGCCTTGCAAGCGGGGTGTACTGGTGGAGGTCTAATTCCGGTACTCCAGAGGGCAAGTTAGGAGGATTACGTGTTGGGGGATGGTCTTGTGCACTGTGTATTTAAATACTGATTTATGTACCCAAAGAGCTGGTTGCAATCCAAATGGTGGCATTTCCATTTTTGTGAAGCATCTCCAGTCTCAATGTTGTGTAAAAAATGTTCGCCATCACCTCTGATTGGTTAGTAAAGAGCTGAGCAGCCTATAGCTGAGGAGAGTTAAGGCAGGACTCGCAATCCCAGGAGGAGGATCTCCCGTGGAGAAAGAAAGGAGGAGGAGCGGGAGGCCATAAGGTCACCATGAGGAAACAGGCCTGAGACTAATTGGCAGGTGACAGAGCTTGTGGCTGGGAAGTAGGCCAAGCCAGCAAAGTCGGGTTGGAATAGATGAGTATCTGCCCAGCTATAGTGCTTGGACCTTATTAATAAATGTAATAGGTCTCTTTGTCATTATTTGGGAGCTAGAGTAGGCATGTAAAAAAAAAAAACCTTTGATTTTACAGTTGTGAGTTCAAATCTATCCTAGGACACATAGTGATACATACTGCCCTGCTTCACAGCAAACAAAACCCAAAATATAAATGAACTTGGGATCCGATAAAAACCTCTATATCTACTATGCTTGTTAGTCTTGATTGTCTCATTGACTCTGATTTTTCATAAAGAAACCAGAAATACACACTGGGGGGCGGGGAGAAGACTACTTCTTTAACAAATGGAGCTGCTCAAACTGAAAAGCTGAATTTTGAGGACTCCAAATAGATCCGTACTTATCACCCCATACAAAACCCAACTCTAAAGGATCAAAGACCTCACCATAAAACCATATGCATTGAACCCGATGGAAGAGAAAGTGGGGAGTAGCCTTGAACTCATTGGTACAAGAAATGACTTTCTGAAATGAGCACAGGTACTAAGCTCAAAAGTTAATAAATGGGACCTTCCTAAAACTGAAAAGCTTCTGTACAGCGAAGGATATTTAGTTTGTCTCTCTTGGGTGAATGCGCTGTCCTTGGTTTCTGTTGTCCTCTCTTGTTCTTAGGATAGTGTTGTGGCTGTTCCTTGGTAGGAAATTCTTCTGGATTCCTGGTAGGTTTGGCCAGTGGAGGTTCCATGTAAAATGTGTTTCTGACACTTAGAAATGGAGATTGGCTTGGAGGTGGGGTTTGGGAGTCCACAGAGGCTTTGTTATTTTCCAGGAACTACAACTCCCATCATCCCAGAAAATTACCTGGTCCTTGGGCAGGTGGAGTTTACAACTACAGCTCTTAGCTTTTTAGGAAGTTACCCGGTCTTTGGGTGGGTGAGGCTTTCCCACTTGAATTGTATCCTGAGTCAAATCCTTGACTCTATGGTGGGTACTTGTTTATATTGGGATCTAATAACCATCAGTGTAGCCATACCCAGATAAGAATTATCATTTATTTATTTATTGTATCAATGATGTAAGCACCAACAGTAATTAGCAGAAGCAGTAGAACAAGAGTCCTGTGACAGATGACATCAGAGTTACTACCTAAAAGGAACCTGGAAATGGATGGGGCACCACTCTCTTTTTTGTAATATATTTTGAGTACAGCCAGATTATAATCCTGAATGGTTTGTACAGAAGTAACAATTCTCTCTGAAAGCCATATAATATTTCTTTACTGTGCATAAAACAGGCCAAAGTAACTGATCATATTATAGAACTGTTTCAGTTAATGAATCTACCAGTTGAATCTGAGCCAACTTTTCCTGGTATGCCAATTGGCATTATAGGTAGCCATTTTGTCCCCTATGCCAGGGAGGATTTTTTGACTTAGCATTTAAGCCTGTTGGCGAGGGGGCATACTCTCTTCTCTAACTAGGAAGGCTGAAAGGCTAGTCAAAGGCTGGGCAATGGGGCATTTCTCAGAAGCGTCTGATTAGATGACCCAGATGAAGAAAAGGGAGCATTCACATTGGCTAGACTGGTTCACATCAACCTTCAATCAGTCCAGAGTTGATGAGTTGGCCGTCTACAGGCGATCCCTGGGTGATGTCTGTCAGCCAAGTGGGAACCTGATGAGAATTCCCAGCTGAGTGGCAAGACAAACTCAAATGGTCACTGTATTTTCCCATGGGACTTCCTTATTTTCCAAGAACTACAACTCTGAACATCCCAGAAAGTTACTGGTCCTTGGGCAGCTGAATCTTAAACTACAATTCCCAGCATTCTAGGAAGTTACCTGGTTCTTGAGTAGGTGGGAGTAACAGGTTAACTTTTGTGTTTTACAATGATGAGAGGAGAAAAGGAAAAGGAAAAACATTTTTTTAATATCTAAAAAGACACTATATATTCTATGTAATTGAATTATTAGGTTTACATCCGAAAATCTGTAAAATACACTGTCAACAATGTCTACTGCTGATGATAGACAAGCTACTGGAAAAGAAGGGTAGGAAAAGAAGGTGTACCCCAGTGAGACCAGAATATTATTCCTCAAGGTATTTTAAGATTTCTGAATGGTTCCAAGTGCCATTTAAGATGAAGACAATTAAGATGAAGCAGAAATAAAAGGGCTTCTTCTCCTTGGCTTGACAAAAATCATGCCAAACTTTAAATATATATATGTATATTATATATATTTAATATTTATTATTTATTATTATATTATTATATATTATTATAATATTGTTATTATTTATTTATTATTATTTAATATTTAATATATATTATATATATTTAAATATATATATATATATCCTGCCCACTTCCCTCACTAGAAGACCCAAGGCTAACCACTGAGGAAAACCTTGGATCCTCGTTGGCCTGGAGGTGATAGCAGAGTAATCTAAGTTTACAAATATTACTAACAAGCCTTTGTTTGCCATTTATTTATCTTCCTCCAAGTTGCCTCCCACAGAGACTCAAAATACTTTTCCTCTGACATTTCTAAAATTGTTCTATTTTTGGTTGAAGATACTTTAGGCATTGAGATTCAAAGCAGTCTCTCGGAGAACTTCTCATTCACTGAGTGTCACTCAAGTCTATATGAAATATAGATGCAGTTTCTATTTCTTTTTATTTTATTAGTCCTTTTGTTTTAGGAATCTATGGTAAATATCCTGTGAGGGCTATACTTCCCAGGACAGGTTACATTTCATATTACTCTGACAAAATACTAGGCATCTGGCTGGGATATGGCTCAGTTGGCATAATGCTTGCCTAGCATACATGAATTCCTAGATTCAAATCCCAATACCACATAGATTGGGTATGTACCTGTTAGTATTTAGGCAGCTTGCTTCTGGGTTGCCTAGCAACCTACGATCTCATGTGTTGCCGGCCAGGTAGCCACACCTGACAGGTGTGGTTTAGTTTCTCCTTAAAAGGGTCAACCTGCCACTTTGTCACATTCTTGCTCTCTTGCCCTCTCTCCTTTGTTGGGATGTTCCCTCCCTTCCCCCATCATGTCTCACTCTCTCCTCTCTTTCTTCATCTCCATCTTTAATATAAAACCTGCTGTGTGCATCATCATTTCATTGGTCCTAACATTGGTACGTTTGGCCGGGAAGGGCTCTCCTGGTAGCACCTGGTCTGATGCCTGCAACCGCCACTCAACCCTCTATGCCTTAAAACCTACACTTTCTCTCACCTGCCCTGCCCTTACCGTGCACACCTGTCCCTCTGCTCAAGGCTGCTCAGACTCAGCATCCTGCCAGGTGCCCTGAGCACCGAGCACCTGGAACACCAAAATTGGCTTGGGGAAACTAAAATGCTCACGCCAGACACTGAAGCTGCCGCTTCAGACACAGACACAGCCTGCTCCTAAACTATTGCTATTAGGTGAGGGATTGCTGTGGCCCCTGCCCACACACAGATGGCTTTAAATTGCACCACAGCCTCAGTCCCCACGGGGGAGATTTTAAATCTCCCGCAGAGTGCCTGCAGCTCGAGGCTGTCTTGCAGAAGAGGGTTTTCAGTCGCACAGACTTCCAATCAGCCATGCCACACACACACACACACACACACACACACACACGGAGAGTTTTGAATCAGGCCAGGTCAGCCTTCCCACCAGGAAGCACCTGGTCTAGCTATGCCTCTATAGCCACACACCGCTCATAGCAAGCCGCCGTGTTGATTTTAAAATAGAGAAGCCACGCCATGCTCTCACCCCTCCCCCACTTCTGCAAACCTCCAAGCCCCGAGTTCTAAACACTGGCTCTCAATATTCCTGACCTCTCCGCTTTTAAAAACCTTTTCTTCCTGTACACTCCGTTCTTAATACATATATATACTTAAAAAATGCTATAAATTCCTATCTAAAAATGTATATGATTTTCTAATTGGGTTTACATTTATAAGACTTCCTTAATCATAACTACCTGTTTATTTTATTTCCTTTTAGACTAAAACCAACAAGTTTCACTTTAAGTTGGTATGAATTTTTATATAACTTTAAAGTTATATTTTTACAACATGCTATATATATGATTCAACCCTGGTTCAAAATAATTTTTATATGATGGTAAAATTTCAAGTTTATAAAGGTCTATTCAAATTAAGCTAATTTAAAATGTACGTCTAATTCCTTTGTTTTTATCAGTTCCTAAATTAATAAATGCTGTTTCTCCTTCCATGAGCTGCCTGTGACACATATTCACCATGAGGCTTTCTGGCTAATAGGTTTGCTATAATAAATTCAAATTTAATTTTAAAATTGTTTTTCTACTGTTCTACTACATTTTTGGTTTTAAAACTTACAATTCAGGGGTTACTACATACAAGTTTTTACCAATATTCTAAGATCTATTAATTTTAGAGGCACTTAGTTATTTAAAAACTTTGTATTGTATTGTATCTTCACTGCAAAAAGGTTAAAATATGCTTGGTCTTCTTTTCTAAAATTCGCATTATTATTAATCTATAGTATAGCCTTAGACTTTTATAAGCTGTAAACTTTTTATATGATAAATCATACAGAAAACTGTTATGCTTTCAAGTTAATGGACTATATTTATGACTTTTAAGGCTCCAACTTAACAGGGACAAAACCTGAAGTCCTAATAATTGACAGTTAACAAATGCAAGTTAATAGTCAGTCATCTCCTAGATGATAGACTCCTCTAACATGTCCAAAAATATATTTATAGTCCTACAGATGCAAACATGGTCTCACTGCCATCTTTAATAAACAACTGAGGATGGTCCTTGAGTGACCATGTAAGAGTTGGTAAAAATAATAAAGAAGAGCCTTCCCAACAGGCTCATCTACAGCAAAAACTATGCTCCAGACCTTGGCTGCTGCTCTGAAGCAGGTGGCATTCCGCACAAAAAACCAGAGGTCTGCAATGCCCTATTCCACCCGGGTATAACCAAAAGTCAGTTCTGCCAGGTGACTGTTTTTGCTTTGTTTGTTTGTTTTTTCTTTTTAATTTTTATTTATTTTAATTTTTATTTTTTGTATTAATTACTATTCAATTTGTATCCCAGCTGTAGCCCCCTCCCTCATCCCCTCCCAATCCCACCCTGCCTCCCTCATCTCCTCCCATGCCCCTCTCCAAGTCCACTGATAGGGGAGCTCCTCCTCCCCCTCCATCTGACCCTAGCCTATCAGGTCTCATCAGGTCTGGCTGCATTGTCTTCCTCTGTGGACTGGTAAGGCTGCTCCCCCATCAGGGGAAGATGATCAAAGAGCCAGTCACTGAGTTCATGTCAGAGACAGTCCCTGTTCCCCTTGGATACTGACCTGCCAGGGGGTACATCTGTGCAGGGGTTCGAAGTTATCTCTATACATGGTCCTTGGTGGGACTATTGGTCTCAGAAAAGACCCCTGGGCCCAGATTTCTTGGTTCTGTTGCTCTCCTTGTGGAACTCCTGTCCCCTCCAAGTCTTTCTATCTCCCAGTTCTTTCATAAGATCCCCACTCTCTATCCAAAGTTTGATTATGAGTCTCACCATCTGATTTGATACCCTATTGGGTATCTGAAAGAGGCCCTCTGTGGTAGGCTCCTGTCCTGTGCCTTGTTTTCTCCCTCTTCTGATGTCCATCCCATTTGCCTTTCTGAGTGAGGATTGATTATCTTACCCAGGGTCATCCTTCTTGCTTAGCTTCTTGGGTGTACAGATTTTAGTATGTTTATCCTATATTATGTGTCTAATATCCACTTATAAGCGAGTATATACCATGTTGTTTTTCTGCTTCTGGGATACCTCAGTCAGGATGAACTTGTCTAGATCCCACCATTTGCCTGCAAATTTCATGATTTCCTTGTTTTTAATTGCTGAGTAGTATTCCATTGCATAAATGTACCACAACTTCTATATCCATTTTTCCGTTGAGGGGCATCTGGTTTGTTTCCAGGTTCTGGCTATTATGAATAAAAACTATGAACATGGTTGAGCAAATGTCCTTGTTGTGTACTTGAGCATCTTTTGGATATGTACCTAGGAGTGGTATAGCTGGATCTTGAGGAAGCACTAGTCCTAATTGTCTGAGAAAGCGCCAAAATGTTTGTACAAGTTTACATTCCCACCAGCAATGGAGTAGGGTTCCACTTTCTCCACATTCTCTCCAGCATGTATTGTTACTTGAGTTTTTGATCTTAGGCATTCTGATGGTGTAAGGTGTAATCTCAGGGTTGTTTTGATTTGCATTTCCCTGATGACTAAGGACGTTGAACATTTCTTTTTGTGTTTTTCTGTGATTTGATATTTCTCTATTGAGAATTCTCTGTTTAGCTCTGTACCCCATTTTTAAATTGGATTACTCAATTTGTTGCTTTTTAACTTCTTGAGTTCTTTATATATTCTGGACATTAGCCCTCTGTCAGATATAGGGTTGGTGAAGATGCTTTCCCAATATGTAGCCAGTCTTTTTGTTTTGATGACAGTGTCCTTTGCTTTACAGAAGCTTTTCAGTTTCATGAGGTCCTATTTATTGATTGTTGATCTTAGAGCCTGTGCTCTTGGTGTTCTGTTCAGGAAGTTGTCTCCTGTGCCAATGAGGTCAAGGCTCTTCCCCATTTTTTCTTCTAACAGATTTAGTGTGTCTGGTTTTATGTTGAGATCTCTGATCCACTTGGAGTTTAGTTTTGTGCAAGGTTATAAATATGGATCTATTTGCATTTTTCTATATGTAGACATCCAGTTAGACCAGCACTGGTTGAAGATGCTGTCTTTTTTCCATTGTATGGTTTTGGCTTCTTTGTCAAAAATCAAGTATCTGTAGGTGGGTGGGTTTATTTCTGGGTCTTCTATTTGATTCCATTGATCCACCATTCTTTTCTATGCCAGTACCATGCAGTTTTTATTTCTATTGCTGTGTAGTACAGCTTGAGATCATGGATGGAAATACCTCCAGACGATCTGTTGTTGGATTGCTTTGGCAATTCTGTTTTTTTTTTTCCATCTGAAGTTGAGAATTGTTCTTTCAAGGTCTGTAAAGAATTGTGTTGGTGATTTGATGGGAATTGCATTAAATCTGTAGATTGCTTTTGGCAGGATGGCCGTTTTCACTATGTTAATCCTATTGATCCATGAGCATGGGAGATCTTTCCATCTTCTGATATCTTCTTGGATTTCTTATTTCAGGGACTTGAAGTTTTTTTCAAATAGGTCTTCCAGTTGCTTGGTTAGAATCACACCAAAGTACTTTATGTTATTTGTGGCTATTGTGAAGGGTGTAGTTTCCCTAATTTTTTCTCAGCTCTTTTGTCTTTCATATATCAGAAGACTACTGATTTATTTGAGTTAATTTTGTATCCAGGAGGTGCCTGTTTCAAATGCAGCCAAAGGGGTTGCTGGTCCCACAGCTGCCTCAACAAGCCATGGCTGCCTGCTGGCAAACTAGCCTATGGAAGTCAAAATGCTCCCATACAGGTTTGTTCTCTGTGCCCAGCCATGGAGGCTCAACCAGCACAAGAGTCACAGACACTTCCAGCCACCCAGCTCCTTGGCCTGGTGGAGGACAAATGGCTCCTTGATTCAACGACCTCCACCTCCCTTGTCCAACCCAGGGTAACATATCAGGTCTGTTTTGGCCTCACCCTGGAATCCCACGGACATATTGCCAACTTCTGTCTTGGAAGACTTCACATGCCTTCTCAGTTCTCTTCATATGCAGGAGACCAGACCTTAAGCCTGAGCCCTAGAGTTGCTATTGTCAGGCCTCAACACAATATGCCTTGTTGTCAGACTCAATAAACAGGCCCCAGATGGAACATTTTACCATCCCTTCAGGTAAAGGACAATAAATGTTCATAACAATCTCCCCTATGTTTCATGGTCAATAACTAGATACAGAGGCCTAAGAAAAATGTTGTTTGAACATCTACAAAATGTTTTAATGTTGGTAAACACAAGTTATAGATGTTTGAGAGTCTAAGAAAGTGTTTTAAGGTTGGTAAAAAGGTTGCACGCTCTAAGGTGATTTAAGGTATTCTAAGTAGGTAAAAATGCTTAATATTTCCTCCTGTTGCTATGCTACTGTTATATTGACTGTCCAGAACTTTGACCTTTATCAACAGAGCTCTGATTTATTAATCTAACTCTAATACAGAAACATTCCACTATATCACCCACTGTCATGGTTCCAAGCTCAAGATTTAAAATCTCCATAATGTGTAATCATACTAAGGGTTAAGATGAAGTGAGCTTTCCCTTCTACTTCATGAAAGGCTTCTGCCTTTTCACCTTAAAGAGCTCACCTTAAAGAATGCTTATACTGTTAACATAAATATGTATGTCTACTGCCTTTTCTATAATTTGTATTTCAGTGCAAATTACAATTGTGATGCTAACATGTCTGAAGTCTTATCTCCTTTGTAAAACTTAAAAGTAATTCTTGTAAGCTGCAGGAAATCCACCTGAATCCACCTCTCAGATCAACTGGGCTCCAGATAAGTACTGCATCTATTGCCTATCTCAAAGGGTGGGATTCCTCCCCCTTCCCTGGTCTTGGAAATTCTGTTTCCTGGCTACTTGATTGCTACATGACTATATCCAACACCAGCTGATTGATGCCTTCTGTTCTGGTTGGTATCAATTCCTGGCTACTGATTGCTACTTTCGTATACCCAACACCAGCCATTTGGTGAGTCTTCCCTTCTGGTTGGCCCAAATGCTTCCTACCACTCTTGCCAACCTACATCCAAACCCTTCATCTAGGCCCTCCTTCTCCCTTGGGTAAGACTTTCCTTCTATTAGCACGATTTCTCTCTCTAACCCTCTCACTCGTCTACAAAAAATCCTAGCTAGGTAAACTGTGTCTGTTACAGGCAACTGTGCCCTTGGTCTCTGGCCAACGCGGATGAGCTGTTGGAACAGATTATGCCAATCTACTCTACTAAGTCAAACCTTGCTCTTGGAATGTCTTGACAAATCACTGGGTCCTACCTGCCCAATGGGAATAGTCCATTAGTCTGTTCCCACAAATTCTCCTCTGGGATGTCTTCTGGAGAATTTCAGAGTTTTACACATAGTGCTTGCCTTAAGGGCCTCTAAGCTTACACACCTCTGTAACCAAACTTGGGCTCAATTTCCTTAGATGACAGATCCAAAACAAAGCCTTTTTCATTACTGCCAGTGATTTGGTAAATGGAGATCCTGTCAGGTAAATGGAGGTTCCCATGTTCAAGTCTCTTTGATCTAAACCTTCCACCTCTGTTCTCTCTCCCAAAACTTTTAAATGTACACCTAAGAAATTTTCTCCATAACCTACCTAGCTTTTTCTTTTGCCTATATGTATGTTTCAGTTTCCTGCCAGACACAGATGTTTCCTACATCCACGACAATGCCAAAGCAGCTGCCACAGGTGTCCCAGTATGACCTCACAGACTTCCATCAAGCTCAACCTGCACTTTCCCTCCCAGCCATGGATGTTCTCACAGAACCTAGGCAGCATCAAAACAGCCTGTTCTTCCTGGACTTGGCTAACATTTCAGCCTTATAACCTCCCTACAGTGCCCCCAACGCCAGCAGGAAGTAGCCAGAAGAGAATCTATGCCTATTGTTCACTTATTATTAACAAAAGGCTGGAACAATGTGCTTCAGGCCCAGGACATGTAGCTCCAGGTTCTCCCAGCCTTCCTTAGGCCCTACTTGCTGCCTTGTGCGGCTGGCAACTCTCTACTGGCAACCCTCTACCCTGAACTTTCCAGGGCAGTGGCTTCCCCTCCTCCTCTTGAACATGTAATCTGGACATTTTGTTGCTGTTGTTTTCTCTCTCTCTCTCTCTTACCCCCTTGCATGGCAACCAAAACCTGCTTTCAAAGAACCTAAATTTATACACTTTAACTTGCCTTACATGAAGAACAGCCCAAGCTCCTCATTTTTTTAATTATAGAAAAAGGGAGGAATGTTAGTGTTTAGGCAGCCTGCTTCTGGGTAGCCTTGCAACCTATGATGTCATCATTTGTCACCTGCCAGGTAGCTACAGCTGGCAGTCATTGTTAAGTTTCTTCTTAAAAGGTTCAACCTACTACTTTGTCATTCTCTTGCTCTCTTGCCCTCTCATCTCTTGCCCTCTTACCCTCTTGCCCTCTCCCCCTTTCTCTGTCAGTGCGCCCCCTTTCCCCATCATGTCTCACCTCTCTCCTCTCTTCATCTCCATCCAATAAACCTCTTTCATATAAACTCTGTTATGTGCATCATCATTTTATATGGTACTAACAGTACCCACTACCCACTTGTGATACCAGTAGTCAAGAATTACACAGACTAATGTCTCACTGGATAACTGCATTAGATAACACATTGTTTGATGTGTTACTTGTAACTTTTCAAAGTTGATACAAACTACATGTGACAAACATTGGCTTTTTTTAATAATACTATCCCAACAGGTCCTGGTCTTGAGTTCAGGAAATAGAATTAACAAGACAAACATTTCACAATGTAAAACAAATGAAAGAAGGGGGTCTATTTGCTTCTTGATCCATGAATCAGTAACATGGCAGGATATTCTTCTTTGTAAGTCTCATTGAATCTGAGATGATACTAGATATTGAATAAAGTATTTGCTATTGAAAACTACACCGATAAACACGCTATGATGTGCACCGGGCATTTCTCACACTCAGAAGAGAATCTCAGTAGCTTGTATTTAAAATGTTCCAATGGCTTGCCATTCTAATCAGAAAGGAAATGAGCACCCTCTGGGTACTCCCTACTCCTGCCTGATATTTGCAATCGTACCCTTCCTTTTGGCAGCACTTCCTATGGACTCATTTTCTGCCCTTTGACCAAAACAATCTTTATTTCAGGCTTGCCATTCAGTTGACTATTTCCATCTCCATGAAACTGAGTTATAGGTAACCTTTTAGGGCATTTTCTTAATTAGTGATTGAGGGTGGAGGGTCCAACTCATTAAGGGGGGTGCCCTTTTGGAGATTATGGTCCTGGGTTTTATAAGAAAGCATTCTGAACAAGCCATGAGGAGGAAGCCAGTAAGTAGCCCCCTCAATGGCCTGTACATCAACTCCTACCTCCAGGATGCTGTCCTGCTTGAGTTTCTGTCCTGACTTCCTTCAGTGATGAACTGAACGTGTAAGCAAAATAAATCTCCCCCATGGTGTTTAATCACAGCAATAGGAACCCTAACTGAGACAGTTACTGAACAAAAATCTTAGTACCAGGTATCAGACACCTCCCTAGGATCTGTTGGATACAATGGCTCAAGAAGCCCTCAAAACTATACAGGTGATGGCTATTACATTTATGTGCCCACAAGAATTGGTAAGAGACTGCTTTTGAAGATAGCACATACTTTAGGTGTAGAACACAGAGAAAATATTCTATACTTGGCTAGAAACTTCCTCTGCTGGCTAAGACTTCATGGTCTTGGAAGTTATTATGCAGGTATCTGGGGAAGCAACTTTAATGATGTTCTTTCATAGGTTTGGGCTTTACACATTAGGAATACTAGCTTGGCAGCCAAGACCTGCTTGCTGATGCAGCAGTGGCGTGGCTGCTATAGTAATAAGCAACTGCTTTCTGAATGAATCTGAGTTTCACTCCTTAGAAGCAAGTTCATATCCAGTATTTTAGGCCTGGACACATGACTGGACAGGTTATAGGCACTGAAAGTAAACCTACTGCTTTTGTTTGGCTGAAAGGACATATTGGCAAACACGTAGAACTCTACTGTAACAGATATAGACTAGAGACAGACGCTATTAGCATGACCTCTCTCTGCAATCTGCACTGGAAGCCTCACTGTAGAAAAAGCAGTTAACCAGTGTCTATAAACAGCTAGAGTAGACTCATGCCTTTGAGGCATAGCCTAAAAAGCCCAAAAAGTTATCAACATAATGGAAGCATAAACATTCATTTATAACAAGACAAAAGTTTCTTAGCAAGAAACAGACCAAAGAGGAAGAAGAGTTTGAGGACCCAAAAGTTGTTTCTGAGTTAACAGCACGAACACTCTTTTCCTCTGTCCAGAGGGCTGGATATATATATATATTGGAGAGGGATGTTTTTAGCACAATGAGAAGCACTTTAAGTTTATAGTTAGAAAGCAAAAAAAAAAAAAAATCAAAAATTTGAGCTTGTGACTATGATAATAGTATCCAGTGATGTACCATTGTCAGACTAATAGTTAATTAGAACTCCATGGATTATATGTTAAAATTCTGAAAAGTCGTAACATTATGAATCATCTTCCTCATCTTTTCAAGTCTTATTTTTTTTACATACTTTAAATCACTTTCTCAGACTCGCACAACTTATATAAACTTTAAAATTTTTAAAAATATTTTTTTCTAGAAACATCCAATCATTTATCATAAGAGACAGGTGTTTGACCACTGAAAGTTGTCATTGAAAAGCAAGTTCTTCTACATAAAATTTTAGTAATAGCAGCATAATAGCTTTGGTTTGTCTTTCTTTGAAACCTGTTTCCGAACTTTATGTTTCTCAGCATGAAGCCTGTCAGCAAGGTGAACACACTGTGAGTTTGCCTTTCTCAGCAGGAGACCTAAGAAAAGCAAGACCTGATT
>CM053767.1:15501185-15516650 GCA_028658305.1 Pachyuromys duprasi
AGTGAAGGGTAAGTGCCCTAGTAAGAAGAAGTTCAATCTGAGGCATCACCAAGCAAACCGAGAGACTTATCAGAAAGAGCTGTCCCAAAACACAATGAAAAGTCATCTCTTTCCACATGATGGGTTTCCTGTAGGGCAGAGAAGTTGCCTGACACACCAGGGTTGGCATATTTTTTAAATCTATTTTATTTAGGTTCTTAGATCTACTACCCTTCTCCATTTCAATCCCTTTCAATATCCAAACACCAGGTAGGAGAGACAGAAGGTTGGTAGGGATAGGGGTCATCGAAATCTTTTTAGACTATTTCCTGTTAATTAGGGGCATTGAGTTCCTTGGGGCAAGTCCAGTCTTCGTCTTGACAGGGTATCTCCAACTTGTCTCTTTTTTCTTGACTACTTGACAAACCAGCAACCAGCAGGAGCAGGAAGCAGCAGGCGGCACAGCCACTCTTAGGGTTCTACTCTTTTTATACCTTCTTTAGAGTCCCCAGAATTAAACTATCTTCAGTTGGCTGAATGATGTCCCCTGCCAGAGCATGCACGAGGCAAATAGTTTGCTGCTGTGAATGATCTGAAGCAGCCCCATACCCTACACCTGGGATTATAACAAAAACATGTTCACATAACTGGTTTTGTTTTTTTTTTTTTTTAAGACACCAAAATTTTCACTACTTACCAGCATGACTTTTGAAGTGGTAGTATGCTCCAGGGTCTGAGAGAGGCAGGCTGAGATCCGTGGTGACACTTTCCACAGTAGATGAGTGGTTAGAGCAGATGGAGGAGAGGCAGCTGGAGGTGCAAACTCTAAAATTTGGAGTCATGTATAGTGAATGACAGAAGCCAGCAGAAACAAATGACGCATGCTTAAGGAGAGTCAAGTCAACAGCTTGGTTTAGTTGGGAGAGGCTGAGCGTCTTGGAAAAGAGGTCATTGTACCTTCCCAGGGTTCAGTACCATCTGTATGTCAGAAGGAGAAGTAGAGGAACTGATGACATAACCAGTTTATTATTAGGGGAAGGTTTTATTGTGAATAAGGGTATAGCAAGGGAGTGAGAAATGCAAGGGGATAGCAAGGGAGAGCAAAAGAGGGAATAGTGAGGAGTAGCAAGAGTAGCCAGGTTATAGAAGAATTAGTAGCTGTGGGGAGGGAAGCCCCTTCCCTGGCTGGAGGAGTTTAGGGTAGGGGAGGGGGTGAGAAGGGTCAGTATGCTAGCACAGATTTTGAAATGTATTGCACTTGTGGTACTGAGGGAGTCTGGAGGCCAGAATGAGCTCTGATATGCTGATAGGGGCCACAGGCATATGTCAACTGGAAAGCTATATGTCCTTTCTGCCAGAGGTAAGGGAAATGACTCCCTTTGGGGGACAGAAACCCTATCTCACAAGTTCCTAAGGAATGCTAACATTTATCTGACCATGAGTAATCCTTCTGTCATCTAGCTTCAGCTCACTTCTAGATATATGGACTACCTGTGAGAACTGACAGAGTCATGAGCATTGGGCTGGTCAATCAGATTGGCCCACCCATGAGGTGTTCACACACCTCAGTTTCAGTCAAGTTGTCACATGTAGCTTCCAGGCAGTGGTATGCCTTGAGGTCACGTACAAGAAGTTTGGTAACAAAATTCCAGAGGAAGAACCAGAGCCTTAAATACTGATCTCATAGGAGGAAGTCAGGAAGTCGCCATACAAGGGGACCTGGACAAGTAGTTGGGGGCTGGGGGAGGAGGGTTTGAGAGGTTCAGAGAGAGACAACATGTATAGACAGAGAGACCAAAATAAATGTCTGGGTTATATAGTGAAGAGCCTCTGGGGGAGAGGAAGCCCAGCCCCTGAGCTGGGAAGTTCAGGTAGCGATGAAGAGATGCTGGGAGAACTTGGAGACCAGGTCTGCTTTGGTTAAATAGGCACCTCAGCCACTTGTTCCAGGTCTGTATCCCAACTCTGAGTAGGACAGGAAAATATACCCCAGAAAAGCTTTCTATTAGGGAAACTTTTAAATAGCATAAAGCGTACCTAAACATGTAGGTTGGTACAGTGGCCGTCATCCTTTGGCCATTGTCCCTTTCTCATCCTTTGATAGCGTATTCCTCTACAATCATCTCCGTGGGTTTTGTCGACTCTCACCATCAAGAGTACCCTATGTCATTGTGTAATACACTCTGCTCTGTGTGACTCGTCTGAATTCATTCAGAAGAGATTACAAGGGATCAAGATCCTTACAGCCTAGGGATGAAGGGAGAGAAAGGATTTTGCCACTCTTTGTAAGCAGTCTATGCCCATCATTTCCCCACATATCCAGCTGCTACAGTGAAAGAACATGAAAATTCTTAAAGAAACTTACAGACTTTAACATAACCCTTGAAGTAATAAAATTTGACCTCACACGTGCAAACCAGGTTGATATTAAAAGAGTCCTTCTTAGAACACCTTTAAAAAAGCTGTAAGTCTAGAAACAAAGGCACAGACACAGTGTACCACTCTTTTTCAGATTGCCTTCAAGATCCTGCCCACCACCTGCTGCTCCCTGTCCTTCATCATTACTTATCAGCAGGGAGATAAGGACAATAGCTTTGCTTTTCTTCACTTCAGAGGTGGCATTTCCTGGCTTCCTGCCTCCTGCTGTCCCTGCTGTCCTGACCCCCTCAGGGTCTGGAGTCTAGGGTATACATGAGCAGGTGGGGTCCCCAGGAATGCAGCTGGAATGACAGGCCACTGAGCCACAGGCCCACAGTCCTACAGGGGGGAATCAGCCCAGTGCCTGAATGTGATTGCTAATGAGCTTTCGGGTGGCAGACCTGTCTCATCAAGACCCTTTGTTTTCCCAGACTGCCCTTTGTTGGCTTGAGGCATGTTTCCCTTGTGGCAGAGGCCCTCCTGTTTTCTTTTCTTTGGAGACTTCGTGGGAGCTAAATTTAAACTTGATTAACAGCATTTAGTCTGAGGAGGGTCAGAATACTGCTTTCTTGTTAAATGTTTCTCTCTCTTGTTCCATTTTGTTTTGTTTTAATACACAATAGGCCCTCACAATGAGAGGCCTTTTGATTCTGTTGCTATGGTGTAAGAAGAAAAAAAAATTAGCATCAAGTGTTGGGGTTTTTGATCCTGCTCACAGGGGAGAAACTGACTAAAAACTTTTATGTGCATCTATAAAGTGATTGATAGTTCCCAAACCTTCACAAACATTCTCAGTACCATTTTGCTACTGAGTAGCTTCAAGTTAATTGAGAAAATTTGAAGTTGATTGCTGATAGAAACTTCCAGACTCCCCACAAATCTCTCAATCTTCCTCACCCACTAGACTCACCTTTCTGGTATTTCCAAGGTGTAGCTGAACTGTTACTTCATGAAAGTGTTACTGGAGAGCTTCTAAAAAATGTCCACCCCATGGTTAAGATGGTCCTCTAGACAAACAAATGGTGGAAACCAGAAAGAAGAAAAAAGTCCATTGAGCTTAAATGAGAACAGTGCAGCCAGAAGATAATACACCTAACCAAGGCCAGGGCACGTGAACTTGAGTCCTGGTTCATTTTGCTTTTGTTGAGGGTTAAGGTGGGGTCAGAGTGACGGGACCCTCTCAGCACAAAATTCAGGCTTGCACACGTGTGCGCAACAGGGGCTCCACCTTTGGAGATCTTTGAAGAAGCTATAATACATCTACAGATGTTATTTTAACTTTGCTGTTTGCTAAGAATGACTTTGTGTAGCCTGGGTCAAGCCCAGAATGTTTGCTTGAGATGGGAAACAAGGGTTTTTCTTTTTTTTTTCCTTTCTTCTCTCATTTCACCTTTTCATTTGGGGTCACTTAAGAGCTGTCCTGCAGTTGGTCCATCTTTAGCTTGCCAATTACCAGCCTCAAGCTGCTCCATTGTTCATTAACTAAGCCGCTTTAAATAAGTTTTAAGTAAGCAGTTTGGGCCTTGCTAGCCTTTGAACACTGAAGCTGCGGGCAAAGCGAACAGTTTTTATTGCTTATTAATTTCCTGAAGATCCTAGAGAAAGAATTATGCTTTCGCACAAGATGTTAAACTCTGTAAAGCTCTGCAGTCCCTCCACTTCTTCCACTTTGCTGGTATGTTCCTTATTCTTCTTCAGTGATCGTATCCTTTCGTCTTCAAGGCCCGTAATTCCCCATATTGTCCATACGTACCCAGTTGTTCTTGTTTGGGATACATGTTATGATATAAATATGTCACACAGTGCAACAAGTGTGGTACAAGGAAGTTTATTGCAGAAAGAGCAAGAAAGAAAGAGGCGTTATACACCAAGTGAGCCATGAGAAAAAAAATAAACAGACAGTATAAAGGGGGGAAGTGGCAGGTTGCTGCCTTTATCTTGTGGGCAGCAGATGATGGCATCAGATTGCTAAGCAACCTAGAGGCAGACTAGTGGGGCTACCTACATGCTAACAATAAGGGTGTTAGTCACTCTTTTTACAGAAAAGGATGGAATCTACCTTTAGCTGGAGACAGTGCTACTGTTTTTTCCCACGAGAGTTAACTCAGTTGGAAAGACCAATCACCTGATCTTGAGACTAACCCCCAAAGAAGACAGAGACACGTCTGCCTTAAACTATGCTAAACAAGTAGGAGGGATAAATATGCTCTAAATGAGATCATGTGCTTTTCTTTCCCAGAATTCTCCATCCACAGCACAAATGCTACAGAGATGCTATGAGGTTCTGCTGGGTCCGTCTGCTTTCCTGGTAAGTTTTCCTTTTCTTCTTTTACTTTTTCTTTTTTTCTGCTATTCTTTCTCTAACACTTTGGGCTTACCTCTTTCTCTAAAGCTGCTGACAAACAGCCTCATAGACAACCTCCATGCCTAACTCAAATGGCGTGTCTTTCTTGCTTCCTCTTCTCTACTTCCTTACTCTGGACACCTGCCTGGGGTTTACAGCTTTCTTGCTTTTTAGGTATTCTTTTTAACTCTAATGTAATTGCCCTCAGTTTTTTTTTCTGAGTCTGTTTTCAAATTCCTACCAACAAGAATAAGAATCTCAAGAGGGAACCCAGACATCCATGACAACTTATGGCAACTCTACCTGCAACTGCCCAAAATTTTAGATATTTTTTTTGTTGTTGCTGCTGTGACAAATGCCTGACAGAAAGCAGTGTGAAGGAGGTTTATTTTGGCTTACAGTTAGAGGAGAGACAGGTCATCATAGTGAGGAAGTTATACGGCAGGAATTGGTCACATCATTTAATCTGAAGGCAGGGGAGGGATCAGAGAGCGATGAAAGCTAGTATCACGTTCTCATTTTTATTCAGTCTGGGTCTCCACTGAAACCCACATCTGGGATGAATCTCATACCTCAATTAACATAATATAGAAACTCTCTGGCATGTTTGTGTAGAGGTCTGTTCACATGGTGATTTCAAATCCCATCAAGTGGACAATCCAAATCAACCATCATAGCGATCTTCCTTCTAAACTCCTTAACTTACAGTTGATGTGTCTCAATTTTTCCATTGAGGAGATTACATGTTTTGATCTTTTTATGCTTCAGTTTGATGCGTGATAAATTATGAAGGTTGATGTCATTAAGTAAGAAGATACTTTGTGACAGTTGTTTTCATCCCTGTTTGCTACTACCCTGAGGCAACAGTTACATATTGCATTTTGGAGAAGGGATGATTGAATTTCATAGAAATTGGGGGAGTTCTCCAAAGTCACACAGGCATCAGCAGTGTGAGGTTCTCAAGGTGAGGCTAACTTCCTGGCCAGTTCTATATGGATATCATTATATCTTCCACTTGTGTACTGTCATTTCTAATTCAGCCACGTGTTCATCAATGAATCCATCACAATACTAAAACCATAGCAAAATAAAGCAATGACTATTTAATCTAGAAACTGAAAAACAAAATAGTCTAAGCAGAAATAACTAGACTATAAAGGAAGGCCAAGTCTATTGTGTACTAGAAGATATTGCCACCTCATTCATTTAAAATTTGACCTTTGTAGCAAAGACATGAAAATAAGCCTCAAGAAAACTTAAAAGAATGTGTACTGGGAAAATGACTCAGTGTATAAGCATTCTTGCCCTGTAAGGAAGAGGAGCAGAAGCCAGGTAAGTCTATATGTGCCTATAATCCCAGCATTAGCAGGCAGAAATTACAGATACAAAGAGCTTGCTGGCCTGCCAGCCTACCTAAAATGATGAGGGTTCAATGAGAGACCCTACTTTGATACAATAAGGCAAAGGGCAATGGAAGAAGACATCCAACATTTGCTTTGGCCCTTATATGAGTACACATGAGCATGTGTGTGTGTGCATGCACATACACACACACACACAGCTTTCATTTAAAAATGTAAAAAGCTTTGGGGAAAAGATGTATTAATAAAAGCTAAAGATATATGAAAAGGTATTTTAAAATAGTCTTTAAAAATTAGTTTGAACATAATTAACCCGATGTATTGACAAGGTTTCTCCCAGAAGATGTGGGTTATTAAATGAAAACCTCAGTTTCAGGTGTCAGATCGCTCCCTGTGTGTTATTATTGGTCAAGGAAGCCCCAGAGACCCCCAGATTAACTCATGATATTGCCACTGTTCTTGGTTGCCCACCAGAACCAAAGGATGAGATCCTATTGCTGAAGATACGCACGCTTTGGTTTCAAGCATAGAGAAATCAAGACAGGACTGATTTGGAAACTTTCTTCCTCCTGGCTAGCTTTCATGGTGTCTCCTTTGGGTTGGGAGAAGTTATCATTTGACTTACTCAATGGTGGACCCTGCATGCTAAAATATTGACCTTCTAGGCAAGATGTTCCTATGGGTTCAATAGTTGCATAACTGTTTTGGGGTAAACAATTCTTTTCTGGTTGGAGTTGAGACCTTCTCCATAGGAGGGATTTCATGCCCAGTACTATAAACCTTTTCATAAGCCTATGGCTTGAGAGATCATAGGCTCTGAGGGAAGAGGGAACCTATTATTGCTATTTTTCTAAATAGACATGCTATCAAACTGTCTTATAAACATTTATGTTTAATCCTACAAATTAATGGGTATCTCAACCTTTGTCAGAGAACCATTTTCTTTTCAAAGTAAAGATCTATATTAAAGGCTTAACAAGCATTACAGCAAAGAGGACCGAAAGAATGTAAGAGCTGGGAGATGGGAAGACGTACTTTGAAATGATGACTTCAGAGCATGCTATGGTCATTGTGCTTATCAACTTATAGCAACTATGGCTACCTGCACAAGACCCACACAACATCAAGTGAAGAAGCCCACAATAGATGGGACAGGGGTTCATAGGGCTCCATCCATAGCTGAAGAGCTTTTGGCAATTGATGGCTTCTGAGAAAGGAGAATTTGTTTTTCTTGAGGGATGTGGCTACTGGCAGATCCATGGTCATGCAGCAGCAATAATTGTACTTGGTGAGTTGCTGGGTAAAAGACGGCATGAAGGTGGGGAAACACGTGTTGGGGTATATCACTGAAGAATAGGAGGGAGAACTGAGAGTAAATATGATCAAGATATTATGTATATACATATATACATAAAATTGTCAAGGGATAAATGTAGAGAGAATATCTTATGTATTATATGAATGTAACACCTATCAATAAAAAAAAATCTATGGATTATAGGAATAAAAGTTGGGACATCCAGTAGGCAGAAATGATTCTGGGACAGAACCAGGTGATAGAGATTTGTTTGGGAAGATGTGAAGAGAACAGACATATGGTACCTGAGCAGAGGTAACCAGGAACATGGCAGAATGTAGATTAGTATAAATAGGTTATTTTAAGTTATGAGCTAGTCAGAAAAGAGCCTAGCTATATGACCTAGGTATTTGTAGAAATATTTTTGAGTCTCATGAATCATTACTTCAGGAGCTTGGGGCCATCAGGAAAAAACACACATTTTTACAAATAATTTTTTTAAAAGTGTTTTAACCTTGGAAAATAGACTGAAAGTAGTACATGAGCCAGCATGGTGATGACTGTTAAAAGCATGTTTATAAGAATCAAGTAGGAAATTGCAGGGTCACAGTTCTTCCTACTGTTTTACAAATTAATGGTAGTAAATTACTATAATGTAAACAACTTATGGACCTAAGGAAATAAGAGAGAAAGACTAGAACCCAGAGAAGTTTAAAATGATGTAAGGTGAATCTAAAGGTTAGATCTGAGTAAGTCATCTTCCCTCTGGAATATATTTCAATACTTTGAGTGTGTAATGTCTTTCAAGGATTCAAAATTAATGGATCAGATGAATGATACTGGCTTCTACTCTCTCTCTTACTGAAGATTGAAGAATATGCAAGAAATAGGCATCCAACAGCTATATTTTGGACCTAGTTATGCTCCTTAATAGTTTACAGTTTCCTGGAGTTCTCACCATTTTCTCTGCCTCATTTTTCATCTTCCTTTGTTGTTACCTGGGGCTATTTTGCTTATGCTTTCCCAAACAAATGACAATTTAAGGTGTCTCTGGCTTCTGTCTGTCCAATATACTCTCTCTTCCTTGAGTGTCATCTAGAAGCCACTGCTCAGCTGCTTGCTCTTTGTCTTTGCAGTGTGGCTGAGCTGACAGCCCAGTACACCTCTGAAAGAGGCAGAGAACGCAGGTGGTAAGTCAGGGGGTTCTAACCCCTTCCTACTGGGCCATGCTGAAATCTTCAGACTTTGATTGTATGCTTTGGGAATGAATTCTGTTTCTTCAGTATTTGATACTTGGAAGATGTATGCTTGAAATCTCTATGGACATCATGATATCCAATCAAGACCTTGGAAATCGTGGTGCTCTCATCACTGTAATCATCCTGACATCTCCCTATCCCACATCACGGGATAAATGCTGATTTGGTTAAAATTAGGACTTATATCTATATCTATTCATATGTGTGTTGGAGAATGGGTTAGAAATTCCTGCTGGCTCTTAGACATCTAAATGTCAGTCTTTAAGTACTTTCCCTTCATATAACTGCATCCTGTGATTTACAGCTTTGAAAGAAAAGAATGTTGCTTGTTGCACAGCCTCCATTCTGCAATGCAAGAGAATTCTAAATCAAGAGGAGAGGGAAACTTTATCTAAGTATCTATGGCTATCAATTCAATTGTAAAGGCTAACATGGCTATGTACAGGGAATGCATTTATGAGAAGGCTACCATTGTATACCTTTTACTTATTTTTAAGACAAAAGTTTAAATGGCACCTAAATTTACAAAGTTAGTAAAGTAAGAAAAAGAAATGAAAATTCAGATGCTAATAGTCACTGACTTCTTTCTGCTTTTGTTGTAAATGTGATGATTATATTTATAAATCGCTCAAGTACCTATTATTATAAAACTTTTACCAAAAGTGAGAGGTTTAAAACAGCAATCATTTTTTCTGTGGGCAAGGAGTATGGGCTGACTCCTTTGTATGCTTCTCTGGACTGGGTTCAGTAATGTGTCTACAGCAAGCTGGCATGTAGGCTGAACAGAAAGTATGCCAAGGCTTAGGGCAGCACACACTTCGCTGGGCTTTGTTGGTCATATCTAACTGTAATGAGGACATTGGAATCAGGATTCTCTAAGAAAATTCTATGGTGGGCTTAAAAATGAGCCACCCCCTAGAACCCCTGCTCAGATGTTGCCCATGATAACTCATTGGTGAACTGAAGACCCTAGTAAGGGAAACAGGGGCTGTTTCAGTCTTGAGCTTGATGGCTGACTCTTCGACCCTTCCCCATACATGCCAGGGAGTAACAGCCTGGCTAGATCACGGGGGAGGACATTGCAGCCAGCCCGGAGGAGACAAGATGATCTGGAGTCAGATGGAAGGGGAGGAGATCCTCCCCCCCCCCCCCCGTTGGTGGACTTGGAGGGGGCGGGGAGGAGATGAGGGAGGGTTGGGGAGGGTGGGAGGGAGTGAGGGAGGGGGCTACGTATGGGATGCAAAAAACCTAACCTGTGATTGATATAAAAATAAATAAATTTATTAAAAAAAATGAGCCACCCCACAAGATCTCTGAGATCAGGAGAAATGCTATGACATCTATGAAGGGTAACATCCACCACCACACCCAGGATGCAAAAAAATCTTTGGTTGCTTGAATTTCTGACATAAAATTAAAGTCAATATTGCATAGTAACCTTTTTATTTTACAAATAAAATGTAAACAGAAACAACAAAGAATGAATGTTATGCTGTGATAGGTTCAGTGACAGAATTTAGTTCATAGTTTATTCTCAATAATCAGAAGTGAAATATAGTTTAGATTAAACTAACAAACCCATAGAGTACATAAACAAAGAAACCAGAGTTCTATCCTACTCAAGTCTTCCCTACTTCTACTTGGGACTTATTTAAATGCTACTAAAAATTTGTGTTTGTGTGTGAGTGTGTGTGTGTGTGTGTGTGTGTGTGTGCATCACATTTATAAATAGACTGAGTAGAATACTACCTAGATGGGTAAAGAGGCAACAGACAATAATGAGATTATAAAAAGCAAGATTCTTAACAAAAAGAAAAGAAAGAAAGATTCTATGAGTGAGGAACATAGTAGAGGCAGATACATTATAGCTGTTTTCAAACACCTTCTTCCTGGGACAAATAAAACTGGTATTTATGAAATTGTTGAATAAAAATGCCAGAAGACAACCTGACTGCAGTCTGGAAGCAGGGCTTTCTTTCCTTGGAAAAGATTTATGTTTCAGTGCAGATTTAAGCCAATGATCTGGGGGACCACAGGTCTCCACAGACCTCTCATGCTTTTGCATGCGGGCAGAGTCATTGATATCTTAATCATAATTTAATTTTATTAAGGTACATTGGTATGAATCAAAGAGAGAGTTATGTTACAAAGATAGGTACCTGTTTGTACGTAGTTGTCTATAGAAAAACAATGGGTCACATGGGCAAACACTGAGATGCCATGAGGCTGAGAAGTGCAAGAGCAGCTAAATACCCTCACTGCGGTTTCACAGGAAAAAGAGCAAGGCTGTGAAGAGATCGCTAGCGCTGATTAGCTAATTAAAGTTAAACTCATGTAAGCAGTAAGGTGATTCTCTCACTAATTATTTACCTAACATCTGACTTCAGGTTATTAAAGCATCAAGTTACAGAAACTTTATAACACCTGGTTAACTCACATAGCTTTTGCTCGGAATCATCTTTTTTTCAGTTTGTATAGAAACCGGTGTTGGAAGCTGGATATTTTTCCCTCTTTCAGAAGTTATAGTTTTGGTTTTTTGTCCAGGATGATGACGTGATGCTCCCTTTCATAGCTGATGGCACACAAAGTTGCTGCCCATTAAAAATACTGGAGTTCCTAAGTTGGGGATTCCCCTCTCAATGCATCCTTTGCACAGGCCGTAGCCTCACTATTGTGTTGTTCAGTGAGGGGTAAGGCTGAAGGAACCAGAGCAAATGCTGACAGCTTCCAGCCACTTCTATTTCCTTGAATAATAAATTTTTCCTTTTCCCATATTACCTGTCAGGATCCAAGAAATGATATCCTTGTTGGCATAAAGAAAATCTGAGATCCTTGCCAGTATATATTGAGACCAGGAATCCGGGTTTTAAAATCTGGAGATAATGTCATAGTGAATACAAGGTATTCTAGTGGTGAGAATTTCAGTGTCTGGTAGTATACTATGGAGGTGATGAAAAGGGGCAGGGACCCAGAGGCAAGAATGGAAGCAGAGGCCATGGAGGAACACTGCTTACTGGCTTGCTTCCTGTGGCTTGCTCAGCTGTCTTTCCCCAGGCCACATGCCTACCGATGGCAAAATGAAGTGGGCCCTCTTACTTCAGAGAGCAATTAAGAAATAATGACTCGGGTTGGAGAGATGGCTCTCTGGATAAAAGCACCGGCTGCTCTTCCGGAGGATCCAGGATTAGTTCCCGGCACCTACGCGGCAGCTCAACTCTCTCTAACTCCAGTTTCAGAGGATCGGATGACTTCTTCTGTCCCTCATGGGTGCTGCATACATATGGTACACAGACATGAAAGCAGGCAAAACACCCACAGATGTGAAGAAATAAAATAAAAACTATTTTTAAAAAAGAAATAAGTGTCATAGACATTGCCACGACTGAACCTGATCTGGATAGTTTTTAAGTTAAGGGTCCCTCTTCCCAGGTGGCTCTAGATTTTTGTCAAGTTGACAGCACAGGCTAACCATCACAAGAAGGTAGGATGTCTAACACAGCATTAGGACAGTTCCACTCAGCCCCCATTATAGCCAGTTCTGGTTCAAGTAGAAAAGATTTTTTGCAGTGAATTCTGTTAACTCAAACTTCCACTGAATAAAGGCATTCTGTTTTGGAAATAGAGCTAAGCTGTGCTGTGTTTGAATACATACGATAATTAGTTGTACTGCACCAGGCTCCTTTTATTTTATATTATACTATAACAAAGCATCTAAAAACTTATCTACAAATACCTATTAATTTTTATGTCAACACTGTATTATGTTTGTTTTCTATGAGATTTTCTCATTGATGTGGTTGAAAGAGTGAAAATACAATGTAAATATATTTTAAGTATCAATCCTTTCTAGTTATACCGATTAAGAGAACCATTTATTTCCCTGAAATGTCCACAGCTTTGGCACAACTAAGAGTATTTGTGGAAGCACTTTTAAAAAAAATGTTCATACAGTTATTTTTAAAAATTGATGGATATAAAACATGACATGTACCTGAGAACTCACTAGTGTATTGGTTCATATGTGTTGTGCACACATGTTGAAGTTGGATTTGCTATGTGGGTTCTGGAGATGCTGTAGAACAGATGAGAGAGACCTGCAGTGAACACAACCTGTTCACTAGTTCTGCTTCTTATGTGTGTGGCCTTAGGGCTGAAGTACAGACTGGTGCTTCCTACAATGTTGCTCTCTGGTAAAAGCGGCCCTAGTGAAACTCTCAGAGTAAAATGAGAACAAGAAGAGTCCAACCCTTTTCACAGACAAGGAGACAGTACAGGCCAAACTTGGTGCCTAAAATTAGAACCCTTTAGTTTATGACGCTGCATAGTACACCAAAAAGGAAACACATTTACTTAGTTGGAACTAGGGTAGAAAATCTGATTTTGTTTTTTTATATAACTTTACTGTTGCCTTGAATATATGCAAGATTTATTCCCTTTTTCACTTTTTTTTGCATTTTGAGCTAACTATCCACATTTTCTGCACTTTATGTTTAAAATACCCTCTTCCTCTTGTCACCATTAGGCTGATATTTTGTGGAATTGAAATGATTTTTTTTTTAAAGACATCCACATCACTTCATTATTACAACCTTATTCACCAAATGATATTTACTCTCTTCCTTTCTATTATTGATGAATTAACGATTTCTTAGTCAAAGACAATCCTCCTGCCAGGATACTTACACTTAATATTGATTATCAGTTTGAGTGGATTGGGAATCACCGTAAAAACTTACCAAGAAGTATGTCTGTGATGGAGTCTCCAGGAAGGCTTAACTAGGAAGATGGGCATTATTGTCTCTTGGGCTGGGATCCCAGACTGCATGAAAAGAGAAAGCTGACGTGAGCACCAGCAGTCACCCATGCCTGCTTCCTGGCAGAGGACTTCATGTGGCCAGCCCTTGTGTTATTCCCCCTCTGAGGGACCACACCTTCCAACTGTCAGATGGAGTGAACGTTCCTTCCTTTAGTTGCTTTTGTCAAGTACTTCATTATAGGAATAAGAAGAATAACTAAGACATACAGAAAACACTACCTCCTCTCTTCAACTCTAGAATGTTTCTTCAGTAATCCTCTCCATCTTGCATGGTAATTTTTCCGTATTTAGTAAATTTTCTAATAAATATAGGAATATGTGATTATTTTCCAACTAAATGTTTATGAGTTAGAGAAAACAATGTTAAAAGATATTAATTCTTCAGCAAGGCTCTATAAATTTATAAATTTAAACCAATAATCAATTTAGTAATATAAATTATCTATACTGTGCAAATTATGGACAATTCTGGAAAAATAGACAGCATAGTATCTGTGTTTAAAAAGTGAAAAATTGCTTCTCAAATTTGATGAAATTACATAGGACTAGGAGTGGTTTCAAGGAAAATGAAATAGAAGATTATACTATATAATATTAAATTCTATTGGAGGGTGGAGAGATGTCGGAGTCAATTAAGTGTGTGCTATGCAAGCATGCAAACCTGAGTTTGGCTCCCTGGTACTCATGCAAAAAGGTCGAGTGCAGTGATACACACCTCTAGCCACACTGGAGAACGTACGATGGGCAGGCAGAACTCACGGGCCAGCCAGTCTAGATGAATTAGTCAGCTCCAGACTTAAGGACAAACTCTGTCTCAAAGGTAAATTGGAGAGTACTTGAGGAAGACATTTCACCTTAAACTCCTTCCTCCTTTCTTAAGGGTTACTCCTGCAGCGTAACTCCTGCAGCGTAACTCCTCGGCTCTTCTGTTTTGTTTCTTAGTTCAAGAACCAGATGCAGAGTCAGCACAGATGAGCCTCCTCTACAAGTGCCTAAGAGGAGAACTGGGGATCTGTGGTGAGGAAAGTTGGAACTTCCTGAAGGGTTTCTGTGTTTCCAACCATGGACCAGTTTGTACCGCAACAGCTAGAACCACTGTATCTAAAATGTTTCCTGTCATTGTTACTTTTTAACTCAAAAATTTTCAACCATTCTTCAACTAATTTTAAGTAAAACCTGATAGTCTTAACTACTATTCATGGGGCATCCAGAATCATCTTCTATTACATTTTAGAAATATAATTTACTATTGTTTCTCTCTGCCTCTCTCTCCCTCTCTCTGTATGTGCCTGTCTGTCTGTCTGCCTATTCATGCTTGTGTGTAGGCCAGAGATCAATGTTTTCTAACTTTCCCTTTTGCTCTCCACCTTATATTCACATCCAGGTCTCTCTGAACGATTTGGATGGTTCTGACTGAGCGGCAAGTCCCCTGTTGTTCTGCCTCTCTCCATTGCTAAGGTTACACATTGATGCTGTCACACCTAGCTCTATGAGGGTGCTAGAAATCCAAAGTCAGGTTCCCAATGAGCCATCTTCCCAGCCAGCTGTTCTTAATTCAGAAGTCATTTCTCTAGCAAGACATTCTCCTCAATCAAAAAGTTCAGCCCCCATTGTCATTATTTATAGTCATTCCTTTCACCCCTCCTTTGTACTATTTATATCAGTTTATACATGTATTTGGAGTAATATTTTATTATGAATCTTCCCTGCTCACATGGAACTGTAACCTCTATAGTATGTATTGGTTTTCTTTATTTCTTTGTTTTCAGTGTTGTCCTACTATGCTTACACCATAGAGAGTGAGAGCTAGCTCCTCCATAGTGAATGCTTATTTGTCCTTGAATGAACACCATGGTTTATAACTAATGTTATTTCCTTGAGAATATTCAAAACAACCAATAAACTGATTAACAGAATTATCCACAGTGAGAAATTACAAAACATAATAAATGCATTAAGCACAATAAAAATCTAATAGTTAAAAAAAAAAA
>CM053767.1:15517150-15530127 GCA_028658305.1 Pachyuromys duprasi
AAATACACCAGACTTCAAGTAAAATGGTATATGACAAATATGATAATTTTCCAAGATTCATTTATATATTTACCTAACTACAAAACCCCCTCAAATGCTTTCTCCTTGGAAAATTAAAAATATTTCTAAAGTTTATTTAGAAACATAGCTAAGAATATTTTGGAGTAAAAGAGTAAAAATAACAACAAAAGAGCAGAGGTAAGTCTAGCATAGTGGCATACGTGGGAAGTCCCTACCCTTGGAGGTTGAAGCTGGAGAATTAAGAGTTGAAAGTTATTCTTAGCTACCTCAAGGTTTGAGGCAAGGCTTGTCTCTAAACAAAAGAATAATAAAATAAGTAGATGATATACTTTATTAAATATTCAAATTCTATACAAAAATTAATTAGATCAGTGTGTTCATAGAAGTAAATTTAAATATTACAAGCACAAAGTGAATGCAAGGATGCTATTAAGTGATATAAATGCATTTTTATAAACTGAAGTAAAACGGTCATTAAAGAAGGATTGAAAAAAGTTATTTTATAAATCTACAAAATTATTGAGAGCATAAATAGACAAAACAAACATTTCCTCTATATCTGGGATGGTCATCTTGGAAGCTTGAACATTACATATCTAAATGAAATTCAGGACTGCCTTAGTTACGGGCATTGTTCACATGAACGGAGATAAAGTTTAGCCATGAAAAAAATGTCATTTTGGGTATTCATGTTACCCTTCCATGGTCACATACTTCAGAGTCACATTTCACTTATAGGTATCCAAAAGGATATTAACATAAGTGCAACTTGAAGAATTTTTCTCTGATTAGTACCTTTACCTCTTAGAATACTCATTGTGTGTGTGTAATTCAAAAGTAGACTATCTCACCAACATCACATTTATCTCTTAGAAAGATAAATATACACATTTACATGTGTTTCTGAATAGTATTATTAGACACTATCTGATGGAAATTACTACCAATTTGTATGCTGCTAATGTAAAAGGAGCAATTTAAAATTGAAAGCAGTGGAAAATTGGAATAATTTAATTAAAAATAACAGAAAAGATGAGTTCCAATAGTTTGCCTCTAACTATTATAAACAGCTAAACTTTTACATTAATCTATTATACTAGTTAGTGCCAACTGTCAACTTGGCAGGTCTAGAATAATCTGAGGGAGCTTCTGTTGCAAGGTTGTCTTCCTGCCCACTGTGGATGGCACCTTCCCTAGGCAGACAGCCTGGGCTGTAAAAGAAAGATAGCCCAGCATTAGCCTGTGGCCACACCAGCAAGCAGCACTCATCCATGGACTCTGCTTCAGGCTCCTTCTTAAATTCCTGCCCTGATTTTCCTCAGTTGGGCACAGGTGGATTGTGTCTGGGAAGTGTAAACTGAAATAAACCTTTTTCCGGCCCTAAATTGTTTATCACAGAAAAGCCATCTAGAATGTCTGTAATCTTAGCACTTAGGAAGCTGAGGCAGGAGGATTGTGAGTTTGAGATCAGCCTGGGCTACATAGTGAGGCTTTGTCTCAAACTAAACAAGCAATTCCTCAATATATCCAAATCATACAGCATCACTTACTACTCTGTTTTAAATCCGTTTTCCCACTAAATTTGCCTTGACCATAGAAATCTGACCATTTAATTATCAAGTTCTACTCAGCCTTCACATATGATTCTTTCAATAGAATTTTTAATTTAAAATAATCAGGAGAAAAATAAAAATGAGAGTTTTACCTTACCCCTAACTGGACTAAGTCATCTATCTGATAATGAGCACTAAGGTAAAAATGAAACTGCTCTTCCACCACAGTCAACAAGCTTCTAAGAATAAAAACAGAAAACTGCAGATCCATGCTTTGATAATTCCTTTGATTTGTAGCCTGTCTCCACAGAGACCATAAATACCTCCACTTCACCATCATCATTGCTGGTACCAGGCTTTTATCTCTGTGGCAAATGCTAACCCATCGCACCATAGTTAGCTAAATATTGTTTGTTTTAGGAACAAAGCGCAGAGGACAAATATGCCAATGTGGTTTCCCCCGCTCAGGGAGGCAAGAGGATGGACCCCAACGGCTGCTTCTCAGCGCCTCAGCCCCCGTTGGGAGGCAGCGTGGGCTTCAAAGGGTGCTGGCTTCCAGGAGGCGATCCTTTGGCTCCAGCTGGCACAGAGGAGGCAGGAACAAACGGGTACAATTAACCTGGATGTTACAGATTTTAGACCCCAGGCAAGGAGAAAGCTGGAAAGACAACTGCGGCACCATGAGTTAATTACGAATAAACGGCTCCTAAGGAGGCAGAGCCTGCTCTGCTAAAGAGCCGCTGCAAACGGACTGTTCCTGGTTAGGATTTCTGCTGATTCCAGGAAACTAAAAACGGGATGGATGTCATCTCAAGAACAATCAAGACTGTGAGCAACTCCCTCTACCTGAAGCTGACCAATATAAGTCAAAGAAATCCCCCTTCAGATCTGAAATACTAGAAGGAGTGTGACTGATCAATCAGAGAATGCGAGGCTCAGGTAGACAGAGCAATTGATAATGCGGGTGCCCCCCAAGCATGAGCATCTGTGTTCCCATGCCAGCATGCACAGACAAGGCTGCTGCTGTGGGTGGCCGGAATTGCAGTTCCAGCGGTGGGGAGGCATAGATGAGTGGGTCCCTTGTACTCGCTGGCCAGCTACCCTAATTGAAGAGTCCCACTTCCCAGCAAAAGACTGTCTTCAGAACACAAGGTAGAGGGTCCTCAGGAACCCTGAAGCTGTCCTCTGACCTCCACATGCTCACACATGCACATACCAGAGACAGAAACACACAGAGCTCTAATTGGCTTCAGTTGTTAACTAGATCCAACCTAGAGTCACCTGGCCACGTCCCTGAGGGGTTGTCTTGATGGGTGATCAATGTGGAAGGGCCCCGCCCACTGTGGGAAGTACTATACCTAGGCAGGAGGACCGGGCTGTATAAAATGCTAGTTGAACATAAGTTAGAGAGCGAACCAGAGAGAGAGTCAGCAAGCAGTGTGCCTCTGTAGTTCTTGCCCTGACTTCTCTGGATAAGGTGTTACGATGTGAAGCCAAATAAGTCTTTTCCTTCCCTGGCTGCTTTTGGTAGGGTGTTTTAACACAACAAAACAAAACTAGAAGGAAGGGTGAATTTACACTATTTAAATTTTAAAATTCATCAGTCATGGCCCATTAGAATGATCTCATAGTGCACCAACGGGCATGATCTCCAGTTACTAAAGAACAAGAAGCAAAAGAAGGAGAAGAAGAATAAGAAGAACAAAAATGGGAAGAACAAGAAGAGCAAGAACAGCAACAATGACAAAAAGAAGCAGAAGAAAAAGAAGAAGAAGAAGAAGAAGAAGAAGAAGAAGAAGAAGAAGAAGAAGAAGAAGAAGAAGAAGAAGAAGAAGAAGAAAAACAACTCATTTTTGGGCCGGAGAGATGGCTCAGCAAATTGACGCACATGCTGCCAGACATGACAATCTGATTCACTGCTGAAGACCAACTTAAGTGGAGGGAAAGAGTCAACTCTCACTGATTATTTTTCTGACTTCCACATGTGCACCATGGCACACCCACACACATGTACAATGAATATAATGAATGTAACTTTTAATATTGGTCTTATGGGAAACTGTTTATGGGTGGGAAAAGATCCAGTCTGGTCCATGGGGCCTATGAGCAACCCAGATGCATAATTCTTTAAGGCAGTGTGCCTGAGAAACAGAGAGCAAAAGGTTGCATGGTCACTGAGTAGAGAAAGCTCTATTTCTGCACTAGCATTGGGTTTCACAGAGTTAAAATCTGAGAATTAGCAGTGTGGGTTCTTCTAATACTGTTGCCCATTTTCACTCCCTATCAGCCTATTAGTGAGATGGAGACAGGTTGTCAGTTTCTATGACTATCAGTGAAACAAGGGACAGGGGCATAGGACAAAGAAAGTAGACAAGTATAAATCAAATCCCTGCTGTGCCATTTCCCAGAGTTGTTGGTAGTTCATTTAAATGTTCTTTTAGATATTTCTCATCAGAATTCATTGTGGGACTAAGAACTTAGAGTATGATATGGGACTCAAGATGAAAAAAAAATAAACAGATTTTTAAAACCTCAACATAAAACCAGACACACCAAACAGGTCAGAAGAAAAAGTGGGGAAGAGACTTGATCTCATTAGCACAGGAGACAACTTCCTGAAAAGAACACCAACAGCACAGGCTCTAAGATCAACAATGAATAAAAGGGACCTCATGAAACTGAAAAGTTTCTGTAAAGCAAAGGACACTGTCATCAAAACAAAACGACAGCCTACAGATTGGGAGAGGATCTTTACCAATCCTGTATCTGACAGAGGGCTAATATCCAGAATATATAAAGAACTCAAGAAGTTAAAAAGCAACAAATCGAGTAATCCAACTAAAAATGGGGTACAGAGCTAAACAGATAATTCTCAGTAGAGAAATATTAAATGACAGAGAAACACTTAAAGAAATGCTCAACCTCATTAGTCATTAGTGCACCAACGGGCATGATCTCCAGTTACTAAAGAACAAGAAGCAAAAGAAGGAGAAGAAGAATAAGAAGAACAAAAATAGGAAGAACAAGAAGAGCAAGAACAGCAACAATGCAAATCAAAACAACCCTGAGATTACACCTTACACCATCAGAATGGCTAAGATCAAAAACTCAAGTGACAACACGTGCTAGAGAGGATGTGGGGAAAGTGGAACCCTCCTCCATTGCTGGTGAGAATGTAAACTTGTACAACCACTTTGGAAATCAATCTGACACTTTCTCAGACAATTAGGAATAGTGATTCCTCAAGATCCAGTTATACCACTCCTAGGCATATATCCAAAAGATGCTCAAGTACACAACAAGGACATTTGCTCAACCATGTTCCTAGCAGTTTTATTCATAATAGCCAGAATCTGGAAACAACCCAGATGTCCCTCAGCAGAGGAGAGGATACAGAAATTGTGCACATTTACACACTGGAATACTACTCAGCAATTAAAAACAAGGAAATTATGAAATTTGCAGGCAAATGGTGGGAACTAGAATAGATCATCCTGACTGAGGTATCCCAAAAGCAGAAAAACACATATGGTATATACTCACTTATAAGTGGATATTAGACCTATAAGATAGGATAAACATACTAAAATCTATACACCTAAAGAAGCTAATCAAGAAGGAGGACCCTGGGTAAGATGCCTAATCCCCATTCAGAAAGATAAATGGGATGGGCATTGGAAGAAGAAAACAAGGAACAGGACAGGAGCCTACCACAGAGGGTCTCTGAAAGACTCTATGCAACAGGGTATTAAAGCAGATGCTGAGAAACATTTAAAAATATTAAAAATTGGCATTCTGGAGCAAAAGACATTACGCTGCTGTTTTCCTCCTTTGCCGTGGAAAAGCTTTCAGGAACCTCACAGCTTCCCAGGTCTAGGGTCCATTCACTAAAATACACGCTCACTGGGAATTTAATGACACCGCAACCCAGTGAAGGAAATGAATCTGACAACTAGATTTGCAGAAAGTGTCTCCTCCTGTGAGCCTTCCTCTCTCATCCCAGATGTTAGCTTCTTTTAGAAAAGGCCTTCAGAAAGAAGTGCCACAGGAACCGAATAATAAAATCTGAACATGAATTACATGTCTCAGCTGTAAAATGAGCATAACACATTGGCATGACGGTGTCTGTGCAGAGGCAGAAGTCATGAGTGGGTATGCTGCACCTGCTGGTGAGGATATTACTCTAGCCTTTCTGGTCTGGTTAGTGTGGGATCCTCTGCCCTTTGCTTCTACTGAAACTGTACAAGTGTGCCTCTCCTTTGCAAAAGATTTTAGACCTGTGCATGATCAGCTGCTTCACCAGTCTTCACTGTTAGAAAACCAGAAAGAAAGAAAACCAGTCTTCACAATTAGAAAATAATTTATTATGCTTATCCACAGCATCCTCTGCAGCCTGATGACACATTAGTTACTTTACTAACCCTTTCACTGAGAACCCCAGCTAACCCTGAGCTCCCAGCTGTCCTCCTTTTATTCTCTGATATAGTCTTTTATTTCCACCTCCATCCACTGCTGAGAGGCAGGCCCTTTGGCATCTCTGAAGTGGGGTCAGTTGTTTCTGCATATGCCTGTAAGGTTTTTCTCCTCTTTCTTCACCTTCGATTTAGCTAGGTGTTCATTATGTCTTGCCTGTGCAATCAAAACAGTGGTCAATAGTCAACAAGCCTGCCTTCCCTTGCTTAAGGCCTTTTATCCCCAAACTTTCAATGAATAGTCAAAACCCTGATTTAAAATCATTGATAGTGCTTAAAGAAAGAGAAAAAAATTCAAATAGAGACCTCACTGTCTTAGAATTCATCTTACTGATATCTTCTTAAGAGATGTCTGCCTGCAGTCAGGATATGGGGACTAGCCTGAAATGTGCTCTAAGACATAGATACTGAGATATCTGAAAAAAATTAAATAAAACGACTAAATGTTTAACAACAGGCAGAACAAGACTGTGATCTTGTGACAGAAAAGAACAAAAGGGAAGTGAGTCTTGTGATTTTCCCCAGATACACAATCATAAAAGCAGAGAGAAACACACACATCTACAGGGGATACAGTGCTTGGTGCATTGTGTGCATATGTGTGTATGTGCGTACATGTGTGTATGTATGTGTGTGTGCAAGCAAACATGTGTATGTGTGTACTGTGTGTGTGTGTACGTGTGTGTGAACGTGTGTGTGGATGTGGATGTGAGTATGTATATGTGTATTGCTAGAGCATGGACCTAAGGCCTTGTCCATGCAAGTACTCTATCATTGAGCCAAATCTCCAGCACTTTTTAAATAGTATGTCACTAAGTTACCCTGTCCTGAATAATCTCTTTAAAAAAGAGTTGATTCCAAAGCAAAAATAATATCATGGAGTTTATGACACATACAGCAAATACTAACAAAAAGGAGAAGAGGAAAAAGGAGGAGGATAAGGAACATGAGGAGGAGAAACTAAAATGCACTTTCTAAAAGCTTTCACCATCCTTGGTCATCAGGGAAATGTAAACCAAAACTACTTTGAGATTTTGTCTTATAGCGGTTCCAGCAGCCAAGGTCAATAAAACAAACGCCAGCTCATACCAGCAACGATGTGGAATAAGGAGAACACTCATCCATTGCTGGTGGGAGTGCAAACTTGTGCAGCCGCTATGAAAATCAGTGTGGTAGTCTCTCCGGAAGATGGCAATGTATTTATTTCAAGGTCCAGGTTTACCTCTCCTGGGCATGAACCCGAAAGACTCTACATGTTACTACAAAGACACTTGCTTACCTATATCCATTGATGATCTATTCATACTAGCCAGAAATTGGAAACAGCACAGATGTCTATCAACGGAAGAATGGCTAAAGAAAATGTGGTGCCTTTATACCATGTAATATTACTCAGTTGTTAAAAACATAAAATGAAATTCTCAGGTAAATGGATGGAGCTAGAAAAAAAAATCATCCCAAGTGAGGTAATAGAGATCCAGAAAGACAGCTATGGTATGTACTCACTATATGTCGGTGTTAGCTGTTTAGTCTTTGTCCTTGTTACCACAGATGTCATATAGTAAGGGCCTATAGGGAAGGATAGACCTTCCCAGGAAAAGGAAATAGAACATATAGTGATGATGGATATAGGGAGGATCAAACAGAGAGAAGAAGAGGAAGGGGAGAGGGGAGTTTGGGGAAGACAGCTAAAACTCAGGGCCATTTGAAGAGTTATATGGAAAACTAATACAGTAGAAGCTTCTTAAATTTACACACACACACACACACACACACACACACACAGTTCCACATAGATTATCTCCTATCACCAAATGAAGCCTGCCGTACAAAGAACAGGTTACATCGAATTGAGTTCTTGGCCAAAGGGGTCCCACGGACTCCAACAAAGAGCACACACTACTGGTAAGTCTGTTGGTTTCCTGTTGCCCTGTGGGCATCCCCAGAAAAGGGCTATTAGGGCTCACAGTCTGGGGCAGTTCCGCTGATGTGACTACTGAAGCAGTTGGACCAAGAGTATGTGACTTGATGTTGGAAAATCCGCCCCCGAGACGAACAACCAATGGCAGGAGCGGAGATGGTGTGGAGCAACCTGATTGGTCGACCAAAGCTTTATACTGTTAACACCTGCTCACCCTTGGTTTGCTTTGACCGGACTTCTGGTGTCTGTGTGATGACTCCATACCTCGCACCCGCCACGGCCTGAACCCCCTGTCCTCACCCACAGGCTGGACCCTTAGGGGGAGGGCCAACACTGCTCCAGGCCTGCTTTTACCACTAGGATATCCAGGCATGCTGGGCCCTGGCCTGAACTGGAGGAAGGAAAGCTTAGCCAGGGTGGGCGGGGTACAGGTGGGATCTCTGTCAGCTTGAGTGTGGGAAACACAACTTCTCTGCAGACAGTTTTCAGTGAAATAGCTCCCTTTGTTGGCGGTGGTGGTGGTGGGGAACGAAGACTATATAAACCTTGGGGAGGGGATAGGGATTTTCAGAGTGAGTGCCCGTCATTGGCTGGGCAAGGTGCTGGGAATGCTTCATTTACCTGAGAGGAATTCCAGGTGCTTGCTGGCCATGTCCTTATGAGGAGAGAGGAAGTTTAACCTGAAACCTGGCCACCAGGCTATGTCATCACCTCAAGGGTAGCAGAGGAGGGGGCCCTAAGGCCCAGGGCAGGAAGGGAAAAGTTCTGTGCCTTCCGGTTTCTTTCTCAACCGCACTCTTGCTCTGGGCCAGCTCCCCCAGGTGCACAGCTTGTCAGCCCCACAGTTTTTCTCCACAAACTGATGGCAAATAAGGTTCTATTGCTGAAGACAATTTCCGACCACCTACACAACTCATTAAACATGAAGAAGTTAAGCTGGTGCTTACACAGAGCCCTCACCCCTACTGGCTAGTGTTCATGGCATAAGAAGGTACCCAGCATAGTATCAAAGAAAAAATGGAAACACCAACCCCGTTAGAAACCCTGTGATCTGCAATGGTGACCAGCCTGCAAGATGTGCTTCTGCAATAGTGGTACAAAGCTTAAGGGAGTAACCAGCCAATGTCTGATTGCATTTAAAGGGCACTCCTAAGATGAAACCCATGTCTAGTACTGCGCACATGGCCAAGAATCTGAGGCTAGATAGGCCAGGGACCTACGGTAAAACCAAACACTACTATTCTGTTAAAAGACCATAGCAATAAAATCACTCCTAATAACATTTTGCTATACTCATAGATCAATGCATTGCTCAACTATTGTCAGAGAAGATTCCTCCTACAGTAGACAAGACCCGCAGCTAGATAAGGTGCAGAGAGTGAGAGACTGTAAAACACTCAGTCTTAAAAGGGATGTTTCCTTCAAACTGCTCCCCTTAGGCCTCAGGGAACTCTGCAGAAGAGGAAGCAGAAAGACTATAAGAGTCAGAAGGTGGAGGACATCAAGGAAATAAGACCTTCTAAAGACAGCAGGACTGATGAACATATCAGGCAACGTGCACAACATCTGCAGGGATCTAACCCAGTCCTAAGAGGGGAGTGGACACAGCCTCTATCCCCAATCTAGAAGCTATCTCAAACAGATCATCAGTCACAAAAATTAATTTTCTCCAGTGGAGTGTCACTGAGTATGCAAACCATTGTTGAGGACAGACCTCACGTATAGCAGTAGATGGCTAACACAAAACAAACTCAGCGGCATTTTAGGACATTTCTTGTATCATAGTGATTTGTCTGGGCATTGCTTTTATTTTTTTTCTTCTTGATCTTCTTATTCTTTTCTTCTTCTCCTTTTGTTTTTATTCTTTGTATATACATTATAGTTTCTAGTGTCGTTCTATTATGTGATTTCTATGTATGCAATTGTGTTTCATTTCTGTGTGGCTTTTTTGTGTCTTTTCTTTGGTGCTTTTTTTCTGTCAGTTTGTTTGTTTCATCCTATTCCAGTTTGTCTTATTTTAGCTTATTATTATTATTAGATATCTGTATTCTAATGAAAGGGAGAAAGGAAAGATGTGGATTGGGGTGGGCAAAGAAGGGGCTAGGAGAATTTAGAGGAGGAGAAGCTATAATCAGAATATATTGTATGAAAAAGACTATTCTCAATTGAAAAATAGAAAGAAGAAAATATTTCATTTACAACATTTGTTTTTGCCTGAAAAATATTATGTTAAGTAAAATAACCAGTCAGACAAAGACTATATAATTTTACTTACATGTGAAGTACAAAAATCTGAACTCATGGAAACAAAGAGTAAATGATGATTCCCAGAGTCCAGGATGGGAGGAGGGCTTGGGAAGATGTTTGTCAAGAACAAAAGCTTTAAATTACACAGAAGTGATGAGTTCAAGAGGTCGATTGTACATCATGAAAATTACAGCTAATTAAAATATATTGCATATTTAAAAATTGTCAGGAGGATGGATTTGGAGAAGTCACTAAGGAAGAAAAAGCAAGTTAATAAATATGTCACATTATTTATTTAGGCACTCCATAGTATTTATGTATACCAAGATTTTTACAGCTCATATGTATGCATGTATATATATGTGTGTGTGTCTTTGTGTGTGTATGTGTAGATAGCTATGTATATGTATATATGTGAATATATGTATATACATATCCTTACATTAAGAATACATAAAAACTTTAAAAGATAAGATTAGGAAGAACAGAAGCATATATGCTGAGATTAGACGGAGTAAATTTTAAAATAAAAGCATTAGAAAAGAGGAATGTCTCAGAATTGTGAAAAATGCCAATTCATTTGTAAAAAAACAGAAATCATAAATGGCTATAGTTTAACAGCAGAACTTTAAAAAGTATTAAGACAGATAATAGGAGAAATCAATAAATACATGAGTAGACGTGAAGATGTCATCAGTATTTCTGTCCTAGTAAATACAACAGTTAATCTTAATATCCAGCTTGTGATTCTGAATCACCATGGAAGAAGACCTTTGGACATGCTCTCGAGATTTCTAGTCTAGGTTAGTTTTGCTGGGAAGATCCTCCTAAACATAAGCAACACTGAATAAAGGAAAAAGTGAGCTGAGTACCAGCATTCATTTCTCTCTGCTTCAAGTTCCCACACCATACCATGACTTCCCCACCATGATGCCTGCAACCTAGAACACCAACTAAATTCACCCTTCTTTAGTTGCTTTTGTCTAATATTTAGTCTCAGAAATAAGAAAAGTGAGTGATATAGTAAATTATAGAAAATCCTGAGTAAATCAGTAAGTCTATAGAAGAATAATACTCCCAAGATCTCAAACAACTTAACCTTTACACTCTACTACTTATAACAGTAAAATAAATAATTTTTTTCTACATATAATAGCCACAGAGATAGACCAAATATTGGCCCTATAGAGAAATCTCAATAAATAATAAAGTATTAAAATATCTCAAAATATGCTCTGATTTAAATACTTTAGTGTAAGTAAATGAAATAAATATATTTCTAAATGTTCAAATATGTGGGAACTGAGCAAATGCCTAAATCTCCTGTGTTCGAAGAAGGAATCCCAAAGGAAGCTAGTAAATACACAACTGAATAATAATGAAAACATCAAAAGGTGACAGATGTAGATATAATGATGTGTGTAGGGTAATAGATGACTCTGCATGTGCAAATTAAGAGAAAAAAATGGTCAAAAAAGTTGCATAAGCTTGGAAGCTTCTAAAATAAAATTAAAGCCTGCTATGGTGCTGTAGGTCTTTAATCTCAGAACATGGGAGGTGGAGGTAAGAAATGAAAGCCATTTCAGCTACAAAAGAAATCCAAAGCCAACTCAGGCTACCAGGGACCTTGTCCCTCCAATAGACAAAGGAAAACAAGAAAGAATAAGTTGGACGTATGCATAGTTAAGTCACGAGCAAGACTTAACTAGTAGAAACGAAGAAACAGCAAACAGAAATGGTGAAGAAAGTCAAAAACACCAAGAGCTTCTTCTTTGAACTAATTAATAAAGTTGAAATAATGAAATATGCTTCTTAAAGGAAATACCCGAAATGACTAATTTCCAAAATGAAAAAAGGCTTTAAAGGTTTTATTTTAAAGAGAAGGAATTTTTGTACATATTAGCTTTTTGAACTCAGTACTCACAAAAACATGTATGTTGAGTCTTCCTCAAGCTGAGTCCTAGAAAACTGTAAGTTTCAGCAGAGTGATTCTTAAGGAATTCTTCCAAAGAGGGAGAAAGGTCACCAAATGCCTAAAACAATGAGGAGAGCCTGACGCTGACTCCATGTTGGCCACACAATATCTCTTACTGTCCCCAGTATCTGCATGATTCACTGGCAAACAAATGAAGTCTCTTCCTTTACTCCTCCAATTCTCATTTTTTATCATCTTTAAAAAAAAGATTAATTTCTTTTCTTTAATTATGCATATATGTGTGAATATATACATATATGTGACATATGTACGGTGTTCCCAGAGGCCACAAAGGGTGCTAAGTTCCTGGAACTAGAATGTGTTGTTAGCCACCTGACACGTGTGCTGAGAACCTGGGTCCTCTGTAAGACAAGGAAACACTGTCAACCATTGTCTTTTCTCCATCCCCCTCATTTTTAGTCATTTCATTATTCATATGGTCCACTGTATCTGAATTCTTAGATTTCATATTACAAAATAATCTTTTCCTTGTTCTTTCTTCCATGTTGTTACTTGTTCATGATTTGTTTTTTAGTTAAACATAAAAATTTGCAATTAGTATTACATTTTATATTCATATAAAATTTCCAGAAAGATATATTGGTTATGGTTCTCAGTAGATATCTAGATTATAAGTGAACAACCTTTGTTATGTATGTGTGTGTGTTTATCTGTCTTATATTTCTGATAGACTTTATTCTATTGATTACATTAGTCAGAGGCTCAAGATATAACTTTGTTGGTAAAATGCATACCTAATGTGCATGAGAGCTTTGTTTGATTTCTAA
>CM053767.1:15530227-15543139 GCA_028658305.1 Pachyuromys duprasi
AACCAAGGACCATGTATGGATACAAACTATAACCCCTGCTCAAATGTGGCCCATGGTAGTTCAGTACCCAACTGGGTACCCTAGTAAGGGGAACAGGGACTATTTGGGTCATGAACTCAATGGCTGGCTTGTCGACTGATCCCCCCTCCCCCCTAACTAGATCCCAGAAGAGGACATTGCAGCCAGCTCTGAAGAGACATGATAAGCTAGGGTCAGGTGGAAGGGGGTGAGGTCCTCCCCTATCAGTGGACTTGGAGGGGGGCAGGGAGAAGATGAGGGAGGGATGGAGAGAGCAGGAGAAGGAGGGAGGGGGCTATGGCTGGGATACAAAATATATAACCTGTGAGTAATATAAAAATAAATAAACTACTTTAAAAAAAGAAAAAGAAAAAAAGAAAAGGTGACACTTAGAAAGTCAAATGGGACGAACATTGGATGTAGGATTAAACAAGTAGTAGTACAAGAGCCGGCCGCAGAGGGCCTCGAAAACACTCTTCCTAGTAGTGTATCAAAGCAAATATTAAGAAACATAACCAATCCTTTGGCAGAGTGCAGCAAATCATATGAAAGAAGGGGGAGTTAGTATGACCTGGAGAGGTCAGGAGCTCCGCAAGGACCAAATATATCAGGGCACAGGGGTCTTTTATGAGACTGTCTCTCCAACCAAGGACCATGTATGGTTATAACCTAGAACCCCTGCTTGTATATAGCAAATGGTAGCTCAATTCCCAAGTGGGTATACTAGTAAGGGGAACAGAAACTATTTTGGACATGAACTCAATGGCTGGCTCTTTGACCTCCCTGTCCCCCGAGGGAGGAGCAGCCTTGCTAGGCCACAGAAGAGGACATTGTAGCCATTCCCGAAGAGACCTGATAAGCTAGAGTTAGATGGAAGGGGAGGAGGTCCTCCCCTGTCAGTGGACTTAGAAAGGTGCAGGGAGGAGATGAGGGAGGGAAGGGCGGGAGGGGCTACAGCTGGGATACAAAGTACATAACCTGTGATTAATATAAAATAAAAAAATAAACCAATAAAAAAGAAAGAAAAGGTGAATGATGTTTGTCAGCTGGAAATCACTTCATTTGAAGGACATGGTTTTTGTGAGCTGGAAAACATTCTCATGTGGACTCTGAAAAGGAATAAATAAAAGCTCACAGACAGTGAAATAACACTTTTGCATTGCTATGCTTTGCAATGATTTGCATCCTTCACTGGTCTTCAAAGAAAAAAAACACTCCAGAGAATTTCTCATGCTGCTTTGGTGGAGTTTTTTTTTTTTTTTTTTTGCTTTGGTGGACTTGTGCCATTTGGGAGGAGTCTAGCTGCTTCTACTGAGTCATTCCACTGCTGCGGACTCTGCCGCTGCTTTGCTGTTTGAGTAGACTCCTGGTATCTTGACGACTGAGTTTGGTAATCCCCAAAGGACCCATCAACACCTCTCAGCAGGAAGTAACTAAAAGAGGGCTACAGCCCCTTTCCTTACTAATTTCCTACCTAGTTCGAGGGTGTGGGAAGGGTGATAGAGGTGTTTAAGAGCCTTACATAAAGTAGTTTGAAAAATCTAAAGCCTACAGTCCTTGGCTACTTAGTGAGTTCATCATCAGCCTGAGATACATGAGTCCTTGTGTCAAAACATAAAAAGGTCTAAAGCTCTAAAAGTCAGTTATGAAAATGATTACTGTTAGCATTATCAATTACCTCCCTCTCTTGATCGCCCATTGCTGTGAAAATGATTACTACTAGCATTATCGATGTACCTGCCTCTCTAGATCGCCCATTGCTGTGAAAATGATTACTACTAGCATTATCGATGTACCTGCCTCTCTAGATCGCCCATTGCTGTGAAAATGATTACTACTAGCATTATCGATGTACCTGCCTCTCTAGATCGCCCATTGCTGTGCTTTGAGTATGACCCCACACACTTTACTCTCGTGCAACGATGCTCACTGGTGAAATTTAAGCACTGATTATGCCTTAACGGCTCTGCCACAGTGAGTGAATTGATGTCATTACTATGCAAAGACAATCTTCAGCTCAAGAGTTGCTTATATGTTAAAGTGAGTCTGGCCCTCTACTGCTCTTTCCCAAGAGCCTATGTGACAAATTACAACACAAAAAAACCAGTCTTCATCAGATCCAGCCCATTGATCTTGAACTCCAAAGCCATCAATCAAACATTTTACTGTTATAGCAGCATGGAATGGACTATATAACATCAATATTCCCTCATTTTTCTAAATTAGTCATAATTATTTATTTAAAAATCAGAGACTATAAGAAATTAATCAAAGAGACATCAAAGGTATTTTTCTAATATCAATTCTAGATGTTTTGTGGAGAGCAAAAACAATATTTGAAAAATAACTTCTAATACATAAATATATTACATTGAACATAAGATGTTAGCATATGAAGACAAGACCTAAACACCTTCCCCTTGGCTGGCTCTATACTCATGCATATATCAGCTCACCACTGCGCATGGGTATTTGACAAAGTCACATTGCTAAATGTATGAATAACACAATGAAAATTCATCTCAGTAAAGCAAGGAAAAGGAAAAGCCTACGCGATTGACATAGGAAAGTGATTATCTTTCTTTATCTAATAACATTGCCAGTAGAAAACAAGGCAGGTTTCAGTCATCTTCCATTTACTACTCATGTGACACACACATGGTACTGTAGTAAGCACTTGAAGGATGAATTTTTATATGAGTTACATGAAAGCGTACATTGATAAAAATACCCAACCTCTATTTTTTAGATGAGAACACTGAAAACAGGGCAAACAACTACGGAGTCAAAATCTGGAATTTGAAGCTGGAGAGTTCTCTCCCATTGCTATGGTGCATAGAGGATGTCTAGCCAGACTTGTGGCCTTAAATAATGATAGGGAATATAATGGCCACAGTACTACTGTGTTTCAGACAGAACTGACCGAGAAAGAATCCATCTCATTATGGAGATATAATCACAGGGGGCATATCATATTCTTTTTATGCCCAGTTGCCTTTTCTGTTTTAAACATCTATGGATAAGTATTTCTTTATGGGTGCTATGAAGAGCTGCCTCTGGGGTGACTCCCACTGGCACATGCACCCCAATACCATGCACCATGCTTGAGTGTGAACTGGGCATAGTGGCTTGTTTTGATGGAAAAGAGAAAAAAAAAAACAACTAAAAAACATGCATGTGTCTACTTCCTGGGTGAGGCTAGAAAGACAATGATTTTCAAATTCCCCTTCTTCAGCTCAGTCTCCTGTGAGGGAAGCCACCTCCCAGCCAGTGAGCTCAATTGCTGAAGGTTCAGGTAATTACCAATACTTTGTCAAGAAAGACCACAGGGTTTTCCAACAGCTTTGTAAGTGACCTTGACTGTGAACCTCATTCTACGTTCCCACTTGAGATGATCTCCCCGACATGCTGATGCTAGATGGCAATTTTGTAAGAGGCCCAGACATAATTGTTGAGTTCCACAAAAGTCATTTGCTGTTGCAAGCTGATGAATTCTTGGTTGATTTGCTGTACAGAGGTGGTACCAAACCAGTCATTGATCTCACATTGATTCTAAGTGGGAACGCTATGGGGAAAGCATTTCACTTCCTCCACACAAAAAAATCACTTAATCCTATGAGACAGGTATGGGAAAGTGCCTTGAAGGTGATTCAAAGAGTAAACAGTCAGGTTCTTAAATGCTTGTCACCAGGATGTTGGGATTCAGACCCAGGACAAGTGGCTGAGGTGCCCATTTTAACCAAAGTGGACCTCAACTCCAGGTTCTCCCAGCATTCCTCAGTCCCTACCTGTCACACTGCATGGCTAACATACCCCACCTTTTGCCCTGAACCTTCCAACCCAGAGACTCGGATTCCCTCCCCAAGAGCTCTTCCTTGTGTAATCCCAACACTTTGATCTCTCTCTCTCTCTCTCTCTCTCTCTCTCTCTCTCTCTCTCTCTCTTTCTCGTGCTCTCTATCTGCTCTGCCTTTGTCTCGGCCTCTGTCTCTCTCTGTCTGCCCCCCCTTGTTTCCTATCACTCCCCACCCCCGCACCTTGATTTTCTATCTCCCTGTTCCCATTTCGTAAGACTGGTGAACCCATCTGAGAACTGTCCCCAATAAACCTGCATTTATATACTCTAATTTGGATTGAATGGGCTTATTTCATCTGAGGAGATAATATATCACAGACATAAGGATTTACTGGGCTTCCCACATTCCTACCTTCAGTTCCTGAGTTTGTCTTATAGGTTGCTGGTTTTCTGCTCTATGTCCCAGTTCTCTCATTGGTACTTCCTGGGTTCTTGACATCAATCCTGGCTGACCCCTAATAGTCCACCTCTTGAACTATAAAATAAACCCAGTGTTATGATCATAGCCTCTGTGGGACCGTTTACCCCTTGGTTTGCACCTTGTTCACATTTCTCTCATACATGCTATAGCATTCTCTCATTATGCTGTCTCTATAGAGGAAACAAGCCACTTTTAATGGGTTACAAAATAAAATCATGTCAATTTCCAATAAATTTGGAGCAATGTATTATCTGTTTCAAAAAGGAAGATTTTGGTTCTTGAGGATGAAAAACTTAAATTAATTATAAGCCATATCATAATATGCTTATTTTTGTCTTCACACTAATAAAAGCATTTGTTCTAGAGTGAATTGAGGTGTCCCTAAATAAAAAGTTTGCCATAATCTCTCTCACAGAATAATTTTACAACATAAATATGTTCACTGAGCAGCTATGAAAGGTAGGATAGTAGGCTGAATTTTGTGAAGGTGTAGGAAATAAAAACAGAAAAGTTGAGAAAGATATCTTTTACAACTTTTTTCTCTAGTTCCCCTTCTCCCATAAAAAGCTTTTATTTTCTTCTCAAAAAAATTCTCCAACCTATAAATTTAAAAATACTGATCAAAAATAGGCCATATTGTATCAAACTTATTTTTTGCTCATCAGACTAAGAAAACTTATTTTTGGTTTCTTTTAAAACCACTAACATACTGATCCAATTAAGTACAACCACATACAGGAAAACTGGGATGCTGCACACCTTAAATATGTTCTTGGGGGACAAAACCCAAAGTCTTGCACCTGGTGGACAACCTCTGTGCCTCTGGATGTATATCTGGCCACAATTCTGTATAGTTAGATAAATAAAACAAAGAAAGAATAAACAAAGAATAAGCATGTTGTGGTAGTTCCAGAGGTGGGACTCAGGGTCCCATCGTGACTTCATAGCTAACATTACAAGGTAAAGGGATGAAGCCACAGCCAGCACATAAAGGAAAAACAATCCTAAAGTTCCCAAAATGCTCTTTTCTTTGTTTGCTGTTTCCTTGGATGCTGTAATTTCTTTATTGTCTTCTAGGGTTATGACTGTGTCTGCAACGTCCCATTGGTCTGTGGATGGACATATTTTTAGAGTTGTTATTATTCCATTTCATTAATGGATCTTCAGTAATATTTAATATCTATAAACCCATTTTGTTTCAAAAGAAGTGATCATAGACATAAACATGAAATATTAGACTAGTTCAACCAATCAGATAGTGAACATGAAGAGAAGCAGTTGTCCTGTGTCATAACAGGTAACTAAACAGATTCTACAAATAAAAAATTACTGTTTTTTTAAGCACTACTGTTCTAAGCCTCTCTGTTCTCTTGAGGCTCTCACAGATGACCAGATACACCTATGTGCTCATGTCTTTTGAACGCACATGTATATATGTTACGTGTGTGTATCCAACATTAGCATACAACAAGGACATTTGCTCAACCATGCTCATAGCAGCTTTATTCGTAATAGACAGAAACTGGAAACAACATAGATGTCCCTCAGCCGAGGAATGGATACAGAAATTGTGGTACATTTACACAATGGAATACTATTCAGCAATTAAAAACAAGGAAATCATGAAATTTGATGGCAAATTAGAAAAGATCATCCTGAGTGGGGTAACACAGACACAGAAAGACACACATGGTATATACTTACTCATAAGCTGATTTTAGTCATATAGTACAGGATAGACATACATACTACAATACACAGACCCCAAGAAGGTAAGCCCAATGGGCATCTTAGGCTTCACGTGCGCTCACTAGTTAGGAGAGTGGAGGATATCTCTGATGTGGTCTATAATGCATGCTTTTCTGATCACTTCCCCTGATGGGACTTCTTTACCAGACCACAGAGGAGGAGGTCCTCACATGAATAGATGAGCTGAGGGAGGTCTCCCCTTATTATGAGGAAGAGGCGAGGGGGGATGAAGAAGGGAGAGTAAGAGTGGGAGGCAGGGAGGGAGGGGCCTATGACTGGGATGTAAATTGAATTAATTAATAAAATGAAAAAGGAAGTCAGACATTTGGGAACAAGATTTTTATGCGTTTTCTTCACTGCTGAGTTCCCAGGGCCTGGTAAAGTAAATGTGGACACATAGTAGGCTATCAGGACACATATGCTCATCCAAGGAGTGACTGCATTTGAAGAGTGTGTTCCTTTGGCATCTGACATTTGCATCTACTGACAACCCCACCACAATGAGAGCAAACTAGATTTTTTGTTTTTTCTAATGCTATGCTCTGGGTCTGGAAGAGGAATTGAGGAACTATATTCTACTCTAACCTGGAAAAAAAAAAAACAACATGAAAATGTTTTCAAAGTTCTCAACTCAAAAGGAAGTGTGTGTGTGAGGGGTGTGTGGACACACTTCCAACCTATTATTTGTCTTGATCTTCTTTCTGGTGAGTTTCTGCATTTCTCAGAGCCTTAAGTACCTTCTAAAGGAGAAGCAGATCAGGTTCAAGAAAAAGAAAAGGCAGCCAAATCCTGGGATTAAAACCTGAGCTTGCTCATGCCCAGAACAGTGCTGGATGCAGCCTGCTGTGCCGTGAACACAGCCAGCACCAGGTCGGCAAGGGTCCCTAGCCTGTTGGCTTTTTTTTGCTCTTTGCTCTTTCCTTGTATTCTTACATCCTGATCTCAGAGCTGTCTCAGAAAATAGGAGCCTGTTGGGCAGGCTTTCTTCACACCCACCCACATACACACGCAGTCTCTCTCTCTCTCTCTCTCTCTCTCTCTCTCTCTCTCTCTCTCTCTCTCTCTCTCTCTCTCTCTCTCTCTCTGTCTCTGTCTCTGTCTCTGTCTCTCTCTCTCTCTCTCTCTCTCTCTCTGTGTGTGTGTGTGTGTGTGTGTGTGTGTGTGTCTTTTACTCTTGAATCTACTTTTTGGAGGAAAAAAAGAGGACATTCTGGAACTAACAAAGCAAAAACAACTCACTGAGCTCAGAAATGCTTTCAGTCAAAACTGCTTCAAATTTAGATCTGAAGTTGGTTCACATTTGAGTAATAATGTGTCCCTTTTTCTCTTCTATAAACCATATCAAACTCACAAACACAAAGAATTCCCACACTCTGCAAAGAACGCTTTATATAGTTATTTAACAGTTCACCCATATTATCTCATTTTAACTCTCCCAACAACTCCGTACATTTATAACCTTCTGCAAGCAAAGAAAATAGTCTTCCCACCGCCTACAGAAACCCTTGTATTTCCCTCATATTTCATTTGAGTGATGAAGATCACATCTGATTTTCATTGAAATTTCTTAGGCAGTTAGATGTGGGTATGAGCTAGGGAATGTGTTTTCTTTGAATTGTGTGGCTCCTCTATAGGTTTCTTTCTGTTCTTTTTCTTTCTCTAGCCATATGTTTTTGTATTATATTAATGAAAAATGTGGGCTCCCTTGCTGGGGGGATTGGATTGGAGGGGACTTGCATGTGCAGGGATGGGAAAGCCTGCCGCCTTCCTCTGTCTATAGTTACTATCACATTTCTTGATGCCAATTCTGAGGGAGAAGAGCATCACTCATAAATTGTTACTATCATAATGGGAATATGCTGTGCTCATTGCCTGGTTTCATATGTGTAAATACAATGAGATCTGTGTTATCAGAAACTACAAAAGTAAACAAGTTATTATGTCTTGAGCAATAAGGTACAGGACTTACTTCTAAATTCCCCAAATGGTAAATATTCATTACGACCCACTCAGTGCTGAGAAATGAGGAAAATAGTTGCAGGAGATGAACATGTCTTCAGTTTTATGGGGTTTTTTTTGTTTGTTTGTTTTTTTGGAGGGCTGCGAGTTTAAGCTCTTCAGTTCACTCCTCTAACTCTTTGGGCCCATCCTTTGTATCTTTTTCTATCTGTAGCTTTCACATTTGAGGCAACTTGGGAAGTAAAAAGGAAAAAGTATAATCCGAATTTCTTCCTAAAATATAGTCTGTGCCAAGCCGTAACAATGTCACTCCTTGCTCACCTCTCCTAGTCAGCTCACTCCTCATACTCTCTGGGAGAAGGGAAGAAAATCTTTACACCATGATATTTGACCCTTGCTTTCCAGATGTCATTAGAAATGAAACCAGATGTTCTTTACTAATGCCTCAACCAGCTCCTCTCACATGGAGAAGTTTGCCTGCACAGTGTAGGGTTATGTATCCCTCAGTATGGAAAGAAAAAGAAGAAAGAGAGAGAGAAAGAAAGGAAGGAAGGAATAAGTGAAAAGTAGAAAAAGCATGAGATAAAACATTTTTTTACCTCCTGAGATAAAACTTTTTTTTTTACCTCCTGCTTTGGCTAAGCAAGAATGAGGAAGAACTGAGCTACATTGTATGGCATGGCAAACACTTCTTCTCTGAGGCAGCCGTGGCGAATCTTCCTCAGGGCCAGCAGAGTTGTCTGTTGTTTGCTGTCAGTGACGGTGGTTAGCCAGCAAGATCTTCCAGGGAGGCTGTGGGATTTTTAGTGCAATGAATTGTCACAGGATCCTAAAATCTGAGATCTGGATTACAGATATATGCATACACACACATACATTCGAATACACACACCACACACTACTTTTTCCAGAGTTCATACCAAAACACTTAGCTCATCGCTTGGCTTTTGAAAACTAATATTATCCTCTTGTCTCAAACTCAGTTAACCCTCTTTTGCTTTAGGCTCATTGGACTCGCTGTGCATCCTTTGTGTCCATCCCTCTTTCTTTGTGGTTTCCCACCATTTCCAGTCACTTTTGTTTTACAGAATGACTTTGCATGTCTTCCCTGGCCACTTGCAGTGCAGCTGTCTCCACGGCTAAGTTTATTACTTACCTTTCTTGTTTATTTGTTTACTTATCTATTTCCTTAGAAATAGTCTCTAGCCCAGGCTAGCTTCAAACTCCCTTTGTAGCTGATGATGACCTTGAACTGATCCTCCTGCTCCAACCTGCTCAGTGTTGAGATTACAGGTATGTTACTGCACGGTTTATTCAATGCTGAGGATCAAACCCAGGGCTTCTTGCATGCTAGGCGAGCAGTCGGCCAACTAAACCACATTCTCAGCATTCCCTCTTTACATACTTTAGCACTGCTTAGAGGTGAGGGCTTACGGTTTTCCTTATGGACCATTTATCTTTCTTGGCTTTCCTATCACATGTAAGACTCAAAGTCAAAGCTGCTATAAGAATTGGAAATGTTATGTAGCCAAAGTGCTGTTGTATAATGATAGCACTTATTTAAAATGACTTGGCCTTCCTAGATATTTTGCCATCTGTTTTCTTCCAGACTAGCTCTCTCCCCAGAGGATCTGGTCAAGAAACACAACGGTGTGCCAGGGAAAGAGGGTAAAAGCTCATGGCTGATTTGCTCTTCAATGAATCAGTGAGCATGTTGCCATGACAGATGTACAAGGGCCATACTGAATAAACCAGATTCTTCTTTCTCAAGCCAAAGTAACCAAAACTAGAACAGTAATCCAAACTCTCATCTTTCCACTGCCTCAAGGCAACTCATGAAGGTAGCGGGCAATGTTTCCATCATCAAGTATATAACACCCCTCATCTTACCACATCCCTACAAAGGCAGCTTAACTTCTGGATTTGCTTGCCTAAATGATAGTACCACAAGGTAAACAGGCAGATTCTTATGACATTTGCACATTGAGGTGTTTTTTTGTTTTTGTTTTTGTTTTTTGCAAACAAATAGACAATCAACATTTTTTTACTGCCATCTTCCACCTACCCTGGATGCCAAGGATTGCTTGAACCCAGCACCTCATGCAAACTAAGCAAACCCCTAATCTACACCGCAGGTCTTCCTCATGTTTTAAGTGAGAAATGTTATTAGGCCAACTGACCCTTTCACATGGTATCAAGGCAAGGATGCTTCGATAGCTACTGTGGGAAGTACAAAGGGAAGGGCTCTGAAGGAATTAGAGGTTCAGTCATTGAGAAAAGAGATCTTCTGTTTTACATCTAGTCTAAGTTCCCTGCCAAATGCCGCATGATGAAGCAAGACATTGGATGTCTCCACGGTTCTCGAAGGATAGAGCCTATGGCCCATGCAGCGATGCCAGCCAGAGTATACTTAGAAGCTTGAGGTTTCCACAGCAAAAGGTGAATCGTGTGGCTGTCTCCAATCTCAGGTCATAAAAGCACATCAACTGATTTCCTGAATTATACACATCTTAGCAATTATATTTTAAAGACAGATTTTTCTCAGGTCATTGGTGGCTAAAATGACAGGAAGAGAGGTGAAGACAAGAGGTGGAGGATAAGTGACATTTCTTAGGTTGTGTCTTCAAGGCCCCATCACTGTGGGCCTTTCCTTCCTCTCTAGAGTTCCTTCTGTCTTTGGATTCATCAGATAACCTTTGATCATTTCTGCAATGGAAAAAAAATGTAAAACTTCAAAATGCTACCGTAGAAATAATTTTCATATTGTCATTGTCTGGTGTTTTACTGTCGCAGGGGGTCCTTTAAATAATCAAACTAGCACAGAACTGGGTTGCTTGGCAGTGTCTATTACAACTCCAGCTGGAACTATCCTTTAAGTCTGCATTTCCACCTTTAAGAATCGGCACTAAATATATTTATTTGCTAGCCAAATGAGATATGCTTAACTTTGCTTCTAATGCAGTGCTACTGCAAATATTTTGCTACATCTATTCAAACCAACAGTAAAGACCATTCTTTAAGATACATTACCACTTTAAAAAAATATCAGAAAACTGAACAATGAATACAATAATAATTTAAAATATTTATTTAAAATCTTAAATGCTAGGGGCTGGAGAGATGGCTCCGCAGTTAAGAGCACTGTCTGCTCTTCCAAAAATCCTGAGCTCAATTCCCAGCAACCACATGGTGATTCACAACCATCTATACTGGGACATGATGCCCTCTTCTGGCCTGCAAGTGTACATCAGATAGTGCATTAATCTATATAAAATAAGTAAGTAAGTAAATAAATAAATCTTCAAAAACTTAAAAACTATGTTTAAACTACCTATTTTAAAATGAAAGGGGGAAAGAGAGAGAGAAAATAAAAGAGAAATGAAGGAAAAGGAAGTTAAAGAGAGGGAAGAGGACCAGGGAGATGAAGAAAGAAAACAGGGAAGCCTGGGGTGGCAACTGAAAGCTGGCACAGGTAGTTTAAGGATCTTTTAACAACTGGAAAATATTGTGGCTTTGAAGGTTGTTTTAGGTAGAGCTACTGAAGGCTAGGCAGTTGAGCATAGTGAACACTGCATTCACTTCCACGTGCAACTGACTACGTACAATCAGCTTCTCCCACAGCATTTTCTTACGTGCCCATGGCATCATGCAGTGCTGTGCTGGGTTATCTGTCTTCATGATTTCCCGCACTGTGAGCTCCAGGAGGGCGGGACCTTCACTCCAGTCACTTGGGGGTACCAGCATCTGGCTCAGTGCCTGCTGCATGCTAGGTGATGAAGAAGCAAGTATTAGCTTGCAAAACTGTTGGCTCCAAAACAGTAAATGTATTTTCAATAAAGGATCTTATTGAAAATAAATCTGGTATCTCCTAAAATGAAGATGCCAGAATGGGTGGTCACGGTGTTTTCCCACTAGATTCCTTTTACCAAGTCAGCCACACAATTCTCAGAAGTGAAAATGTTGTCTAAATCTATAGTAACTTTTATTTACGTACTTGCTGGCAGGTGCATTTTGTATACAGTTTGTTCATAAATGGCTTTAACATGAACAAGTGAGAAATCAATAAACTTTCTTGAGTCCCCCAGCTTTAAATTCTAGGAGTATTAACATGAATACTTTAGCATTTGTTTGTTACTGGCAGCACTTTGTACCTTACCTGAAACACATGAAGTGATTTAACAAGAGGAGACCAACACAGGATTGCAAATAACCATATTTTTCCACAATAGTGTCCATGTTTTCAATATTATTAACCTAAATTTAACTCAAACCACCGAATACTCTTTCTGATGAGCTTAAATTTAGAACCTAAATAAAGAAACATGAAAAATAAACTACCAAAAAAATCTGTACTCTTCTGGTTTTGATTATTTGGTTAATCTAAAAGACAAATGAGCATTTGGAGCTTGATTAAATAAACAAATGTCTTTCTTCCTAATTAGCGAATGTTAGCCACTCTAAAAGTTGTGTTCCTCAGATTAAAATTTTGAACTGATTTAGAATGAAAAGCAACAACAACCTTAAAGTCAGGAGCACTTGTTTGACCATGGGCCCCCTCTACCGTCTTTATTTTGTCCTTTAAACAAAGAGTTTTAATTGGGTTTCCATTGCATTTTTAGAGTTATTGATTCCCACATAACTCAAAGGTGAACCAGAATACAGGTTTACGAATTTAACTACTGTCAGAGGACTTATGATTGAGTCAGAAATAACCCCTTAAAGAAACTGTAGTCTGACGGAGACCAGAAACTTGGCAGGCAGAAATGTCTTCCAGCAACGATCATACTGAGTGAGGTATCCCAAAAGCAGAAAGAAACATATGGTATATACTCACTTATATAAACCTATAGGATAGGAAGTTCAAGCTGAAATCTACACACCTAGAGAGGATATACAAGAAGGAGGACCCA
>CM053767.1:15543639-15577186 GCA_028658305.1 Pachyuromys duprasi
ATATTAATAAAGGGAAATTTACTGTGCCTATTTCATTTTACCTAAAGGTAAAATACTAAATATTATCTCTTATGCAGCAATATTTTCTAAAAATACACCCATGACATCCTAAATGTGACTTGTTGTTTGCATGATTTAATTTTCCTGGGGTTTGCTTCTTACATGGAGTCTCTAATGCATAGAAAATTCACAAGAGTTTAAAATGCAAGTGGAATTATTTATTCAAATAACTGGCCCAAGGCCAAGTTTATAGAAATATTCCTACCATGTTTTTACCCAGAAATGTTCTCAGGCTTTAAAATTTTGTATTATCAAGAGGAAGGAAGTTTATTCCAATTATGAGGGGTCTTTCTTGTGCATTCAGTGTACCTGAGGTTAGTGTGTGTCTAGGACTGTAAAAGACCCAGCTCAGGTGGGGAGATTCCCCAAACTTCTATGTATGGGGTTTCTGAAATGGCCTTTCTATCCAGAGGATGCAACCAAAGGCCACACTGAACCCCTTTATTCTTAAAGACGCATGAGGCTTCTCAGTCGCTGATGCTCCACTAGTCTGAAGGCAGTGAAGACTTTTGGGAAGCCCCAGGGACTCACTGCCTCAGCAGATTCACACATCCAACACTCACTATTCCTGCCTCTGCAATAGGCTCTTGCAGCTGAAGACAATTGTCCATTCCACCGGCCCCCTCGCAACAATCTCTCGCACCCTCCACATCTGACATGGGTCCTTCTACAAGTGCCAGGGAGGGTCTGGCCTGGAGAGCCCTTATCAGCTTCAGATTGTTGTAGAGTGCGGACAAGCTGTGCTGTGATCCTGTCACACACGGAGAATGCTCACGTTTCTCCAAAAGCAGAAAACAGGAACACCCGTGCGCTAACACTTACTGAATTTAAAAAACTAAATGAGTAAATAATTTAAAAAATCCAGGCTCCAAGAAAACAAAATTCAAACACGCTGAGCCACTGGTCTGTGAGGTAAAGATTCTGACAGGAACACACCCATTGTGAGTTCTAGGCTCAAATAAAACACAGGCATAGGATCTTTAATTTATGGTAAGTTCCGTAGAAAATTTAGCTAAGTGCAGAAACTAGAAAGTGTCATAAAACTTCATTTAAAGTTGTTTCCCCATCTTATAAAACGTCAATGCTCAACACCCTAAACATTCATCTTGACAGAAAAGAAGTTGTTTAAGTCGAAACACAGTAAAATAACTATTGATAAATTTATTTTTGTGGCCTGGGTCCTCAACCATGGCCGTGAACACAGCAGGCATAGCCACTGAACTACGTGTCTCCTCTGAACTATATATTCCTCTGTTTTAATTTTTTTTATTAGAGCTCCTTGGAGCAGAGATGCACTTAACATGTGGTAAAAATTAGATATTCAAACAATCACTCACAAATTTGCTTGGGGCTTCCTCCTTTTATACCCTGGCCGTTTTGAAAACGTATAGATTATGATCATCTGAATCTCCTTAGATTTAAACGAAGACAATGCCTTTGCTTCATGCAAAGCAGACATGCTTCTCCATCCCGTGGAACGTATGGAGTTAGAAAGAGAGCACACGTCCAGGTCTTCTAAGAATTCTTGGACATTATTTGGTTACACTTTCAAAAATTCTTTGAAGCTTGCTGGCTGACCTTCCACGTCCAAGCTGCCTGCTGTTTCTCTGCCTGCAGCCTTCCCACTTCTTTATCTTTCGCTTCCGTCTCCAGTGATGAGGTGAGCCACCATCTCATCACCCATCCCATAATGTGCTTTCTCCTGATTCATACGGGAGCAGCTACAACGATGTGAACTGGGCTCTTCTACTTTTCCCGGGAGAAAAGATCATTAGGAAGCTTCGCAATTTGTCCACCCTAACTTTCCCGGTGATCAAACTCACAATGCCATATGCCTCATTATGTATAACTTAAAATATGTTCAATTTGTGTGTTTAACAATATACACATAGGTGAGTTTGTCAAAAAAAAAAAATAGAAAAAGAAAGAAACGTGTAGCTCCATCTAAACCAGACCTTTCCCTGTGGTTGGTAAGCACACTTCCTGTGTGGAGGTTTGGGTGGCTGTTGTCTGCGTTGTTCTGTTTTGTCTTAATGAATGGGTGGTGAATAAATGTCTTTTGTTTATCGCCTGAGCTCCACAATGTTTGTCTGTGGTACTGTTTTTATGTTCTGATGCAGCAATTTGTGGTAATAAAAGAAAGTCTTGTTACAGTAGTGAGCTGCTTTTGTGCATTGAAAACATTTTAACTAATTAATTAGTTAATTAATTAAAAATAACTACGTAGTTATAATTAATTAGTTTATTAGTTTATGCCATGCTTTGACATGCCAACTTACAGGGCTGCTGTTATCATATTATTATTAATCCTTTGATAATTTTGTGCAATGTATTTTGATAATATTCACCCACTGCAATGACATGTCTCGATCCACCTTCTACCCAAACCTTCCCAGCTTCATGTTTTCTCTTCCCTTTCCCCCTTCTCCCTCTCCTTTCCCTCTCTTCCTCCTTCCCTTCCCGTTTCCTCTTCCTCCTCCTTCTTGACCATCCGGTATAATTTGTGTTGCCCGTATACTCATAGGTATAGGGACACCCACTGGAGCATGATACACTTACCAGATGCCTTATCCTTAAATAAAACTGACCTTTGCCCCCAGAAGCCACCGACTACAATAGTTCTTCAGTAATAGGGTGGAGCTTTTGAGATTCTCTCCTCACAGGTTTTCACAGCAACCTTGTGATAGAGTGGGGATGGTTATTAGTGTTCTCAGAACACTTCAGGTAATTAAAAGCACAAACCCTCCATGACCTGTCCAGTTTAAAGGAGTTGACAAACTGAACAAATTCCACTACAATGCCAGCCCCCTCTGTCTTCCCTATGAGCACAGGTCACACTCAGATTCTAAAACAGGGTTTCTGTTATTATTCTTTTTATTTAGAGTTTTGTTTCATAAAATATAGATTCTAATCATGTTTATCCTCTCCCCCAACTTCTCCTGGACCCGCCCCACCTGCCTACCCACCATCTTTACATTTTTTTCTCTCCTTTTCTCTCTCTCTTTCTCAAAAAAAAAAGCCTATAAAAACAAATCAAATCAAACAGTCAAAAATGTAAAACAAACAAACAAAAACTCCACCGACAAGCAACAACAACAACAAAACATAGAGGTCATTTTGTTTTGGCCAACTATCCTAGGCATGGGACTTTCCCTGGGGTGTGGTTAATATACCCATTGACACTCCATTGGAGAAAATAGAATTTTTCCCGCAGGCAACAGTTACAAATAGGGATGAGACCCTGTATCTATTCAATTTTTGTTTGTTTGTTTTTTACTAATTAGCTATTCTCCCTTTGGAAGAACTTGCAACTCTTTCCTTCCCTCTTCTCTCTACATACTTAGTAAGTGTTTCTCTGTGAAATCTGTTCTCTTTGGCTGTAAGTCCCCAGTCTAATGCCATCTATCAGGGGTCTAGATTCATAGCAATAACTTTTATCTCCTGGCGTCAGTGGTTCCATGCCCAGCTGTTGCTCAGAGCTAAGTCCTAGCACAAACTCCACTTCTTTTCCTCACTTCAGTTCTGCTGAGAGTCACTTCCACACAAATGCCACAAATACCCGTTACCTGAGTCGGTCACTACAACTGCAATTCTTCCCTCAGATAAAAAGATGGTTTTACAGGTATGCAGCACCGCAGCCCTACCTACCTGCGTCCCACTCTACCCCTCACCCACGCCCTGATTTGAGAGATCCTGCATTTTTATCTTCTGGCCTCCCTTTCCTCCAGCTTGAAGGAATCCTTCCAATTTACCCTTAACACCCATTCTCTTCTACATTCTCTTCCCCATCCCCACGTCAGTGTCAGCTTCCCTGTTCACTTGACACCTCACAGTTTTTAATGTTCTGAGATTACTCTGCCAAGCAGCTTTTTATATCTAAGCAGGATTTGTCCTGAGTCCTGCCTAAACAAATAGTTTAAAGTCATGCCAAGGAAAAGAACATCTATGTTATGATAATCCAGTCTCTCTTTCCCTGCTTGCTTTGGCCCTGTGGAGAATGACAGCTTTCAAGTCAGAATGAGAGGTCCCCACAGAAAATGCGCCCAAGGAAATCAGAGTTCCAAGAACTTGAACTCATGTCTGTCAGCTCTAGCATTTCCATCATGAATGAACTTGTGCAGATAATTTCTTTTTTTGTTTGTCTGTTTGCTTCCATTCCTTTGTCGTTATTGTTGTTGCTTTTATTTGTTTCTTTGGGGGTTTTTTGAGACACGGTTTCTCTGAGTAGCCTTGGTTGTCCTGGACTCACTTTGTAGACTAGGCTGGCCTCAAACTGACAGAGGTCAGCCTGCCTCTGCCTCAGCAAGTGCTGGAATTACAGGCGTGTGCCACCCAGCCTGACTCAGATAACTTATCTTTCACATAATATTTGAGCAAGTCCTCATTGTAATTTAGCTCAAATGAGCTATTTCGTGTAGAAAGGTATTGTGAGGCCAAACAAACAAACAAAAAACATCAGCTTCTGAGAGCAATGTGGAGTGCTAGATACCTGGGAGGTTGGGGAAAGAGCAAGAGCTAGAATCAGAAAAAGAAGCAGAAGGCGCCATTTCCATATACTCTGCAATCTTGCACAGGGTTCCTTCACAGTCTTCACCCCTGATGTTGCTGATTGAGCTTCTGGGATCAGAAAGCCTGAACCAGTGAGAAAACTCAAAGCTCCACAGTCCTAGAGGAGTCCTAGAGGAGAACTTGTGGCAGCCGCACCTTAATTCATGCTCATAGCACCAAGCCCTCTAAACCTGTGCCTAGGCTCCAATTCTAACTTTTCCTTAGCAAACAAACAAACAAACAAACAAAAAAGATAAAGGGGAGTGAAAATAGTTCTACATCCCTACATTCTGTCTTTCTGAATCCAAGGATGTGTGTAGAATGTTCCTGTATAATAGATCATCCAGAGGAAATGTCTGCATGGACGATTCTATTCACAACTTCCTTTCTTCCCCAGATCCTGCTTTGATTCCTATCCTTCTTGTTTCCAGTGGTCATCCTGGAAAACTCTCTGTGGTCTTTTATCAAAGTCACTATTTCTGGTTCTCCATAGAGTCTTCCACTTTGTACCAAATGAGATGAACTTCTGTAACTATTCTTATCGAAGTCCTTCCTTTATGTCCATAGAAATGTGATAGGTTTACTATCTCTTGCTCTCTCTTCTTTGTTTTCATAATTCTGTTTGACCATCATCTTCTCTATCTCCCTGTTCTTCCTCCAGTTCCTGAAAACCCCCATTCTATTCTTAGCAGTGGTGAGTTTGCTTTCCTTAGAGTCTGTACGTAAGACTGATCATGTGGTGCACATCTTTTTCCAGATGACTTATTTCACTTAATATAGTCTCATGCATCTATGAAGCCTCTTCTGACACATGCCTCCATCATGGTTATATTTTCCTGACCAAACCTGCCAAAAAGCTCACTAATCTGACTGACCATTTGTAACATTTGTTTAGCCTTCTCTAGCAACTCTCCAATTTCTAACTAGAACTCAGAACATGTTTACCTGTGACCCACTTGCAATAACAACTATGAACTCAAGCCAGAAATTCTCATTCTTTTCTAGAATCTAGCCCCTAAACCCATCATCTAGTATGCTTCCCTTAAAAGTTACCTCATATGCACAGACTTGTGGCCATTTTCCTGCCATGGAAACATCTCAGAATGACTTCAGAATCCAAGTCCCCACATCAATCTCCATGGATATGCATTGCTTAACTCTTATTCTCTTATTCTAACCTCACCTAGATTCTATAAGGTAATGGGGTTTCTCTTACCTTTTGTAACATTAAATAGATCTTTTGCTCCTCTTTATTCATCTCACTTCCTCCTTGGAGTTTAAGAACAATCAGCTTGCTCGGTAGCTGTGGTTACTCAACAACCATTGTGTACATACACCGTTCCCAGTGTCTAGACTGAGCAGAGATGAAAGGGAGAGCTTCTCCTTTTACAAAATTATGACAGAGATCTGAGGAGACAGCCAACTCCTTGGAGGGCCTGTCTCACAGGCAGAATGGCCTGACCTCACATTTCCAGAAGACATTCAAACAGACAGGGAAAATGATGTGCTCCATCAACCCCAACAGAAAAAGAAATGGATCCCTGGAATCCATTGGCCACCCTGCTTAGCTAAATAAGCAAGCTTCAGGTTCAGTGAGAGATGTGGTCTTTAAAAATAGACAGCTGGAGAGAGATTGAGAAAAGACACTCAGTGTTGACCTGGGGCCTGCCTACATGTGCACGTTGCCACATACCACCACCACCACAGAAGCACACACGATGAAAAGAAGCATGTGGCTGAGCTGGGGCTTCAGATCATGAATAAGCAGATGATGTACTGAGTACTGGACTGCTGGTCCAGGGTCTGCTTCTGCCCTCCGGGCATCCAGACACCGTTGCACACTGGGCTGGACTGGAAAGAATGAAACTTAGCTGGGTGGGTAGGGGCAAAACAGACTTCTCTGAGACTTTTTTGGTGAAACAAGTCCCCTTTATTGGGGGGAAAAGGGGGCTATATAAACCTCAGGGAAGTGGGCAGGGATTTTAGGGGTGAATGGACATCTTTGGCTGGGGCTGAGGTGTTGAGAATGCTTCATTTGTCTGCAGAGGAATTCCAGGTGCTAGCCAGATATGTCCTTATAAGAAAATAGGAAGTTTTAATTTGAAACCTGGCCACCAGTCTACTTGACTACCTAAAGGACAGGACGGCAGAGGTAGAGGTTGAAAGGTTATGTGTAACCAGGGCATGCAGGCCCAGAACAGGGAAGGAGTGGTCTTGACTCCTGCCCATCTCAGGATGAGATTTGCAGGGTTTGGACACATCTTGACCTCACTCTTGCTCCAGTCACAGGGCTCCCTTGCCCGAGAACCAGTCACTACACATCTGTCTCTACCATGCTTTTGAGAGCTCCTCCAAGCTTTGCCTCCGTGTAACCAAATTACTGCCACCCCAGCAACAGAGGACGTTTGAGACTAACTTGGACTCAAGGGAATTGAAGTGTACCCTGTGTGTTGTTAAACAAAATAAAGAGGAATCCGGATTAGAGAACCGTGTTTAAAAGAACAGGCAATCTTGAAACTATCACTACGTGAATTGCCCATGATTAGTTTAAGCATTCATTTTGTTCACTAATTTTATTAGCTCCTGAAGGAACTTGTACTGCTAAATCAGGAGTCAATATTTAAATCGTGAAATATAAACTACATATGTATTCTCTGTGTACATGTACTTGCTGAAAGCAATTAACAAAAAAGATTTTTTTCCTTTAAAATGGATTGTTCAAAACATGGGCAGGGTAGAGGGGCTGTTAAACAGTTTGCTATCCTGGCTGATGTCCCAGAGGCTAATACAGTATTAATGAAAAGGGAAAACTGAGTGACAGGGCCATCAAAGGGGAGTGCCTGAAGCTAGAGAGGAGAGTAAGGACCAGGGCCAGAAATAGACCACAGCAGCATTCCCGAGCGATAATCCCCCTGGGTGACCTTAACGAGGGTTTCCACAGCCTAGAAAGGTCATCAGTTCCCGTGAGGTCCACCAGGCATCCTGAAAGAGGTTTTGTGGGCATCAGGAGAAACTTACATAGAGCACTCAGGGCACACCAAGACCCTTCTGCGGCTGCCTTTTGTGGCTGGCTCTCAGCCCAAACGCAGTGGGAGGTCCACAAGCCAGACCCGTGCATGGAGGCAAGGGAACACGCGGACCTCCTTCTCAGCCCTTACAGCCTTTATCATTCACTGGCTGACAGGTGCATTGGAGTCTCAAACTAGATGGCAACTGGACAGGCTGTCACACCCAGCCTCTCTCCACACACATCTCAGCAGAGGCACAATCAGGAGAGGCTCAGCTTGACTTTTAACAACTCCTAGCCGAGTGTAGAGTGTCAGCAGCCACATGAACGCATGAACGTATGAAGGGGCTTGTGGCCTCCGCGGCTTTGATAGGTATTGCCTTGGAATTAGGGCGTCTGGTCGTGTCTCTGGGCAATGGCACCACGAAGATTGCAGGAGCCAGAAGCAGCGAGTGCACCGCACATCAAACCCTCTGCCTCCAAGCTAGCACTACACAAAGACAACTGCACGACGCTCCAAAGTTTTCAAATTAACTCGCTGCGTAAGTGGCTTCACAGAAAAGGAATCTACAGAGTTTACTCTGGGTTTTTCCCAGTGTGACTCACGAGCCCTCCTCCCTCCTGCCAAGTGGAAAGGACCCGGAGTGAATAGAATGTGATTAAATTCTGTGTAAACGAAAGGTGAAATTGTGTTTATTAGACAATTGCATTTCCAAATGCCCGCTAAACGTCCTCTTCCTCTACTTAGGTGAAATAAGACACGGCAGAAACTAAACATTTTTTTCGCTTTTCTCACTGGTTTCGTTGTTCAGTTTGTGTCCTGTAATAGCTGTACCCTGGGCGCTGGGGACCCCCTTACATTGGCCCTCGGCCTTGCCTGGCACAAGCTACATCCTGTGAAGGCCCTGTGGTCACTCCGCCTGTGCTTTCAGGATCACCACCCTAGCACCCCGCGGAGATCTCTCAGCCCTAGTGTGGCGCTGGGCTCGGCTTGATGCCTTAGCCCTTGTTTTTGCAAGATTTTTTTATGAACAACATGACTCACCTCTTCTGTATTCAAATTTCATGCTTCAGTCAAAATTACCTAGCAAAGTTCCTCAAAGGCGCATCACTCTTTTTCTACTTCTATAAACTTTTCCCCATATAAGACCTCTCTTCTCTATTTGTCTGTCCTTCCAAGTTCAGACCTGGTATCTGTTCCTATTTTCTCAAAGAGTAAGTTGGGTTTTGTTGGTGGTGGTGGGTTTTGATGTTGGTTTTGGTTTTTTGGGTCTCCGTGGTGTTTTTTTGCTCTCAAAATGCCTACGCCTTATTTATCTTAGTCTCACAAAATTAATACACGTTGTTAGCAATTTATCCACCTATTTTATCTCTCCATATCTCCTATAACAAATGCTAGCAAAGATGGACAAGATGGTGAGTGGTTTGCACAGTTGATGAAGACTTGAAAACACCCAGTAACCACCCAAAAGTGCTTGAACAAGCACTCGATGCAAGCCAGAAGACATTTTAAAGGAAGTAGCCACACCCAGTGCTGACTGGCAAAGGCCCTCCTGCCTACTCCCACTTCTCACCGCTGGCATAGATTTGTGTAGTCTGTAGCCATGGAGGGATGCAGGAGACCAGCTAATAATGCAACACTGGGTTAAGTGGTACCACACAGAAACCAAGCCTGAGGAACTAGAGTTAGGTTCTATTTCACGTATTTAATGCAGGCAAAGTGAAAACACACATGCCTCAAGATGAATCGTTTCCCAAGCTTTAATTTTTTTCCTAGACACATCTTTTTTGCCTTTTTATGACTACCAGAAAGAAGTGTGACATACAATAATGTGGTTGCCCGCGACTACCAATAGTAACCGCCTGCACAAGGGGCTGGGAATTAAAAGAGACAGAGAACACGAAGAAGTGACACCAAGACAGTGCCCCGATCAAGGCGCCATCTTTATTACAGAGTAAACCACTTATATAGGTTTCCAAGTAAACATATCCCAGCAAAACAGGAAAATTAACCAAGCAAAACAGGAGGTTTAACTGAGCAAAACAGGAGGTTTAACTGAGCAAAACAGGAGGTGTCTGCTGAAAACAACAAGAATAGCGAGCCAGCATGACTTGCACGCAGGTGACCATCTCAGGTCTTATGGAATGGCTACCTCACAATAAAATTCTGAATTTTTTAAACATGTATTGTAAACAGAAAAGTTCTGCAAACCCAGGCAGCCTAGGTGTGGAAAGAATTAAAGCAACGTATACGTTTTGGGTAGCAGGCAGTACCAAGGATTGAAGCAATGGCTACCTAATGATTTCAGGTTCACTGAAACTATAAGGGATACTGCTTTCTTAAGCAATTGTAATCAAGCAGTAATGTCTTTCTTCTGAGAAAAGACATAATCACATCAACTGTAGCTCAAAAACCATTCATTGACAATCACTAACTAAAGCATCTGAAGAAACAGATGAATTAAATGGATTTCTCAAGATCCATGGATTTAGCAGAAGAAAAACCCAATGGATTTAGCAAAAGAAAAGCTAGACATAAGAAATTTTAGGGGACTTTTCCTTTAATTTACAAAATAACTCTCACTGAAGGATGATATGTCAATTTAGAGTTTCCCCTGGAGACCTTTTTTATTTTTTTTCTAGATGCTAAGTCAGGCCATGTACAGGTGGGAAAAAAGACTGAAATTCTCTTCCTAAGAACCTTGAGGGCCTAACTTATTCCAGTTGTTCAGGATACAAACCAGTAGAAAACCTGAAGAACTTTGTCTCCATTTGTAAACTGGAAACAAGATTGAGAAGACCCATGGGGCTTCCCCTAGTCTTCCTCAAGTCTCAGCTTAGCCTCCAAAGAATGACTCCCAGCCAATCAGAGGGTATCAGTGCAACCAACCCCTGCCCCAGGACTAGTTACCAGTGTGGGACTGACTCACGCTTACCTGCACCTGCAGTTTTCACTTATGTCCTAGATATCATTATGGGTAACCTTATCCATAAGAGCTGAACAAGGATGACATGGATTCTAAGAGATAGACACCAGCTCCCTGCAAGCATCTTCTGTAGGACAGAATGAGGCGAAGAGCACACCAGTTCCTCCTGCTCCCAACCTTACCCGTAGGAAAGACCAATGTTAGGACAACATCAATTCTGAGAGACAACGCTTTTTGGTTTTCTCTTTCTTTTCCTGGGATCTAAATAATGAAGGTGAGTGCCACCACCTGTCCTCGATTCTACTTCCACAAACTCATCCCCAGCCCCGTAGCAGAACATTTGCTGGGGCTTGTTCTTCCTTTATGACTCCATTACCAGGGGACTATGGCAATCTAACCATCTTCCCTCACCCTTACGCCCAGAGGAACTCTATACCTGGAAACCTGCTGGCCATGCTGGCCTTGGAATCAGACAGACCATCCTCACTCTCCTCCCAATCTCCACCTACAATTCCCCAGTCTCACCCCTAGCCCTGCAGCAGCTGACATTGAGGAGACTGTCTTTGTTATGATCTAAGCCGAAGGTGCCACAAAGTCACTCCATGCAACACATGCAACAGATCTCACTGAAGAGGTTTCCTGAGGGGGCAAGGTGGTATGCAGAGGCTGCCTCTGGGTGAAGATGGAAGGGGAGAGAGGACAGGGAGAAGAACGCACTTCCTCTTTATGAGGGGATATAGCGCATGCGCACAGGGAGGATGCAGCTAGTATCGACAGAGGAAATGTGTCACATCTTGAAGCTGATGATAATGTGTCCCACTGTCACTAGGTTATTGAGGGAGAGCTTCCAATCTGTAGAGACACAGGTCTTCATGGCAGGACTTGCTTTCCTTCCTCCTAGTGACCCACTCAATCCCTTCCATCTATCCAAACTACTTTCTATCCTGTCATCTCCCAATACCTAGAATCATATTTAACCTGGGAGCACAAGTGACCACATCTGACAGGAGCTCAGAATCACACCCTGTGAGGCAACCCACCACCACATCATGCTTCTAGAATCCACAGAGGTCAGCAGAAACCAAAATATAGAACACTTACCCAATAAGGACAAGAACAGATATTAACACCTAGAATCACAATCATCCTAAACCCAGATGCTAGATGCCAAAGCAAAAGTACAATCTGTAACAACCAGGACAATATGTATCCACCAAAGCCCAGCAACCCTACTACAGTAGGGGCTGAGAAAGGCAATATAACTAAAGCACAAGACAAGGACTTCAAAATAGATACTATGAATATGCTCAAGGACCTTAAATAAAAAATGAATGAAGTCTGAAAACAAAAACAAACAGTAGAAGGGAATGAAGAAAAAAGAACAAGATATGAATATAGAGATAAATTCATTAAAGAAAACCCAAACAAAGATAAAGCTGGAAAACAAAAATTTAGGAAGTCAGACAAAAAACTCACAAGAAAAGTAATGAAAAAGAGATTGTCAAGCATTGAAGAAAACATAAGTGGACACCGCAGTCAAAGAAAATGTTAAATCTAAAATAGTGCCAACACAAAACATTTAGGATATATAGAGACCCAATTTACAAGTAATAGAAATAGAGGAAGAAGAAAAAAAATTGAGGTCAAATGTCCAGAAAATATTTTCAGCAAAATCATTGAAGGAAATTTTCCTAACCTAAAGAAGGAGAAGCTTATCAAAGTGAAAGAAACACACAGAACACCAAATAGACTGAACAAGAAAAGAAATTCTGCATGACACCTAATAATCAAAACAATAAGCATACAGAACAGGAAAAGAATAGTAAAGCTTCAAGGGAAAAAGATTAACTGAAATATAAAATCAGACTTATTAGAATAACACCTGACTCCTCAATGGTGACACAAAAAGCCAGAAGGGTCTCAATGAATGTTTTACAAACTCTAAGAGATGAGAGACGCCAGCCCAGACTGTTACATCCAGAAAAAACTTTCAGTCATAATAGATGGAAAAGAAAAACATTCTATGATGAAACCAAACTTAAGGAACATCTATCTACAAATCTAAGACTACAAAAGGCATGAGAAGAAAACTTTAACCTGAAGAAGTAAAACAAGCTCAAAAATCAAGGAATAAATAATTTCAGATCAGCAAATTAAAAGAAGAGGGGAAAACCCACATCACAACAACAAAAGAATGGGAACAGCAAACACAGCTCTCTGATAACTCTCAACACCAATGGTCTCAATTCCCTAATAAAAAGGAGCAGACAAACAAATTGGGTTCAAAACCAGGATCGATCCTTCTGCTGCATCGAAAACCCACAATGTAATATTCAGGATAGACATAATCATAGGGTAAAAGGAAGGAAAAAGATATCCCAAGCAAATAAACCTAAGAATCAAATTGGTGTAACAATTTTAATATTTGATAAAATAGAGTTCAAACCAAAACTAATCATAAGAGATAGGGAAGGATAATATATGCTCATCAATAGAAAAATCCACCAAGAGGATATTTCAGTTCTATACATTTGTTCACTAAACAAAAGGGTACCCATGTTCATTTTTAAAAATTTATTTATATTTTACAAACTACAGTTTATTCACTTTGTATCCCAGAGCTGTAGCCCCCTCCCAATCCTACCCTTCCTCCCTCTTCTTCTATACCCCTTCCCAAGTTCACTGATAGGGGTGGTCCTCCTCCCCATCCCTCTGACTCTAGTCTATCAGGTCTCATCAGGAGTGGCTGCATTGTCTTCCTCTGTGGCCTGGTAAGGCTGCTCCCCCTTCAGGGGAGGTGATCAAAGAACCAGCCACTGTATTCTGTCAGAGACAGCCTCTGTTACTAGGGCATCCTCTTAGAGGCAGAGCTGCCATGGGCTACATCTGTGCAGGGGTTCTATGTTATCTCCATGCATGGTCCTTGGTTGGAGTATCAGTCTCAGAAAAGACCCCTTTGCCCAAATTTTTGGTTCTGTTGCTCTCCTTGTGGAACTCCTGTCCCTTCCAAATTTTCCTATCTCCCCCTTCTTTCATACTATTTCCTGCACTCTGCCCAAAGTTTGGCTATGAGTCTCAGCATCTGCTTTGATACCCTGCTAGGCAGAGTCTTTCAGAGGCCCTCTGTGGTAGGCCTTCCTGTCCTATTCCCTACTTTTTCCCTCTTCTGATGTCTGTCCTGTTTGCCTTTCTGAGTGAGTATTGAGCACCTTATCCAGGGTCCTCCTTCTTGCTTATCTTCTTTAAGTATACAGATTTTAGTATGTTATAATATAATATCATATATTATATGTCTAGTATCCACTTATAAGTGAGTATATACTATGTGTGTTTTTCTGCTTCTGTGATACCTCACCCTCACTCAGACTGATCTTTTCCAGATCCCACCATTTGCCTGCAAATTTCATGTTTTTCCTTGTTTTTAATTGTTGGGTAGTATTCCATTGTGTAGATGTACCACAATTTCTGTATCCATTCCTCAGTTGAGGGGCATCTAGATTGTTTCCAGATTCTGGCTGTTACCAATAAAGCTGCTACAAACATGGTTGAGCAAATGTCCTTGTTGTATACTTGAGCATCTTTTGGATATATGCCTAGGAGTGGTAGAGCTGGATCTTGAAGAATCACTATTCCTAATTGTCTTAGAAAGTGTCAGATTGATTTCCAAAGTGGTTGTACAAGTTTACATTCTCACCAGCAATGGAGGAGGGTTCCTCTTTCTCCACATCCTCTCTAGCATGTATTGTCACTTGAGTCTTTTATCTTAGCCATTCTGATGGGTGTAAGGTGAAATCTCAGGGTTGTTTTGATTTGCACTTCCCTGATGACTAATGAGGTTGACCATTTCTTTAAGTGTTTCTCTGCCATTCAATATTCTTCTATTGAGGATTATCTGTTTAGCTCTGTACCCCATTTTTAATTGAATTACTTCATTTGTTGCTTTTTAACTTCTTGAGTTCTTTATATATTCTGGATATTAGCCTTCTGTCCGATATAGGGCTGGTGAATATATTTTCCCAGTCTGCAGGACATTGTTTTGTTCTGACGATAGTGTCCTTTGCTTTACAGAAGCTTTTCAGTTTCATGAGATCCCATTTATTGATTGTTGCTCTTAGAGCCTGTGCTGTTGGTGTTCTGTTCAGGAAGTTGTCTCCTGTGCCAATGAGATCAAGGCTCTTCCTCACAGTTTCTTCTAACAAATTTAGTGTGTCTGGTTTTATATTGAGGTCTTTGATCCACGTGGAGTTTAGTTTTGTGCAGGGTGATAAATATGGATCTTTTGGCATTTTCTACATGTAGACATCCAGTTAGACCAGCAGCATTTCCAAGTTCATTTAAAAAAGAAAAGTGAAACAATATTATAGATAAAATCATATATTGACCTCATACAGTGGGTAACTTCAGCACTCCACTCTTGCCAAAAGACAGGTCATCCAGACAAAACTAAAAAATGAACACTAGATCTAAATGGCGTCGTAAAACAAATGGACCTAGCAGGTATTAATAGAACATTTCAGCCAAAACCAAAAGGATATACTTGCTTCTCAGAAGCTCATGGAACTTCCTCCAAAATTAACCACATACTTGAGAACAGGTCTCAATAGATAGAAGAAATTTTAAGTAATGCCCTGCATCCTATCTTACCACTATGGATTAAAGAGAATTTCAACAACAACAAAAGCTTACAAACTGATGGAAACCGAACAAGTCACTAGTGAATAAAAATGGTTCAAACAGAAATTAAGAAATTAAAACCTTTTTAGAATTGAATGAAATGAAAACACAACATAACAAAATTTATGAAATACAATGAAAGTGATTCTAAGTGCCAAGCTCACAGCACTAAGTGCCTATGTAGCAAATTGGAGTGACCTCATATTAGTAACTTAACAGCACACGTAAAGCACTAGAACAAAAGGAAGATACCACATACAAAAAAGTATGTGCCATGAGATTATCAAACTTATGACTGGAACAACAAAATGAGAGAAAGAATCCACAAAACATAGTTGGTTCTTTGGGAAAATCAGTAAGACTGACAAACACATAGATAAATTAACCAAACCAAAAGACACCCAGAAGAGAGCCAAATTAAAGAAAAAAGCGGAGAACAAAACAACAGACACTGAGGAAATCGAAAGTATCTATAATTTATACTATCCAGAGAAATCCCTAAGAACGTACTCCAAAGACTTGTGGTCCACCAAATTGGAAAATCTAAAAGTAATGAATAATTTTCTCAATAATTTCCTGGACTTATGCCCAAAGAACTCTACATCCTTCTACAGAGGGAGTTGCTCAATCATGTTCACCACTGCTCTGTTCATAAGAGCCAGAAATGGGAAACACCCAAGATGTCCATCAACCGATGAATGGATAAAGAAAATGTGGTACATTTACACAGTGGAGTATTGCTCAGCTGTGAAAAACAATGGCATCATGAAATTCACAGGCAAATGGGTGAAACTAGAAAAGATCATCCTGAGTGAGGTAACCCAGACCCAGAAAGACAAATGTGGTATATTCACTTATAAGTAGATATTAGCTATTAAGTAAAGAGCAATCATGCTATAATCCACAGACCCAGAGAGGCTAAGTAATTAACAAGAGGGCTCCAGGGCTGACACATGGATTTCCCTGGGAAAGGGAGAGATTTTGTGGGTGGACTAGGGATGGATAGGGATGGGAACAGGTGGGATAAGATGGGGAATGAGAGAGATAGAAGGAGAAAGTACTGGGAGAGACTACTGGAATTGGGGGGGGGGGTCATTTGGAGAGTGATGTAGAAACCTAGTACAGTGGAAACTCCCTGGAATCTATGAAAGTGACCCTAGTGACATCAACCAGTAATGGGAGATAGAGATCCCAAACTAGACATCTTCTATAACCAGGTAGCCCCTCCTAGCACTGGGGCTGAGGCATCAACTCAGTCACAATACCTTCGACCTACTACAAACTGTCCTGCCTGTAAGGGCTGCTGGGACAATGGTGATACAAAATTTGTGGGTGTGGGCAACCCATGACCTGTCCACCATGAGAAGAAGCCCACCACTGACAGTGCCTGGATGGCCAGAAACCAGAAGGAGGACAGTCCAGAGACTCAAGATAGAAACTTTTTAAATATAAACACGTATGAAAGAAAGCTGAACAGAATCGCCAAACAGCAGGGAATGCACAGCCTTAAGTAGGTATCTGTCATCACCAAATGAAATCTTCAATTCCAAGAATGGGTTACATCTAGTCAAATTGTTGTTCAAAGGGCCCTGTGGGAACCCCCAAACACCACAGGCTGTTGCCCAAGCTATTGGTTACTCTAAAAACTCACAGTAAGGCCCTGTAACTGAAGAATGGCTATACAATTCACTGAACAGGGAGAGGTCAGGCTGGTGCCTACATACAACCTTCACCTGTACTAACTAATGTCCTTTGAATAGGAAGGTATTCTGCATGCTACCAAAGAAGAAAGGTAAGCATCAGCCCAGCTATAAAGCCCTCTGCTTACAATGCTGACCTGCCTGTAATGCACTGGTACAATTATGGAGCAATGCTTGTGAAAATAACCAGCCAATATCTGGATTTAGTGCCCATTCCACGAGACAGAACCCATGCCCAATACTGCTCAGATGGCTAAGGAACTGAAACTAGCTGGGCCAGGAACTTAGGAGGAAACCAAATGCTACCGTTCTACTAAAGGAACATAGCAGTAAACAACTGCCAACAACATTCTCCTATATTCATTCTCAGCCATCACCAGAGAAGCTTCCTCCTGCAGAGACCTATAGCTACACCATGTACAAAAAATAAGAGACATTGGAACACTCAGACCTAAATGGAATGTCTCCATCAAATCCTTTCCCCCAGAGCTCTGGGAAATCTGAAAAAGAATAGGCAGAAAGAATGAAATAGCCAGCGGGGCTGGAGGACACTAAGGAAACAAGGACTTTCAAACACAGCAGGACCAATGCACATATGAACCCTCAGAAACTGTGGTATCACGCACAGGGTCTACAAGAGCCTGGGCTCTGAGAGAGGAAGTAGACCCAAGCCCCTGTCCCCAACCCGGAAGCTATTTCCAGTTGATAGCCTCTCGCAAATGAAAGTTAATTTTCTCCAACAGAGTCCCACTTGGTATACAGGCCACTCTCAGAATAGACTCCATGTCCAGCAGTAGACAACACAACAAGAACTCAGTGGCCATGATGGAGACTCTTTGACTCATGTTTGTCAGGGCTTCTCTTTCATTCCCTTTTGTTGTTATTTTTGCTTTGTTTCCTTAACTTGCAGGTCTTTTGTGTAAATGGTTTCTTCTTTTGTGTTTTTATGGATTTCTGTGTGTTCAAATGTGTGTGTCTCTATTATATCTGTATTTGTTTTTTTTAATTTGTTTTTTGTGATTTGGGACATGGAAGCTGTGGTAGGGGGTGATCTACCCCCGCTAATCTCAGGATGAGATTTCCAGGGATTTGGAATGCCTCCACCCGACTCTTGCTCTAGCCGGCCTTCCCATGGCTCTTCAGCTCTGCAGAATACAGTGTATGAAAATCAATCTTTTTGCTCCTGGGATAGCTCACTCAGGATGATCTTTTCCAGTTCCCACCATTTACCTGCAAATTTCATGATATCCTTGTTTTTTTATTGCTGAGTAATATTCCGTTGTATGGATGCACCACAATTTCTGTATCCACTCCTCAGTTGAGGGGCATCTGGGTTGTTTCCAGGTTCTGGCTATTACAAATAAAACTGCTACAAACATGGTTGAGCTAATGTCCATATTGTGTACTTGAGCCTCTTTTGGATATATGCCTAGGAGTGGTATAGCTGGATCTTGAGGAAGCGCTATTCCTAGTTGTCTGAGAAAGCACCAGATTGACTTCCAGAGTGATTGTACAAGTTTACATTCCCACCAGCAATGGAGGAGGGTACCCCTTTCTCCACAACCTCTCCAGCATGTGTTGTCACTTGAGTTTTTGATCTTAGCCATTCTGATGGGTGTAAGGTGAAATCTCAGGGTTCTTTTGATTTGCATTTCCCTGATGACTAATGACTTTAAATACAAAAAGACACACACATAGTATATACTCACTCATATAGATATATAATATAGGAAAAACATACTAAAATCTCTACCCCTAAAGAAACTAATCAAGAGGGAGGACTCTTGCAAAAATGCTCAATCCCTATCCAGAAAGGCAAAGAGGATGGACATCAGAAGAAAGAGAAAACAGGGAACAAATCAGGAGCCTGCCACAGACGGCCTCTGAAAGGCTCTGCCCTACAGACTATCAAAGCAGATGCTGGGACTCATGGCCAACCTTTGGCAAAATACAGGGAATCTTATGAAAGTGAGAAATAGTAAGATCTGGAGAGGACAGGAACACCACAAGGAGAGCAACAGAACCAAAAAATCTGAGCATAAGGGTCTTTCCTGAGACTGATACTCCAACCAAGTACCATGCATGGAGATAACCTAGAATCCCTACACAGATGTAGCCCATGGCAGTTCAGTGTCCAAATGGGTTCCATAGTAATGGGAACAGAGACTGTCTCTGACATGAACTGATTGGCCTGCTCTTTCATCACCTCACCCTGATGGGGGAGCAGCCTTACCAGGCCACAGAGGAAGACAATGCAGCTACTCCTGATGAGACCTAATAGACTAGGATCAGAAGGAAGGAAAAGAAGACCTCCTTTATCAGTGGACTTGGGGAGGGGCACTCGTGCAGAGGGGAAGGAAGGGAGGGATTGGGAGGGGAGAAGGGAGGGAATTACAGGGGGATACAAAGTGAATAAAGTGTAATTAATAAAGAAAAAAAGAAAGAAAACAAAAAAAGAAAATCAATCTTTTTTTAAAAAAATGCTTTTCCATGAAATATATTGTGATTATGATTGCCCCTCCCCTGAAGCTTCCTAGATCCTTTTTATCACCTCACTCACCCAAATCTGCTTTGTTCCTTGCTCTTTCATTAGAAAATAAGCAGTATCTATAAATAAGCAAATAAATAAATAAATATACAAGATAAAATAAACACAATCACCTGAATAGCAGAAAACAAACAAATGAACAGCAACAACAACAAAACAAAATCAATGAAAAAAATACAGGAAACACATATTGACAGAGAGATACACATGTTGGTACTTGCATAAATGACCTAAAAATCAGAAAATGATAATATATAAGGAAAAGGCCTGTAGGGTAAGAAAAAATATATAAAGTTAAAAAAAATATATCCAGATAAAGCATTCTGAGACCAAAACAAACAAGCAACCTCCCAAAATGCCATTGATCTCCTTTTGTGTTGGCCTTCTATGGCTAGACATGGAATCTGCCCTTGAGTGGTTTGTGTACACTGTGATAATCCATTAGAGAAAACTAAATTTTCATTTCTGAGTAGTTATCAGTTGGAGACAGCTTCTGGGTTAGGGGTGGAGACTTGTGCCCAGTTCTCCTTTGGGCACCAGGACCCCATCTGGCTTAGACCCTTGGGCAGGCCCTGGGCATGCTGCCACAGTCTCTGTGGGTTCATATGTGCACTGGTTCTAGTGTATTTGAAAGGCCTTGTTTCCTTGGTGTCCTCCACCCTTTCTGGCTCTTACAATTTTTCTGCCTTCTCTTCTCCTGTGCTGTGAATATAGGGGATTGATGGAAGTATCCCACTGAAGTTTCAAGAACCACCCATCCAAGGTCTCTTATTCTCTGCCTCTTCTCCAACTTCATTATTAATTATTTATTTCCTTCTTCTCCAAGAAGAAGCTTCTCTGAGCAAAATGCTGATCAATTTGTTTAGCAGAATGTCATTTGGGATTGTTTTACTGCTAAGCTTCTTTAGCAGAACAATAGTGTTTGGTTTTCCCCTAGGTCCAGGGCCCATCTAGTGAAAATGTTTTCATTTCCTTAGAGGAGGCATTGAGATAAGAGTTGTTTCCAAGCCTTTATAGCTCTTTCTGAACTCTGGCTGGCTGTTTTAACTCGGCTGTTCTGGCCTAAACTCCTCTCCAAGCTGACTAATTCAAACTGGCTTCTGAATGAGTTGCTCTGCCTGGCCTCAAACTAATTCCTGCAATATGTTTTTAATCTTTTGGCTCCTTCTCATTCTCTGGCTCATCCTGCCTTCACCTGTGTCTAACTTGTTCTCTCTGAAACCTGTCTTGTTAAAACTGTCCAGTTAAAACAAAAACAAAAGAAAACAAAACCCACCTCTCGGTAAAAACCTCTTCTCTCTCCCTATGTTGCTCTTAAGTACCCTCTCTTTCCTTTCCCAGTCTCAAGAGAGTTGGGCATATCCTATGTCTGACTCATTCTGTCAAATCTTTCTCTGATTCATCACTTTGTCTGCTCCTCAATTAGACGTCATTTTCAAACATGTGTACTGTCTTCTATAAACTAACCTAACCTTCATAGTTTGGGATTAAAGGTGTGTACTACGAGGTGTCTGAATTCCAGCCAGATCATACTGTAATCCAGAACATGTCTGCATTCCAGCCCAGTAACATGACCTAGAAGGTCTTGCCGAGCAGCCATGCTGCTGGATTAAAATTCCTCTATAATCTCGTCTCAGGTTCTTGCAATTAGGGATTAGTTCCAATAAAAGAAAAAAATAAGGGGGGGGGAAATAAATACTCACATAAAGACTTCTATACTGACTCCCATGCTATTCAGACAAGTAGGAATGTGTTCATTCAAATTTCAGTGAATTGAAGATTCCATCAATAAATCATGGCAAGTTCATTCAAAGGAACACTATTCAACAATAAATATAAGCAAGTTATCCACTGATGTCACAACATGAATGAAACTTAAAAACATTTACTAAACAAAAGAAGCCAAAACCACACAGAAATCCAAAAATTGTCCCATTTCTATAAAACGCCCAGTAAAGACAAGTCCATAGAAACAGAGTTAATATTTATTTGCCTGGAAGTGGGAAGGCGTGGTGGTAGAAAGGTATCAGGATTTGTTTAGGGGTGAGGAAAACGTTCCCAGACTCCAATGTGCTGGCAACTATGCAATGGTATAGACTTCAAGATCACTAAAGTGTCTGTGTAAAATGACTAAACACAGAGCTGGGAGGGAGGGGAGAAGGGAGGGAGAAAGGGAGGAGAAAATGGGCGTGAATAAGAAGAGGAAAAAAAGGGAAGAATGGAACGTGGCTTCTGGGAAACAGCTCTGAAGGTGAAGCTAAGCTTAGCCAAAGAATCATTGTGTATGACCCAGTAAGCTCGACAACAACACAGAACACAGCACTAGACTCTATTTTTGGAAAAAAAAAAAATGAACAAGTTACGCGCCAACGAAGGAAGTTCACAGGCCGCAAAGGGTGGGAAAAAAAAACAACAATCTTTCCTTTCATCTATTTTTGTAAAAGTAGCAGAAGCTATAAACATCTTCTTTTTCCTGGGATTGGTAATTTTATCCCTCGTGACCTGTCTTTAGCCCCAGAGAAGGAAGTCATTTGGGTCACGCTGTGAGGACTGAGAGGTACTCTCATATTCTGCATTTCATCAAGCAGCTCCCTCTGTGCCCACGTCTTCTCTCACCTGCCCCTGGCATTGATCTTGCCTCACACTGGCAAGAAAGGACAGGGGAATTAGTTGTTGGAGCAATGACCTAACACGGTGGGCTGACCCAGAGGCCCAGGAGACATTCATTTGTTTGATAGCACTTCCCCGGAGCTGGCAGACAGCCCTTCATTCTCAGGCCACCAGTGTTTACTGACACAGAATGGACACAGCTGGGAGGAGGCCAAACTTTCCCCACACACTCCTACATTATCCCAGAGACAAACCGAATGCAGTGTGGGTGCTGTGCTTCCTGGGAGGGGAAACCTTGCAGAACTCTGCCAAGGTGCTCCTGCCTGCAACACACAGTGCAGGCAAGAGGTCAGGACAAATCCATTCTGGTGCTAATAAGCCATCGGGAGGTGGCATGGTAACAACATCGGTGTCCTTGAAGTTAAAAATACACACACCGTTGGGTGCCAGATGCACTAAGTACAGGAATATAATACAGGAGTCCCTTTTCTACTAGATGGCCTTGTTTGTAGATGCTCAAGGAGGAGTTAGTAGTGATGCCTCAATTACAGAAAGCAGTGCCATACCCATGTTTATGGGTACCCAAAGCAAGGTGAACACCATTATGGAAAAAAAAAAAAGATGAGGGGATTGTGCTGGCCCCTCTTGGCTGTCAGCTTGACTACGTAAGTGGCTGGTTACATCTGTGAGAATTTGTGTTTATTATTGTTGTTGAATCATTTGAAGTGGGAAGATCCACCTTAAATCTGGGCCACACCTTTTCATGGCAGCCTGTATTAAGGGTGCCATAAAAGGACTGCATGTTCTTTGCTTGTCCTACTTCTTCAGGATTCCAGCATGAACTGAAGACCAGCTGAGACATCTAGATTCATGGACTGAACAACCATTGGATCTTTGGACTTTCTATTGGCAAGGCAGACACTGTAAGAATATTCAGACCATAACTTCTAAGCCAGTGTAATAAATCTCATTTTTATATACATGTAGATCCACTATATCATTTCTGTTTCTCTAGATAACCATGACTGATTCAGTGATAAGTATAGGTACTTTCTTCTGTTAGTACAGAGCACGTCTGGGAAAACATACAAGGAAGAAACAGCAGCTGCTGTCTCAGTGCTGGGGGCCTGGATGTTGGAGACAGGAGTGAGGAAAGAGTTCACTCTATGCCCACTCACCCTCTTTCTCTTCTGCCTCCATCTCTGCCTTTGGAGACACCTGTAGCTATCTTTTAAATACCTAGCTGTTTTCCACGGTTCCCATCTTGGTTCTCCAAAATGATGTCTGCTTCATAGAAAATAAACGGCCTCTAGACACAGGTCAACTTTATGGCCACTTTCTTATGTTGACTTGGCATTGAGTTTTACTTTCTTTTCTGCTCTTTCAGAGAATAAGCCCTCTCTCCCTCTTTTCTGGGCAGTGTTGAAATAACCTTCAACACTTTTTTCTGTATCCCTAAAAGAAACTTTCCCTTATCCTAGATGTCTTTGGCTGCTGTTCCCCTTCTCTTTACCCTGTATAATCATTTCTTCAAGCAGCCTGTATTTTCTCTCTCTTTTTCATCATCATTAATAGTCTACCCTACTGGACTCTATTCTCTTTTAAAAGCACCTCGTGAGCCCACCAGGAGATCCTTTATTAATAAAGCCCTAAGAGCATGTTATCCATATTTACCTTATTTCATCCTCATCTAATATGTTAAGGGAGCCACCTTCTCCAAAGCTTTTTTACCTCCCTGAAGCATTTCTTGGCCCCATGCCGTCTCCCTGGTAGTTTAGACTGGTTGTTATCATGAAAATCTATGTGTGCCCCTGTCTCATAATTATCCATAGACATGAACAGGATGGTTTCCTCCATTCCACATCAAATAGGACACCAACTCAATCATTGTAGTCTCAATATTTAGTACCTAAGAGAAAATTTAACCATAAACATTGGATGACTGAATGATCAGTGAAGGGAAATTTTGTAAGGCTGGAGCTTAGTCCACCCCAAACACAATACAGCAGACACTCAGGCTGAGGCAATCCCAAGTCTGGGCCATCCCAACACACCCCAAGGTGTGGGGCGTCCCACCAAGCTGAGGTAGCAGGCCACTCCAAGATGTCCTGATGCCCCACAAACCGTGGTGACCCACTGACTGCCCTACCCCCTTGTGGCGGGGGGGGGGAGGGGACTCCAAAAGGCCCACTGCACTCCCCAAGAACTATCTTTAGAGGCCAATTACATACATAGTAGCAAGTGGCTCCCTGCCTGTCTCTCTTCCAGACTCAGGACAGTCAGACCCTCCTTCCTACCCTGGAGCTGTGGAGGCAGGAGACAAAATGGAAGCAACAACTCAGCAATGGCTGAGCAGGAGCTGTCCATGGTGACTCGTCCTGACTCAGCCTACGGGACCTGGACACTTTTCCTGCTTCAGAATGCCTACTGCTGCCACCATGGAAGCTGTCCATGATAATGGTAACCTTTCCTTCTTCAGCCTACTGCCTTCACCGTGAACTCTTTGCAAATGTTGGACACTTTGTATACTTTATAATCCCTCAAGGCAGAAAGGTGGCCAGACTTCTGCCTGAGAAGCTCTAGCAGCCCAGCCCCACCAACCCCCTCCCTACCCCGACCCCACCCCAGACCTCTGTAGGACTCATCCCAGATAATGCAAATTTGAGGTGAAAAGACTGGACAGAACCCTAACAATCCCTGAGCAGGAAAACTGACCAATCCCTGAGCTTCCCACCAAAACCCAACAATTCCTGAGCAAGAAAACTGACCAATGCCTGAATAGGAACACCCACCAATCCCTGAGCTCCTCAAAGCTTAGGACTTGAAATTCCACCCATCCACACTCTGAAAATCCCTAGCCTAGAAAGCTCCACCCCCTAAGAATTCCTACATAAAGGCTTTCTTTGCCCCAATTCCCTGCTGCCTTCTCCTGGGTGCAGTCCCTCTCCTCCTTGATTCTTCCTTTCAATAAATCTCTTTTAAGTCACTGCCTGCTGTGACTTACTTGTCAGAAGAAGAAAAAAAGAAAGAAGAAACAAAGAAGGAGTAGATCTCAGGCTCCTAGGCTCCTCAGCTCATCAGGGGTTGGGGTAACCCTCCTCTGAAAGCTAGAACATCTCTGTTGAGGATGCCTGCTCCCAGAGCTGTGTGGTTCCTGGGCTCCTGTGCCTCAGGATACCCTCGGGACCCTGTCCCACTCAGAGCTGTGTGGTTCCCCGCTTCTGTACCTCAGAATACTCTTGGGACACTGTCCTATCTCAGAGCTCGGATACCTTCCCAGCCCTCACAGCTGTGATTCAGATTTGCAGCCTCAGAGTCATGGATTTCTGGACACCTTCCCACCCGATCAGAAAAGCAGGCTGGCAGGCCAAACAAACAACAATACAGTTTCTTCTGCAAGAAAGTTTCAGTACTACCCATGGCAGAAAGTATGGATTGCTCTATTACCCCATTGTGTCTTTTCCCTTTGCAACAGAGCTTGAAATTAATTAAGAAACTGCATTTTCCAACCTCACTGGTGTGACCCTGCAATGATGCTCAGAGCAATTAGATAAAGGAGAAATATCGTGTGGCACCCACAGAATGCCTTGTGGGCTGGTGGAGACCCTGTCCTCCTGTTGTTCCCTTTCCTGTGAAGTAAATGGTTGCAGCAGCATTACCCCTCCCCCCCCACGACTATGACATCACCCCCTCATGACTGTGAGGACAGACAACAGGGCAGGGAGAAAGGTGGGGTCCTCATAGAGTTCTGTAGCTGAAATAATTGTTCCCTCCCAAATTCACATTGCAACACACCTGTCATTCTAACATAATTAAGACGTAGGGTCTCCAGCCCCTCGCCCGCTGCAGCACTCAGGAGAGTAGGTCTTGCACCTTGCCTGCACAGAACAACAGAACTGGCCCTGGGGACAGGGGCCCAGGTGAGCTACTGGCCTGAGATCTCAAGAGGCCACTGTCTGGCTCTGCCCCTTGCCAGCTGCTGGGTGATGAGCTGGCTGCAGCAGCATTGGAGAGCTCGCCCTGGTGGTGTGGGTTCCGGAGAGTGTGCAGGCTAACCAGCTGAGATACCCTCCAGGCCCCAACATCGACTCCATTGGATGAACTGCTGAAGCACACAAAGGGGGCAGCACTACAGATCCGAAGCTGCAGGCTCTCCATGACACAGGGCAGCAACAGGATGCCCAAGAGGAGTCCCCGTGAGGATCCAGTGTTGATTGTGCAGCTGATGATGAAGGCCTCGAACCAGACCAATGACTCACTGCAATGAACATTCGCAAGAAAAGATGTGGGGACAAAAGGGTATTCTGTGGGACACACTGTGACACACTGCAGAGATTGTTTCTTTCTTTTAGGGGGGAGGTTGTAAGGACAGAGGGCAGGTATGAGGGGAAAGGGACATGGTGGGATTGGGACTCATGATGTGAAAATCATAAAGAATCAATAAAAAGTTGTGTTTTTTTTTTTAAGTAGGGCATTATAGAGGGTATCAGTCATGAGGGCTCTGTTCTCGTAAATAAATTTGTGCTGTTATGAAGGATGTGAATTCATTATCAGGAGAGTGGGTTCACAGTCAAAACATGTGTTCAGCCCTCTTTCTATTTCGCCTTCTCTTTGCCCCTCTGGCTAGGACAGTACAACCAGAAGACCCTTGGCCAGATGCCAGTTCCTCAATTCCAGACTCCAGCTTCCATAACGAGAGCCTACAAATTTCTTCTGTTCATTATAAATCACCCACTCTGTGGGATTCTGTTACAGGAGCACAAAGCAGATGACTGCACAGGTTTACCACACAAGCATACACCAAATCTCTCTGGCCTCCTAAAATGTGAAGCAACGGATCCTGAAGTTGCCTAACTCTCTTTACCTACACCTCTCTCCCTAACCCTGAACTTCATCCTAATCTACACACTCCTTAATGCAGATACACTTAACATAGTTTGGCCAAGTGAGTGTTCAACGGGTGAACCTTTGGTTCTCTGATTCACACATAACACAGAGATGAGGGATAAATTGTCTAAATTGGGGAAATCACAGAGGGAAGATCAATAGCAGGTCTCACACCCATGGCTGGCTTAGGGTTTGTCCTGAGTAACAGGCTTTTTCAGTGAGAACTATGAAAATGTATACAATAAAGAACTGTGAGAATTTACAGGAGCCTTTTTTTTTTAATGAAAGCTATCTGTTTAAGCTTACTTAAAAGTGATTGGGATTAATCAGTTCACTCTTTTAAAATAAATCGTAAATTGGAGTTTTTTGCAAACTGTTAATTCGGGGAGCAAAGAGAATTCAATCACAAAACCAGACATTTCAACAGCATGGGAACATGTTACTGACAAGTTAGCTCTCACTACAGTAGCGGAAGGTAACACTGGGAGGAAGCATCTGGGATCCAACAGACACACCCTAGTAGGGAATCGAAAGTCTTAGCGGTAATGAATATTTTAATCTCTTAGAAAAGCCTATGATTGATTTATCTTTAGCGGCATTCAAAGCATTTTTACAGCCATAATCTCAACTGATGCTTTGAAATAATTTGAATACCTGATGCATGTGAAAGAGTCCAGGCTCATGTCTTCACGCTGCAAAGCTTGATAAGCCACAGTTTTTCCCATACAGGCATGCAACTGATTTAACTATTAGCTTGACCCATAGAATTCCCTTGCAAACTGACAAGCCTGAGAAAGCCCACGCCCGGAGTGAGGCACTCCTCCTGAAAAGAGATCAGGCGCCTTGCCCTTTCTCACAGTCTTCTTGGCTGTAGGAAAACAAGAATGCTCTTTGTCAGCGTAAAGCCAGGAGGAGCACTTTGGAGCTCATTTTTTCTCATGGTGCATTCAAATCAAAAGGAATGAAGATAATTTAATTTGAAATATGCCCTAGTGTTTCTTGTACTACCCCTGTGCTCTGGCATGTTTCTGAGGCAAATAAGATGGTAAGAAATCAAATGTAAAGAAACTCAGATGCATGTTCAGTAACTTAAAGATGTTCATTTATAGACCTTGCCTTAGCTTTCCTTTTATCCCTTCATTCTAAAATGCAATGGCTGATCAGTTGGTCTCCTGTTTTAAACACCAAGACAACGTACTTCAATGTATGCGTGCATCTGTGTATGTGTATGTGTACCTGTGTGTGTGTGTGTATCTGTGTGCTATTGTGTGTGGAGGGAAGATACCAAGGTCAGGCGTCTTCCTCACTTGCTGTCTACTCTGCTCTTTTGAGACAAGGACTCTGAGCCTGGAGCCCAGTGATTTAACTAGACTGGCTGGAAAGCCCTAGGGCTTCTCTTGTCTCTGCCTGCCTGGTGGTGGGATTAAGCTCTGCCATGCTCAGTTTTATGCTGAAGTTCAAATTGAGGCCCTCATATTGCATAGCAAGTGCTCACCAACTGCGTCATCTCCCAGACTCTTATGGTCTTGTGTGTGTGTGTGTGTGTGTGTGTGTGTGTGTGTGTGTGTGTAGATCAGAAGACAACTTGGTTCTCTCCTTTTACCATGTGGACGCTGAGGATCAAATTCAAGTCTTCAGGTTGCTGACAAGCACTGTCACCATCACCAATTGCACCAACTACCTTGTCCTTGATTATTTTTTAATTAAACATTTACCAGCAAGTTACTTGAAATAAAGTGGGTTTTGGTTCACTTTTACTTCATGTTTGAACAATCTGTTCACACACTCATCAGTTAGGGCTGTACAACCATCACTAACTTACTGCTAATGGCTAAATACATATCACTTCAATTAAGTTCATGAATTTGTGTGGAGTGAAGTTACAGTACTAGGGATCGAAGCCGGTCTGTGCATTCTAGGAAAGCACTCCACTGCTGAGCTGCATCCTAGGCCTGAATACAAATTTTAAATGAAGTGAGTTCTACAATATTCACACGATGGGAGGGTTGGAAGAACAGGCCCAAGCCTAGATTCTCACAAGTTGTATGATCAGAGAAAGCCCTTCTGGGACAGGGAGTCAAGAAGACATGGGAAGAGAAGGAAGCTCCCCATCCTGGGACCTGGTTTGCGTTTCGTACTGGCTGAGACTCAAGTGCTTCAACACAACTGACAAAATCGAGGCAGCTATAATGCCGCCGTAAAAACAATATTTCCTTTTCTTCTGAGGGATATCTCAAGCAAGAATTAGAATAGCGGTCTCTAAGTTCAGCCCCAGGAATACTCGCCTCTCATCCTGATCCAGAAACCACTTTGCAATTTCATTTACAAAAGGGAAGTGTTGTAAGAAAAGAAAGAAGTCAACCTACTCATTTTTAACTTAATTTTTAAACTTCCCATACTCTTTAAATCTGGCTGCACATTACTGTCTAACGTTATGACTTTAAAAGCCACAGAGTCATATGTACAGCTATTGTTAAAGCATCTACTCTATTCCATGCTGACATCAGCCAAAATAATATCTGCGGCCTATGCCAAGATCCCGGCTTCATGAGAACTCAATCCAAAGCTGGAACACGCTTCATCTCCCACTGTCCATGACTTTACCTCATGGGACTCTTGCCCTTCTATGTGATAAATGGGATGAAAACCCATTTAACCTATTGTACTGCTCCTGAGAAACAACGAGTGCTGAGTAAATGTGATATGTGCAGTGGAAGGCATCAGATACCCAGAGTGGAAATGCCCCTGAGCGACCTGAAGTCCTGGGAGACGAGAACAACACCTATACTTCAAGCACCCTGCACACTACCATCTCCACAGAGATCTGCACGAGGGATAACCTAAGTTTCAGTTGGTTCCTATTCCCCTCTCCACATCACACAGAAATCTGTCTGACCCTGGCACGGGTAAGGGTATGCTGTGTTCTTTTCACTGGAGACTGAACAGAGAAGGAACCTCGGCCTGAAGGCATGTAGCTGCCTGAGGGCCCCTCTGCTGGGTTTACAATAAATAACAGTTTTGTCCTGAGTTCTGAAAAAATGCAATAGCAATAACAAAACAAATAGCCTAAAACCAGCTAGCCCCATACAAGTAGTGTTGATGATACTATGTAAATTTCAATAGAAAAAAAAATTGAAAATTTGAATTTCCTACCTTCTAAGTGAGTTTCTACATGTCAACACCGTAGTCTTCTTGGGAAACAAACAAAAAACACTTCAGCAACATTTTAACTACAAAAGCAAGGATCCAAACACTGAAATCAACTCTGTTGCATGAATGGTGACACCAAGAATTCTGTGATACAAAACTCAGATAACTACCTGTCCTCGGTGTTCTCTGGTAAACAAAAATCGACAGCTTGTCTGCCTTAGTTGTTCTAACTTTAATTTTTCCCACTTGTAAATATAAAAACTCTTCCCTTAGCTTCATTCCATTTTCAAATATAATTTCACTTTTTCAAAGCAAAAGCTTGAATATGAACATTTCTTAAACAAAATAAAACTTTTTTTTCTACTCCTGAAGACATTTCGGCACAGTCACCGAAAACACGAATGTGGAGAGGTCCACGTCTATAAAATTTCTGGGTAATGTGCACGAACAGGCGGAGAAAAAAGGACAGCAACAGTGATGACGTCCAAGACTAATAAGTGCCTACACTACTAGAATATTTGGAAGACATTCTCCCATGCGTATGCCCAAGCCAGGATGCAAGCTTCCTTAGGTCCTCTGTGTCTGTGCTTGAGTGACAGACAGTCCTGATAGCCCTCTGGTACATTCTCTTGGCGCTCTTAGATTTTGCTGCTTCCCAAGTCTTTAAGATGTGAAATGAAAATCCATGGGACACTTTAATGGGGCCAAAAGCACACGCAACCAAAGCCAGCAGCCATGTCGCAGCGCCCTGGATTCCCATGAGAAATTCTGCAAGTAGTTTATCTACGTCACCGAGTCTGCAAACGGGAGGCTGCAAGGGTTTAAAAATACTCCGGACTGTTTTGAGATCTCCCTGGCCATATTTAGTTCCCTGTCTGACAGGGCAGACACTAAGACAGAGAAAGGAGGCTGTGCTGATGCTAACGCCCCCCCCCCACACACACACACGCCAATTCTCACACACAGCACTTCTCGCCGCCCCCTGCAGCTTGTCCCCTCTCCAGGAAGGCTACAACCCCAGGTACTGCTCTGCCGTCCTTGGACATCTGCTTGGTTTGTCTATTTTCTGCTACAGGCAGAGGACAGGAAGGAAGGGTTTGTTTCCTGTAAACAGAGGGAGAGAAAATTACAGCTATTATTGTTTTGACAACGGAAGTCCTCGCTGAAACAGGTAGCTCGGCTCTTTCCTGACAGGCAGCAGGTCTGAGTATAGCTCTTGGCAAAAAATTCCTCCCAAGGGGTCTCAGAGGAACCCAGAGAGCCTTGGTAGCTTTTGCGATAGATGTCTAACGGCATGGCAGTCCCATTCTGAGCCATCCTGATCTTGGGCTGTGGAAATGGAAGGCAGCCTGTGTTTTGATGACTGTTTTCATACCTACACCACCCCAAATGAGCATGACAGACCTTGACGTTCAAGCACACACTCAGTTTTATGCACACATATACCCCCAGGTTCACAGTTCAATTATATCTATCTGCTCGTTTCTCGTTGTTTCCTGTATTAGTAAACTTCCTTTCTTGTGCAGCCGCCTTCACTTTTTAGACTATATATAGTGGCTGTGTATTCTACGGAAAACTATGAAATTACCCAGTACATGGCAGCATCTGCCTCTTGTTTTCAATTTTAATATTCAGTGTGCCTAAATGTTGCTAACAGTGTACTTGACTTTGACTCCTTGCATCTGGATTTGTTATTTTAAGAAAAATTTTAGTTCATTTTAAAATGGTCAGTCTTTGAAATCTAAAAAAAAAAGTAGTCTAGGAGATGACCAGATCTATTGGGCTGGGCTACAGGGGAAAGTCAATACAAGCATATCCGCCTGCTAGTGACAATGGAATTTCTTATTCAAAGATAGTTATGGCAGAAATAAACTTTATTTTTGTATTCGGAGCAGAGCACATGCCCTGTCAAGTACATGTAAAACATTGTTTGGATTTCTTTGATGCAGTTGTAGAGATAGTAGATGAGACTAGGCAGAAGTCAGTCACTGGAATTATTTCCACTCTTGTCTGTCTTTCTGACCCTTGTTAACAAAGCGTTAAAGGCTCAGTCTTGGTTCCCTATGACACTCTATCAAGGCCTATGGCTTCGATGATATCTATGTGCCTCTCCAGCTTGGGACTCCAGGAACCACCAGCAATGCATGCCAGAATTCTTAGAAGTCAATTTCCATGACACAGCCACTTGGCTATCTGATATACTTCTTACACTTCCCGTGCCTGAAACAGGAAAGTTCCACATCTGAAACTGTCTTGCAGTCCTCTGTTTCAGAGACTGCCACCACCACTAACTTGACTGCCACCATTAGGTTTTCTCAGCTCAAAAGTGACTTCTTGTTTTGCTTTGCATTCCACTGTGAATCTTCCAGCAATCTCTCTTACCTTTACTCACCCTCATATCTCCTATTGTGCCTTCCTATCTCCATTCCTGGATATACTCTATGACTTCAAACTACTTTCTCTTTCACCCAGATTACTGCAGTAGCCCTCACTTGAAAACTGTATTTAAGTGTTTACACTTGAACTTGTGAAATTGTACATCATTTAAGTGCAATGTTTCCACAGTTAAGCTCCTCTAGGGAATATCTGTTGCATTCAGTAACAAACCTAAACACCTTATCTTGAAATGTTCTGTTGTCTCTTCTACATACTCTGTCACACTCTTGCACTGTAACCATCTTTATCTTCCCTGGAGTCCTCCTTCTGCACTAGAGTTTCTGCATGAGTGCCCTTGCCCTATATTGCATTTCCAACCCTTCACTTCCTCTTGATTCTCAGGTCTGAGCTTGACTGTTACATTTCAGAGAGACCAGGGAGCTTTCTTCAGGTTTTCCATCTTTGGACTTATTGCTGCCTGGTGACTTCTTGTTTGCTTACTTCCTTATTATCTTTCCCCTCCAAAGAAGCTATCTCTCACCTCAGAAAGCTGTGTAGATAGAGGCCTTGTTTTCAGGTCTAATGAGTCAGCCAAATGCTCCTGACATGCAGCAATGCTCAAAAGTTGCATAATGGATTAAGTAATCATGCAACTGAGGAGCCTTATCTATTCTTTCATAATAGGAAAAATTCTCTTTAAAATGTTGGATAAAGAATTTGGGGGCTCATCTCTGGGAAAGACTAATTCTTTGTGAAATACCAAGTGCTCAACTCTGAAACTATATACACAAAAGCAACATTAAATGGATTTAGCAAGTAGTATTTATATATATATATATGTGTAGTGTGTGTGTGTGAAAGAAAGAGAGAGCATGTGTGTGAGAAAAAGAGAGAGATAATAATAAAAGAAAAAGAAGCCATCAATTTAGTAGGGAGTGGGAAGGCAATGGAAGGAGATGGGAGGGAGGGGATATCAGAGGGACTGAAGGGACAAAAAGGAAGGGAGAAATAATTTAATTATATTTTAGTTAAGATAAAAACATTTATGTGTTGAGAAAAA
>CM053767.1:15577686-15683011 GCA_028658305.1 Pachyuromys duprasi
GAGTGTCTAGGTTTGAGATGTCAGCTGGGGGCTGTGCACTCCGCCCTGGGCTTGCTGCTAAGGGCTCTCCCCTGGAATGGAGATTTGGCACCTCCCTCTGTGCCAGGGGCTGTGCACCACGGTCTGAGATGATATTTGGGGCACACACAGTGGGTTTGGGTTAGTGTGCATCCACTGTATGCAGGGCTGTCTGAAATGGTGCCCGAGGCCTTCTCTGTCAGGCCAGTGGACAGACACCCGAACTGGGGTTTTTGCTGGCGGATGCATGCAGCTTTCGCCCTCAGTGTGCGGTCTGGTCACGATAGTCCCAGGATCCTCTCAGCCGTGGGTTGAGACAGAACTCGGGTTCCTCCCAGATCCGCCGGCGGGCTCATACACTGACTGAGTTTTTGCTGGCGGAAGCATTAGGCGAGCGCCCCCGCAGTGTGCGGACTGGTCAAAACAGTCCCCCAATCCACTCAGTCTGGAGCGGTTCCGATGATCGGTTTGTGCCCGCCGCACACCCGCGGGTCGAAGCAGAACCCGGGTGCAGTCCAGTCTACAATGGCGGGTGCGGGCGCCCAGCGCTGCTGCTCGTTCCGATCAGAGCTGTGCCACCGGGAAATTTCTCCAGGTAATAACTGGGTGTCTCTAGGGTTTTCCCACTTGATTTTCTCACCGTAGGAGTTCCGCTCACCTGGCACTCACAATGCTGGCATTTTAGGTCCCAGAGTTCAGTCTCCTGGTCGCTGCGTTGTTTCTGCTCTCCTACTCCTCAGACACAGTGTTCTCTCGTGGCAGCCATCTTGGATCTCACCGGACAACTTTCTAATTGGATCTAAGGAACGAGCCACTGGAGGGAACCCATGTTTGCTATTGCAAACATGACCAAAAATATGTGGCTGGGCAGGTCATAGGCCTTAGGGGTGAGAATGCTACTATTATTTTGCCAGATGGAAATGATATCAAACTGCCTTCCAAATGCTTACCTTTATACCCGTATCTTTCAGCCCTCATCAGAAAAGCTTCTTTGTGAAATGGATGGCCATTAACACAGAGACCCACAAGTGGTCATGGCAGGAAATGATGCTCAGCTTTAAATGGGTCATCTGCAAATCTTCACCTCTACAGCTCAGGGAACATCACTGAAGAAGAAGCAAAATAATCATAAGAACCAGAGGATGGGAAGGAGTATCCAAAGAAGTGTCTTCTGGACATGTCATAGCCATTGGACTCATGAAGTCACTGTAGTTGTGGCCACCGGCACAAAACCTGCACATAATTGGTTTCTCCAATATCTCATCATGGGAAGGGAAAGAGATCATAAGGCCCACCCATCCCTGAGAGATTGCTGACAGTTAATGTTGACTGAGGAGAGAAGTATTGCGTTCCTTAGTAGTGTAGCCACTGGTGAGTTGCCCGTGCATCAATAAATAATCTCCTACCTGTGTTCACATAGGCAACCCTTCTTAAATTTAATAGGGCACAAAGAGATCTGAGTGTAGGAGGGGCTTTATGGGAAGAAGAGGGGCTTCAGCATGAGAAGAATAGGGAATGATTCAAAACAATAAAGGGTAAAAATGATTAAAGCTCATTATATAAATGGATGAAGCCATCAAAGAATACTTTTTTGGAATAGTGGTGTTTTGTTAGGTAAGAATGATGATCAATCCTAACTTAGAAAGCCAAATGGGATGGACATTGGAAGTAGGAGAAAACAAGAAACAGGACAAGAGCCTACCATAGAGGGCCTCTGAAAGACTCTACATAGCAGTGTATTAGAGCAGATGCTGAGACTCATAACCAAACTTTGGGCAGAGTGCAGGGAATCATATGAAAGAAGGGGGAGATAGAAACACCTGGAGAAAACAGGTGTGCCACAAGGACCAAATATATCTGGGCACAGGGGTCTTTTCTGAGACTGATTCACCAACCAAGGACCATGCATGGATATAACCTAGAACCCCTGCTCAGATATAGCCCATGGCAGCTCAGCATCCAAGTGGGTTTCCCTAGTAAGGGGAACAGGAACTGTCTCTGACATGAACTCAGTGGCTGGCTCTTTGACCTGCCCCCCCCCCCCAGAGGGAGTAACAGCCTTACCAGGCCACAGAAGAGGACAATGCAGCCAGTCCTAATGAGACCTGATAAACTAGGGTCAGATGGAAGGGGAGGAGGACCTCCCCTATCAGTGGACTTAGAGAGGGGCAGGGAGATGAGGGAAGGAGGGTGGGATTGGGAAGGAATGAGGGAAGAGACTACAGCTGGGATACAAAGTAAACAACCTGTAATTAATATAAAAATTATATTAAAAAATGGAAATATAAAAGATAGCCTATGGCTTTATTTAGGTTAAGTATAAGAAAATGAATGTTATTATGCTATTGCATTTAATAGGTAATGTGATTTCAAAATATCAGAATAAAATTTGTAACTAATTTTACAAATGAATAGTCCATATTCTTAAAAAATGAAATAATAAGACATGGGAACAGTAGAATGTCAGATGTTAAATTTTTTTTATTTTAATGAATATATTTACAAATACATTGGAGAACTGTGCAATGCTGTCTGCATTGTGTGCAGTCCTGGGCCACAACTCTGCACACTCATTTGCAAAAGCACCAGTGATAGCAGAACCTTTCATTTTGACTTCATTGTTTAGTATGACCCTTGCATTATCTTTAAAATAAACGCCCCAAACACCCCATCTCTTCTTCAATATGACCTTCATTGTCAAAATACCACTGCTGGACAATTTTTTTCCTTAGTTCTGGTTTGTCTTTCTTGACTGTGGCCATCACCATGTCACCCACACTGACTCCTGTATTGTCAGGGAAATCCAGAATTTTGCTCCAGAGGACCCACCATATCCTCTCTTTGACATTCTGAGCACTTGGAAAGAGTCAGAAAGCCAAACTGGGAATGCTGGTGCATGCCTGTGATCCCAGCACTCATGGAGGCAGAGACAAGCAGATCTCTGTGAGTTCAAGGTCAGCCTGGTCTATAAACCGAGTACAGGACATCCAAGGCTACACAGAGAAATCCTGTCTAAAAAAAAAAAAAGAAGAAGTCAGAAAACCAGGTATTAATTCTTAAGTAGATGTTTTAGTGTTAGTCATTTTTCTGTTGTTAAAAAAAAATACCATGAATAAAAGCAACTTAAGGAAGGAGTTTACTTTGCCTTACAGTTCTAAAAGGACAGGGTCCACAGTAGCAAGAAGAGCATGGCGGCAGGCAGCAGGAACAAAACCTGCCCCATCGCATTTTATCCACACATGAAGCAGAGAGAGAAGCTGGAAGCTGGGCAGTTGAACACATTGGATTAGTGGTGGCACCATTCACAGAGAAGGAGCAACCAAAAGGAAATTAGGAGAAAACTAATGTTATCAAGGCTGGGAAATGACTCAGCTAGTTAAGAGCCTACTGCAAAAAAAAAGGGGGGGGGGGAGATTGAGTTCTGGATACCCAGCACCCATGTAAAAGCTCACATTAATGCAAGTCTAATGGCCATCCTGAGGAAGTCGGCACAGGTGGATCCCTGGAGCTTCCTAAAGTGAAGGGGTCTGGGAAGATGGTTCAGTGGTAATAGCAGTTACTATTAAAACATTGAGTCACCAGCAGACACACAGAAAGTGTTGAATATGGCACCATGTACATACAACTCCAGTTTTGGAAAGCAGATCCCTGGAGCTCACTGACTCCTCCACCCATCCAGATCAAGGAACTTCTGGGGAGATGGGCAAAGTTCTAGGGCTCGCTGAGTACCAAGTCTTACCAACTGATGAGCTCCGGGGTTAGTGAGGGAGTCTGTTTCAAAAACAAACAAACAAACAAACCTCAATGGACAGCAATAAAGAAAGACACCCTAACATCAACCTCTGACCTCTACATGTGTACACATGACATGTGCACACACACACACACAACACCACATTCCTATATACACAAAGAACAAAGTTCTGTCCATTATGACCAGATGGATGGAGATTATTATGTAAAGCGAAATAAGCCAGGCACAGAAAGCCAGGTGCAGCGCGTTCTTCTGTCAAGTCAAAGCAAGCTACTCTTTCAGTTGGAAAAGAAGGGTGATTATCAGAGGCTGATGAAAACAGAAAGGGAAGGGTGGGAAAGGGTGACTAGTGGGTACTAAGGTATAGGTAGATGGGAGAAGGAGGGTCTGGTATGCTACTACTATCTATCTGCTACTCAGTAGAATCATTATTGATGATGATAAAGCATATTTAACAATAACTTAGAGGAGTTTTAAATGTTTCCACGTGAAGGGGTTATGATTAAAGAGACAGACGTATTTCCTCTTATTTTAGTATTACATGTACTGTAACACCACCCTTCCCTTTTTCTCTATCCTTGTGCCAGAGGTACAGAGCCACCGTACCTGGATTTTTATCTGGGTACCAGGCAACAAAACTTAAATCCTTACTCTTGTCTGGAAGACACTTAACCATCTGAGCCTTCTCAGCTCCTGAGTTCATTCTTTCCTAGCTCGAGCAGTACTCTACTGTGTGCATTTACCATGGTTTCCTTATCCATAGCCAATGTATTCAAAATAAAGACCTTTGCTATAATTCTATTACAATTGTTTTGTAGGTCAATGAATTACACACACACACACACATGAAAATGCCTTTCATTTCTTTCATTTCTGCCTCCAAAACAGCGCACATAACACTAGTCACTCATCTCACGATTCTTTGTCTTTTTTTATCCCAATAACAATGACAGACATTAGTTGTTTGAAGTTGGAATGAATGAGCTCCTGTGTTTATCTTTGAATTGTTTGAAGCAAGGCATAAACATGAGTGTGTGTCAGGAAAGTACATGTAAAAGACCACCCAGTGAAGTTTCTGCTTAACAGAAGTGAGTTCTGTTCATTTCTTTGGGCTGTCATATAAAATGCCTGAAATTGAATAGGTTAAAATATCCTAAATTTGTTGTGTAACAGTGTTGGGGGACAGAAATCCAAAATGAAGATATTAGCAGGGCCATGTGCCCTCCAAAATGCTCTAGAAGAGGATCACGCTTTGTCTTTGAGGCCGCCAAGCATTCTGTGACTTGTGGTGGTCTAACTCCTCCCTCTTCCTGTAGTCACTTCTCTAGCTTCCCTCAGCACCTATGATGTGATCTTTTCCTTCTTAGTTCCTCCATTTTCTGGAAAGGAAATCAGACATGTTGGATTAGAGCCAACCCTAGTCAACTATCCCCTCATCTACTTCAGTACATTTGCAATGGCCCTATTTTTCAAAACACGTTCGCATTCACAAGTACTGAGAACTCAGAGTTCAACATCTCTTTCTTGAGAGGGTGCCCAATTCAATCTATCCCATGAACCATGAATGCTTTGGAAATGTGTGCAAACTGACAAGTGTAAGCACAGGGGAAGAGGGTGTGTGAGTTTTTCCTGTGAGTGCGTGCGTACACATAATAAAGAACTCCAACTAAGTACCATTCCTTGATCTCTATTCTGCTTCCTGGTTCATGATCTCAGTGGTTGTTTGAACAGCTTTTATGCTGTCCCATGATTCCATTCACAATGAGTAATGGACCATTTCCGGACCCTCACTCCCACTTTTAATGAACACCAACACTAATTAACTGACAGTAACATGTAGCTGCTCTTGGCTACATTCATCTCTCACTGAGGTCATAACGGGTGTCAGTAATATAATTTATCGACATGTAAGGCACGCTCTGAGACTCTCATGGTGAGGACCACTTTTGCAAATGCCAAAGCAGGGCAAGGCAGGCTTCTCTTGGTAAGGTAATATGTTCCATAGCTCCTGGCCTTGGCTTAATGACTCATCAAAGTCAAAGTCACGATAATTCCACTGGAATGCTGCAAAGATTTCCCAACACACTACCATCTGCTGGGTGGGACAGAGGGCCACTGTTTGAAAGACTACTTACACACTGAACCAAGAAGCCACATGGAGACCCCCTGAAAGATCAGAACAGCATAGTGCTCTGATGTTTGGTATTTGCCATAAATTCGTTCTCTAACTGGCAAGCCATACCTCAGAAGGAAAAAAACACTCAAAAGGCAATATCAAAGATTTCTGTTTAGGAGAATGGCAGGCACCCAAGCCATTGTGTGCCCTGCAGTGAGGTCACCCAGACAGCCTGCTTTAAGACCCAACTCTGCACTCCCTGTGAACTCTACCAAATTAGCTTTACATGATGAAGCCGGCTTGCTTCTCTAGAGGATCAAAGTAGCTGGCCCGAGTCCCAGTGCTCTGTCGATAACCAGTCACAGGATACGTTCGCACCCTGTGGTGCCCCCGGTACATCATGCTGCGGATTCCTCTGTATTTCTCAGTTTATTTCCATAGAGGGAACTCGGGTTCACATATTTCCCTGTATTATCTGCACTAATCTGTACACACCACTCTCCTTACAACGCCTCTGGAACTGTGTGACATTGTTTTTCTCATGTATGGGGCTACTGTTCCCAACGGAGTCCTTTTATCCTTCCTATAATAACCTTTGTAATGGTAACAGCACCTCCTTGTAACACTTAAAATGCTTTTCTCACAAGAACAGCATGACAAGGGAAAGTATGTCAATATGATTCTTAAATGACATTGGGATCGTGAAAAGTCACAAGACTGCTTAAACAAAATAAGCAACAGATGTATTAACATAAAAATGGAAGAGAATAATGCAAGTTAGAATAAATTTGAACTCTCTGCTGGTGAGACACATTGTTGATATTTCTTTTTTTTTATCCCCTGCTCAATTCATATAAACTGGAATGGCTCCCTACACATAACCATGTGTACAAATACATACTAAATGTGACCGTAAAAGAGGGAAATTGATACATATATGTATACATACATACATACAAGTTGGAAATGTGAGAAAGTGTGTGTGTTTGTGTGTGTGTGTGTGTGTGTGTGCACCCAAGTATATGTATGTGTGCCCCATGACTGCAGAAGCCTGCGGCAGGCAGATGAGAGGAACGAGATCTCTTAGAACTGGAGTGATGGATGGCTGTGCACTGCCATGAGGGTGCTGGCTCATGGGCCTGGGCCCCACGAAAGGGCAGTGTGCATTCTTAACCTCCGAGCCATCTCTCTAGCTCCTGACTCGAAACTATTACCTCCTTTGCTTCTGTGCAAGTATGCTTATTCATACACTGTTGCTAATCTCTAAAAGCTTTGCGATACTGCTTCCTTAGAAATACCTTTGACTGTAGTTTGTGAAAATTAAAATACAAACAAAGCAAGCTCATTGCTCTGTAATTAAATTTTTAAATTTGTCACGCAAGCGTTTAATCACCTCGAATACTCAGACATATTCAGTTTATTCCAACTGAAGTATCTTTGGTTCCAAAAATTGAGCCAGCCCTCTCTGCTCATGCATTCCCATATTTTAAACTTTATTAGATATTCCTAGTTACAAAAACGATGTGTGTTCATTACAACTCAAACAGTTTTATAAGGAAGAAATAATACCCATCTCATGAGCAAATGAAAGGGCTACACTGAAGAACAGTAAATGGCCATATGAATTGGTTTAGAAGGCTACCCATGAGATATCTTAAAGTAAAAAAAGGAAAAATATGCTTTTTCTTTTATCTTTACGTATGTGTATATATAATATAGCTATACCACTGCCCTACAAATGCACAGCCAAAATGCTTGCCGTTTTGTTCACATTACAAGAAATGTTTAAGGAGACTTCGTTAATAACCAGCCATTGTGTGTCAGTGCCTTTATTTCTGTAGAAGATTCCCTACAGGGGAAGTGTTGGATCAAATTACATGTATCACGCTTATCATTAATTGTAGAAAAAAAAACCAGAAGGGCATGGAATTAGTAAAGCAGTATAGAAATTAAATTAATAGAATAGTTAAAATCCCATATCTGAGTTGTCCTGTGAATATGACTAAAGAACACTGGCCAGACTAACCTTTGGTGGGAACGTGTTTGTATTGTACACGTGATTCCTCAGGGGTCATGATCAGCTGTGCTGTTAAAGCTGTGACTGCATTATTTATCACATTATGTATCAAGTGTTCATACCATCTTGCAAAAACACAGGCAGAAAAAAACTTCCACAAGTTTCCTATTAGTTACAACCCAACAAAAAGTACACAGACGATCATATGAGAATCTGGCCATGGAGTTAAAATCCAGTGTTTACCATTTTCACAATATTCTGCCTGCATGTGTGCCTGCAGGCCAGAAAAGGACACCAGATTTCATTATAGGTGGTTATGAGCCACCACGTGGTTGCTGGGAATTGATTTGGGACCAGTGCTCTTAACCTCTGAGCCATCTCTACAGCCCCGAACAGTGTTTATAACAGTCCAAGTCTCCCTTATTCACCACTGTAAATTCTGTCTGGAAAAATCAATAATTTTTTATACTTGTGATATTTTCTAGAATCATTTAGTAAACAACAGAGCAATTTCTATTTTTTTACTGTTGAGTTATTGCCCCTGTCACCTTCTAATGTCGTCACAACTTGTCATATGCTGACAAAATGTACACTGATAAAAAATATGCTGTGTGTCAGTTTACAAAGAGTGCTTTGTAGAGAGACCATTGAATGGGTCCACAAATAGTCGTGAAATGTTGCCTTTCATCTCAGTAGTCTTATTATAACATAGCGTATCCGATTTTTCGAAAGAGAAGGTATATTCATCACGCCTAAAAATGAGAAGCAAAGTCATTTCACAGAAAAGTTCAATTTTCTGTGAAGTGTAAATTTTATTTCATTTGACACATATTGAAGTGCCTCTTCTCCAGTAGGATCAGTCTTAGGCGTCAAGAACGTAGAGATGAACATACTGGCTCCTGGTTCAAAAGAGTCAAGATTCTCTTATAGCCTCTGAGGCAGGGACCACATTTAGAGCAGAGTATGACAGAAGCTGTATCAATGATATGTCAGTAAATTTTTAAAAAATGGCTCTTAGAACAATGCTTAAGAGCCACGTTTCCACATAAGATATAATAAATAAAAACAAATAATGTAAGTACCATACTGAGCTGGGATATATCAATGGAAACAAACACTCAAGACCTTGTAGAAGACTCACAGATATCTCTGCAAATTTTTTGTGTCTAGATGATTATGTCAATTAATAAAATGACTGTCAAAGCCTACAGACCAGGAAAAGATCTTCACCAACCCTATATCTGACAGAGGGCTAATATCCAGTATATATAAAGACCTCAACAAGTTAAAAAGCAATAAATCAAGTAATCTAATTAAAAAATAGGGTACGGAGCTAAACAGAGAACTCTCTATAGAGGAATGTAGAATGGCAGAGAAACTCTTAAAGAAATGCTCAATGTCCTTAGCCATCAGGGAAATGCAAATCAAAACGACCCTGAGATTTCACCTCACACCCATCAGAATGGCCAAGATCAAAAACTCAAGTGACAACACATGCTGGAGAGGTTGTGGAGAAAGGGGAACCATCCTCCACTGCTGGTGGGAATGTAAACTTGAACAACCACTCTGGAAATCAATCTGGTTCTTCCTCAGACAACTAGGAATAGTGCTTCCTCAAGATCCAGCTATACCACTCCTAGGCATATATCCAAAAGAGGCTCAAGTACACAATAAGGACATTTGCTCAACCATGTTTGAAGCAGCTTTATTTGAAATAGCCAGAAGCTGGAAATAACCCACATGTTCCTCAACTGAGGAATGGATACAGACATTGTGGTACATCTACACAATGGAATATTACTCAGCAATAAAAAACAAGGATATCATGAAATTTGCGGGTAAATGGTGGGAACTGGAAAGGATCATCATGAGTAAGCTATCTCAGAAGCAGAAAGACACATGGGGTATAAATTCACTCATATAGACATATACTATAGGAAAAACCTACTAAAATCTGTACACCTAAAGAAACTAATCAAGAGGGAGGACTCTTGCTAAAATGCTCAGTCCCTATCCAGAAAGGCAAAGAGGATGAACATCAGAAGAAAGAGAAAACAGGGAACAAGTCAGGAGCCTGCCACAGATGGCCTCGGAAGGGCTCTGTCCTGTAGGCTATCAAAGCAGATGCTGAGACTTATGGCCAACACTTGGGCAGAGTGCAGGGAATCCTATGAAAGAAGTAGGAAATAGTAAGATCTGGAGAGGACAGGAACTCCACAAGGAGAGCAACAGAACTAAATAACCTGAGCACAGGGGTCTTTCCTGAGACTGATAGTAACCAAGTACCATGCATGGAGATGACCTAGTACCCCTGCACAAATGTAGCCCATGGCAGTTCAGTGTCCAAGTGGGTTCCATAGTAATGGGAACAGGGACTGTCTCTGACATGAACTGATCGGCCTGCTCTTTAATCACCTCCCCCTGAGTGGGGAGCAGCCTTGCCAGGCCACAGAGGAAGAAAATGCAGCCACTCCTGATGAGACCTAATAGACTAGAATCAGAAGGAAGGAGAGGAAGACCTCCCCTATCAGTGGACTTGGGGAGGGACACGGGTGCAGAAGGGGAGGAAAGGAGGGTTTGGGACGGAAGGAGGGAGGGAACTTCAGGGGTATATAAGGTGAGTAAAGTGTAATTAATAAAGAATTTAGTTTAAAAAACCTCAAGTGACAGCACATGCTGGAGAGGATGCGGAGAAAGAGAAACCCTCCTCCATTGTTGCTGGGAATGTAAACTTGTACAGCACTTTGGAAATCAATCTGGCATTTTCTCAGAAAATTAGGAATAGTACTTCCTCAAGATGCAGCTATACCACTCCTAGGCATATATCCAACATATTCAAGTACACAACAAGGACATTTATTCAACCATGTTTGGAGCAGCTTTATTCGTAATAGCCAGAACCTGGAAACAACCCAGATGTCCATCAACGGAGGAATGGATACAGAAATTGTGGTACATTTACATGATGGAATACTACTCAACAATTAAAAACAAGGAAATCATGAAATTTGCAGGCAAATGGTGGGACCTAGAAAAGATCATCCTGAGTGAGGTATCCCAGAAGCAGAAAGGTACATATGGTATATACTCACTCATAAGTGGATACTAGACCTACAAGATAGGATAAACATACTAAAATCTGTATACCTAAAGAAGCTAAACAAGAAGGAGGACCCAGGGTAAGAAGATTAATCCTTACTTAGACAAATGGGATGGACATTGGAAGTAGGAGAAAACAAGTAATAGGACAGGAGTCTACCACAAAGGGCCTCTGAAAGACTCTACATAGCAGTGTATCAAAGCAGATGCTGAAACTCATGGCCAAACTTGGGCAGAGTGCAGGGAATCATATGAAAGAAGGGAGAGTTAGTAAGACCTGGAGAGAACAAGAGCTCCACAAGGACCAAATATATCTGTGTACAAGGGCTTGTCTGAGACTGATTCTCCAACCAGGGACCATGCATGGATATAACCTAGAACCCCTGCTCAGATGTAGTCCATGGCAGCTCAGTAGCCAAGTGGGTTCCCTAGTAAGGGAAACAAGGACTGTCTCTAGCATGAACTCTCTGGCTAGCTCTTTGACCTCCCCACTCCGCCATGGGAGGAGCAGCCTAGCTAGGCCACAGAGGAGGCCATTGCAGCCTGTCTTGGTGAGACCTAATAAGCTAGGGTCAGATGGAAGGGGAGGAGGACCTTCCCTATCAAAGGACTTAGAGAGGAGGCAGGGAGGTGATGAGGGAGGGAGAGTGAGATTTGGAGGGAATGTGGGAGGGGGCTACAGCTAGGATACAAAGTAAATAAACTGTAATTAATACAAAAAATAAAAATTTAATAAAATATAATAAAATGGCTGTCAAGCAGCATTATGTGACCCAATTCAGCCACTTTCCACATCCAGTGAAGGTGACCTCAAGGTTTTCACAGGTGGAATAAACAGGTAAGAAATGTTTGCTGCGAGTTGCATATGGTGGTTTATGTGTATAATCTCAGAAGGTAGAAGCAGGATAATCAGAATTCAAATTTTGTCTATGTAGCACATTCAAGGCCAGGCTAAGAGACAGGAGGGAGAATTTGCCTCAAAATTATTAAAATAAATAAATCAGGGGGGGAGAGGAAAGGAGAAAGAAGAGGAAGCAGGAGGAAAAGAAAGAGGAGGAAGAAAAAGAGAAGGAGGAAGAAGGAAGGGAAAGAAATAGGTATCTGTATTTGAGCATGGTCCTTCTCAGAAGTCAGGGAGGAGCAAAACCAAAATACTGACAAGCAAGAACTGTAAAGCCATAGTTATATTTCTCCTTTCTTTTAACTGTGTAAATGAACTGTGAGTATGTGCTAAAGAGACTTAGCATAAAAAGGGAGAACTTCTTGTCTATAACATGAAGGATTCAAAGTGGTTTACAAGGATTAAGGAAATACAACAACTCATCTCTAAATAGGATGTCAGTATCACAACCCTCCTCTTAAGGTCATGGAGCTACATGGAAGTGGGAACAGAAAGATGGTAGACCTTGAGGTGGCAGATGGCTTCAAGGAAGCACCATTATCTAGACACAGCAGAGTAGATGAATCCACATAGACTGTGACAGAGTGTATAAGACCCAAACAAGCTGAAGCCAAACAAAATCCCAGCACAGAGGAGGGGCCATGGACGTAAGTTCTACCTCTACCCCAGAAGCTTTGGAAAACTGACTGCTGCCGGGTGAGGGAAAATCACTTTTCTTCAATGGAGCGACACTGGGGTATACTAACAAGGACAGGCCCCAAGCTCTGTAGCTGTTTGACATGGATTGGACTCCACATTGTTGTTTTCTGGTGGATTGGGGGGGGGGGTGTCTTTTGTGTGTATCTTCTGAAACAGCTCATAGTTTAAACACTTAGTGTCTGGCTGGCAGCGTTCCTTTCCACTGAGGGTGTGTTCTTGGAGTGTGCTATGCCTAGCTCCCCTCTGACACCCCTTAGGTGAAGAAAGTCCTCTGCCATGTGTTCCTGCCACCGTGATATCTTGCCCAGCACACTCACTCTGGGCTAAGCAGCCACACAATGAATCCATTGAAACCTTAAGTTGTCTATGTCTGGTGTTGTGTACACAATGACAAAAAAAAAAAGTAACCAACGCACCCATGAAAAAAATTTCAGCCCTGCCTCATGAAGAATAAGGTACCCATGAAAAAGGAGAAATTGTTTTTTTCTCATTAATTCTCTCCAACACTGCAGTGAAGGATTTAGCTAAGGCAATTAGGCAAGAAAATAAGTCTGAAAGCATCTATCTAGCCCTTGAAAGGGTAAAATAATTTGCAGAAAACCCCAAAATAAGAGCTAGGTAATAAGGATTTTAAATAATACAGCTAGGTAGCAGAAAGTTGCAACAGGGAGGGAAAAAAGGAAGAAAAATACAGGGGGGATTAAGAGTTCAAAGAAAATACAAAGTATCTTTTAAGCAGTCTATATGTGGAAATTTAATATAGATTTCAAATCAAGTTGTTAAATACACACACACCACACAGCAGTTTACAAATTGTAAACTATGAAGTTTTGGTAATAAGAGATTGTTAGTTATTCTTAGACATAGGAACATTGTAGCCATGTGTTTGAAAAGAGCCCTATCTTTTGGAGACATTCTAAAATATTTACAATTCACATGATGTCTGAAATGTGATTTACAATAATGAAGGGGAAATGGATGAATCAAGAGTTATCCTTGGGTTAAAGTCACTGAAGCTTGGTGCATGTAGCTTCCTTATATTCTATCCACATTTGTGCATGTTTTAAGTTCACAATAATAACTGTTTCTTAAACAGAAAGACTATGAAAACGAAGAAATTCTTTAAATAACTAAAAAATAGTCTTCATTGATACATAAAATGATGGGATACTAAAGGAAAAACTTAGGCAAATGAGAATGAAACAAAGAAACTTAAAATTAGCCTCTCCTAAGGATTTACACACAGCCTATTCGTAGGTTGTGAATTTGCCCAGAGCTTCCTGTAATTTAATATAAAAAGTGAAGTGTTCTGCTTACAGGATTTATGATGAATCATTCAGAGAAGTGTGTTGCTTGGTATCTTACCTACTTTGAATACTGACGCTCTTCTAGGATGTCTTCGCATGACCCCTGGAGAGGATGCTGTGTAGTCACTCATTCATGAATGGCTCTGCTCTTGTGGCCATACATTTAAGCACATACGGTAGGCAGGCTCTCAGTTGAGAGTTAAGGACAAAAGGGGCTTGTGTTCACAGTTAGTACAGTTCAATGGGAGAAAAAGACGATCCCCGAGGAATTAAGGTGCAGTTATAATGGAGAACAGTCAGCAATGACACCCAATCCTGGCTCCGCGTGAAGGAAGGCTTGCTTCCTGAAGAAAACGATGGATTTTTGGTTGCTATCTGAGTTGAGACTATGGAAGTTAGCCAGGAAAGGGGAGTAAATAGAAAGCAGTTCTCAGACAGTGGAGGAACCAGACTAGAAAGACAGAAACATTCAGGAGAACAAAGGAGACAGTGAAGTCTGATCACACCTGAAGTGTCTAAAACCCTAAAGTGTTTTCTTCAGAACGCTATCCCTTCCCGTCTCACTTCAGTAAGACAATCCATGTTAGTTAGCTGCTAGAGCTGTTAGTCTTGGGGTTGTTTGGCAGCTGTTTTTGTTGTTGCTTTGTCTTGATTGTTTTGTTTTGTTTTTTACTTGATAGTGATGTAAACCACATACAAAATCCAACTCTTTATCATTCATGTCCATTATGTACCTGAGTTTCTTTGTTTTTTGTGGTTTTTTTGTGCTTGACCCCTCTTTACTTCTATCCCTTTTATTCTTTAATGGTTTACTTGTGTGTGTGTGTGTGTGTGTGTGTGTGTGCGCACGCACACACACGCGTGCGAGCTCAGCAAGCATGTATACATGTGGAGATCAGAGGACAATTTGCTGGAGTTGCTTGTGTCCTTCTCCCATGTGGGTTCAACAGATCATTGTCAAGTCATTAGCTTGGCACCTTTACCCACTGAAACCTCTCACCACCTACTTCTATCCTTGATGATCTATTCCTTTCTCCCAGCACCAGCGGCTGGAGGGGAAAGAAACAGAATGACAAACAGCAAACAGCAAATACTCACTCAGTCTCTGAGATATGAAAACTCGACTGGTTCCCCTGTGAGAATTTCCTATGAATCAAAGTTCAGTACTTCCAAGTAACATAAAGCCCTCTCTGCCTGGGACTGTGGCCCACAATCTCAGTGGCAATTTGTCTAATATCCCAATACTGAATACTGGGCAGGAAAGGGATAGCTACAGTACAAACTCCTATTTGGAAAAGGCAAAAATAAACCCTTCCAAGATCCTGGTCAAACGGTAAAGTCCATCTTCTCAGATGTCCCCGCTCATCATTTTGCTGCTCACTGTAACTTCTGGCTCTTCCTCCTGATGTGTTTATGTGTCTTTCCTTCTTCATGCTCTTATCTGAGAATAGAAACTGTGGCCTGGCTGTAGGGTCACTCCCTAGTGGGATACCCTGTGGCCCAAAAGACATCTGAAGACTTAGATGGTGAAAGGTTTGGTTTTTTGATCTAGGATTATCATTCCTTTGGTTATTTAATTTTCATAAGAACTGAGGAAATTATTGGTCCATTTGCGCTTAATCGATTCCATGTGCAAAGACACAAACTCATGCTTCCTTCCTAGCACAGCTCTCAAGCCTAATTTACTACCAAGCTTTCTTGTCTGGGCGCCTCTGTCTTCCATAGACTCACAATTTTCCGCGGGAATCCACAAGGGGTGGGAAAGCCGCATTTTAATTTGATCTTTCCCCTACTCCAGGTCATTTTGCTTAATCAAAAAAGCTTTGCTGGCCCTTTATTCCTCAGAGACTTTTCATCCTACAAGTCAATGCTTACTTATTTAGCAGCGACTAGGTTTTCCTATGTTCTGATGTCTCAAAGTTTGAACTATTAATTTTCTTTACAATCGTGTTTGTAAACAGGTCCCTTTCTGATTTCGTCTCTGTCTAGAGGAAGTCAGTAGTAGGTGGCGCACTCCACCAATCATCCTGTTTTCCCAATCATTTCTGCCAGAGGTGCCCGTTTAGCAGGCAAAAGGATTGGCTTCCCACTTATCACAGGTTGGAGAGAGGGTCTGTTTACAAGGAAGAGGAAGGGAAGGTAAAGGAAGGGAAGTTGAAAAGTCCTAGCGTTTTAACCCGCGACAGTGACGCTTCACTGTTAGCGGCACTGGATGTAACACCTAGCAAACAAACCTCTGCTTATGTTTGCGAGAGCGTTTCCAGGAGGTTTAACTGAGGAAGAAAAACACCCACTCGTCACCCCCCAAATGTGGGAGGCAACACTTCACGGGCTAGGTGCAAGACTGAGTGCAAAAGAGAAAGCATACGGAGTACCAGTGTTCATGGATGTTTGCTTCCTGGCTGTGGCTCAATGCGACCCACCGGCTGCCTGGGGCCAGAGCGAGAGCCACTTCTCAGGCAGTGCCTTCCTGCTGCCATGGACTGCACCCTCGAGCCGGGAGCCAAAATCAGCCCTTCCTTCCGCAAGTTGCTTTTGTGACAAGTGCACCTCCAAATCTCACCACCCTGGTGAGGGTAAGTGGTCTGAGGATGTAAACTCGAGGTGGGAAAACGAACAGGCTTGAAATGGTTCTCGTATAGTCGGCCACTCACAGTGCCTCCTTCCTGTAGACTGCCATTCTGGGGTCTCTCAGATTGTTCGCTAATGCAAAGTCCACAAATTTCATGTAGAATTTAAATGTAGTCCCTGGTGAACATATATGTGTGTGTGTATATATATATATATATATATACATACATACATACATATATATATATATATACACACACACACATATATGTATGTATGTATGGTACTCATGTATGTTGGAGGTTTTCATAGATGGACTTATTTTAAGAAGAATGTAGTCTTCCTTGGGTAGTCTTATAGTCTTATGTTGACTTAGCACAAGCCAGAGTCGTTTGAAAGGAAAGAACTTCTATTGAGAAGAGGTCTCCAGAAGGTCCAGCTGTCGGGCATTTTCTTAACTAGTGATTGATGGGAGAAGCCAACCCATTGTGAGTGATTCCATCCCTGTACTGGTGGTCCCAGGTTTATAAGAAAACAGGCCAGAGTCAGATGCAGGGGCACATGCCTGTAATCCCAGCACTCACAGAGGCAGAGGCAGACAGATCTCTATGAGCCCAGCCTGGTCTACAAAGTGAGTCCAAGACAGCCAAGGCTACACAGAGAAACCCTGGTCTCAAAAAACAACAACAACAACAACAACAACAACAAAGCCTTTTTAAGGGGGCTGGAGAGATGGCTCAGAGGATAAGAGCCCTGGCTGCTCTTCCAGAGGTCCTAAGTTCAATTCCCAGCAATCACATGGTGGCTTCACCACCATCTATAATGAGATCTGTTCCCCTCTTCTGGCATGCAGGCACACATGCAGGCAGAATACTGTAAAATAAATAAATAAATAAATAAATAAATAAATAAATAAATAAATAAATAAAGCTTTAAAAAAAAGAAAGAAAGAGAGGAGGCTGGGTGCCTGGCAGTGGTGGTGAAGGTCTTTAATCCCAGCACTCAGGAAGCAGAGACAGATGGATCAAGGCCAGCCTGGTCTACAGAGTTCCAGGACAGCCAAGGCAAAGACAAGAGAAACATGTCTCCAAGAAGGAGGAGAAGGAGGAGGAAGAAGAAAGAAAACGGAAAGAGGAACAAGCCAGTAAGTAGCACCCCTCCAAGGCCTCTGCATCCACTCTTGACTCCAGGATCTTTCCCTGGCTTCCTTCAGTGATGGACTACAATGTGGAAACGTAAGCCAAATAAATCCTTTCCTCCCGCCACTGTATTTCATCACAGCAATCGAAACCCAAACTAAGACATCATCTACTTATATTACTTTTCAGAGGATATAAAAACAAATTACATGGCTTTCTTAATTTAAAAAGAATGGCTTATATTGAGTATCTTTATTCTAAGGAATGTTTATCATTTCACTCACTTTACAGTAAGTAATTAACATATTAGCCGTAAATGTGATTCTAATGTGAAAGCATTATCTTCGGTTTGCTGATGAGAAAATTTAGGCCTTGATGTGTTTCCCATGGTAAGAATCAGTGGCCCACAAAGAGCTTTTAAACAACCCATCCATGCATCGGAAGTGTGTGTTTTTGTGATAGCAAATCTCTCTTCTGTGCTGGACCTTTCCGGCTGTGACAAAATGCCCTACAGAACTTAAATATAAAGGATTCCTGTGGGCTCATGGTTTCACTTTCACTCCATCGCTTCTGGGATCATGCATAGTAAGATCATGGGGGAGGGACCCATATGGCTTGCCTCATGGTGAAGAAGAGGAAAAGTCACAGAGACTAAGGATCTGGGGATAGTGTGTGCCCTTCAAAGGCACACCCTCAGTGACTAACATTCGCTAACAAGGCTCCAAGTCTTTATAATTAGCCAGTTCAGCTATTCATTCAACAGTGGGTGTAAGCCATGGATAAGGTTGGCACCATCATAATTCAGTCTCCTCTCAATAGCACCACCAGCCGGGGAACAGGTCTAACAAGTGCAGTGGCCTTAAGGGGCACATTTCCACAGCCAAACCTCAGCATCTTCCCTTTCTGGTATTTATGTGACTCTCATTTAGCCATGGTTTTGCTCAGGTAGTCTCCATCAAATTAGGAGGGAGTCTTTTAACTAGACCGTAAGCCACTGGCTATTTAACTTAACATCTAACCAAACCAGTTTAGTTCCAATCTTCAATTCTTGTTGCTCAAGGGTAGAGCCAATTGGACACTTACTGTGTGTGAAACAGTTCAATGTGCTGGAGGAATTGAAAACAGGGATTTCCTTTCACATTCCTACTTCATGGATAGCAAAATATCCCCAAACCATGTGGGAATGTCACCATACAGAAGACCACTAAAACCCTCATCCTAACAAGGACTCTCTTCTGGAATTCCAGTCTGCATCTAGTTTGTAGAAAAGCTTATGCCTATTACATAATGATGGCAGTAACTGGATAGAAATCCAATGTCACATAGCCCTCTATTCTCTCAAAGGCAGTAAATAACAAACAAAACTGTTCCTAAATAGGCAGAAAACAAAAGGCAAATATTCTGGATGCTTTTCTAGACTTAATCAGTTAAACTCTTACTTCATCATAAAATCTTTCAAGTACTTTTCCCCCAAACTATTGTTAGAACCAAAACAACCCTCATAATTACCCTTATAAATTGCCTTTAGCAGTGGGTACGGGATTAGGGATTTAGCTTCTGGGAACAGCATTATCCATTCATGAAGAGCACTTCAAACCTCTTGAATCCTTTGTGGGTTTTTGTATGGTTTCCTCCTATATCCTAAGTTTGGTTTAGCCTACCCTCGCCCCGTGTTTAAGCCTTTTCAGACCTAGTATCTAATTTCGTAGCATATATGTTTTTCTATCTTTCATCCCAAGTCCTTCTTGCTTCCCTAGGCTCTCATTATTTATTTTCCCCTGGCTTCTGCAGACACTTGTTCAAACTTAAACACGCAATTTAAAGCTGTGATCTACATATGAGAGAGAATATTTGTTGTTTGTCTTTCTAGACCTACGTTACTTCTTCTGGCATACATTTTCCCCAATTCTATCCATTTCCCTGCAAATTTCATTTTCTCTAGTATTGAACAGAATTCCTAGCATTCACACGTGCATATGTGTCACATTTTCATTATCTATTCATCAATTGACAAACATCTAGGCTAATTCCATTCCTTCCATATTGTGAGTAGAACGGCAATGACCTTAGATGTGCATCTAACTCTGTTGTAGAGTACAGGGTCCTTTGGGTATATGCCAACAAGTGGTTTAGCTAGATCATGTGGGGGTTCTAATTTTAGCTTTTTGATTTACCAGGTATACAGAAGGAGCTTGCTTGTATAGCCCAACAGAGAAGGATTGTGTAGACTGAGGCTCAACACAGTGCCTCACACACAGTGAGTGCTGGTCTAGTGCCCCTGCTAATCTGTTCTCTCGGTACCTTTATTACAGGGCATTTCCTTGGTGGCTGGACAGGTTTGCAATCCCACCTAGCATGTGTGAGTATTCCCTTTACCCCACACTCACACTAGTCTTTGTTGTCATTTGTTTTCTTGATGACAGTTTTTCTGACTGGGCTGAGATGGAATTTCAGCAGTCTTCATTTGCATTTGCAAAGGTGTTGAAATAGTTTAGATTTTGAGATGTGCTGGCTCTTAAAAAGTCAAGAGGGTGAAGGGAGTGACTTGCTTGGGAGGTGAGGAATGTCTGCCTAGGCTCAGCCCAGTTATGATGTTTAAAATGCTTCCTAAGAAGTTGCTAGGACAATGTATTGTGTAGTATTGTCCCGGTTAATAGGGAGTCCATCATTGTTCCAATGTGTCACTGCACTACAGCTTCCTTAAAGTAACAGTTCCAATGTAGCCCTCAAATTCCTCACACAGAGAAGGTCACTATGAATTAAAATGCAACTTCCCTTCTTTTTTTTGGCATGTGTGGTAGAACACAAAAGCTATTTTGTTTCAGAAGTATAACATGATGGTTTTTATGGGGGAAGTGAAGAATAATGTATCCAGTGGAGGAGGAATACAATTAGCTTGAATACAGGGTACTGGAATTTGGCCAGGACAATAGCAGAGTTATTGAGGTGGGGGGGGGGGGAGGATTCCATTCTAAAGTATACTTAAAATTAAAATAAAGGCAGTTTGCTCTAGAAGCTTGAGTTCTTATGGTTATTGTTCTTCTTCCTCTCTTGAGATGAAAAATGCCATGTAATACCATACTGAGAAAATGGGTTAGCACCGATATCGAACCAGCACTCAATCACTGTGTGTGAGGCACTAAGCCTCAGTCTACATAATCCTTCCCCATTGGACAAGTATCCATCTGTGCCCTTCCCAACCCACCTGGGCCTGTGGTGTGATGCACTTTCAGAAAGACAGAGCAGCCCGGAATAATCCTGGACCATTTGGGGGGAGGTGGGAGACTCCCTACTCCTAGATACATGGACTATGGCATAAAAGGCAAGTACATGGAGAACACAGCTCCAGGTGCCTACATATAATTTGATTCTAGGCCCACAGGCCAGGTGAGGATCTCTCAGATACTGAGACTTGTGCGGGTCTCCAGACTCCTCCATTATTTGTCGGAAGCTAGTACTACTAACATGAGTCAAAACCCAAAGTTCTTGGGTATACCTCTAGTCTAAGTAAATTCTACTCGACCTGTTAGACAAGTTGCCTGCTGAAGGTGTGAGAATGGGGAGGCACCAGCGGGCGAGGGAGACAGGGGCAGAGCAGCAACTCCGAAGTTCAGAAGGAAAACTGAGAACTGTTTCGACTAAAGGAAGAAAGGCGCTGCTGTTACCGGTCGTCACACCTGTGTCCGATGGGCTGCCTGTCCATAAGGCACTTGTGTGGCTTAGCTGATCAATAATTTGGGTCATCGCCCAGAGGCATCACTATCTCCAACCCTCTCACTCCCAAGCAGCCCTGGAGACAGCTCGCAGGAGCAGCAGGAGCAGGGAGCCAGATGGGCGTGTGCAGTAGAGGGTGAAGGAACAGAAATCAGCTCATTCGGAATCAGAATTATCCTCTGATTGACTCAGCGGGGGGCCTCTAGTGGGGCAGGCTGGGGCGCTCTGCTCCTTTGAATCTCTAGGGGTAAGAGAGGTAAAGCTTTGAAAAACAGGGCCACAGTTGCTAGTGGACTGTCGGTGGGGTGGGGTGGGGACAAAGTAATTGCTGAGTGATTGTAAGGACCTGAGTTCGGATCCCACGCACCGTGTGAAAGTCTGGCGTGGTGGCATGCCCGCCTGTAGGTGCACAGCAGGGAGGCAGAGACAGGCGGGTCCCTAGGACTTGCAGGCCACTCTGCCTAGCAAAGAACCCCATCTCCAGACTCAGGAAGAGAACTTGTCTTCCACAATAAAGTAGAAAACAATAGAGGAAAACAACCGAAGCTGACTCCTGGTCTCCACAAGCTCGCTCAGGGGCAGGCATGAGGGTGCACATACACACACATCAGAAAGGAAGCTTTACTCGAAAATTCAAATTTTCTTTGATAATTTTAAAAGTAACACATTCTCTTTGAGAATAGGGTTGAAAACTTAATCACCCCAAAATGTATCTTGTCAAATCTCCTTGAGTCCTAACCCATGTAAAATTAGCTTTACTCCCATTGTTGAAAATAATAACTTTTTACATAATGTCCAAGTGTCCAGAGAGTCTTTGTAATGGGATCAAGCATTAGGTGAAAGGAGAGGTTATAATTGGATGGGAAGTAATGAGTTTGACATATAAAGGTTACTGACATGTAAAAAGTTATTATTTTCAACAATGGGAGTGACAATTCACTTGAGGATTGTCCTATTATACTCGTTTTGTTTGGGGGTCTTTGTTCTTCCGTGATATTTAGCTATGCTGTTATTGTACTTATTATTGTAACCGTATCCTTAATAAAACATTACATACAAAACATGTATATGTGTAAAATGTACCATAAGAATTAAAGTAATCAAGTCAAAAAGAAAGATTACTGAGGTTTTGTCAAGTTATTTTCTAGAACTGTGGATATACAGTTTACACATCACATTCCCATTTTACCCCTCTCCGGCCAGATACACTACTATTACGGAATACTGTTATGGAATACTTTTAATAAACAGGTAAGCCTGGTATCCTGTCCATGTGATTTGCACTGAGAAGCAATGAAATACCCAAATTATCATGTCCTTTTCCTCCACCGAATGTGTTAAGTGTTTCCTGACTTTCTAGCAATGATAAACACCTCAAACTTTACTCCATGCCTAACATTTTGCGGGCTTACTGAAGTTTTTAAATCAGCACTTAAGATGTCATCATCTCTTCCAGAAAAACAACAACAACAACAACAACAAAAGCCTTTGTGTTGCACATTGAAAACTTTAAATTATGTTTAAGCAATTCCACCTCATAGTGATGGAATGTGTATTTAAAAACCCGAGTTCAAACTCTTACTACTTACAGCTAGCTGGAATGATCTCATTCCAGCTTTTCTTCAGAGCTTATCTCAACTTAGCTTTACACATTTACTGTGGTTCGTTTTTCTTACACTTCCGGTTCTTCAAAGTACCGCATGTCATGTGCTTATTTTCAAAGGACAAACTTAAGGTGGTACCCTTCAATAAGGATTGCTGCTTATAAACCAACAAGGGAAGAAAGCAGGTATGAGTGTTGTCAGCTGTAGAGGGGACCCTCTCACTGGGAGAGCATCCCCGCCAGACTTCATCAAGATGTGGGATTCTTGCCATTGACGCGTTTCCATTCATGGTCTCGCTTGCGAACAGCAGAAGTGCAGCGCTCTGGTTGGTGGTCTGCGCCTGTCCAGTCATTGCTGGGAAAACCGTCAAGATTACAATCCTCCTTTGTTAGCCGACTTGGCAAGGATGGCAGGAGCTGAACGGATCACAGAGAATGAACCGGTTAGGATCGTGTTTGGTTCTCAGAAACAACCAGAAATCCTCACCACCTCACAGCCTGATGTAAAAACATGAAGGTAGAGATGCTTTGGCTGCTGGAACCATCTGCTGCACCAAGCTGGTTGATGGGAAAGTTCACTGAGGTTCAGGAAAAACACCAATTACGCTGACATTTGCATAAGAAGTCAGGAGGAACATGGGAAGTACAGAGACGTGGTGTGCTAACCCATCTCATCAAAATTTTGCTCTTTGTTGGCTAAACAGCAGAGAGAAGGGAGAATAAATATTTTACAGGTAAAAAAAAAATCAGAAATAAAATGCCCCCAAGTAATGATATTCATTGGTGAGCTACCCGAACTCTGACCTGACCAACGTTGGTCATAATACATTTATGTGTTGTTTTAACCTTACCAAATTTTGCAGAGCCCAGACTTGAAGATTTAGATGCAGCCCCTACTGGCAGAGAAAAGGAAACTGAACACATTGAAACAGGTAGAACCAAAAGAAGAAGAAGAAGAAAGGATCAGTAACTAAAAAATGAGTTGCTGTCTCTTTTGTAGCACACTGTTCTGCTAACCCAGACTCCTGGTTTTATTTAAAAAGCCCACTGCCTTTGAAAGTACACTGGGTCTTTTCAATAGCAGAAGATCAAATGATGTTAATCAGGCCGTGGGGCCTAATCCTTTAATGCAACTGTCTCTTTGCATTATAAGCATTCCAGCTCTGGAGGCCAGAATGATTTTTATCTTAGCTTTCCTTTTCTCCTTCCTCTCTCTGCCTCTTTCTTCCAATCTTGAGTTTTGACAATCGGTGCAGAATGTCCTTTCTTCCTCAACAAACGATTTATTGTACGTCTCATACTGAAAAATGACACGAAGGGCTGTCAACCCTCCTCTTTCCTGTCTCTTCTCCACCTTCCTCACACTTTCACTTGCTCATCTCAGTCCACGTGTTATGGGAGAACCACATCCTCTTAGCTCAGGCTTCTGCAGGCTCATCACCTCAGCAACTGGTTCTGCTTGGTAAATTCAGTTCCGCTAAGCCACAGATGTGTTGATAGCTGCTATCAATAGCTTTTCACAAGTCGATCTTTTATGCAGGGACAGAGGGATCCTAGTTAGCATTCTGTGGCACACTTATAAAACCCAAAGGGGCACTGCTTGTGGTGGGAGGGTGTCTCTAAATGGTCCTCGGATATCCTGCTGAAACTGACTTCTCTGGGAATTTAGGGGCATGGCAATTAAACAAATGGTGGTCAAGTAGTCACTTGAAGCCTTGTTCCTGTTCCAGTTTCTCTCTTCACTGAGGTGCTAATACGCCTGCAGTAGACCGCAAGTGTTTGGTAGAGCAAACATTCATAGAAGTATGGAAATAATTGAGAAAGCTACAGAACTAGATTATAAATTCCACAAAAATGGCCAAACTCCATATAATCTCTTGATCTTTTTATTCCTAACATGCAAGCAGGTTTAGTATATGGCAGATGCTACAAACTTCTCGAAGCCTTGTTTTGTTCACAAGGTTTTTATTTGTTTGTTTGTTTGTTTGTTTGTTTGCTGTTGATTTTTTAATTCAGGGAGAAGTGTTTGGGAACCAGATTTTATTTCCCCAGAACTAGACTGATGTAATAAGAGCATCCTGTCTCTGGAGGCTTCCTGGCATGTGCTAGGGAAGCTGGCGGCCACCGGAGAGATGAAATGAAAGTTCCAGCACTGTCCGTTTCATGACCATGAAGAGGTTCCATACCCACAGGGTGTCAGATGCACCCACTGCATCGGCTTAAAGAAAAGAACCCTAACACTTTGCTCTCACTCAGAGAGTCCTGTATTGAACTTGAACTATGGTTCCTTAAACTCAGAGTTGCACTTTGTACTTTGTTTTGAAAACCCAAACCTATTATAATTGCTTACTGTGGCTTGGAGATTCTCTGAGACCATGAAGTACTATGTGAAGGAAAGTATTTGCTGTCCCGGTGCTAAGGCCATTGGTCCTTGACAGTGAATTCCTTCCACCTAAAGACACCACATTGCTTTAATCCCACAACAATTTGGAATCTAAATTACCAAGCTGACTTACCTAAGGCACACAAGAGAATTATGGTATTTCTCAGAATACTGGGAATTATTTAATATTCCTCACTGTCCTCCATTTCACTTCTGAATTGAGCTTGTCATCCAAAGGGATTTTGTGTGTGCGGGTGCTCATGAGCATGCATATGTGTGTGTGTGTGTGTGATTTTAATTATTTGCACCAGTGAACATATGTCAGTCGCCTCTTAAGAAGTACTGAAGTGATGCAGGGAGAATCCAGGGCCCACAGAAGGTTGGCCCTCATCCCTGCTACAGGGATCTTTTGGTCAAGGGCGCCATCTCTCAGCAAGATACTATTGTTGCCTCCTGAGACCAGTGTAACGAAAACCACCTTCAAATACCTCCTTTCATATAGCACACTGGAGAAACTCGTGAGACCAAACAAGATCGTTTTTAACAGAGGCCACTAAATGTGGCTATCCCTGAGTACTGGAAGAAAAAGAAAAAGAATTTTCTATATTTTCACTATTTGTGAAATTTATTTCTAAAAATACTTAACAATGGTACTTTTTTAGTTTGGATCAGTCCTAACGTTTTTTGGATGCTTTATAGAATAAATTTCCAGACTTTATTCAGGCTGTGAATTAATCCTTGCTGTTTTGGGGGTTTTGGGGTTCTGCTTGGCCTGTCTTATTCAGGGCAAGGAATCTGTGCTTCACACTAGAGCAGTGACGTCATGTAACCCCCCCCCATTCGCATCACAACCACTGACTCCCACCCCTGGGTCTTTGGGGGAATCACTCTGTCCTCTGTCCCCAACTTGAGTTCTCTGTATTTTATAACTTACAGGTTACCAGAATAAAAATGTGACCATCTGGAAGCTAATTGTGACCTCTTAGAGTGTCTCTAAATAAAGTTTTGGTCTTTATTATATGCACTATCCTTCTGTGATATATGAAACTATAGAAAATCACTGCACGAGCCTCTTCAGCCCTGTAAAGTGTTTGAAAAGATCGTTTGGACCATTTGTAAGGAGGTTAAGGCTATGTAGGGTATGCATTAGGCATTCATAGACTTTTTCTAAATATAACCACAAAGGAGTGTTGTTATTAGTATAGGTGAAAGGTTGGGAGAATGATGGTAGGGAGAGGAAGTAAGAACGACAGAAGGAAGCGTATTGAGAGTATAAATATTTACACAACCCAAATCAGGAAACAAGCCGCTTAATGCAATCCAGGGTCCAGAACGGAGATGATAATGCTAATGAGATGGTGCCACCTGGTGTTTGTTTCAGGAAACTACAAGTGGTTTGTTGGTAATGCAGTGAAAACTGACAGCCCCCAATTTATTCCTCTCAGTGTTTTTGAGTAGCTGGGAAGATAAGCACATTGCATTCCGCTGCATGACCTCTCTTTCTCACAACCTTGAGGGGTACCGTGGACAGCAAGCACAATACATTCATCGGCACCTAGAGCAGTGATTCTCAACATTGCTTAATGCTGGGACCTCATGTAGTGACTCCCGGCCATAAAATTATTTCGTTACTACTTCGTAAGTGTAATTTTGCTGCTGTTATGAATCACAATGTAAATATCTGTTATTTGACCCCTGTTGGGGGTTAGGACCCAAGAGCTGAAAATGCTGACCTGTAGCTTTTCTGTAACCTTGTACTGTTAGATCATCTCTATGCATACTCCTTGGTGAGTCGCCAGTAACTGATTTATGTGTTAATCAACCTTAATGTAACAAAATAATGAGATGCTTCTGGATCTTTGCAAGTTTGAGCATGACCTTGACCACCGGTAAGAATTCGCCTTCCCCATCTGAAAAGGATGAGCATTTGTTGCAGAGGCTTAAGAAAGAATTGTTAATCTGATGGTGAGCCCCACCCCCACCTATGGCCAATTGTGTTATGTGAGGAACTTTCATAAGTTTTGCAAATGGATGATTCAGTCTCGAATGCCCGGGGAAGAAAGTGTGGGTAGATTTAGTTATTCCTATATTACTCACCCACAGGTCCGTGATGTAATCCATGAAGAGAAACTCTGTATACCAGGAGGAGGAAAAGCCACCTGAAAGTGTAAGGCCCTGTGATATTCCAGTGTGAGTACCTTTTCTTGCAAGGTTAGACTTTTAGAGTTAGAAGGTACTTTCCATATTAGATGGTCTGGCTCCTTTCATAGGTCATAAATAAGTCTATGCTTATTCATCTTGTATTTCTGTGATGTTGTGTTTCAACCTTAATTGCTTTGTTTGGTTTTGTTGCAAGAGAGGTCTGGCTCTATTAACAAGTCAGGTTGTAAAACACCTTCTACAGTGTGTCATTTATTGGGAGAGAGTGGGCCTGGGAGGGAATTAGAAACAGCTGAGAGCTTATACAGGCCCACTGCTGCTCCTGTTTTAAGGGAAGTTTAAAAGCTCCAGTAGAAAGAGAGAACTCAGAGATGCAGAAAGTTAAGAACAGATGTTGCTCCGTTATGGCCCTGTCTGGGACGGGCAGTGGCCTTGGACACAAGGAAGGGCCACTGTGGAAGTCTGGCTAGCTTTGCCTCCGGCTTCCGGAATTTCCAGTATCACAGGAGACAGGAGAAGAGAAGCACATCAGTGCTGGCATGCTGCATAACTATGGCCTGCAGAAATCCCATGGCTCTTTGTCAACCACATCGACTCGTAGAGAAGTGATTGGTTTTGTTCATTACATTTGTGTTTCTGAGCTTTTTATATGGGCCACTCTGAAAATACTGATGGCTTACGCCTCTGTGCCTCTGGCCAAGATGATTCCCTCCCTCAAATGGATCTCCTTTCTATGTCCACACCATTTTATCCTCACTGTATGTAGAGGAACTCTCTGCTAGGTTCTAGATTCAGGGAGGACAAGGTAGCTCAAGCGATGTTTTCCCCCAAGACTCTATATGTGCATGTGAACATGATAAAACTTACCAAGAAGCTTTTCAGGGATTTAGAACTATACTTCCAAAAGAACTGGAGAATGTATGCACTGAAGAGATGCAGGAGGCTGTGCTGGTACCTCATGGCCTGTGTTATGTGGTAAAAGTCTTTATGAGTAGGAGGAGATACACTGCTGATAAAGCAACAGTATGCTGAATATACACACCGGTAACGTAGCCATTTGTTAGCCTCATCAAGTGTTCAAGGTTGCCGAGTTTTGCACTGAAATACCTGCAAGATCGCCTGTGCTGTGGATGGGAATACCAGCATTGCTACAAACGTGTGAGAAATACATTGTGCTATGACCTAACATGGCAGTTAGTTTTGACTGTAGTATTAATGCAGTGTTGACCTGGGAAGTGACCTTAGTGAGGCATTTTCTATTCCTCATTAACATATTAATGGATAATTAATTAATAATACATTAGTTAACATAATCCTCATTAATATATTGTGGTCACTGATAGATCTGCATATATATGCAGATATAATATATTTATGTGTAATTTATATGTAGCGTATAAATTATGTATATGCAATATAAATTATATGTGGTAATTTATATACTTTATGATGCATGAGATATCATATAATATGCATGAATAATATATTTGCAGATATTTACATCCTTTCCCCAACACTTTTCTCCCTCCAAACTCTGCCACACACTACCCTTTTTCTTTCTTTCAAATTTATGACCCCTTTTTCTTTAACTGCTGCTGGTGGTGGTGTGTGTTTTTCTAAATACATATATACAACATGCTCAGTCTGTGTAATGTGTGTGTGTGTTTAAAGGGTTGACCATTTGGTAGCCAGTTGGATAACCACTTGTGAGCTTTTTCTCCTGATCTCAGCATTCCTTAGTTGCCTGTGGCGATTTGTGCAGAGTTGCAGCCTCCTGGGTGTCCCCCTCCCACACCAGCATGTCTATTGCTGTTGTCCTTGTTCAGCTCATGTTTGGTCAAGCCTTGTTGGTGAGACTTTATGGGTGTAGCTTCCAGCATTTCTAGAAGACACAGTCCCATAGTAACCTCCCTGGTTCTCTGGTTCCTCCAGCCAAGGCCCCAGCACAAATCAAGCACTCTTCACTACACAGATGCCTCTATGTCCACTCCCTTGAGTCTTCCTTCCCACTTCTGGAACTCAGAAGAAACTGCTCCAGCGCTTTGTTCTTTTAGTGTGATGACACCGTGTAGGCTTTATTAGTCTGGGTGGGTGAGAGGAGTCACTTATCGTGCTTCTAGGGTTGAGCTTAGGGCTTCTTCGGCTCCGGAGTTTAATAGTGTCTTCATTTGTCTGTTTTCCTTCGTGTTTCTCTCTCCTCTTCTGAGACTTGTGCTTCCGTGTTCCGCTTTACTTCTCTTTTCTGTCATAGTTCTTCCATTCCTGGCTTGTGTGCTTATGTGGTTTACTTTTTATGTTCTCATAAGATATTGATGTGGCACCTTTACTTCTGGACATCAAACCAGGAGAGCAAGAAGTATCAAGTATCCTGTTGGGCCAAATCCAATTAGGATTTTGCTTTGATGGTTTCCAAGCTAGCAGCTCCAGACTTGCTTCATCCTGATTTTCATATTTTAAGTTTTTTTTCTAATTTTTAATACTGTAAGTTCTACGCCATTCCGAATGCATGTGATTTCTAGAATTATGGCCTCTGGGAGAACTACATTTTGCTACAAAACCTTGCTCACAGAGCTGTTCTTTACCAGAGCTCTACTCTTTGCTCACTGGAGGGTGCCCTAAAACAGTGATAATCACTGCATCAACTTTACTTGGAAGCAAGGAAAAAATACTGCAAGTTACTGAAATATGATGTTAGAGAAAATCTCCCTCATTTGATGTGATGTAGTATACATACAGTACTTGTCTCCTCTATACTTGCAGGCTTTGCATCCACAGATTCACTTAACTGAAGATCTAAGGTGCCTGATAGCTTGCAGGGCAGATGCTCCTATCACAGGTATAAGCATAAGATTCTCTGTGAAATTCACTGCGGACCCTGCTCTGTTCCTTCTGATAAAGACAGATAATGCAGTCAAACCATAGCTTTGGTTTCTCTAGAAGGATAACGTTCAAGTCTAGCCCATATGCCTATGCTACCCTGTATCTGCTTCCCTGAGGGGTATCTAGGCTCCTTGCACTGGAAGAAGTGAGGCTTAGCTGAAGGGGGGAGTCATGGGGGGATTGGTGAGGGGGGTAAAATGCAGAATCTCAGTGAGTGCTTGAGAAACTGACTTCTCAGAAGACAGGTTCAGTGGGTCAGATCATTTAACTGGGGGAGAACAAACTCTATTTAAACTTTCAGGGTATGAGTAAGTGCTATTTGGGGCGAGTGTACATCATTGGCCAGGGCCAGGGCTCTGGGGATGTCCCATTTGCATAAGGAGGAATTCCAGGTGCTGCTGGCTAGACATTACCTTCTAGGGGGAAAGAACGTTTAACCTGGCTGCCAGGTGAGCTGGCCTCCTGGGGGTTGAGGAGGGAAGGGTGGTAGCCCAGGGCCCCGGGTGCTGGGCATCCAGGCCTGGGGCAGAAAGCATTCCTACTCCTGCCTATCTCAGGGTGAAATCTCCAGTGTTTGAGCATATCTGGACCCTGTTCTTGCCCCAGACTGGCTCCCCACAGTCACATGGCTTCCCTGCCTCACATGCCTACCACAAGGTGATGGATAACTGTAGCCACAGTCAACACAACAGTTATGCCTCGAGGAAAATCACAACCTAATCATCTATGCTGAGACATGTATGAGAGACCATAGCCTAGGAACATGGCTCAAATCTACCCCGGACAATGGGGTCCACGGCGAAAAGAGGTTGCATGGATGTTGGTTTGCTTTTTTGGGGGGCATGTAGATGGTGATGGTATAGTGATGTTTTTTAGACAAGTCTCCCTATGTAGCCTAGGATAGCCTTAGCTTTGTGATCCTCCTGCCTCAGCCTCCTGAGAGCTGGGATTATAGATAGTTGTCTCCATGCCCTGCTCATCTTGATCAAGTTTTTAACTTTAGGGTTAGTAGGGACTAAAAATCAGGGACAGACATCTTCTGTAAAGGTCTATATGAAAGCCACAGAAGCAGAACTTTATGTCAAAAGAAGGTTATCTATGAAGAAGATTTGAGGGTTTAACAGGGATTGCTGGAAGGGATTATTGATTCATATCATTAAAACTGAAAAAGAACAAAACACAACAACGTGGTCTTCGTACACAGAGAATCTTCCACTCTTTACCTCTGAAGTGCCAGGAGTGACTGTGAGAATGATCACGACTTGAAGCATCAGGACTGTACTGGCTGCTTTTGTGTCGCCTTGGCACAAGCTGGAATCATCACAGAGAAAGCAGAGACTCAGTTGACAACAAATTCCTCCAGGAGATCCAGCCATAAGCCTTTTTCTCAATTACTGATCAGTGGGGGGAGGATTCAGCCAGTGGTGCCTGGTGCCATTTCTGGTCTGGTTGTCCTGTGTAAGGAGCCTGTAAGACAGCAGAGCTGTCAGGAGCAAAATTAAGAGACATTTTTGGTGACAGTGACTGAGCAACACCCTTAAGGCATTAGGCAATGAAATTAGGTAATGTCAGCTGACTAGCAGCTGGTGCATGTGGAAGAGTGATAAGCCAAGCTATACCCCCCAAAAGTGTATAAAAACCATAGCCTGAGCCTATGCAGATGCGGCAGGATAGACTCTTTGGTGAGGAAGCCGCAAGACTGCCAATAACCAGCCTATTCCTGAACAGCTGCTTGAAAAGCCCAGACCACCTTAACAAGCCGGACTTGTAAGGACCCCCTTATCAGACCGGCGTTGGAAGGCGGCTCCTGAGTAACCGCAGCTTCCCTTACTTCTGAGGCCTGGCTGGAGCCGAGAAGTTCTGAGGCCCATCATGTCATCAGAAGACCCGTCTGAGGCCCAGTGGGAACTGTGAAGTTCTGGGACCTAAAATATCAGGAGCAAAACATGTCTGAGCCCCTACCTGCAGTCAGGTTGTATCCCCCATGAGATGAATAATGTGCTATGCAATTCTTAGATATTTGTGTGATTTGTGTGATTAAAGCAGCATTCAAAAATCATTCTGGCGTTGGCTTTTATCAATACCTTGCTGCCTTTGTGGTGTCTCGGTTAAAGTCCTCCGGCATAATTAAGCACTCGTGACATCCTGGCTCTATAAGAAAGCACACTAAGCAAGCCATGTGAAGGGAGCCAGTAAGCAGCACTCCTCCATAGCTTCTGCATCAGCACCTGCCTCCAGGTTCCAGTGACCCGGCCCATAGGTCAGTTGAATGAGACCCTAAGAGGGGGTGAGAATGGGGTGGGACAAGAGACTCGAAGAATGAAGACCAGGACAGGCTGTTTGATCAAGGTCTCGGTTTATTCTTGTTAGTATAGTCTTTATATAGTCAGGGCCAAAGGAATGTAATTGCCTTTAGCAGGGTTACTAAGTAACTGGGAATCACAGGATGACCCACCAGAGGAGTCACAAGATGTGCTAATAACGGTGTATCATAGGACGACCCAACAAATATTCTAAGGTGCGTTAATAACGATTAGAAAGTTCCTCAGAACTGTTACTTGGGAAGCCCTGAGGCAGGAGGAGGGTTTAAGGTGTTTCAGGAAGATGGCCTTATCAAAAGCCCCAGGTCAACCAGGAATGTACTATTGTATCCAAGCAGTAGACCATTAAGCCAGGTCAGGCCAGATGCCAAGAATTCTGGGGGCAGCAGGTGCCAGAAGGCCCCCCACATTCCAGCCCTACTTGAGTTCTTGCCCTAACATCCCCCAATGGTGGATTATGATATGGATGTGTAAACCAAATAAACCCTTTCCTCCCCCAACTTGCTTTTTGATCACGGTGTTTTGTCCCCGTAATAGAAACCCTGACTAAAACAAGGACTAAAGTATCCCATGCTCAGTTTAAAGAAGGAAAACAATGCTGTTACCATTACCTCTGCTTCCTCCCAGTCGAATTGGTTTCCTGGCAGCTCCTTTTAGCAAAAAGCCAGCCGTGACACTTTCTCTTGTGAAACAGGGTCCTGTGTAGCAGTGGAGGATGACTAATTTTGACTCCACCTCCTGAGTGTTGGGATTATAGGTGTGTGCTATTGTACTGGTTTATGTGATACTGAAACTCAAACCCTGGGCTTCCTGGGTGCTAGGAAAGCTCTCTACATGCTGAGCTACATCTTAGCCTAGCCACTCCTGCCCTTGGTCTTTTGTTAACAGCTGGATTTATGGGGGAGTTGCATGCACACTTTGGGTTCTTAGGCTGAACTGCAGTGGTTTGCCGTAGGCAAGAAAGCGAGAAAATAGAACAAAGCCAGATCTCTCTCATCTCTCTCCGTTGAACAAACAGAACTTTTGTAATGCTCCTTCCTTTTCAGGCTCCATTATCCTACATTTATCTTCTTTATCCGGGTTGCTCTACTTCAACCTAGTTGCATAAATGATCAAAGTGGTCGCGTAATTCCCTTCATCTTCCCAGAGTCTCTGTCAGGGGAAAGAGCCTTTCAGTACTACTTCAAAAGGGAATTGTCACACAGGACTTGTTTATTCCTTTGTTCTTTTGAAATATATACAGTCAGTTTGCTGAGAGTGCCTAGTCAACAATATATAAGATGCAAATTCAAGAACTCACTTTTTGAATAATACGGTTCCTTCATCTCAGCACTCCTGCTATGCTGTGCCCAGTAGGAGGAGGGGTTTCTTGCCTTGGATCTCACTTTGTGACAAACAAGAATGTCTTTAAGCATTGCCAGTTGTCTCCTTAAGACAAAAATTACTCCAGGTTAAGGGCAACTGACAGAGAACAGTGCTGTGGCTGATTTTAATCATCAACTTGGCAGGTTGAGATTCTGGGAGAGAGGTACCTCTGGGCTTGTTTGTGAGGGAGTTTCTCGATTGGACTAGCAGCGGTGGGAAGACCCACTTTAGATGTGGGTGAGTGGCAGCTTACAAAGCCCTGTTTCCTGTGGATTGAGTGTGATCCATTCACAATCCTGCCATTCCTACCATGAGGGAATGTACCCTCAAACTTTCAGCTAAATAAACACTTCCTTAATTGTCTTTGTTGGGTATTTTGTCGCATTAAAGGCAAAACTAACAAATACAGCCAGATATCATCTCTTTTGTCTAGAAAGATCTAACTCACTGGAGCAATATTTCATTCTTTTCAATATTTTGAGAGACAAGAAAAAACCTGGTGTTCACTCTTTACTTGGTTCTTAAATTATAAGCAGTGACTGTTTCCTGGGATAATTTTCTCAAAGTTATCTATTGCTATTCAGCCGCATAAGCAACAGGAAAATCTTCAAAGGCAACAATGTTTCGAGACAATTTCAGCTTATTCCCAAACTCCCCAAGCATACAATTGAGTTCAAGGAGATGATCCCTCTAATGAGGGCCTTCTTGGTTCAGATTCCCAGAAGTGCCATAGTCTAAATGCCTAAGCCTATGGTTTGTAGACCTTTGGGGAATATTTCAGATCCAAGCTATAACAGGTACAATTTCCATGAAGTCTAGGTCACGTCTGTGTGAATGAGGACAGGATCAGAGGAAATCAGATCATTTCAAGCAGAAGAGAACAAGGCTGCTAGAAGGAGCAGGACAAGTTGCAGGGTGCACTCAGCATACAGGTTGCAACCCCGTTGTTTCACAACGCCCATCTCCAGCTTGAGCTTCCTATATCCTGCAAATCAAAACATACCAATCTTTGTTCACCTCAGCTTTCATTTGTGTTTTTTCCAGCAGACCTGACAACTCTGCTTCTGATTCTTCCTTTTGCTATTATCATATGAGATGACTCAACTCATTATTCTAACCACATTTTCCTTGGTATTCCTTTGATTCTTAATCATATTTAATCTTGTTGCAGCAACCCTCTCCAAAACAAAAATTCTGTGTCTTCTTTCTCCTTAATCCTCCAGTGTTCTACCCCCTCCATGCCCACGGGAAGACTGTATTTCACGGGACCTTTTGGAAAATAGTTGCAGCAGTGGTACTTATATCACCATTCATAAGAATGAGAAAGGTTACATAGCACTCTAAAGAATGGGTTTAAAAAGCTAGATGCATTTTTACTCCCAAGTGTTGGCAAGAGAGGAGGGGATCACAGCCTCCTTGGATGAAATCAGAATAGTGTCCTCTAGATGATTCTAATGTGTATATCTCATGGACATGTATCCCCATGAGAAAAAGAGAGGAAAGGAAGGAGGGGAAGAAGAGCAAGAGAGAGGTAAACCTTTGAAGTGTTCTGCTGCTCTTACAAAAGATGAGATCACATCCTCCTACTACAGTATATCTTGGCTTAAACTGGGCTGCTTACTTAGGTAAGAAAGTAGAAGTAATTGGAAGTGAACACCTACAATACATCATGACCACATCTTCTACCAATTAGCCCTCACTTCCTGTGCCTTCTCCTGTAGTATGGGTGAATTCTTCACATCTGAAGTCCAGCCTTTCATCTGGTGCACTAAGATAGAAGCTTTTTGTGACAGGTCAAGGCAGTGCAGAAGTTCCTCCATCTTGCTGAGGCCATTTCAGGTTTAACTAGAATTTGATCTCCTTGATAGAGAATCCCATGGAAAACATCCAAACTCTTCTAGGAACCGTAGGTCAGGATGTCCTAGCTAGCTAATGTTAGCATCTGTTAAACTACCTGCTTGATCAGGACCCTCTACAGCTAACTGCTTATTTCAGCTTCTGTTAAATTGCTTGCTTGTGTAGTACCCTCTGCAGCTAACTGCTTATCTCAGCTTCTGTTAAACTGATTGCTTGTGTACAGCACCCCCCAACACACATACACACAACCTGCCCCACTGTAGCTGCTGACTCAGATGCCAGCATGTGCTTTTTGCCTTCAAAAACCCTGTGTTCTGGAACACTTGGGGCTACAACTAGGTCCCTGAATGTATGGGTATAGTCCCAGACAGTTAAAATAAAGACTTTCAGTTTGCTATAAACTGTGTCTGAATGGTTATCTCTGGTAAGCTCCTCATAACCCCTTTCTCTGTAATGCAAATATTCAAGTAGTTCTCTGTGTCTATTAATAACTTGTGCTTTTTTCTAAGTCACTTCCATAGTTAATGAACACCCAAGACCATCTTCTATCTACAAAACCACTCTTTTCTCATGGTACCCACATATCCATTTCACTTTGAATGAGTTGTGCTACTCGCTGCTGTTTCCTCCAGAACCATCTCCCTAGGGTGTCTACTTTCCCACACTGAAAGCTGCTCTTGTCAGGGTTGGTAGAACACAGGAAGTTCTGGTAGTCAAATCTGAATTGTATCTGATATAACATGGTCTTAGCTGATAATATTCCTATTTAAAATATTTTATTCACTTGCCTTCTGGCACCCAGTTGTTTTTGACTCTTCTTGCTACATCACTGGATGCTTCTTTGCTTTTCAAAACTCTAAATATTGGGCTGCTCCATGTCTCAGTTGTTGGCTGTCTCTTCAACCACATTTCTGTCAGGAGGTCTTATCTAGTTTTATGGTTTTATTTATGTATCGTGTTATATCTGGTCTTTACTTCTGGATTTTACTTTTCCCTTTATCTTCAAATTCATCGCTATTAGACCCTCTGACTGGGGTCTCAAACTCAAAAAAACATAACACTTGATTCTACCCTCCCCCACAACCTATGCTTGTAGTTTATTTCCCTCACTCAGCAAAGAGTAATTCTGTCCTTTTTATTTGCTAGCAGGCAAAATGTTCTGGAATCACACTTATTTCATCCCTTTCTTTCATACCTCATGTTTATTCTGTCACAAATCCTATTAGTCTTACCTTCAAACCATATCCCAAATTCAACATCTCACTATCTTAGTCCTCCCTCTTTAGTTGGGAGACATGTTCTAATACTCTCAGCGGATGTCGAAAATCAGGGATAATATCATGACCTGCATGCACTATGTTTTCCCCATGTGTATTCCTATGGCAGAGATTGATTTTTAGTTAGGCAATAAAAAGAGATTGATGCTAATAATAAAACTGAAAAGTTATAACAATATTTTATAAAAAAAACTGCTACGTAGTGTCTTCAAAAAGTTTTTCTTGTACTTTATTGTAGTTTTGGAGACTGAACTACATGTAGAGAACACAGCCATAGAGGAAAAGGAGCTATAAGTCCGCTGGCACAAATCAAAATCAGAATCAAAGGATTATTTATCATTCTTGTAATGTGTCTTTCTACTTTCTCCTGGATCTACGTGGTTGATGGTCAAAAGTGCTCCATGGATTTTGATGAAGAGAGTGGTACCTGGGTCTATCCCATATCATCACCTTCAAGTCTCCTTCTTTTCTTCTTTTTCTCAGCTCTGACCACAACACCATTTTTTTTTTTGCCCAAGATATTACTGCATGTTCTTCTACTTGTGAGTGTTTGAATTTTTGCTCACCCCACCTATTATTTCCTCTCCTAATCTCCTATTCCCAGCTGTCCTCCTGACTCAAGCTGTTTACATGGGTATATTATTCTAGAATGAGAATTTATCCGAGTACCTTATATAGTTTATAATTGATATCTCTAGCTACTTTAGTCTGTGCCCCCCCCTTGAGTATTTCTTACCATCAGTGTTAGTCAGCTTTCTTTTTATTGTGACAAAATGACTTGTAAAACAATTTAAGGAATACAAGGTTTATTTTGGCTCACAGTGCAAGGGTTTTAGTTCACTGTGGTTGGTAGGGTATGGCAGAGCAGTATGGCCCCCATATCAGAAAACAGAGGGATCAAAGAAGGGAGGGAGGGAGAAATGGGAGAAGGGAAGGAAGGAAGAAGAAAAGAGGAGAGGAAGAAAAGGAGAGAGAGGGAGGGAGGGAGGGAAGGAAAGAAAGAGAGAATATCTGCACTTTTTTAAACATTTCTGCCCCCACCCCCATATAGCCAGGGTCACCCACCTATTGGATGGTGCCATCCGTATTTAGAGCAGGTTTTTTCCTAAGTCAATCCTGTTTAGAAGTCCCTTTACAGACACATGAAGAGGTGTGCTTCTGTAGTCCCCTCTGTGCTTTAAAAATCCAATCAAATTGACAATAGTATTCCCTTCACACCACCTGGCATATTGGGGTCTTCCCTCACCTGTCCAGTCTTCCCCCAACTATAATCTAAGCCCTGTGAGGTAGGAATTGGTTTGCTCTTTCTCTGTGTTCCTCAGGCTTCTGTGCTACTGCTTCAAAATACTGGAGAAAAGGAACTTACAGAAGAAACATTAATTTTTTTTCCCGGGGTTTCAAAGAGTTCAGCCCAAATTGGTAGTAAGGGTAGAAGAGCAGAGCTCATTTTAGCAGACACGAAACACAGAAAGAGCTGCCCTAGCTTTGCTTCTGATTCGGTGATAAGATGCCGGGAGAAAAGGCAACATAAAGGAGAAAGGGTTAATTTTAGCTCACATTCCAGGTTACAGTTCATAAAAGCAGCCAGTCACATCCCCTCTACACATCTACAGTGAGGAGAAGAGAGACATGAGTCAGCGTGTCCGTGTGTGCTGCTCTGTGCACACTATCCCTTTAGTACAGTCCAGGGCCAAACCCAGGGAACAGTACCTCTCACTCTCAGACTCTCCTTGCACCATTTTCGAGACAGTCCCTTACAGACATCTCCACAGACCAATCTAATCTACACAATCCCACAACGATAACTCCCTTCTCACGTGATTCTAGATGGTGTCACCTTGACAAGTAAAGCTGATCGCCACAATACCCAAAGCAAGACGTGGCCCAAGGGGCTCAACCCCAGCTGCCTACTTCGTCTAGCTAGGCTCCACCTCCTACCTTTCACCTCTTGCCTGTAATGTCAACCTATCATAAAATCATCAAGGGACTGATCCACTCAGTAAGTCAGAGCTTCTGTGTTGTAATCGTCTCAGAAATGATTTCACAGTCACACTTGGTGGTGTGCTTTATGAAATGATTGGTGTTTCTTAATATATTCAAATTAAAAATGGAGGTTAAATCTTTGTCGGTTTGTTTGAGACAGAGTTTCTCTGTGTAGTCCTGGCTGTCCAAGAACTCACTTGGTAGACCAGGCTGGCCCCAGACTCAGAGATTTGGCTGCTTCTGGCCCCTGAGTGCTGGAGTTAAAAGCATGTACCACCACTTATTTTTAGAGCAAAGATACATGATCAAACTTTCACTGATGTATCACAAGTACTTAAATATTCTTTGGAGAATCAAGTGAATAAATTGAGTATTGACTTGAATAGTTATAAAATTTTTGTTGTATGTAAACATTAACTGAATAGTAAACTTTCAAAGAAACAAGGCAGTAATTTTTCAAAGGTTCACACTAGGTCCACAGTAGGTGTCTGTTTGGGGAGGTTATAGAATGTTTGGGACATGGAGCCTTGCCAGAGGAAGTGTCACTGAGAAGGGTTTTATGAGCTTATAGCCTCAAGCCACTGTCTTTCAGATTCTTTTAAAAGGTTTTTATTACAATTTATTCACTTTGTATCCCAGCTGTAATCCTCTCCCTTGTCCCCTCCCAGTCCCACCTCCCCTCCCTCTTGTCCTCCCTTGCCCCTCCCCTAGTCCACTAATAGGGGAGGTTCTCCTCCCTTCCATCTGACCCTAGCCTATCAGGTCTCATCAGCATTGGCTGCACTGTCTACCTCTGTGGCCTGGTAAGGCTGTTCCCCACTCACGGGGAGGTGATCAATGAAACAACCACTGAGTTCATGTCAGAGACAGCTCCTGTTCCCATTACTATGGAACCCACTTGGACACTGAGCTGCCATGGGCTACATCTATGCAGGGGTTCTAGGTTATCTCCATGCATGGTCCTTGGTTGGAGCTAAGCAAGGAGGAGGACCCTGGGTAAGATGATCAATCCTCATTCAGAAAGGCAAATAGGATGGACATCAGAAGAGGAGGAAAACAGGGAACAGAACTGGAACCTACCACAGAGGGCCTCTGACATGTAGAAGCAGATGCTGAGACTCATAGCCAAACTTTGGACAGAGTGCAGGAAACCTTATGAAAGAAGGGAGAGATAGGAAGATTTGGAGGGGACAGGAGCTCCACAAGGAGAGCAACAGATCTTTTCAGATTCTTGCTCCTGTCCCCATTCCTTTCCTGACACAATGAACTTAAGTTGTGATTGGTTGGACTGTTTTTATCACAGCAACAAAGGAGTGACTACTACAGTTATGGACCTAAACACTCTTTCTAGGTATGTGTGCAGGCCCAGGATTAGGTCTTACAGTATTCCATTATTGTATAGCCTTTGCCTTTGGAGAATTTATTATCATTAAGAAAATGAGTGTATCCTTGAGAGTCTGATTTTTTTTCATAAGCCATTTTGTAGATACTACCTTGAGCAAATGCATTTTCACACATGTTAATAACAGCTCTTGTAACTGCTAGTTGTTTTCCCGTTGCTTCTTGAGCACTGGCCCACTTGGCTTCAACCCTATTTGTTGGAGGCGGGTCTGATGTGTGTTACTGGCCCCCAAGATCTTGTCCCTGCTCAGAAGAGCACATTCTCGCATAAACCTGTTCTTGTTGTGTAAACCAATCCTTGTTGTGTAAACCCATCTAAGTCATTATGTCTGTTTGGTTGATTAAACAGCCTATACCTGTGCATGGCAGAATGGGGTAGGCATGGCTGAGGTTCCTGGGCTTGGAGAGGACAGGAGAAGCATGGGATCCAGACAGACAGAACAAGAGAAGGAAGGAAGATGCCACAATGAGTTAGTGTGAAGAAAAACCAAACACAAACACAAACAAAAAACCACTTGAGCTGAGAGGAAGGACTCCAATAATGGCATGAAAAGGCCCAGATGAAGAATACAAGCAAGTACCATGGGATTATGGGTGGAAGGTAGACCAGATGAGGAAGATTAAGGTCAATGGCATTGGGTGGGGGATAGGAGATGGATGGTGGTTATTGAGACAGAGTAGGTGAAATATCTGCCTGGCCCAAGGTTAATAAGGCAGTTATAATTCTAACAGGTGTCTATGTCTCATTATTTGGAACAGCGGGTTAGAAAATACAGCTGTGATAATCTTTGGTCTAACAATAAACATTATACAGCTCAACACTCACTTATGGTTTACTACAACACCTGTTAGAAATAGCTGCTACAGAACAAATGGGCTTAGCAGCCAAGTGCTCTGTCCGCTGTGACTGAGGGGGAGAGCTGGGCTTCAGATCCAGTTCAGAGCGTGTGGCTCTCCTCTCCATCCGATGCTGCCTCACCTCTCCGCGGTCAATGGCCAACACACATTGCGACAATGTGTTTACATTCTGTTTGCCCCTCAGAAAGCTTCATTAAGCTCCTGAGGCAGCACGCACGACTTACATCGGCGAACACTACTACGCTGTGATGTAAGATCTTCAAGGAACGCCGGTGGTTTAAGACATCTGTCACCGTGGGGTCTTTCACGGCTCCTCAACCCATTTCCTCCGCTCCTATTCTAGTAGGAATGTCCTTTCATGGCTAAACCGTGATGCAAGTCACGGACGCTGTGGGAACACAGTGTGAGAATGGAGCTGAGCGAGGGGAATTCTGGGGGCTTGTGAGAACACGCCAAGAAAACAAGATAGGACTCTTGTGACCGCAGCTTCTTCAAAACACAGAATTGCTCCCAGAATGTGTTTTCGTGCTATTCGCAGGTATAGCGGACAGGAGTGAGTTTACCTCAGCTGCTGTTATTCGTGTGCTTCTGCGGAGAGACACGCCATTGCTGCGTGTGGCTCATCCCTGTGATTGATCAGCTTACTCGTGTGAAATTGCCAGTTGCTTTAAATAAAGTGGCTTCCACTTTCTGGTTCACGCTGCCAACTAGATCTGTAAGCAAGATGCAATTAAAGATTCTCTACTTCCACAAAGTCCTACTTATAATGTCCAGACATGTTTATCCTCTGAAGAGCTGCTTTCACGTGCATTTTTACTGTGATAACCTCCAACTCTGACTGTCGCAGGGAGGAGTATGTAACACTGTGATCTATGAGGAGAGAGCAGAGAGGGACTATAAGTAACAGTAGGAATAGGACCCTCCACACCTGGGAATTTAGCACAGCAAGGCAGCCCGGTGGGTGCTGGGCGTGCTTTTATTTTTATAGGTAACATACACAGTGATAACTCACTCACCTACCCTCAGTGCTGGAGATCACTCGGGGCCTCACACATACAAATGCTCCATCGCTAAACTGTACCCCCAACTTTCAATTTCTTCTGTAGAGCTAACTTTATAATCTCGGATACTGCTCACGGATGCTGCCTTAGGGCTCCATAGCATCTACTGAGACACTTTATTATGAACTTTCTGCTAAGGTGACTATACATACAGTGGAGGATGTGAAACTTTCTAGCATAGTTCCTGGTACAGTATTCTGGCTTAAACGGAAGACATGACAGGTGTGTTAATAAGAAAAAAGGACAAATAACGGTTCATCAGAACCACCAGCATTTAGTGTCATGTATATAAATAAGTCTACTTGTTACAAATAAAATTGGAATTCCTTCTTATTCCCACATACTCCCTCACTTCCCTTTCTCCTTGAATCTTGTCCATACCCTTGAATCCCTGTCCTGGAATTTTGTCCATATCCATTAACTGCCTTTAAATGCTTATGCCACGATTAAGTTAGTTGTTAATGGAAACAAGTCAGATGGTCCCAGCAGTTGCTGATCATTTTTTGGAAGGAAAGGATGCTTGTGGTTTCAAAATGGGCTTGCTCGTATTAGCCCGTTTTCTACTTCCTCCAACCGGTGTGCCTGGTACTCATTTCCTTCCTCCCTCGAGAGCCTAGCCTCCGTTAAACTGGTTTTGGATGCCCCGCCCTTAAGCGCAGCTCTATAACTGGCTCTTCCCGCCACCCAGACACTGAGCTTCTAAGAGGCAATGTTTGCAGGCATTCTCCAGCCTCAGGCCCTTCCGCCCTGGGCTTCGAACTGCCATCCCCGTGAAAGTTGATGGTGGTTACTTGAGAAGAGACCACGCAAAGTCCTAACTCTGAAGGTCCGTGCCGAGAAGGTGGTCCACGGAGGGGAGGAAGTGGTGAGTGTGGGGAGGAGCCGGAGGAGGGTAGGGAGGAGGGTAGGAAGGAGGCGGAGGAGAGTGGGGAGGAACTATAGGAGGGTGTGAGGAGCCGGAGGGTGGGGAGGAGCCTAAGGGTAGGAAGGAGCTGGAGGATAGTGGGGAGGAGCTGGAGGAAGGTGGGTAGGAGCCAGAGGAGAGTGAGAAGGAGCTGGAGGAGGGTGAGGAGGAGGTGGAGGAGGATAGGGAGGAACTAGAGGAGGGTGGGAGGAGCCGGAGGAGGATGGGGAGGAGCCTGAGGAGAGTCGGGGAGGGCGTAGAGTTGCCCAGCGCCTGTGTGAACTCCATCATGGCTTCGGCCTCTTCTGGCTACGGGGCCGGGCTGTTGCGTTTTCTGCGGCTGGTCGGGCAGCTCAAGGTGAGGTTGGGGTCGCGGCCAGGGCGGGAGGCGGCCGTTCGGGGCTCGGGCTCCGGTGCTCGCAGCCTCCCCCCGCTCAGCCCCGCTGGCGCGGGCTCGGTATGCTGGGAAGGAGCAGGCCCGGGGCGAGCCGAGCCCGGACCTGGCTGGCGCCGCCGCGGCCGCCACCTAGGCGGCAGGCGCTGGCTGCAGCGGATCTACAGGGGAAGCCAGGCTGGGAAGGCCCCCCACGCCCCCCGCACCGGAGCCGTGGAGACCTTCCTCTGCCGCGGTGACTCCCGGAAATGACTGTTTTAATAATTCAGGTTCAGCGTGCTTCAGCCCTTGCCTCGGCCGAGCTCGTGCGGAGTCCCCTGCGGTCCAAGATCAGCTGTTCCCGGCCACTGCGACTACTGTTTGTAAAATTCTTCAGAAGCGTAGAACTCCCAGGGAGAATGCAGATCCTTGACTGTGGTGGAAATCCCCTTAACCCTTCTGTGTCAGAATTGTGTATGTACAACAGATTTTCTTATTGTGGAAATGGGGTTTTGGACAGCCCCGCCCCCCCTTCTCGTAGTTAGGACAAATACAGGGGCTTTGCTTTGCATTTTTCCTAGCTACTACGTAGTTTTGAGAAGACCTGGGTAGCACAGGCTAGCAGCCTGGGCCTCCAGTCCCCACCTGTTGAGTGCTGGGATTCCAGGCGTGCATCACCAGGCTTACCACCAGTCTTGCTTTTATGACTGTGAAAACTTTGCGTGTATTGTCCCGTAGTTACACTTCATCAGCACGGAGCAATGCGTGATGGGCTTTATGTACGCTTCGGAATTGCATTTTGATCGCTCACTGGTTTGATTTCAGATGTCGATCACTGTGGTTAGTTGAATAAAGCGTTTTTTGTTTTTTGGTTTTTTTTTTAAGAAATAGGTTTGAAACTTACTCCGCTGACACCATGACTCTGTGGCCATCCCCTGGCATTTTCGTGAAGAGCTCTGGTCGCTTTTGTTGTTGTTGTTTCCGGCGGTGGTATTTTGTTTGCTTAATTCCTTATCTTATTTCTTAGAGAGTCCCACGGACTGGCTGGGTATACCGGAATGTGGAAAAGCCAGAAAGCGTGTCAGATCACATGTACCGAATGGCGGTTATGGCCATGGTGACCAGAGACAACCACCTTAACAAAGATAGGTAAGTTACCGGGACACTGATGCTTGTGGGGTCTCTGGACTCCGTGTAAGGATTCCCTCGCTTGCAAACCACAGTAGACTTTCTGTTCATAGAGTGTGTGTTGGTCCGTGTGGAAACAAGTGGGAAGTTAGGGCCTTGCAGATGAGTATACTTGAACTGTATCTTCGAGTCTGTATTTGTTTTGCTTTGAACCAGCGGCTTCAATGAATAGTGGCAGCCATTTGTGAGGCCATATTGTTGAAGCTGTATGGCAATGAGTTTATAGCTGCTTTAAAGAGGTAGCGTCCCTTTAGGTAATTGGCTCATTTTTAAACTGCTTGGGTACCACAGGACAAGGGTTTACATAGAAGACAGCAAATGAATTGCACAGGCCCAACGTGGCTTCAGTAAAAATCCCAAAAGAAGTTAGGGTAGGAAAATAGCCAGTTATTCTAGTAACACGGGAGATGTCCTATGCTTGGTTGGTCTTTGTGGGTCAGATGGTGTCTGAGCTGAGTTCTAAGGGTTGACACAGGTGGAGAAGTAGTAGAAGGACCTGCATGCAGAGACGCCAGAAACAAAGGTGGTAGGAAAGTGGTGGAGTGCTTTGGGGGAAAAAGGGAAAGTGGGGTTGAATATGGCAAAGTGTTCCTTGGGGAGCCCAGAGAGCTTTGCAGATGGTGTTAATGTAGGGGACTTGGGGGGCAAAAACAAAAAACCCAGAGGACAAAAATGAAGTCAGTTGGAGATGAATTAGGTCTGAGATTTGAACAGGACCATAAAGAAATTGGAGGCAGGGAAACCTAGGAAGCTTCAAGGCCTTTTGTTCAATAGTAAGACTGAAAAAGACTGAAAAAATGGCCAGCTCCTCTGGGGCACCTACTTCATTACTTGACTCTGTCATTCTAATGATTATTATATTATGCTATACTATAAGACTAATAATCATAGCTGTGTGTTTAATGATCAGTGTAGAGAAAGAACGTAATCTGTCACAGAGCCTATGTGGGGTAGACCAGTACACTACAAGCAATGTCTCCCTGTTATCCATTTTACACTGACAAAATGAAGGGGACAAAAGGAAACATTTACATTGAGTAGTTTGGTACACTTCGGTTGGTAGTAAGGTCCATAGCCAAATTCAAGGCCCCATCTGCCCAGCTACTTCTGTTACCCTAAGTATCGATGATTTGGGCAATAGGACATTAGAGGAAATGACAACCCCAATTTTGTGTAAGTAAAACACCTGGCTTTGTGGAACTTGTAAAAGTGATATTTATAAAATCAACCATTTATTAAAAGTTCAATTTATCCTATACTCTCAGTCAGTGTGTATAGATAGATGGTATCATCTATCTATAGATGTACAGTTCGCAAACAGTTTTGATTCAGAACTAATGTAGGCTGTTAGAGTATGATTACTTTAGAAAATATTGAAATAACATATTCTATGAGAGGGGAAGAAAGAAAACATATTAAGTGTAAAAAAATAGTATAGAAAAGAAACTTGTGGTGAATGTAATTTTGTGTAATTATTCAACATTTCTCGCCTGGTCAGATGTATACGCCTAGCCCTGGTTCATGATATGGCAGAGTGCATCGTTGGGGACATAGCACCAGCAGATAACATCCCCAAGGAAGAAAAGCATAGACGAGAAGAGGTCAGTGTTGGTCATTGGCTGCAAAAGACCACAAGGAACTCCTGCTGTGGAAGCAAAGAAAATTCAGTAGCCCTGTTGCAGTAGAGGAGGACACCACCTAACGATTCTCAGGAGGGGGAAGGTCAGAGAGGATGTGCTCAGAGTTTTAGGGCCTATGTGTTGAGATGGAGCTCAAGTCATGATAGACGACCAGCAGAGTCTGTATAGCATTTAGTACTTAATAGCTTAGATTTGGTGGGAATAGTGAGGGAAAGTCTCAAAGACAGTTGTGAAGGGTGTTACCCATACTGACTGTTTTGGGGAGGCTAATGGTCTTTTCTAAGCAAGGCTTCTTTGGCTGGAGTTGGTTTTGGCTTATTCTCAGCATTGTTTCATATAAAAACAGAACTGTATGCCTGCTCCAGCCTTGTTTGACCCAGGAACAAGTGGTCATTCATGTTGGCTTCACCCCCCGGCCCCCCATTTCACAAGACAGGATTTTTCTGTCTTGTAACTCACTCTGCAGAACAGGGCTGGCCTCCAGCTCAGAGCTTCTCCTGCCTCTGCCTCCTGAGTGCTTAGAGTAGGTGCTCACCACTGCCCCCGGCTTTTAAGCATACGGCACTGGCATTTGGCATTCCCAGGCAGTCTTTAAGCCAAGTACTAACCAGGCCAGTCCCTGCTTAGCTTGTGGTATCAGCTGGGGATGGGGTGTGTTCAGGGTGGTATGGCAGGAGACAGGCTTCAGTTCTTGTTAGTATGTATAGATAGATGGCCTCACTGTCATCGGACTAGTAGAAATAGCTGGGACGTAACTCAATTTGAGAAAGTATGTTCCTCCTGCCCTGCTGCCGCCACCACACACACGTACTTAAACTATTTGGAGAGAAACTGTCTAAATCACAGATATATTCAGTATTATAATTACTTTTTAGTAAATTTTAAGTTAGTCCTTTAGAGGCTAGAAAAATAGAAAGTAAAAGAAAACACTTAGACTCACAGAAATAAAGTGTTGATAAGATATTAAATCAGCGTCAGTGGAAACTCTAAACTCAAGGGTCCAGGGCTAAAAAAAAAGACATTTTTGAGGCACAGGCAAAAAAAAAAAAAAAAAAATCACAGGAAGAAGGTTCCTCTTAATTCTTCCTCGCCCTTACTCTTTCATTCCTTACAGCTAAAGGGCTGCTATCTGGTAACCATTCCTGCAAATGACTTTTCTTGTAGGCCTTTGAGATGGGCCCTAAGTCATTTAGTGAGGAAGTCTTCACTGAGGTGGTTTCATAGAGAGGTGTGTTTAAGTAGCTGTTTTCAGAGATAATGGAGACCAGAGCTAAGAAGCCAATAGGACTTTTGCCCCTCCAGAAGCAAGAAGACACCATAAAGAATTGGAGTTAATTTAGGTTCACCCCACCCTATAAACTTGTGAATAGTATAAGACTGTACCCGTCCATTCCCCTTCTTCTCAAGGGACAGGCCCAAAAGATAACCTGTGTATCACCACAGAAGGAAATAGTTCCCAGTGTGGGTCTGGACTGTTGTGAAGAAGAATTCTTAGGTTGCTCAGGTTACAGAATTCATACAGAAAGAATGCAGTCTGCTGAAATTCTCTGTTGTAGCAAGGAGTTGGCACTTGAGCCAGAGGATGAGGTACAACGAGATGTGACCCAGAGTAAACTCCTTACTCAAGAAGCTTGTTAGAGGGTGTTGGTTCCATTTCTGTATAAATGCAGATATCTGAGTGAAGAATCCTGCTGAAGGAAGTATTCTGTCCCTCTAGAAGTGCATGAGGGTTTGCTCCACAGAAGAGCAGAACCACAGATACTGTAAAGGAACTACAGCTACCAGAGGAGGGGAGAACCAAGGACGAGAGACTGGATGGGTCCTGATCTGCCGCCCAGGGGAGGACCACAAGGTCCTGAGAAGCAAGGTGCTGCTGTCTTCCCAAGGTGCTCTGGTTAGGAGAAAAGCCTTTCTGGTCCCAGTCATCATCCTTGCTGCTGCCCGCTCCTGCCGATTCACAGAGAGAGAAGTGTCATAGGCAGAGGGCCAGGCAGGCCTCTTGAAGAACATCAAGTTCTTGGCCGAGAAATCCAGGGCCTGGAGAGAGCTGGGGCACCACGACCTCCTCCTGCTGCTGGCCTGGGTTTGGGAACAAGAAGGTTGAGGTTCCCTACACAGATGGCGTTTATACAGGAGTCAGCTCTCTGAGACATGCATTAAGATAATTAAATGAAGGCTGCTTGGCCTCAGGAGAGATATAATGTGAACCAGAAGCATCATGTGCCCAGAAATTTCTTGACTGGCTGGCCAGGATTTAAGCTGAAGGGGCTGAGGGAAGAGGGCGGGGACAGGATGGGGATGGACTACTTAGTGAACTGGAAGGGTGATTATTTTAGAGAACAGTTGATATTCAGATGAAGGCAGGATGAGGGCACAGAAGACATGACTCAGACAGGGGCCCAAAAGCAACACTTGTAGTCTTTCCCCCTTCTTCCATCCTGTCAACATAAACCTTTTATTATAGCCCAAACTGGCCAGTGTGGCCTAACAGAAATCACGAGGATGAAGGGGCTGGACGTAGAGGTTGGGGGTAGTAGTGTCTGGCTACGCTTGTTCAGATGGAGTGCAGAGTCGTGTTACACACGTGTATGTGTGAGGGGCAAAGTGACTGAAGAGCTGGGAGGTGAGGGGAGAAGAATGGGACTTTATTGTAGGAGTATTTGGAAAGTAGAGAAATGAGAAATCACAGGGAACGTTTATAGGACTCATGCTGAGTCATGAGCATTGCATGTGTGTATGGTCAGACCACATACCTCTTAGGAAGGTACCACCTTGCAAGTGAAAAGACTGCCCGACTAAAGGACTGAGTGACTTGGTCAGGGCGTGTCAGCTAGTAAATGCCAAGCCAAGGTTGAAGACCAGTCAGCATCTAGAACCTGAGTGAGCCACCACACCACTCAGCTGTGTCCCGGTGTGAATAGCAAGTGTGTGTGTCACAAAACTGAAAAAGATATTTGTTGATTTGGAGGAAGCGCCACCCAGTTCACTGGAGACTGATTCTTAGCATACTTTGCCAGCAAAGGAAGAAGCTAGCTACCTCAAAATATATGACAGTGAACGTATAGTAGTGAGGTATTGACTCATTTCTAGGATCTCCAGTGATGTTGATATCAGAGAGTTCATTTTAGAAGGCATGGCTCTGGTATAAGCCATCAGACAAGGAGGCCTCGAAAGTATCATTCTCAGCTGGAGTCACTATTGTGGAGGTCTTGTTTGGGCCGCCAGGTCTTATAAGTGCTCGCTCGCCTCTACGTGAAGAGCTATAGACAATGAATAGCTACTGAGGACAGAGGCTCAGTCTTTTCCAGGGATGTGGCCACTAACAGGTTGCCCAATTCCAACCAATCACTCTAGACACGCACACACATGCACGCATGTACATGCAGCCTTACATGGACTCAGCAGGTAGTAATTATATATATGTGTGTAACCCATAATAATCTAAAGAGAGGTCACAGCTGGGAGAGGGAGAGAGGAACACAGCAGAAGTTGGGAGGATGAAGTAGGGATAGAAGTGATGGAAGTATAGGACTTACGTATGAAGTCCTCAAAAACGGTTTGAAAAAGGATAATTCTCATATAACAAGTTATGTTGATAAATTTAGATCTCAGGAAAATCTCAGTTTTAAGAGAGAAGCAACGTATTTGTTGTGTTTTGTTTGCCAAAGAACACAGTAATTGTAATCAGTAAGAAGCTTTTTAGTAAGTCAGTATTTAGATGGTGTGCTCTCCGAAAAGCTAATTCAGTCTCGGGATGCATTCAGATGAATAATGTATCTTAGCCAGGCAGTGGTGGTGCATTCCTTTAATCCCAGCCCTTGAAAGCAAAGGCAGGCAGATCTCTGTGAGTTTTAGGCTAGCCTGGTCTACAGAGTGAGTTCCAGGACAGCCAAGGTTACACAGAGAAACTGTCTCAAAAACCCAAAATTAATAAAAAACAAAGTATCTTGCAGGAGGGAGGCGAGGGCTATAATTTGTTTTGCCATGTTCGGTGCTGGGTCCATCAGCCAAGAAGAGGAAGGCAATTGCTGTTCAAAGTGTTTAGTACGTACTCTTAGATTGGACCTTAATATACCTATACACAAATGTCTTGACTTCTAAAACAAAAGAAGTAATGTATTTCTAGACTATGTAGTATAGTAAAAAGCCATGTTCACATGGAGAAAATTAATATATACAAATGTATTTTCTCAAGTACATTACTGAGATTTACAGTAAACAAGAATGAAAGTATAAAATTCATTTCATGCTGCTCAGGGTGGTGATACTCTTATATGACTGAGCAAGGCACTCAGGATGATGATGCTACTTGTAAGAGCAGATTGTACTGGTAGATACTGCTTGCTCTAGATACAGTTGTATGCTATAGGATATCTTTCCTTCCAGCATCTTATAAATATACAGACCAATACCCATTTTCATTGTCATTGCTTTTCTCCAATTCATTGTTTTATTTTTATATGAGACCTTGCTCTTACTGAAGTCGATGCTTTCAGCTTATTCTTTTCAAAGAGTTTAGCTTCTGGTTAACAACAGAATAGAGTAAGAGGTAGACAGGGTAAGATAATAAAGGAATTTAAGGCAATTTGGAAGCCAGCTGGCCCTTTAAAAAGTGTGGTATGTTAATGACTACTAGGATGATTGAAGTGCAGGAACAGACTGGACTGAGGGCACCACGTGTGACTTAGAAGTATTTATGAGCAAGCAAAGAACTTACTCTTATATTCTCTCACCCTCCACTTCGTTCTGGGTTTTGGATAACATCGCTTGTGGTGGCAAAGGTGCCTTTAGACTCTGCTGGACACATGGCGGAAAGGCCCCAGAGTGGTCAGCTTTGAGTTGTAAGGACATCCCCTCAAACAGTGCCTGGAGACACAGTCCCTCTGAGCCCGCTGCTCGCTGTCCTGCTGTTTGACCCTCTGGACAGTTAAGAGGATAGAAGAGTGCTTTTGGTGCAGAGGACAGAGTGTTCAGCAGTGCATTCTGGGAATTTGAGCCTCAGAAGACCATGTAACTTCTGTTACGTTGATGACAGTGATTGCCTTTTTGCGTGATGCTTTTAAGTTTTGCAGTCATGGAAATAATAGAAAATAAATATAATACTTTAAAAAAAATTGGAACCACCAAAGGCCAGTTTATTCTACTGGGAGTTATTCAGAAGAATCTGAGTCCCTTGTTTAGCTTTTGTAGACTAGACATTGACTTAGAAGAAGGTGAATGTAATGGGATTTAATGGTTTTATATTTCAGGAGGCTATGAAACAGATTACCCAGCTGCTGCCAGAGGACCTCAGGAAGGAGCTCTATGAACTCTGGGAAGTGAGTATACTTACTGGGCTGTTTTTTATTTGTTTGTTTTGTTTTTTATTGTTACTGAATTTATACAGCTTATCCATGTTAGTTTCTGGATATAAAAATCCCTAACTCAGAGGGTTTTTTTTTCCCCCCTTGAATATCTTAAGTACATTTCTCTCATTACTGTCTAACTAAAACATTGCTGTCAAAGTCTAATCATTTTATTTTTTATTATATGCCAGAATCTATTCTTATAGGAGTCCCAAGAATTTCTTTTTTTCTTTTTACTTTTTTTTTTCTGGAAATTTTTGTTAGAGTGTATCTTTGTGTTAATCAGGCTGAGTACTTATGTACTTAGGTACTTATGGTCTATGCTTTCAACATACTTAAAAAAATGTAATTGCACGAAAGTTTTATTGATGTCTGGTCTTTTTCTTTCTTCCTTTCTTTCCTTCCTTCCTTATTTTCTACTGTCCTATATGCTTCTGTTAGTTCTTTTTTTTTTGCCAACTGTCAATGTTTGTCAGTTTCTCTTAAACCTTTTGTGTCTTAACTTTTTAAAACTGTTAAGGGTAACCTCCATTTTAGTTTTTATTTCTCTTAGGCATATTTATCATTCTTAGTTGCCCTTGGATTCCACATCACTCATATTTGTTTTTCAAAATGAACTCTATGTCTAATTTTTTTTTCTAGGTTGTTTTTTTTTAATGTTTTGCTTTTTTCATGTCTTCCGGTTCTTTGGGGGTAGTTTGTGGTAGGTTTGATCTAATTTTAAGTCTGAGAATGTCTTTCTGATGTGACTGTGGGGTATGTTACTTCCTGTTCTGTCTTCTCAGTTTCTGTGAGATCTGGTCACTTTGATTTACTGTTGATCATCTTGGTTTGAAATTATATCTCCTGAACTGATGGAAGGAAATTTCGTTCAGATCTCCCTTCCTAGGGAAGTTGTTGTTATTGGTGGTGGTGGTGAGATGTCTGTTTATGTGTATCTCTGTGTGTGTGTGGGTGTGTGTGTTTTAATGTAATGTTAGGGAAATACAGAGACTTGTTTTTAGGGATTTCCTAACCATGTTGCCTTCTTCCATTTTCATCCAGGGCCTTTCTTTTTAAACTTGATAACCTTTACTCTACTGAGTTCTCTCTTGTCCTGGTAAAAGATGACCCAGAGTCCAGACGGGGAAGTCTTCTATAAACTCATTAGCGTTCTCTATACAATTGGTCGGATAAACTTGCTTGTTCATGTTGTGATAAACAATGAACATGAACAAAAGCAGCTTGGGGAGAAAAGGGTTTATTTGGCTTGTGTCCTAGTAATGGTTCATCACTAAAGGAGTCAAGGCAGGACCCACGAAGGAGCACTGTTTAGGGGCTTGCTCGGCGTGCTTTCTTATGTAGCCCAGGACCATCTGCCCAGGGTTGGCACCACAGTGGGGCTGAGCCCTCTCACATCATGAAGATGCCTCACAGACGTGTGCATAGGCCGTTCTGATGGAGGCAGTCCAATCTGGATTCTCGCTTCCCAGGTGACCCTTGTTTTATGTCAAGCTGAACTGACCAGAACAACATTATACTGTATTTCTTAACACTCTTTAAAAATTTTTTTTTCTTCTTCTTCTCTCTTTGAACAGAAAAGAAATTCTAGATTGGTTTGCTTGGAGTATTTAGTTTTCCTTGGCTAAATTGTGAACTTGAATTTATTTAATGTAACTGCATAACTATGACTGTGAATGAACACTTAAATAAAATGTGATTTTTTTTTAAAGTGCCTTTGAGATAAAGCAAAAATATATTAGGCTTCATGTTTAAATGATTCCCCTGTGTAAAGTAAGATTCAGCTCTTACCAAATTCAAATGGCTGCCTTTGTAAGACCACAGCTTCAAATTCAACCTAAGAAACCTTTCAGTAATTTGTATCACGTCTCGCTGCCAAGAAAGTGTGACAGGCTTGTTATCTGAACACATCTGGGGTGGAATTACAAATGAGAATTCTGCAAGAAACCAGTTGGGAATACTTTGGTCTTAGTAGACACATGATCTTGTGTAGCATTAATTGGTACTTATTGCAGATGATTTATTCTGCTCTGAGAACAGGAAAAAAAAACTCTGTTTCACTCAGCAGTGAGACGGGAAAAGGTAGAAACGCTCCTCTTCTGCCACCAGATTCACCACCTCCTGCCACCAACACACATACACAGTAGTATCTGCCAAACTCATAGATTTCTCTAATGTCCCCAATTGTTATAAGCCAGAGGGACATAACTGATTACTCTAGGTGGACCACAAGGACAAAGATCTCCAGATAACCTTGGAATGAAAAGTAATTAGCAAAGGTGTTAATTTAAAGAAAGAAGCTATCGGATGGGAAATGAGGAGAGTGCAGATATACAAATATACTCTTATGCTCAAGTGGATAAAAGGATTGGGTCTTTTGGCTGGGGAGGTAGCTCTGTTTGTAAGGTGCTTTCCTTACCAGCATGAAGACTTGAGTTTGATCCCCAGAGCACAGGTTAGAGGAGGGAAGTGGGGGATGGGAGGGAGGAAGGAAAGAGGGAGGAAGAAAGGAAGGGAAAGGAAAAAGGAAAGGAAGGCAGGCAGTATGGTAGAGTATGCCTGCAATTGCAAGTTCAGGGAGGCAGAGAGGGCCAGATCCTTGGGGCTTACTGGCCATCTAGCCTATGCAGCAAACCGTAGGCTGGTGAGAGATCTCGTCTGTCTCAAAGAAGATGGACAGCAATTACAAACATTTCATCTGCACACACATGGACACATACACATAAATTTCTTTAAAAAGAAAAAAAGAATGTTGATCTTGAAACCAAGACAGGAAGAGAAGAATTTGGGTATTTAAAATGAACAAATGAGACTTCCAGGGCATCCATGGCATTTGGGGAGTGATTATGAATGTCTTTGCTTGGAGTTCTAGTGCTACACTGAGCCTTCAAGTCAAGTGTCTCTAATTATCTGTACACAGTGCTGAATATTCATTCCCTAAGCCATGACTCTGACTCCAGGCAGCCTAACCATGCTCTAATGCCCTTTAAATGTCCCATCCCTCAGGAGTATGAGACCCAATCTAGCGAAGAGGCCAGATTCGTGAAGCAGTTGGACCAATGTGAAATGATCCTTCAGGCATCAGAATATGAAGACCTGGAGAATAAGCCCGGGCGGCTTCAAGACTTCTATGATTCCACAGCAGGTACTCAAGCTCATAAACATTTCTGATGGGTTGGTTTAGTGTGAGCACTGGTGGTGTGTTACTGAGCCCCACATAGGTCCCGTCTTCTGAGCTTTCAAGTAAAAGAAAATGTTAGTGGTGGGATGGCTAGTTGAGATGCCCCAGGAGCACTCAGGAGCACTGTCACTTTGACGTCTGAGCACCATGTTCTCATTCTGCTTCTGCCACCTGCCAGCTGCTCAGGAGCCCATGCCTCATCTGAAAAATGGGAGCCAGAATTCCTTTCTTAAGTCCAGGATTGGTTTTCAGGGGGAGACAGTGCATGTGAAAGTGCTCTGATGTGTTAGTGCTTTCGGGTGGTCAGGTTGGGGTAGAATGAGGAAGGTCCCTTTTGGCTCGTAGTTTTAAAAGTTTTAGTTTAAGATTGCTTGGCCCATTGCTTTGGGTGGTGGTACGTCATGGTTGGGTATATGCTGGAGTGCAGCTCTTTACCTCATGGCTAGAACTTGAAAAAAAGGAGAGACTGAGCCCTAACTTCTTCAAAGACAGAAACTTGTAGCTTCACGTTTTATAGGCTCCGCCCCTTCTTTATGCACTGTCTGAGTTTCTTTTCACAATATAGCAGCAGGAGTGAGTGGTTATGTCATCAACCACAGAGTATGGCATGTTTCCTTTCTGACTTTTGACTTTCATGGTATACTGCTCAAGCTGTAAGAGGCGAGTTGGTTCCAGGTAGCACATTTCACCAGTACTTTAAAATATAGGCCATCTTTGCACTTTACAATTAGTTATCTTGCACTGTAATATATTCACAGTGGGAAAAATAGAAAGTGAAATACCAGCAGAATCAAATGTAAGCAGGGAGCTGTCTATCTAGTTCAAAGCGTGTTTCACTGAGAAAGAAACATAAGCCCAGAAAGACAGTGACTTGCCAACAGCGGCGCCGAAGCTAAGATTCACCTAGTTTGCACTTCAGCGCATTGCTTCCATTAAAGAGTTAGTAAACAAATATAACCCAGGTGATTATCTCATTATCTCAGTGACGAATGCTTAAGGAGAGGACTCATTTCTAAGTCCATATATGTAAGAACAAAGATAAGGAGTTCCAGGTAAATGGGAAAGGTTGGAGGCAGGGAAGGGAAAATCAATACAATTCCATCTTCATTTAAAAAAATTAAACATTATTAGTTAAAAGAGAAAAGGCTTCATTAAAAAGAAACATGAAGATACATGTACACTGCAAGTACTACAATTTAAATGTTTCTTTTTTATATTAATTTATTTGATAGCAGGTGAGGGCACGCGATAGCCCATGTGCGGAAGTGAAGGGACCGCTTTCAGTAGCTGGTTCTCCCCTTCCACCATGGGGGGTCAGGAGTAGATTTCAGGTTGTCAGACTTGGTGGCAAGTTCCTTGACCTGAGGCGTCATTGCACCATTCCTGTGAATGAAGATGAGCTCGGCCTCAGCTTTCCTTTTCTAACTCGCATCACGGCCCTGCACTCTTTTTCTGTTCTTGCTTTCTAAACTCTTGGCTGAGAAGCAGGGACAGCAGCAGACCACTTTTTTTTTTTTTTGAAACCAAGTCCTAACTTTATTTTTTTTTAATTAATTTATTTATTTTTATATCAATCACAGGTTAGGTACTTTGAATCCCAGGCGTAGCCCCCTCCCTCATTCCCTCCCACGCTCCCACTCCCTCCCTCATCTCCCTCCTCCCCGCCCCCTCCAAGTCCACCAACAGGGGAGGACCTCCTCCCCTTCCATCCAACCCCAGCTCATCCTGTCTCCTCAGGGCTGGCTGCAATGTCCTCCCCTGGGATCCAGCCAGTGTGTCACTCCCCGGCTTGTATGGGAGAGGGTCAAAGAGTCAGCCATCAAGATCATGACTGAAACATTCCCTGTTTCCCTCACTAGGGTCTTCAGTCCGACAATGAGCTATCATGGGCCCCATCTGCGCGGGGGTTCCAGGCCACATCCACACATGGTCCTTGATTGTAGAAACCGTCTTATACAAGACCCCTATGCGCTGCTCAGTTTGGTCTTTGTGGAGCTCTTGTTCTGCCCAAGTCTCACCAACCTCCCCCAGATTATCATTACTTCTCGCCCTAGCAGACCACTTTTTATGTAGGTACTGGATCCTCTTAATTCATTTCAGTTTGGGGAAAAAAACACCTTCTCAACTCTCACTCAGATGACTCCTAGAGTTCCTGGTAGAGGCATTCCGGGGCTGCCTTGTGATCTTTCCTCTAGTTCTGCCTAACTCAGGATTCTTTGCTTGATTCTCATCCCTGTACCCTGGATAAAGTGGTCTCCTGTACCATCTCTTGAGACTCAGAATCTCCTACTTTGACGTATGGTCTGGCTCACAGAACAGAGCCTGGGACAGCCATTTAGTCAAACTGAAGAAGTTGGTGTCTTCTCTCATCAATGTGGAAATGTCTTTCTTTTTTTTTTTTTTTTTTTCTCTTCCCCTCCCAGGAAAATTCAGTCATCCTGAGATAGTCGAGCTTGTTTCGGAGCTGGAGGCAGAGAGGAACGCCAGCATAGCTGTAGCCTCCACAGAGCCAGGCCCCTGAGCTCTCCCTGTTCCTGTGCTGTGCTGCTTTCTCCCTCTGCTCCTGGGGATGTGTTTTCCTACAATTGGTCTGGGGGATTCCCAAGAAGAGAGTCTGTTTTCTGTTGTCTGGACATGAACAAGAAATGTGATATAATCCAGGCTCTAAAAGAAGCCAGTGAACTGGAAATGCTCAGGAAGATGCCACGGACAAAGACTTGAGAGGATCGTGCTTCTTTTTGTGTGAATTAAATAAATATTAAACACTCCAAACTTTGGCTTCTGGGTTTTTTTTGTTGTTGTTGTTGTTTTGTTTTGGTTTTTTCCCCAGTACAGGGTTTCTCTATGTAGCCCTACCTGTCTACTCACTTTGTAGGGTAGGCTGGCCTCGAGCTCACAGAGCTCCGCCTGCCTCTGCCTCCCAAGTGCTGTGATGAAAGGCGTGTGCTACCCTGCGTGGCCAGTTATAATTACTTTAAAGACCAGATTCTTCTTCAGGCGGAGTAGTGAGCTATTACAGTGCACATTTAGTCCTGTATCGTCACCCAGGTGAGATGCTGTTACCACACAGTCACTTTCTCCAGGCTAACTTCTGTTGCTGTTTGAGAGAATGCTTCACTCGGGCTGCTCCCGGCCACCCAACATCCTCCTCCTTCCCAAGTGCTAGCATTACAGGCCTGTGGTACCAGGCCTAGCTTGAGCCAGATTTTACTGTGTGATTCCTCAGGCCCCTCACTGTAGATTTCTAAGCCTGCTAGCAGGTCTGCCCTCCTTCCCATTATCTGAGGAAATAAACTGGGGTATAATTCCAACTCCATGTGTCCTCCCCTTTTTTCCTTAACTGATTTAATACCATGATTATAATAACATTCGTGAATGATTTCAAAGAATGTTGCTGGAGTTATTGCGCCCAAAGCAGGTTATCTACCAACCTCATGTCTCCCTTTCATTTCTCTTTGGTGAGATAATCCATTCCACGTGCCTTTAGTTGTGTACCCTGTCAAAAAGTGTGGAAAGGATGGCTGCCAATGCCAGCCTGCCTGGTATTGCATCATGGAGCAGTGAAGCCTGTCCCTTTAGTGGGAATGTCGTCTTCGCTTCCTTTGAGGCTGGTATGGAGCATTCTAAGCAGCGTTTCTCTGGAAACTCTTTGCAGTATCCATGGATACCAAGTCTGTAGGAAGCCAGATACATGACCTCTGCAAAAGAACACATGCGCATATATACATTATATATATATATATACATATATTCAATTGAAAGGTAAAGAATGAAAATAGAGATGCGATGTGCCAACCCCAATTTCCCTTCACTTTACTGGGTCTTTCACCCTCATCCCTGCTCTCCCCACACCTGATTTCCCGCTCCCCACCCCCACTCCCCTCTTCACCCCCTCTCTCACCCAGTTCCCTCTCTCCCTCCACTTCCAATGTTTATTTTACTTCCCCTTCTTAGTGGGATTCAAGTATCTTCCCCTGTGCCTTCCTTGTTATTTAGCTTCTTTTGGTCTGTGGGTTTAGCTTGGTTGTCCTGTATGATATGGCTAATACCTACTTATGAGTGAGTACCTACCATGTGTGTCTTTCTGGGTTACCTCACTCAGGATGGTATTTTCTACTTCCATCCGTGAAGGCCCTGGGAAGGTATGGGCGTGACCCTAGCTTGAGACTCCTAGCAGTGGGAGATAGTGAGACTGAAGTAGCCATATCCTTTAGCCAGGCAGGTCTTGTAGGGGAGAGGAGGGCACACCAACCCACCCACAAAACACCGGACCCAAACTCTGTCCTGCTACAAGATGTGCAGGGGTAAAAGATAGAACAGGGATTGAGGGAATGACCAACCAATGACTGGCCCAACTTGAGACCCACCCTATGGGAGAGATCCAATCCCTGACACAATGATATTCTGCTATGCTTGTAGACAGGAGCCTAGCATAACTCTTCTGAGAGGCTTCATCCAGCAGATAATAGATGCTGAGACCCAAACATTAGGCAAAACTCAGGGAGTCTTGTGGAAGAGTTAGGGGAAGGACTGAGGGAGCTGGAGGGGTCAAGGACATCACAGGAAGACCTACATAGCCAACTAACCTGGGCCCATGGGGGCCTCACAGAGACTGAACCGCCAGTCAAAGAATATTCATGGACTGGTCCTAGGCCCCCTACAAATATGAAGGGCTGCTTGGTCCTCATGTGGGTCTAACAATTGAAGTAGGGGCTGTCCCTGACTTGGACTCTGTTGTCTCCGTCTGGATCTCAATTCCCTAGCAAGGCTGCCTTGTCTTACCTCAGTGAAAGCAGAGGCACTTGGTCCTGATGTGACTTGATGTGCCAGGTGGGTTGGAACCCAGGTTCCTGGTAAGGGGGAAGTGGATGGGAGGGTTGGACTGGGAGGAGAGGCAGGTGTGGAGTTGTGATTGGGATGTAAAGTGAACAAACAAATTAATGAAAAAAGAATGTGAAAATACTGTTTTTGAGAGTTTGATTAGTAGGAAAACATTTCTACCTCCTACGATTGTGGAGCCTTGTCTATTGGTTTGAAATTTTACACAAAGTAAGTCCAGATACTGTTCAGGTATTTGTAATCAGAAGATTTTCCATGGCCTTGGCCTTTGATTTTCAATGTTTTCCTGCTGCAGTTGTTTTTTTTGTTTTTGTTTTTTTAATGAGCAGTTAGAGCCGTTTGGAGACATTGGTGAGGATCTTAAAGTCTTCATTATTTTCTCAGTTTATCATTTTCCTCCCAAGTGGCAGTTCACAGTGACACTTTAACTGAACTTTATTTCTGAACAAGAAATAAATGTGATGCACTGTGAGTAAACCTTAATAAAAAAAACACACTGAAGCTCAATAGGAAAAGATAAGTGTTGACTCCATCATCAATGTCTACAAATAGCAGAACAATTTGGCTTTAAGGCATTATTTTTTCCCCTTGGGGGATTCTTGCTGCTTGCCCAGATTGGTATTCTGAGTAGCAGGTCCTGTAATTATGATGCAGAGTAAATAATTACTCTTGGGTTGAATTCAACAAAAATAATTCTTTTGTTCACTGTTTGCCCTGTGCCTTGGCATTTTTTCTGCTGTGGCATAATTCTCTGTGCCCTTGTGTTTGTAAAATGTCAGTGAGTCTCAAAGCCTTGTGGGTGATATGTACTCTGGGGTGAGGGATTGATGAAGGGCATGCATTGTGAGGAGGTGTCTTTCAAAAGTGGGGGGCAATGATCTCTATGGGGAGCTTCCTGCTGGTGGTGGGTATGAGTGTCCAGGTTCAAATGATGGGAGCCTGGGTAAGATATGGTCTCTATGTGTGTGTGAGAGAGAGACAGATAGGACAGACAGACAGACAGACAGACAATGTGTTTGTCTAGATTCAGGATCTAGAAACCTGAGTTCAATAAAGGTTATGTCCAGGTTCCAGTGCTGGAATCCTGTTTCTCAGTGTGAGACCTTTATAATTGGGAATTAATGCAAGGTAAGTATATCATGAGGGCATTGCTCTCAGGTAGTGTGAATACTGGTCTTACAGAATGAGTTGTTTTTCCAGACATCATGGAAAAGCCTGGCCGCTGAATCTCTCTGTGGCTCACCGCGGGATCACTGTACTCACAGCTTCTGATCTCAGCCATGAGGCCATCTCCAGAGCCAAAGAGATGTTCCTGAACTTCCAACGTTAGGAGATAAAATTCACCTATTTTTTTTTCTTAGAAAGAATTCAGCCTCAGGTGTTTCATTAGCAACAGAAGTCAGGCTAAGGTGGTTACTTTTGGTTTGCCTTGATAGAAACTAAACCCTATCTACCACATGAGTTAAAAGCACTAACGAAGGGCAACAAGGTAGCTCAGTGGGTAGAGGAACCTATACCAAGCCTGGTGACCTACAAACCCTAGGGCCCTACATGGTGGAAGGAGAGAACCAACTCCAGTAAGTGCCTCTGACCTCTATACGACCACACACTGTAGCATGTGCCATCTCATCCTCCCAACCCTCACACAGAATTTGTGGTGAAATACAGTTTTGGTTTGGTGTCCTTCCTTGTGTACCAGGTTGACATGAGATCGTTTGCCTTTGTTAGTTAAAGGCTGTGCCATTTTGCACAAATCATCTTCAGTATTTATCAAAAGACTTTAATGCATGTGAGTGAGCAGAGCAACCCGGCACTGAAACACTCAGCAGGCTTCCATGCCGGGATGAGCTTGTCTACGCGAAGCCAGATAGAAACAAGCCAATCCTACTTGAGAGTGCTCAAGGTGAAGTAGGGAGGTCTAGAGGCCTGGCTCCCTATCTCATCTCACTAAGACAGCCCACCTACAAATATCCACTGTGGTTATGCTGACAGGAGTGCTATGACTTGCCCACAGGCGTGACAATGTGCAAGGATGCTCATACCATGCACATTGGAAACTGTCACTCCCAGATCAGAAGGAATCAAGCTAAGGAAGCTGCCTTAATAGAGTTGTTGTAAGTATGAGCACAGAGAAGTGGGTTTTATTGTTGTTGTTTGTTTGTTTTGAGACTTGGTCTCATGTATCCCAGGCTGCCCTCACAGTCACCATGCAGGGAAAGGATGACCTTGAACTTAACCATCGTCCAACCCCGACTTCCTGAATTCTGGAGTGAATATGGTTTATTATCGAAATCGGTAAACTTTTATGAATTTTTATGGTGTGGTCAGTGTATAAAAAACTTTGAGTTATTAATATATTAGTTTTCTTGGGCATTTTTTTCCTTGCAAGTTTAAATACTGTTTCTGGATGGTGAGTCTGAGACAACTATAAGACAGACGTGGTGGATGAAGACACTTGTTTATCGTACCAGACAACTCTCTGTCTGATACAGTTTGCTGTGCCAAATGTGGATTTAAAGATAGCAGACAGTCGCAGAAGCTGAACATTCGGAATTCATTGGCAACTGGAAACTGAGTGAGGCAGACAGTCCATTATTCTGTGTCTGAGGAGCTGGTGCTACCCTCATGCCAGCTAGACAGGTTGGCTTCCGGCCAGAGAATGCCAGCACCCTTGCTGGAGGTGCTGTTTGTCTACTCTGCCCACTGAGGGTGAATTATACAATCCAGTCCCTATGCTAACATTCCTCAGCACATCATGTGGCCTTGAACCAGCTTTATTTTTTTTTCAATTATATGTATTGTCATGCTACATCAACTTGAACAAAAGCTTTTCAGGTTAGCCTCGAATTCATGATATAGCTGAAGATTGTCTGGAATTCCTGCTTCTCCTGTCTTCACCTCCTGAGGACTGGGATTACAGGAGTGGAATGCCATATCTAGTTTATTCAGTGCTGAGGGATCAACCCAGTACCTTGTGCAGAGTATACAAGCCCTCTGCCGGGTTACAGCTCCAGTCCATTGTATGAGTTTTTTTGTTGTTGTTGTTGTTGTTTTTCAAACTTTGAATTGTTTTAGTTAATAGAACTATTTGGTATATTTTACAAATATGCCATAGGTTATATCCCTGCTACCAAACAACAAACAGGTTCCCATTGTGAAGAAAATACAAGTATACAGAGTAAAAGTTAAAAGCAATTGCAGGAAGCTGGTTGTGATTTCATATATGTGAACAACGTATAAATTGATAATTTGTTTTAACCCAGCTTCTCTCATGGGTCTCTTCTCAGATACTCCTTACTGTCCTAGGCAGAGACTATTTCTGCATCCTCCTGTCTATCCTGTTCATCAGGTGAGAAGTTCATTTTAAATTACCCCTGTAGAACCATTGCCACCAACTTTAAGTCACCGGTAGGTAGCCCTGACAAACCAAAGCAGTCAAAGAGCCAGCCATCATTAAGATGAATTATTTTAATGACTTAAATGAATGCACAGAGCTGATGTAGGGGGAGCGATCACAAGCAATCTGGTGAAGTTTGTAGTGACCTGGCCTACTGCTGGAGACAGTCGTAAAAAGTGCCACCTCTTGATCTACAAACAGAGAGCACACCACTCAGCACTCAAAGACATGCACATTGTTATGGAGCCCAAGCAAAAACTAAAGCTAATAACTAGTAGCTGCATGTTTGGGAAATACACACTGAGTTACACAGACAAGAAGTATGACTGATCATGAACCTTCTCCAGGTTGGCCATTTTAGAAGATGACAGTTGTAAATATTGCAGTGTGACGGTCAAGTGGCCCAGCATCAACACAAATGCAAATGGAAATCATTTTATTCAGCTTTTTGGAGAGGCCACTTAAACAACAATATCAAAATTTAGGTTTTCCAGTGGGATTTTGGTCGTTGTATCAGGAGACGAGCAGGCAGATTGGCTTGGCAGCAGCCCAGGCTGGTTAAACCTAGCATTGCAGCTCCTCATCTTTGGTCTGCCGGGGGCCTCCTGAAGCATTCTGGGAACTGGCGTGTGCTGTGGAGTTGAGGACCTCCTCAAAACTGCCTCCACCGTGGTTCGTCCCGCCTACTTTCGTCTGAAATGGGCAGGCAGATGAAAACCCAGTTAGTTCTTCATTATCGCTTTTATAACTTTTTAAAAATAAGAGTGCCAAAAGTTTAATTACTTTTGAGTTCAGAAATAACTTATTTTTCCTCAAAGGCACATGATGTTAGAGGAGTTGGTTTTCTTTATTGTCCAGAATATGATTCACCTCAGTTCTGGGACAAGATTCCAAACTTCAATTCACGTAAGTTTAGCATCCTTCCCATTATCACTTCTACTTACAAAATTCTAATCCCTGTAGGAATATAATCAGGTCTGTGCATGTGCTATTCGCCTAGAGAATTTATCCAAGCAAATAGGAATTGGATCTTAGATCAAGTATTCCACTTTTAAAAATGTATAAACATCCCTATGTGACTTATGCTTAGGTTTGCTATTTGAGACATGATTAGAGGCCAATCCTAATTTTTGAAAATGTCTCTCTTCTCTCTGTGTGTGTGAATATGCATCTTCATGTGGTTGTGGATACATGTTTTGTGTAGGCGTGCATGCACATGTGTGTATGTATGTGGGGGCTACAGGAGAACCTCAGGTGTTGTTCCTGGGTGCCATCTCCTAACTTTTTTTTTCAGACAAAGTAGGGAAGGATGGCTGGCCAGCAAGCCCCCGGAATCTCCCCATCTCCATCTCCCCAGAGTTTGGATTACAAGTGTGCATCACTGCACCCCGCATTTTTAACAGGGGTTCTTGAAATTCAACTCTGGTCATACTGCCTGCAGGTCAGGAGATAGCTTTGCTGAGTTCTCACTCTAGCCTATCATCCCTGACCCCATCACTTTTGGGGGTCTGGGTTTTTGTCGTTGCTTTATTTTGCCCTGAGTAGCAGGAAGCTCGTATCTTTCTAGGCAGGTAACAAAATCCCCAAGGATACTATATGTGGTGGCTTAAAAGAATATGGTCCCCCACAAGGCCATAGGAGTGGCTCTATTAGGAAGTATGCCTTTGTTGGAGTAGGTGTGACCTTAGTGGAGAAAGTGTGTCATTGTGGGGACGGGTTTTGAGGTCACCTATGCTCAAGCTATGGCCAGTATGGTTCATAGTCTCTTTCTGTTGCCTGTGGATTAAAATGCAGAACTCTCAGCTTCTTTTCCAGCACCATTCCTGCCTGCCATGCTTCCCGCCATGATGGGAATGGACTAAACCGATGAAACTGTAGGCCAGCCCCAAGTAAATGTTTTTCTTTATAAAAGTTGCCTTGGACGTGGTGTCTCTTCACAGCAACAGGAATCCTAACTAAGACACCATCAGATAGGTCTCTTTTATGCCTTTGAGTCAATAGAAACAAAAAGAAGTCAGTTTACATTTTAAATAGGTGCTTAAGCATTTTCAATAATTACTCATTAAAAGCTCTTCAAATCAATGGTTTGTATGCTAGCATATGTAGTGCAAATCTGACCGCTAACAATGGCCTTTCCTTAACCATCCACAAAGTGTAAAAACACCAGGAGAAGGAGAGGAGAGAATAGATAATGCTGCCATTGCTGAACTAATATCTACACCCACTGTCACCAGAGTAATTCAGACATGTCCACAGCATGGGACGGTGCCCATGCTGCCTGGCTTGCCCTTTAAAAACTTAAGTGGACAGGGCTAGAGAGATGGCTCAGTGTTGGGGGCACCAGATGCTCTTGCAAAGGACCCAGGTTTGTATCCCAGCATCCATATGGCAGCCTCTAACCATCAGTAACTTCAGTTCCAAGGAATCTGAAACCCTCTTCCGACCAACGTGGGCACCAGGCATACTTGGCAGTGCACAGACATACATATAGGCGAAACACTCACACATAGTAAAGGAAATATAAAACACAAATCTATAAAAACTTGACCAGGGTTAAAAAGCAGTTCGTTCATTAAAAATCTCTGATTCAATTGTCATAAAAATCCTCTTTGCCTTTTAAAATTTAGTTATTAAATCGACTTTTCTACATTGCTTAGATCAGATATTTGTTTGTTTGCTTGTTTCCCCCCAGAGTCTTCCTATGTATCCCAGAATGGCTTGTAACCCTACCTAGGCCAAGCTGACCTTAATTCCCCTTGCCTTAGCTGGTACTACCAATGTGCTACCATGCCTAACCAGAAGAACAATTTCTGTGAAAGGCCAAGGAGTAAAATATTTCAGACTTCAGGATCGTCATCTTGCACATTAATACTTAAATGAGCTGTTATAGGGAGCAGCCGCCAATCGTGAACAGACGTGGGATGAGTAGGTACGGACACTGGGATTTGAATTTCACATAATTTAAATTTCATACGTCACAAAAATATTATTTTGATTTTTTCATACAACTAAATACACAAGATCAATTTTAGCTTATATATAAGCCAAAAAAAGGGGGGGGGTGATAAGCTAGCTCACAAGCATTAAGTTTATGGAACTCTGCCCAAAACCTCAAGCCGCAAATCTCTGATCTTAGACTGGAAAGAAGTAGGGTAGACAGTGATGCTGTCAGCTCTCTGTGATTTCTGCTGCACTTCTTTCCTGAGAGAATCAAATAGGATTAATTTAATGTAATCGACTGTGTTAAGAGTTCCAGCTGCTTTTGGGTTTTAAAAATTTGAAATCTCACCAGGCCTGGTAGCACACACCTTCAGTCCCAGAACTCAGGAGGCTGAGGCAGGTGGGTCTCTGTGAGTTTGAAGTCAGGCTTGTTCACAGAGCGAGTTCCAGGACAGCCAAGACTACATAGTGAGGCTGTGTCTGAAAAAAAAATGAAAAAGAAAACAAAACGAAACGAAAATCTAATTCTCTTCTAGCTTCTGTTTAATAATAGAAATCACAAGTATTGCGGCAGGTGAATTCTAATTATTGATGTTTCCTCTTAGACTTTTTTTCATCTAGTGCTTTTTCCCCTCAAACCAACAGAGTAATATAAAAAGGCACTTTTTAGGAAATCAGTTGGGCAAACAAGTAGGCTGCAGAGATTTCCTAACCAGGCTTGTTCACTGTCTGCACACTGCTGTGCTTTGGGTGGCAGACTGTAATTTTTTTTTGCTTAAGCAAAGACATAAACAGTAAGTCTATTTTGTACCCTTCTCTTCACAATATTTTTACATCTATGAATCTATCACTTTTGTCACCAGAATTATAATTGTTCTTTGCAGACAGTTTTATTTGAACTGCAGAGTGGGGCTCTTAATCGCTCCAAATAACTGTCTAGGAGAACACAAAGTGTCAGAAAGCATCACACAATGAATCCGTCCTTGGGGTTTTGAAGGTTTGATCCAGACACGGTAATGTGTTCATCAAAGAGTGGCTGCACTAAGACTACAGTCTCCACAACAGGGTGGAAGAGTGGGCGGCAGGACGTGGCTGCTTGGGATGAGGTGGAACTTGGCTGAATCCACAAAATGTGCCGTCATGGGTCCTGGCTCCGCATCTGCCCGTGAGGGACGGGAGAGCAAGAACACTGGCTGGCTGTGCAGCTGACACAGGATGATGTGCCCTCAAGGAATACGGTGCCAGGATGTTGGCAGAGCTAAATCCTGTACGATTATGATGAGCTGGAAAGTTTCCCATGGAGTATCAAACTGTTTGCTGAACTGGATGTAAAAGGAGAAAAAACTGGCTTGGAACAACGCCCTGTGGGGACTGTCAGATTACTCGTGGGGATGGTATTACTTCACAGCAGAACAGATTCTTTTTTTTCTCTCTTCAAAGACCATAAACATGACCTTGAGTTCTGAAAGGGGCTTAAAAGACCAAGCTTAAAATGGAGCCTGTGCCTGGAAAAGCAACAAGGAGACATCCATTCTTCCTTATTGAGCTATGTGCCTCCAGAGAAAGCAGCCCCGGGGCCTGTAAGTGGAGCCTGAAATGGAAGCTTAGGAGGTTTAGAACACAAAAGCAAACTCTTGCAAGTAAGCTATATAGAAAACGGAGGCTTTAATATATCTGTTATTTGGCCTGAGCAGCAGGGAGCAAATGAAGTTTCTATTGATAAAGAACACCTGATGATAAGTTGTTCTCTGTTGCCTACGTGGGCAGGAAAATTGGATTAGGCCTTGGCTGTGAGATAGCAGGTGTGTGGGATGTGGGTCTTGTTAAAGCAATGGCCAGTTGCACAAGCACAGAGGTTTCCACATATCCCAGCCTCTGACAAGCTGTACAGTTAGGTGCCTATCTGAAGGAGGAGGTTAGTTGTATGCCTTTGGGCTCCGCAAGGAGGAAAGAGGAGGAGGCTAAGATTGTGACGCCAACATTCACTGCATGGGAACTATGAACTTCCCTGTCTCCTAAAAGCAAATGAAAATAGGTTGTTCTTTATCTCTTCCTTGGCTTCTTCATAGCTCCTCCTTCAAAAGAAGACTAAAAACAACTTCATCTACCTCAGACCTCCTCTAAACAAGCAACAGAACCTGAATTCATGAGCTGATGTGAGGCTGAAAGCCAAGAGTTAAGAAACTGACTTTTATTTTGATATAAGATGGTCTAGGGAGATATATGCACCCAGCACAGTATGTTGCGTATTTTACTTTTAATGCCCTACTTTACAGGACAACTTAATCCTTACAACATCCCCGAAAGAGAAAAAGTAGGCAAGCATTAGACAATGCTGAGGGGTGAAGAAGCCAATGAAGGCATAGCAAAAACTGAATGACAATTTCCTTTTGGAACCTTCGAAACCTGATCATGAACTTAAGAAAGTAGACCTAATGAAAGACCCTATACTAGGGAAGACGCTTCAGGTCCAGATCACTGGAAGCATCTGGAGCCTGAAGTCAGGAAATACATACACCCTGGCAGACACTACCATGTGGCACATATGAGACTGATATGCTGAGGGTCTGGAAGCAGCTAAATCATTACCATTTTGATCTATAGATACCAGTAATAGTAAAATGTAGGAATATAAAAGATAGTAAAATATAGGAATATGAGATAGTAATAATACAAAGATGTAACAGCATGTTTATGTAGGTGGCATCTTCCAAGAGATTCTCTTAATTGATTTTCCTGTTTTACATTCATGCCTTTAAAATCTAGACTAGTTTTTGTCTGCTCCTTCCCCACCCCCATCTCTGTAGATTAACACCTGTGCTTGGACAATTGATGCATGGGATGGGCATAATTTCAGTTAGTACCATGGGATCAAATGCTCTCTACTAGAAAACAATGCATTTCATGGCATTGCCTATTTTTTTCCACTGTGATAACCGTACTATGTTGTGGTCAGTATGTAAATTTAATTAATAGTCTCAGGGGGGCTGATGGAGGTAGATGGCATCGTGCTACACAACAACCAGTTTGATTTTGCTAATTCATGTCCAAGCCTGTGAGATTTATACAAACTTCATTCATTTTCCATCCATGATCTGCTCACATATACCTTTTTGCGTGGATAGTGTTATCAAATTAAGTGGTGAATGAAAACCCAATTCACTTTCATAAGCTATCTATCTCCGAGTGGTTTATCATCACCTATGACGAGGCAGGAATTATTCTTCATTGCTGATGTTATCCATAGGTTTCTATGAGAGGAAAAGGTTTGTCTTTATGCACAACTGCCTTCCTAGCTCCACAGGCCTTGCCTTCAGCATTGATGCTGTTATTGACTAGGCTGTCCTCAGGAAACGGACCCAATCATACACAATTCACTTCACCTGTACCTTGAGGCTTGTGACAGTTGTCTCAACCCTCTCCTCAAATGATTTGAAAGTAGGAGAATTCCTAAAATAAAGAAAGAGAGGTCAGCTCTAAAGGCCTAGTGTCTTAGCAACCATGTTGTTTGGTTTTCAGTTCTTGTTTGCAAATATCACCTCTGCACCAGAGCTGGCTGTCAGCTTGCTGCCTGCAACAACTGTATCTTACGATGTGCTTTATTTCTGCTCAGTTAGATCCAGAAACATAGCCATAGAATGCATCTAAGTAAAATGTTCAGATGCTCGCCTGTGCAATAAATAACATAGCACATGGCAATGATCCAACTGTAAGAATTCCATTCTCCTTCCCAACTCACTTTGGTTAGTCAGTGGACTGATAGCTAATTTTACATTTGTTAATTTATTGTTTTCGACAACAGTTCTCTTCCTAACTCATTTTTTGTTTGTTTGTTTGCTTGCTTATTTTAGTGAATAGTGGAAGATCTGTTTAAATGTCATTCATAAATGTTCCTACTTGGAAAGTTAAAGCTTTTTTTTAAAATAAATATGAGATAAGACAGACAAGAAATAGCTAAAGGAGGGGGAAATGTTTCTGATTTTTCTCTTTCTGTACCTTAAAAAATAATGGTGTTGAAAAATTCCAGAAAGTGGTGTTTTTGAAAGTTGATATTCTCATTATTTTAAGCTGAATACCCTCATTACCTCTCTAAATTGTTTGTTAGCTGCATGCTTTAGTTTTCCACCTGCTTAGGAGATGGAGCCTCCCTACCTCACTGGCATTTTATTTATGACTCAAATATTGTGTTGTATCATCTATCTACTATCCCATGGCTTTAAGTCGTTTGGTGCTCTCTTTGTTAAATTTGACCACAAAAAAATATCATTGCATTACACATGATATCTTTAAATGCAATGAAAGAAATAGAGGTTCAACTAAAAGGTATGTCTTAAAGTTTGCATGTCACATTTCAGAAACAATTACCATTACATTCAAATCAAATATTCCAATTAAATTTTATCATACTTGATAAACTACTTGTTCTTCCTTGAGCACAGATGACAATAAAATAAGAGGAGCAGCTTGGAGAACCTTCAAAAGGGCATGTGGCTACAATATATCTTGGCCTGGCTGTGAGGTGTGATGTGGGCCACAGCTCTAGGATGATCAAGAGGCAACTGACATCCAAGATGTATACTCCAGGTCTTTGGATTGGTTTAGGATTGCTCACACAACTCTGATGGTCCCCATGGCTAGCAAAGTACTTCCATTTAGGCTGCAGGACATAGCCTTATGTGTTAACATTAGTCATGCCCTGAGAGTCATCCCTCACAATACTCTTGTTGTGTGGTGAAATTCTATGTGTATGACTCCGAATTATATACTGTGGCACTTCATAGTCTCTTTGGCCTATATTTGGCTGAGCCTGCTTATGTGACATGCATCAGTTATGTAGGCCTACAGTGGGGAGACAGGTAAGATGGATGTTTTGCAGATATAGGTTAGATTAGCAAACTTAACTTTCTTTCTAAGTTAACTTCAGGAAGTTCATGAGATTGCCCTTGACCTACAGGCCACAAGATGGATTTCTGATTTAAAGAGTAAAATTTTGTTCACTTTGTCCAATCCTTCTTTGAACAACCAGATTTAAACTTAGTCAAGAAACTACAAGCCTTGAGTTGCACGAGCCAGCCTGAGTGTCTTATGGGAGCTGGCAACAATTCACTGGAAGATGAACTAAGCAATCCTATTTCTACCAAATACAGAAAACCAAACACTGTGGTTAAATTTCCCAGCCAACTAATGGAGCAAATATCCCCAGTGTAGAAGAGACTTCATCAGGCATAAAAGAATAAACATTCCTCTAATTAAATTACACTAGAATGCATGCTAAAGAACAGGGAGAGCTGTTTAATCAAATTTAATTACATCATGTACAACTATAAACTCTTGGTGCTGCAAATGACCCTAGGAAGAATTTGGTTCTCATGCTCTCTACTACGTAAAATAACTGAATTCCCTCTGCAATGACTTTCCATCATAAACGTATACTACGAAGCAAAGGAGAAGCAAATTCTGAAGTGTGGGAAGGTTCCAGAGGCCTGATGCGTTCTTTATCTCGAAGGGACAGTAGCCCAGGCTGCTGGAGCACCCTCACCCCCACCCCAGGAGCATCATGGGAAGAACAGCAAATCTGGTTCCAGCCTTTTTGTTTTTCAATACAGTGCAACTGATATTAAACTGTTTTAGCATGGCCATTAACATTGATCTTTGGCAGAACTGTGCTACAGCCTGCCTCTTCTTGTTCCTGAATGAACATCCATGCCTCCAGACCATTACCATTAGGGATTTTTTTTTAAATCATACTGTATCACTAAACCATGTAACCTTGAACTTGGATGTTTTTCTCCCCAGTAATCTATCCAGGATTGCAGAGGTCTGTCATTGTTGAAATTTCAGCAGTCAACTCATTTAGAATCTTAAGGATACCTTTCACAGGAATGTCACCCTGTTAGTCTCCCATTCTGTCTCTCTTTTTCCCTCCTACATTTCCATTTAATTATGCAAATGTGTTTAGAATGTTCTGGGCCTCCTGTTAAAGGTTCAAATATCCTGCTTGGTTTTGGACTCAAGGCAGGTCTTATTTCTTTATAATGTGCAGAGAGGAAATGGAGATTCATATAGGTGAAGTCCTTGTTTCTGGTCTCAGAAGGGGTGGATTGAAGGCCACATGCTGGTCAAAAGCCCACATCAAGAGTGGCCCCGCTCCTTCCTGAAGATAGCCAGAAGGAAATTCAAGGCGTAATGTGATGCTTCATCTAACTCCTTTTGAATAAATCGATACAGGAAGGAACTCACAAGTAAAAATAAAGAAATGCTTCAATACATTTTGCATTAATATGATGTGAATATTTTGTACACATTACCTCATGGCAGGCATACTTATGGAATGGCGGATGGAGTACCTTCAGGACAAAGCACATTAAAGGGAGGGGGAAAGAAGACAGCATAATTTAGGTTTGTGGGAAAAAATGCTGGTTTCACAATTCTAAAACAATAATTTCAAATATCTGAAGTTTTCCCTGCCCACCCAACCAAGATGGTATTTGTTTTCCTTGGGCATAAGTGGCCAAAGTCCAAGGGTATAGAGAAAAATAGATGAGCCATGGCCAAAGCCTCCTCTCCTTCCCAGGGGCCCTGCAGAGTATCTGGAAGGTGTGGTATCCTTCAGCCAGACCCTGCTCTCCACTTCCTTCCCACACTGGGGAGGAATGAAGAGCAGTACCCAGGAAGGACAGGCAGGCAGGTAGATGCTAGTAATCCATTGTATAGAAACTGTCCCAAGGAATGTGTGAGGTTAAGAAAAGGCATCCTAGGAAGCACACGCTCGGCTAACACAGCACACACTCACTCACACACACATACACACCAGCTGGAAGGAGAAGTCTTCTACATCCATCCTGGACTATCATGAACAACTGGTATAAACATAAGCAGGCCTGAGAATCCTCTTAATCCTAGCAAAGCAGACTCTTCATCTCCCCTCTCATTGCCTGGGATTGTCTATTGAGTTTTGCTCTGAACTGGGGTGAGGCAGTTGGAAGAAGCAAGCTGGGTTCCATTGTTCTAGGCTACAGGTTACTCTCCTGCCACATTTTAAACATAGACCCTGTGTTCTCTACTCCCTAGAACAGTGGTTCAAAACTTCTGGGGCTCAACCCCTTGGTGGGGGGGGGGGTGAAAATAACCCTTTCATGGGGGTTGCCTAAGACCATCTGAAAACACAGATATTTACATTACAATTCAAAACAGCAGCAAAATTACAGTTATGAAGTATCAAATTTTATGGTTGGGGGTCAGCACAACACGAAGAACCATATTAAAAGGTTGCAGCATTAGGAAGGCTGAGAACCACTGCCCTAGAAACTAAGAGGTTTTGGATAAAATCTGTCATACATCCCCAAAACGGTTAGCTAAGGCCATTAAGGTGAGCAGCCTTCTACTGAAATGTTCAAAAGTCTCCAGGCAGTAGTCGCAGCCTCCCAAATACCATATATAGAAACTGCATTTCAAACACACTACCACAGGAAATCTGGCAGTACCAACCTGTGGATTCCAAAAGATATAATCTGGGGTGGGAGCGGGGTGGGGTGGGGTAAGAGTAGATTAAGTTCATACTACGATTCCAGAAAGAAAGAAAGAAAGAAAAAAGGCTTAGGTTGAAATCCTCAGGCTGAAAGCCACAAACTTCTAATAATTTTCTCCCTCTAACTTCAAAATATGGAAATTGAAGTTTAAAAGTCAGTGCATCAACAAGTATAAGAAAGTCAGAGAAAAGTGATGGGGAGGGAATAGTTCTCTGTTCCTCAACTTTACATTCTGCAAGTCTTATTCAAAACAAAACAAAAACCTCTCAATTCCTAATTTCCTTTCACATCTTTGAATTCTTAGGACCACATCAGTGTAGTAAGAAATTGTACTGACAGAAGAGACCTAGTTCCAAGAGACTGTTTAGCAAATGAAACTGGTGAAGTTTCACAAGTGGTTCGTGAACTGCAATGGATTGGCACTGTGCAACTGGCATCTCCCTCGTTATGAGCATGCTCCAGAAAATGGTTTGTTTCTCTGGTTGTGGCGCAGCAGGAAGGGAGCCATGGATAGAAAAGAACAGCACTGGAGGGAGGCAGCAGCTGCAGACCATCTCACACAGCCCCACAGACTCAACATGGCGTGCTTACCCAATAGAGTGAGATCTGCAGCCAGGCAGCATGGGAGAGAAGAGCAGGACAGAGTTAGCACAGACCAGAAGCCTCGCGTCCCCTTAGGACTTTTATTCCTTTGTAAGAACTCAAAAAGAAGGCTTAAGCAATTTTATTGACCGTTCTGTGAGGACACCACCTTCTTTCCTGTGCATGCTGAGGGAACAGGGTTTCAGGATCCCAATAGATACTGAAATCCCAGGACAGAAGTGCCTCAGTGTTTGCATATGGCTTCTATACTCATTTGCAATACCTAACACTGGGTAAATCATACAGTGTTTGTGATGCCTCCTTAGTTGGAGAATCTTAACATAAAAATCTGTATATGCTTAATAAAAATGAATTTTAAAACAACATTTTCAACCTGTGGTTGGTGAGATCCATAGATGCAGAACAACAGCTGATGATACCGTTTCTACTGTGTCTTGACAATTTTTGCCCAGCACTCTATTAAAATTTTGCTTCTAATTGATTTTTCCTACAGCAGTGTGCTAATGGCAAGACTCCATCATACGCTTCCTCTGAACATTTTGTCCCCATTGGATTAGCTTGAACAGATTCACTGAGAAATTCTGAGAGGATGTCAATGTTATTATAAAAAACCATCCCAAGAATTTACACTTCCTCAGAGTTCACTACATGGAGGTGACTTTCATACACAAGTGGACAAGTATTATTAATGCTATTTACAAGTAGAGAAAGACTGAAAATGACCATAAGTTTGGTCCTGGAGTGTGCAGAAGAATTCTATAGTGTAATGAATACAAATACAGGGTAATAGCATATTTTAAAACAATAGAAAGTTTGAAGTAAAATACCAGTGCTAACATTTTAACATTTCCTACTGTCATTTTGTAAATTGACACATTAGCTTAAAACAAAATGTAAAACTTCTTTTTCTCATTTGAGGACATTAACCTGGAGAAATTTTTAAATAACAACTATATATTACTTGCTTTAGTAAAATTTAAAACTAAAAAGTTTTTGTAATACTTGATGAAAACTAGAAATACATCTCTGACAAATTTTTCCACCTTTATAAAAATTTTCAGCACTCTATTTAAATCTCTAGAAACATATATTACATTTCCCAGGATTTTTAGTCGCTAATTGTTTGAATGGCATGAGGCTAGAATCTCAGACCTCATAAATGCAAGGCAATTGCTTTATTACTGACATGACTATATAGCGTACTAACATTAGGCACTTCACAATGAAAACTGTGTATCTTTATAGGAAGTTGTAAGTAATGCATAGCCTGGAACCCCTGGAAAATGAGTTATACATTGTGCTAAAACAAGGCAACTTAAAACAGGAGAAAAGGCAGTTGACAAGTGGGTATCATAGCCTACTGCAATATGAACAGGAGCATGGCAACACGCTACCTATGTGCAACAGCCTGTTTTCCTCAATATTTAGAGAAACAGGAGGAGCCTTTATGAAACAAAATGGATCCTAATCATAGAAAATCCTGGTTTTCTTCATGTAAGGACCACCTTGAGATGGCCATATAACAAAGATTAAACTGGCACTTAAATGTATAATACATGTCATGCTCTATAATACCCCAGTGATCTTGCTACTGGAGTTCCCCTCCCTTTGTCTGTCATGTCTTAGATGGAACCTAAGAGCCCAAGAGTAAATCTTCCACTACTGAGCTTAGCAAATGCTGCTCTCATCCACAGTTGATAAGGGAATCACTTTCCCAATTTGAAAGAACACATTTTTTAAATGCCTGAGAGATGTTTACATATACTCATAAAGATGGGAGAACACTACTACACAGACTCATAAAGATGGGGGTACTGCTGTAAAAGGTCCTAGAGTTCAAGAGAAAGCTTGAAAAGAACAAATTTTATAAATATGGCCAAATATGTTTTCTCATAAATAAGGGGCAGAAGGGTCTTTCTTGTATAAGGGATATTTGTTCAGATAAATGGTTTGATACCACTGCAAACGGTATAGTAAGATTAGGAGGAACTAAAAATACAAAATCACATGCTGCCTCTGAAGGCTTTCACTGTCTTTTTATGATGTAGTATTAATAAAAATGCAGGTAAAACAATGCAGAGTATTCATGTACATATCTGTAACCCACTTTATCCACATGAATAGCCAGTTAAAATCGTTCAGGAATACAAGGCATATTCCAACAAGTTTTGATGTATAAAAACTAAATACAAAGACATGAATATTTGTTTCTTGGTATCAAACTTCAGAGAAACAATAGTTTAAGAAATCTATGACATAAACCTGTACATAGTTTTTGAAAAGGAGAAACTTAAAGCTTCCCAACTTAAAAAAATTAAGCTGGGCCAGGTGGTGGTGGTATATATCTTTAATCCCAACACTAGGGAGGCCAAGTCAGGGAGATCTCTGAGTTCAAGGCCACCCTGATCTAGAGAGAAAGCTCTAGGATAGCCAGAGCTACACAGAGAAACCTTGTCTCAAAAAAGAAATTGGTTTCTAAGAGAAAAATGAAATTGATTTCTAAAGAAGGATCTCCTAAGCCACACCAGCAAAATTCAAGATACATTGACAGGCATTGAAACAATACAAATATGTGTACTATTACTCATATTACATATAATATAAAAAATTAAAATAACCTATACAACACCGTTTTCCCTGTTTCTACAGTAAGGATGTTGGATTTAGTTCAAAATCTATCTTCAGGTCCTCCCTGGTGCTCCATAAACTGACAAATGTAACATGCAAAGTAGTTACTTAAAGGTTTTACTGCTGCTGTATACGGCATGATAATTCAGTTATTAAAAATGAAGGTGTAAAATTATTAGTGTATCTCAATATACTGGTAAAGGAAAGAAAGAAAACTACCAGAAGTATAAACCAAATAGTATCATTTTATAAGATAAAATATACCAGATGGCTGGATATAAAAATGTAACCTACAGATTCCTCTGAATATTTTCCTATATAACTTAAATTAATATATTGATAGTCGCTGTCAATTGGATTAGGTTGAGAATTACTATGGCAACACATCTCTGGCTGTGTGTACAAGGCTGGTTCCAGATAGGCTTAGCTGAGGAGGAAGACTCAGGAGCCTATGGGGTGGGGTCCAGGACTGAAAGGGCAGTGCCAGCATTCACCTCTCTCTGCTCCCTGACCAGGGACTCAGTGTGCACAGCTGCTTCTAACCCCGGCTGCCATGACTTCCTGTCAAGGATGGACTCTATGCTTAGACTATGGAACACAATGAATCCTTCCTGAAGCTGCCTTTGTCAGATTTTCTGTTCACAGCCAAGAGAAAAGTAAACCAATAAAGCCAATCAGGTTCGTGGTGTGCTAGAATGTTCTGCGACCCCTCTTCATTCCCTCTGACTTCTGCTTTCATCGGTACAAAGAGTACAGTTGGGGGCCAGGCTTGTAAACTGACCTTCAAACAGAAAATATCCCAGCATGAAAATTTATCTCTGTCATTTTCATCCATTAAAGGATGAACACCCTACCAACACACAATACTCTCTGGCAGGGTTCCCATGTTCTTCTCCTGGCTTACCTCATATCTCCAAACTTCTTGCTGATGGCAGTCCCCACATTACTGAAAGCTGCTGTGGCCTTCTGTCCCGCGTGGCTCAGGGTTTCATGTGTTTTCTTGTACCTAGAAATACAAGGGAGCCACTGGTTAAGAGTCAGAACAAAGTCCCAGAATGGAGTCATGTGAGAATTCTGAGAGCCCATGAGACAACTCCAAGAAAAGAGACAGGAGTCCTGTGTGGTGCTCTGAATAAAAGCGGCCCCTGTGGGCCCATTGGGAGTGGCACTCTGAGGAGGCGTGGTCTTGGAGTGGTGTGCATTTTTGGAGGAAGTGGGTCACTGGGGATGGGCTTTGAGACGGCAGGAGCTCAAGCTAGGCCTAGTATGTCTCATTCTCTGCCTGCTGCCTGTGGATCCAGATGGAGAACTCTCAGCTCTTCTCCAGGACCGTGTCTGCCTATGTGCAACTATCCACCGTGACAATGATGTACTGAACCTCTGAACTGTAAGCCAGGCCCCACTAAATGTTCTCCTTCATAAGGAGTAGCTGTGGTCACAGTGTCTCTTCTCAGCAAAGGAAAGTCTAAGTAAGACAGTCTTGTGACCTCAGTTTCTTCAGAACACGGAATTGTTCTTGGAATGTGTTTTCATGCTCCTGCCGGGTGTAGCGGACAGGAGCAAGCTTACTCCAGCTGTTACTCATGTGCCCCTGTGAAAAAACATGCTGTCGCCATGTGTGGTTTGTCCTTTTACTCAGGATGACTCTACCCTCAGAGCATTTACTGTCGGACGCTCTGAATAGAGCTGGCGATAGCATGAGACTTTAGTGCACCTTAACTTTAAGCCCTCCACTTTCCCAGGTTCATGCCACCAACGAGAGCAATAAACAGTAAGCAGTGAAGCAGGATAGAAAGACAAGGAGTTCCCTCCCTCCCCCTTGTCCCGGAGTCTGGTTGAAGTCCCTCAGTAGCTTGGAGCTGAACGTTCTATCACAATTAACAAAATTTGCTGTAAAAGGTTGCCACATAGAAACAATACTCTTTTGAGATACTAATATTTAAAATAAAAAGGTTAAAATAGCAACCAGCATACTTAAGACCTTTGAGTTTAACTTTCCTTCTTTCCCAGCTGTGAATCTATAAAATTTCAAACAACATTTTATAGATAATTTATTGATCTGGATTTTCTTTATGTCTCTGAAGAACGGACTGTACATGATGAGCCCTGGCTGGTGACAGGTCACATACCAAAGAAGGAAAATCTGTCTAACTTTATTTCTTTCTGAAGAAGTTTGAAAATAGCATACTCAAAGTATAATTTTACTTTTTACATTTTACACACACAGCTTTATGTTTTAATTATGGTAAAACTATGACCCCCTGAAACCTCAGCTTATACATGATATAAAATATTATATAAAAAATTCAGGCAGTTTATGCATAATATAAAATATTAAAATACAAGTTTCTGCTAATAAAAAAAAGTTACCCTAGCACTAAATGTAAAACATTAGGAATAAAAATATCAATCATTATCACAAAACTTTTAGAGCTCTCCAGTCACCAAGTGGCATATGCTGAGATTCTTCAAAACAAACCAGCTACTCAAAAGAATCTAAAAGTGGTATACCTAACACTAAGTGAGCTGGGCACCACAGCGTTTGAATGTAGTGCCCTTAGCCTTAAAAATAAGAGTGTTGGGACTGTAGAGATGACTCAGTGGGTACGAGCATGCATTGCTCTTGCAGAAGGCGCACATCAGGCAGCATCCACACCAGGCTGCTCACAACCACCTAGATCTCCTCCAGTTTTATGCACACTGGAAATTATGCATATAAAAAAGGAAATTATGAAAATATGCATTTTCAAACACGTCAAGAAAAACAAAACCTAGACTTCCTACTCAGATTTCTAGGATCCTGAAAGAGTTTTCATAAAGTAGTCATGGAGAGCCATAAAACCAGATCCATAAAAAGTAGATTCAAAAACAGAATGAGGGCATTGTGGAGGACAAGGAAGCACTGTACAGCATGTATGAGAGACACATTCATGTACTCGGATTTAGAGTTAGCTTCATTCTAGATCTCTCCCTTTTAATACTGATACTCCAATTCTGAAAAAAAAAGTATTAAAAACAATTTTTCTTATGCAAAGTTTCTCACACTCAGTAGCAAGGAAATGTAACAATCCATTAGATGGGTGCCCAGCATCACCTTTGACCTTTTTTCCTCCCCATCCAATCCATCAAACCCTTCTGATTCACTTCCATTTTCACCATAGAAACAAGAACCTGTCAATCCTCTCACCCCTTCTACTGCTCTTCACTTCCTCTGGCACCTTCTGTCACCTGAGCTCTTGCAACAATGTCCTAACATCTCATTTCTACCTTTCTCTTTCTACAGTGTCTCTACAACACAACTGTCCAGAAGACCCAATAAAACCAAGCCAAGTCTGTCACTTTCACACTCTTCACCGACTTCTCATTTCACTTACAGAGAAATCCAGAGTCCATATGCACCAACCTCTTATGGCTTGACACAACCTGATCTCTCAGCCTATCCACTCCCACTTCTGCCTCCTCAGCTCATCTAGCTCCCTCACTGCTCTCCAAAGGTGCTGGGCCCCATCTAACTTGGGTGACTCTGCTCTAACTGTTCTGCTTCGGGATGCCATCAACTTTGGCAAGAAAGGCGTTAGGTTAATGTCAATGTTCTACTTTGATGGATTAAAAAGCCTGCACTCTAAGGAAGAGTAGCAGCCACCTTTCTCTGTCCAATAGGGCCATAGATAGCACCTTGGAGCCCTAGCCATGTGAATGCCAGCATAAAAGAGTTGAGCCCTAGCCAGGAAGGCAGGGAAAGGGAAGAAAAAGCCATCATGGGAGACTGAGAAAAGAATGTCTAGTGGGAATCCACCGGGCATGACTCAAGTGGCCTGAAGGATGCTACAAAGAAAGCGGAAGAAAATGGTGCAACAGCTGTGATCTTCACAGGCGGCTGAGCTAGGCTACTAGAAAATTCCTTCTGATGTCGGTGTGGTGCTGCTTTAGCAGTTTCTTGCAGTGAGCCTGCGTATTTACCTCTACTGTAAGCTGGTCTACACTGCGTGTTTGAGAAGGCTTCCAATTTTGTGGTAAGAGTTTGTTTTTTTTTTTTTTTTTGAGATGTGTGACACTCTGAATTTGATCATTTAATTTAAAGGGGGCTAGAAATAAGGTCATATTGTAAGCAGTAAGTGTTATGTTGTTTTCGGGCCACTCCCAAAAATGGGAGGTTGGGTACACACAAAGATATGTCGACTTTGTGTTAGTGGCATTTATGTAGCAACGATGAAAATATATGTCTGTTCCCATTTTTACTTTCAATGGCCCAGTGCAGCCATTGAGAAATTCTGAGAAATAAGCTGTAATTCCATTTTATTCCTTTTTTCATTTGTTCTGCTATCCTCGTGCGTATGTGTGGTACCACGAATTGAATTTGGGGCCCTTAGCCCTTAATGTTAAATCTGAAGGCCATTAGAACTGAGTCCTTAAGATTATATATGATGAATGGAGGCAAAAAGAGTGCTCTGGCTCCCTGGTGACATAATGTCCTGTCGCCTTGGCGATGACATCGAGGTGGGTTGGGTCGGCTTTTTATAGCTCCAGTTCCATGCAGGAAAATAATAACACTGTATTTTAAGAACTTTCAGGTGTGTAGAAGACCCTGTCTCAAAACAAAGATGATGAACAGAGCCTGAGGAACACCACTTGAGGCTGTCTTCTCGCCGCCACATGCAAGTGCAAACGTGCACAAGCAACCACGCGCACAAACGCACACACACCACACACACAATTCTAAGGTGTGTATGTGTGTGTGTTTCATTTCCCACCTCTTAATTAGGCAAACTGTTTCTTAAGAATAGTTAGCAGTCATTTTATATGATGCTTAGAACCAATAAGCAAAAGAGATCTCCAGGGGTAGGAAGTGAGAGGGAGTTATATGTGGGAAGTGATTACCAACACCATAGCAACCAAGGGCCTATGACAAATAGGCCATTGAACTCAGAGTACTTAGAAGCTCCAAGGAGCACCACTTAGAGCACAGCCTACATGAAGGGCTCCTCAGGGGCTGCACATTGTCCAGAGTCTGTAATTTTCGATGAAGTCCCTGTTGGACTTGGTCTTAAACGGAGTGAGCCTAGCGGAAATGTTAAGGTGTTTGGCCAGTACCCACTACCTAGGGCGTCTTTTGTAGATCTCTTTGGGAGGCCTCTTCTCCATGCCCAAATAAAAGGAATTCTGTTGACTTCTTACATGGATTCCTTGATAGTTCACATCATCCACGTGACTCACAATTTTAAAAGGCGGAGGTAATAATCAAAATGATAGATCAGCATGCGATTTGGATGTAAGTATTTTTCTACATATAACTAGAAACATCAACCTTTTTTTTTAAACAAGATATTTCACAGCATGAATATATGTGCCCTAGGAAGACATTTAAATGGTTGCGTTCCCTTAATGAGTATATCTTCAACATCTCACCAAGGACATACACACAAAACCATTTAGGATCCTTTTCTTCCAGAGGTATCCTAAGTATGCTATTAAAATATAAATTTACCACTTCTGTATGGAGAAAAAGAATCTACTTCCTGGTTTGTGTAATACAATAGCATCCTGAAGGTAGAGAGAACTAGCTTCATGGGAGACTGGGCACACACAGCTTTTAATATTAGGCCTTTAGTCATCACTGCTACTTCTGAATGCAGCAGAGCTACAAAGCGTTCCTCACAGAGAGAAGCAAGTATCATTTGGACCTGAAAAAAAAAAAAAAGAGCCCACCAGCAAAGAGTAAATAAATTATAAACTGAACCTCACTTTTCAAGCACTGTGCATCTCTGAAATGCTGCGGGGTTAGGCCTCATTCTTTATGTATAGCTTAGTTATTGTGCTTTTCATAAAAGATGGAGGAGTTAAAATTCCCTTTTAAAACCTCCTACCCTCTACCATTAGGCCTGCAGCACAACACACAGAGGTCTATTAGTGGGAGAGTTTGTTTTTTGTTTTTTTGTTAATAGGCTCACAAAGCAGAATATTGAATAAATAAACAAGTATACTGGCTATAAGGCACCCATTTGCTCCCTGTCTCCTTGAAGCCCAAAAGACAATAAAAATGTCTAGGTATGAACAAAATAGAAAAGAACAAGAACAACTCCATCACCCCCACACACACAGATGACCCCTTGTCCTGCCTCTGTGTTCCTGAACTATTTCTATAAAAAAGACGATTTGAGCCCATTATGTAATTATTTTTACTCATTGGGTCCTATAGCAATTTCAATCCTATTTCTGAAAAAAAATATGCCAAGATCTTTCATTAGCATACCATAGATTTTCTTTTCATTATAAATCAAACTAAATAGGTCATGATTGCCTAATCATTATGCAAAGTATCACCTCTGGGAGTCACACACATTCTCTGAGAGCTGAAATTCTTTCAGTGCTTTGAAGTCTAATTCTTCTCAGCTGACTTGCCACGGCTCCTCATGCCCTCACATCCACATTTTCATCCTATAAGATACAGAACGCGTGCTAGAACGGGAGCATGAGCACCCACAGAATGGTGTTCAATTCAGGGAGAAATAGTTTTGTTATCACTCCTTCCAACAGATGATTAATAAGCCCCTTCCCCCACTCTCTCTCAGCAGCCAAAGAAATAAGGTTTCTCTTCTAAAATTATATGGTTGATAAACTTATCTTTCTTCACCAGTAAGGGGTTGGCTCTTTGGTACTAAGAAAGTTCAACTTCATTCCTAAATGTTGGTGAGATCACAATCTTTGGATTTATTAAATAATCTCCAGGGCCAATCCTAAAGTTTTCAATGATATTATATATGGGCAAATGGCTTACTCATATGCATGCACGCACACACACACACACACACACACACACACATCTCTGCCTTTAACTTTTCTCAAGTTGTCCTCTCAGCCTAAAATTTGCTTGTGGGGTGGTTCAGGCATGATCATTGAGTGTCAGTTCTACTTCTGCGTATCAATCTTCCTGATGATAGCAGAGTCCCAGCAGGCCAACAAAGCATCAGACATCATCCACCTACAATATTTAACTCATTAAATCCTTCCTCCATATCACATTGTTACTGACATGGTCACAACACAGAATTCAGGCTGGCATATCTGCAGCCCATGAGATTTAACAGCAACACTCAACTGACATTGAGGTTAACAGAATGGGTATTGTGTAGTCCAAGCATACAACCGAGTCACATTCAATCACTCTGCTTCCCACATCATTTACCTCCAACTCTTCAGGATCTCCTGTCAGACTGACCTCCAAATCCTTCCCCTCCTCTACATGACTCTTCCTTACAATAGTCTCATAAATGATTTTCCAGTTCCCACCCACTGTTGTAAATTAGGTGCTCTGCCAACCTGCCTTTCAGTGACTCAGCAGCAGCAGCTTACATCATCATCGGCCACTGCCAGGTGCAGAACATAAAAGGCCTTGGCCACCCAGGATCACTCTCGATTGCTCATGTCTGCTTGCTCTCTCTCTCTCCCTCTTTCTCCCACTCACCTTGTCTTGTTCATTCTGTCTCTATCTCTCTTTCAGGTCCCCACTCCAAGATGGCCTTTTGCTCTTTCCCCTCCCCCAATAAACCTCTTGCTCTAGATCCCTTGCATGGTGTGATCACCAAAGGTGCCTCTTGAAGCTTTATCCCAACACCCATACCCCTCTCCACAATCTACTTCATGTTATTTTTCCCCAGCATTTTCTACCTAGACTGATAAACCAAATTCTACTTCAGAAATACACTTTCGAACTACTTCTTTCCTTCACATTTCCTCCATCATAACAGTTCATAAAAGCCTTCTTTATCATTCTTCAGGATAAGAAGTACTGTTGTTCTAGGGGCTAGGAAGACAGCTTAATTGGCAAAAATCTGATGGAAATGATGCATAAATGTATGTCCACCCCGGCCATGGAATGTTCCAAACATCCCAGCAGCATCCAGAGCCCTTGGCATTACGTTCTCACTTGCCCAAGAGGCCTCACTGACTGTGCTCTCATGTCAGCACACCACACACGTACACTCTACACTTTCTTAAGTGATGTTTTTGTGGAAAGCTGGAAAAGCTAGTTCCCGCCTTCCAGTCTATGCATCAACTTTTTCTCATCCTGTAAGTTCTTCCCTAGATCATTTAACACTGGATCTTTCCAGTCTTTCAACTCTCAGCTGGAATCAGGCTCTAGAACAAGATTTCCCTGCCTGGGACCCCATCCCAGCAGCTTCAACCCTCTCCTCCAAGTCTCTCACTGGAAACACCCTATGCGTCCTCCACACAGCCCATCCTGGTAATTCCTCCCTGGCAGTTCCTCACTTGTTTATTTTATTGTTTCTTGGTTATCGTTTTTCCTTTCAGCACAGAATACAAAGTAGGCAACTTGTCAATCCTATTATCCTGAAGTCTAAATTAGTCTGTAGGTAGTAAGTGCCTAATAGTAGACATTCATTAGCACTTGTTGAATAAATGAGTGGTTAGGACCCTTTAATGGCTTTCTAGTCCCTGCAGAAGAAAGATAACTCTATTACCTGACACCTCCTGCCCTTCCTCCCAAGCCAAGCCCACGAACTAGATGCTCTCCTTATGAGCAGAAACTTCTCTCCTGCTGAGCCATCATCAGTATGTGTCACCATCAAGAGGCACCACCTGTCTCTCTACGACTGATTACATTCTGAGGACTCCTCAGAAACCCTGCTTTACACACCCCCTAGAGTGGCAATATCCCAAGGCAAAGCTCCTGTCCTGATTCACACTCTCACAGTGCCCTGTATTTATTATTCATGAACAAAATAAACAAAACTCTTATCTTTCTGATTATATTGTAAACTCCATAAACCCAGGGACTAAATCTGTGCTATTCATCAACAAGAAGTTTTGCACCAAGTAGACTGTTTGGCTACACCAATTTGTTTTTCAAACATGAGAAAACAGAGAATACTCAGTCTTCCCCATATGAATAGGCTAGAGACTTCCTAGAAGTCTCCACATTCCAGGAGACATATACCTCTCACCTCTTACTGCCCCCTTCACAGCTTAACATTATAGACACACCCTACACATCGATTCCCTCCTCTTCTTCCTCCCCATCCTCTGCCATAAAACTACTCTGTCTACAGCTGGTCATCTAATTCCTGAAATTATCAAGGAGGCCAGATGAAACAATCCTTCCTATTCCTACAACCCAGAGAGAAGTTCAGGTCAGTATGACCTGAGGCCAAGAGACCTAAATGAAATGCAGAGACAACAAGACCAAGGGAAATGGAAGGGGTTCAGCCACACACTGTCAGAGAAACTCACTGGTATTGGTCACCAAAGGGCAAAACCAGAAGCCCAGACCCCTGATGGGTAATTATTGAATTTAGTGCCTAACACTCCTGTCCTTTTCTGGAGGTTGCTCATATGGAGATATTGCAGTACTTATTTTAAGTTGATGCACACAGCACAGTTGTGTGGTTTATAACCTCTTTTTGCAGCTGTCACCTGATGAGGAAAGGATTCTTAGCTAGCCTCTGGAGAGGAACTTTGAAGACCCCTGACTTCATACTGTCCTAGCTAGATGAAGTTTTGGGTGCACACACACAGAAAGGCAGATGGGCCACACTGCAGGGGAAGAGAAAGAACTGTTCCCATGGAAACCAAAGCAGCTACTCTAGCAATCCTCATATGGAGAGAATCTTCACACAGCACCAAAAGGTCTTGGGCATCAGTGCTTAATAACTAGCAGGTGACATTAGTGTCTCACAAAAAATTGAAATAATTGCTGTCAATCATTGGTACTTCTTACTACCAGGCACTAAGGTCAGGAGCAAATAATTACAGAGGGAAAACTGATTCCCACAGGTATCAGACATAGGTGAAGATAGTGTCTTTACATCCTAATGAATGAAGCAGGAAAGAAATGCATAAATCAAAGGCAAAGAAATTCTCGATGGCAGAACTTGGGGCTAAAGTTAAGGATTTGAATAGGATGTCCTTCCCATTTCCCATCAGCTACTAATATTCAGTACATAAGAAGAAAAATCTTAAGTGTAAAAACCTTTTTCATGTACGATCACCTGGCAAGGAGACTATTTTAATCCTCAAGAAGTCCTATCTTTCCCCACCCCCGCCAAAAATGTCCCATCCCAATGCCAAGTCAACCGACCTCTCCATCTCATGATAATTGACAATGACCAAGGTTACACAATCAGGAAGAGTTATAACAAGTGTGCAAAGAGGCAGCACCTGACTTCCTTGGAAACTTCTGCCCATTCCCAGAAGATTTGATATACCAACTCACTCCAGTCAGAATGGCTAACATCCACAAATCCAAGAACAAATGTTGGAAAGATATGGAGAGGTAGCCATATTTGTCCCCTCTTGGTGGTATGCAAATTAATATAGCCATTGTGAAAATCTGTTTCAATATTTCCTAAACATTAAAAATAGAACCTCCACATGCCCCAGCTATTTCACTCCTGGGTATACATCCAGAGAACTCCAAAACCTACCACAGAGGTATGCACACACCATGATTACTGTTGTTTCATTCACCATAGCAAAGAGTCAGAATCAACACACCATGATTACTGTTGTTTCATTCACCATAGCAAAGAGAATCAACCTAATTGTTCATGAACAGATAAGTAGATAATGAACACACACACACAAGTGGAATACTATCCATTTAGCTCTAAAGAAAATGTAATCACAAAGTTTGCAGGAAAATGGATGGACTTAAAAATGTATAATATAAAATCAGGTCACACAATCTCTGAAATAAAAATACTTTATGTTCTCCCTCATCTTCAGAATTTACCCCAAAACAAATGTTTGGGCATAACATTTATAGAAAGAGAACAAGAAAGGCTAAATGTTAGGGGATAAGGAAGGACTAAGTGCAGATAATGGACACAGGTTATGAAAGAAGATACTTTCAAAACTATGCTTGTTTTTCTAGTTCTAACTCTGTCACAGAATTTTTGGTTTTGGTGGTAGATAGGCATATACAACTATGTTTGGTAGTACAAGTATAAAATCCAGAGTACATGACCTCTTCTTCAAATGACTATTCTAACTGGATAGAAGTTCACTGAGATAAACAGACTTTGGGTCTGATGATTTTTGGTGTGATTTTGTTTTCGAAAATTTTTATAATAAAGCTTATAAATGAAACAAGAAAGTCTAAATGGAATTAGAGTTTCAGTTGGTTGGCTTTTTTTTTTCCTTTTTTGAGGCAGGGTCTCACAGGCTGATGTCTAGCTTAGTATGTAGTTGAGGATGACCTTGAACTTCTGATCCTCATACCTCTACCTCCCTAATGCCAGAAGGGAAAGAATGCCCATCCCATCTCCATGCAATGCTGGAGACTGAACCCAGGACTTTCTGTATCTAGGCAAGTAAGCACTCCAATAGCTGAGCTACACACACCCTTGGTTCCTGGAATGAAGCGTTTTCATCAGCAAAGGAGACTCTAGCTAACGGGGGCTCTGTGGATACACTCACGCGGTGGTGGTCTGCATGTCATGCCAGCTCCTGCTGAAGTTCTGCTTTAGCTCGTTCATCAGGTTCATGCCGAGTTTCTGTTTGATCTCAACCAGATGTCTTTCCTTCGCTGACAAAACTTGTCGTAATGTTGTAATTTCGTCTTCTAGCTAGGGGTGAGAGAAAAGATGGTGGGATGAACCAGTGAAAAGTTCATTTCCAAAAGAGCGCAACGCTTCGGCGGAGATCCTCAATCCTGTTAGGGGCCTTGTGCTGCCAGCTCCAAAACTTACTAGGCGAAGGACAGTCCACTCTTTGAAAGCATCCTGGATACAGGATGCTTAGGATTAGCCGTTCCCAGAGTGTGGAAGTCGGAAGACAACTCTTAGGAGTTGGTTCTCTCCTAACACATAGGTCCTGGGAGCTGGAGTCAGGTTTTCCTGCTGCAGCAAATGCCCTTACAGCCTGAGCCATCTCACGGCCCCAGTAGACATCCTTTTTAAAAACAACGGTTGGTTTTGTATTGCCCACATTATCTAACAGAACAGCTTCTTCTCATGTGTTACTAGTTAACGTTGGCTTATTTTTGCCAGCCGTGTGTGACTGTATCGGTCTATTTGAATAAATTTGGCTGACATTGTGCTTTCTCCAATCTAGTGCCATAAAAAAGGAAGGACCAAGGGAGGTGAGAACACATGCAACGGAGTAACCTGGGTTCTGTTCTGTTTATCAATTTCTTTAATGGAGCTGACACATAAGAAAGTACATGTATCTTAAATATGCAGTTTATAAATATATACCCATGTAATATGTATGTGTATGTATATATTCATGTACACACATACACACACACATATATGTGTGCATGTATGTATCCACACAGCCATCACTACTCCTGGTGCCTGAAAATATATATTATCTCCTAGCCATTCTTCATAATTTCCTCTCCCCAATTCTTCTCTGTTCCGCTAACTCTTGCCCTCACTAGGCAATTACTAATATTCCTTCTTTCACTCAAGTTGAGTTTGAAAATTCAAGAATGTTACATAATTATGGTATAATACCTTGCATTTTCATTTTGCTTGACTCACTTAGCACAGTTATTTGTGGCTGACCCACCTTGCTGCATTATCAACGGTTCCTTCCCCTTTCACTGCGGAGCACTTCTCTGTTGTGTGGGTGTGCCAACTTGTTGTTAAACAACACTTGGATAATACAAATAAAAGTACCATGGAAAGCTACCTATACGGCTCTGTATGAAAAACACATTTCTTCTTTCCCCCATGCTGCATACAAGTAATTCACTTAACTGTTTTTGAAAGTTGTTTTTTAGCAAAGAAATTACATAAAATATTAAGAGTTTGAGGTATGGAGACATCCTATAAAACTTAACTGAGAGGACTGCTCTGATAGTAATGCTTAATTTCCCATCTCTGATTCTGGGAAGCACAGCCGTTTGTGCTTTTCTTCAGCAGGGCAAGCGGAAGCATGGTGAGGACATCCTCAATACTCCCTGTGTGCAGAGGTACCGGAAGTCCGAGATTTCAAAAGGGGGAGCTATGTCTCATTTACATTCAAAGTATCATTTTACTTTTGACCGCAATGTGTGGCTAACCCTGCCAGGCATTGTGCAAACACGTTCCTTGGGTCACTGGAGAACAAGATGCTGACAAGACATGACTGCCTTTGGGGGAAAAGTCTTTTCTCCCCCACCCTCCTTCTCCTTGTTTTTGTTTTTTTTGTTTGTTTGTTTGTTTGTTTGTTGCCATGGGGAGGCTTAAACCCACAGCCTCACACGTGGTAAACATATGCTCTACCCCTGAGCTGCTCCCCAAGATGTGAAGCCTCACAACACAGATAATCACTGTAGGGAAAGAGATGAAAGGACAGGCGAGGAGCACCTTAAACCACACAGTACAAAAGAGCAATGCCTTGGGTCATTTAATGTTATCCAATTTTTACATTCGTGGATCGTTTCTTTTCTTTTTTTATTATAATTTAAATGTTTTACATTAATTACAGTTTATTCACTTTGTATCCCAGCTGTAGCCCCCTTCTTCATTTCCTCCCAATCTCACCCTCCCTCCCTCATCTCCTCCCATGCCCTTCTCCAAGTCCACTGATAGGGGAGGTACTTCTCTCCTTCCATCTGACCCTAGTCTATCAGGCCTCATCAAGATTGACTGCACTGTCTGCCTCTGTGGCCTGGCAAGGCTGCTCCTCCCTCAGGGGGAGGTGATCAAAGAGCAGGCCACTGAGTTAATGTCAAAGACAGCCCCTGTTCCCCTTACTAGGGAACCCACTTGGACACTGAGCTGCTAAGGGCTATATCTGTGCAGGGGTTCTAGGTTATCTTCATGGGACTGTTTCTATATGTTCTTGGAAACCTTTCCAGAAAAGAGACTGAATCACACATTCCATATGTGTTCAGAATCGACAGACACATTCTGTTTTTTTGGTGGTTAGGTCTTCTGTGCACATGCATAGACAGCTGCAAAAGGAGGACACTCAGACCACCTGGGGTATATGCTTCAGTCTCCCTGCTACTTGGGAACACAGTGTTATTTTAAAATCTCATTTCTCTGTTCTTTATTATCATGTCATATTCCACCTTTTCATCTTTGTCAAAGTGTCTTCCTGTATTACATCTGCTGCCTAATATGGTTATCTCTTGTTCTTTTACCACAGAAAATGCTGGAGGATTGTGTCTTCCTTTACTCCTTGATAGCTATGGATCTCTTGCTTTCTTTCATTTTGAGTGACTGAAATTACTGGGAGCCTGGGTTTTTCTTGGCGTGTGATGATACACAGTGTGTTTCTTTAGTTTCTACCGGGTGATAAAAATCCTGGGGAAAATTTTAACTTGCAGAAATAAGTTACTGATGCAGGGAAGGAGAAACGGCTTATAGATATTGGTATGTCAGCCTCATCTACATGAAACTGCATAAACATAGTGAGTTACTTATGTGTTATGGAGAGGAGAAAGTGAAAAGGATGTTTCCATTAGAATATTTAATAAAATTTTGACCCTCCCCACAAAAATATTGAAAGTTTGAGGTGGTCTACTTATGTCCCATAGTCTGTATGTGTCAAAGGCATGATTCCCAGCCTGAGAGATGACAGAAAATTTGGGGGAATCTGGTGTTGCCCACAAGGCTAATGCTGGTTTCTTCCACTCTCTCTCTCTTTTCCTTTGTTTCTTGCCTACCATGGTGTGAGCAATCTTCTCTTCCACACATTCCCACCATGATGTAATGTGCCACCACCAGCCTACAGCAGCACAGACAAGTGATCATGGATCAAAACTTCTGAGACTATGACTCTAAATAGCCCAGTTATGAGGTTTGGGGGGTACAATTATAGCAGTGATTTAACTGTCCTTTTAAAAAAATCACCTCGAGGGCCTATGTAAAATGAAGAGTCCCAAGTATGCACACCCACTCTTACTATCCCGGAATTCTGAAGTATCAAGTAAAACCAGGCATATTATAACATCTGATAAGTACTCCCCAGATATTCTATTACAGGTAATATGTACAGGTGATATGAGCATTCCTGCTATCACATCAAATCTAGAGTAAGGTGGGGTTCAGGTAAATCACACTGACCAACGCAGTAGGATATTCTTTCCCTCAGCTTAAAAGTATTTCTTCATTAGAAATGGAGAGTTGGTTCTTTGGTTTCTTTTTAAATATCTATCTATCTATCTATCTATCTATCTATCTATCTATCTATCTATCTATCTATCTATCTATCTATCTATCTGAGACAGAGTCTCACTGTATAACCTTGGCTGGCCTGAAACACACTGTTTAGGGTTCCTTAATTTTTTTGTCTGGACTCTCCAGACATCTTCATGTAAGAAACGTTTATGAGCAAGGTGAGACACTTTAACTGATTGTTTAAATATGGTTAGCAAGAAAACAAGTGCTAGCGAAGATGCGAAGTGGAAACTTTACATATTGCTGATAAAAAAAAATAAGATGGTTTCGGCACTGTTGGAAACTGTTTTCTCAAAATTAAATATTGAACTACAATTTGGCCTAGTAGTATCATTTCTATACTTATATCTCAAGAAACTTAGAGCATATATGTTCATAGCAACACTCTTTATTACAAAGAAGGAAAACAGCCCAATGTCCTCAAAGTTTGAACGTAAGTAAACATAAAATAGGATATGGTGCGTTCATAACAAGAAATGGTGGTGGTGGTGTACAGTAGAGGCAAGCAGGTAGATCTCTGAGAGTTTAAGGACAGCCTGGTCTACAGAGTGAGTTCCAGATCAGCTGAGGCTACACAGAGAAACCCTGTCTTAAGAAACCCAAACCAAAACAAAACAAAAAAACAAAAACAATTCTTAATAAATGCTCCTGCATGGATGAACCTTGAAAATATTAGGCTTAAGAAAAAGAAATCATGTTTTTAATTGCTGAATGGTATTACATTGTGTAAATGTACCATAATTTCTGTATCTGTTCCTCAATTGAGGGACATCTAGGTTGTTACAAACATGGTTAAGCAAATGTCCTTGTTGTGTACTTGAGCATCTTTTGGATATATGTCTAGGAGTGGTATAGCTGGATCTTGAGGAAGCACTATTCCTAGTTGTCTGAGAAAGTGTCTGATTTCCAAAGTGGTTGTACAAGTTTACATTTCCACCATTAATGGAGGAGGGTTCCCCTTTCTCCACATCCTCTCCTGCATGTGTTGTCATCTGAGTTTTTGATCTTAGCCATTCTGATGAGTATAAGGTGAAATCTCCGGGTTGTTTTGATTTGTATACTATTCAGCTATTAAAAACCAGATAATCATGAAATTTGCAGGCAAATGGTGGGAACTAGAAAAGGAATCCCAGAAGCCAAAAGACACATATAGTATATACTCACTTATAAGTGGATATTAGACATATAATATAGGATAATCATATTAAAATCTGTACCGCTAACAAAGCTAGGCAAGAAGGAGGACCATGGGTAAGACGTTCAATCCTCATTCAGAAAGGCAAACAGGATAGACATCTGAAGAGAGAGAAAACCGGGAACAGGACAGGAACCACAGAGGGCCTCTGAAAAACTCTACCCAGAAGGGTATTAAAGCAGATGCTTAGACTCATAGCCAAACTTTGGGCAGAGTGCAGGGAATCTTATGAAAGAAGGAGTAGACAAAAAGACCTGGAGAGGACAGGAGCTCTACAAGGAGAGCAACAGAACCAAAATACCTGGGCTCAGGGGTCTTTTCTGAGACTGATACTCCAATCAAGGACCATGCATGGAGACAACATAGAACCCCTGCATAGATATAGCCTATGGCAACTCAGTGTCCAAGTGAGTTTCCTAGTAAGGGGGATAGGGACTGTCTCTGACATGAACTCAGTGGATGGCTCTTTGATCACCTCCTCCTGTGTGGGGGTGGAGGTGGGGTGGGGTGGGGCAGGAGGTAGCATTACCAGGCCACAGAGGAAGACAATGCAGCCAGTGCTGATGAGACCTGATAGGCTAGAGTCAGATGGAAGGGGAGGAAGACCTCCTCTATCAGTGGACTAGGGGAAGGACATGGGAGGAGAAGAGGAAGGGAGGGTTGGATTTGGAGGGGACAAAGGAAGGGCCTACAGCTGGGATACAAAGTGAATAAATTGTAATAAATAAAAAAGAAAAAGAAACCAGACACTAAAAGTTCATATAACATCTGACACCCCATTTATGAAATACACAGAATCAATAAATCCATAGAGACACAGGGCAGCCTGGTAGTTTTCAGAGAGCTGGAGGGGGAGTAATGTATGAGAAGTGTTTGATGTGTAGGGTCTTCTTTCAGAGAGGGTGACAAGATTTGTGTGTTGGAAAGAGACCAAAGTAATGACTACAGAATGTTCAATGTTTGTTGACTATGTCAAATAAACTTGTCTTGGTAAAAATATAAAAAAGAGTAAATTAATTAAACTGAATTACCTCAGAATTAGCTTTATGTCATATGTTTGAAATTTTAATTTTCTATTTTAACTGATAAATCATAAGAAATTTATAACTCAGAGCTAGAAGAAATATTTTGATAATCTGTTAATCGTCAGTAATGCACATTGCATACTGCTTGGACAACTGCCTCTATTGGCTGAGATTCCTGGGAAACTGAGGTTAAAATGTTGGTATTGGAGTTGATAGAAAAAGGCACAAGTTTACCCCAATCTTTTCCAATCTAAGACAAAGTAGCCCAAAGGCACTGTGTGTTCTTGGACCTCCCACCCAATGAAAAAGAAAGCAAAAGAGAGGAGAGAGCTTGAAAATGGGCTCTGCCTATTGATAATGATGGCTGATATTTTTTCCCACTCCTATTAATACCTGTTTTTCTTGAGTCATTTTATCTAGGGACATTGGCAGTATTGGATTGTTACATAATCACATTGGCAGTGTTGGTGCAAACATTGCCATCTTTCCAAAGCCAGGCACATTACAGAACGTTTTGCACCAAATGAAGCTGAGAGCAAGAAAAAGAGAAAGGGATGATGTCAAGAATTATTGGTAACATTTATCTCAAGAGGGATATAATTAGATATTTGAAGACCTTAAGCAGTTGCTGATGAGACAGAACAAAAATCTGAAATGAAATAATACTTCGCAATATAGTGATAAAATCCATGAAAACACACATTCCATTTTGGGCATTACAAATATAGATGGTTTTCTAACGAGTTGCAAAATAACCCAGGCTGTTTATAAGTAGTCACTGGACACTTATGCACCAACCACTGTCTATGCACCAACCATTGCATCGGGAAAGGGCTAATATTGGTCTCATATCAAGATAATTTTATGAATACAAGTATAATATCATCATCACCAACTACAGTTCAAATTGTGTTCAGAATGTGTTGACTGGGAGGGTGGATGGACTTTGAGGACTGTCTAATGTCCTCATCAGGACATTAACAACAAAACAGGGGAGGATGGAGGGCCGGGCTAACAGAAGGCATGGAAAGCCATGAGGGAACCATGCAGAGGAGTGAGCCTGAGTATTTGGCAGACCCAAGACTGCTCTGGGCAAACCGTCAGGGCTAAGAAGTCCTTATGCACGGAGTCTTGCTTTCTCACCTTTGCCTGATCAAAGGTGGGTCTCCAAAAGACTGGTCTTTGTGGAATCTTTAAGAAAATTTAAAAATATTATTTCTGGATGGAAAGGGCATGTACATACCATGGTGCACATGTGGAGGTCACAGCGTAGTTTGTGGAAATTGATCTTTCCTTCCACCATGTGGCTCTCAGGGATCTAGCCATCAGCCTTGGCCACAGGCACTTTTACCTGCTGAGCTATCTGCTGGCCTCTGAGGAGTCTTCATACTCCATGCCTAAAACAACTAAAACGACCTTGAAGATATAGAGATGGGCTACTTTTGACCACCTGTGGAAGGTTGAGGCAGGGGCTGAGCTTTCCTGAAAGTGCTAAGATGGCTGGGAGTGATCTCTGTGTGTTCTTGTGGTGACTGGATCCTAGCATGACAAGTAAAGAATGAACATGTGTGTGACATAAAGGACCTGTGGCAATGTCTGAGAATCGGCAGGACATGCTTGTGCAAGAACAGAGGAAGGGGGATGAAAGAAAATTTGGGAAAGGGGCAAGCACAAGGTGGGGTGGCAGGAGAGATATGGAAATATGTGAGGGAAAATAGCAAAGATACACTTGTCTGTCTTTTCACTGTCTGGGGGACAGACACTGCACAAGTGTCTCTGGAAGTCATGATGCTAACTTTAACCCTGGCTGATTCTTATCTCCAAAGCACCCAGAAATAAAACAGGAAGTATTAAAGGCCAGTGCAATGTGAAGGATGGAATCATGAATCCCAGGAACTGGAACACAGTTACAACCTGACCCCCCAAATCTCAGAAACGAAACTTGCTGGATGTTCAATGCTGTGACCGTGAAGAGAGGGAATTCTGAGAACATTGCTGGTAGTTTGCACTCAGGGAGCATCCATCTAAACTAATGCTTACTTTCATGCTCACTGTTGAATAAACAGAACATACTAAGTTGATAGATGTATGTGTACATATCCCAATCGTCCCAGAACCGAGGAAAATCAAGGCATTTTATAGGAGTCATTCTGATATTCTGGCATTCCGCCTTATTGAACTGACACTGAGCTCTTGAAATGAAGGCCTTGAGATCAAGCTTCAGGTCAATTACCCTACAGTCGTTTACAGAACAGAAATTTTGTACACTACAGTTGACATGAGCAGGTCATGAAACAGACTCCTGAGTCATGAGACCATATGAAGTCAGCCTACTACCCATTAAGGCCACCTTTGTTCTGCCCTCTGGCATGTGTGATCAATCAGCAGCCATAAACAGAGTTAGCCAGAAAGCTGGAATATTCTGTTTGAGGCACTGCACCTGCTGAAATACTTCCCAGTTGTGTTAGAGAACCTAGTTTGTCTTTTATTTTAAGAGGAAATCATTTTAAGAGCAGATACAAAAAACAACAAATATTGCATGATATTATCTATATTTGATCCAAAAAGCATGGAAGCAGAGTAAACTAGTATTTAGTGGAGGCTGGGGAGGGAACTAGGGAATGAGGAGAAAATGGCCAAAAGATACAAAATTATTTTAGATAGGAGTAAGTTCTGATGTTCTACCCTGCAGTAGGGTGATAATATTGATTGTACATTTCAAAATCACTAGGAGGCTGAATGATCTCACCACAAAGGAAATCTAGATGTGTGATGTAGTACATATACAATGCATCCACTGTACCTCATAGATAGGTGCTATTATCATGTGTCAGTAAAAATAAAATGAGAACTTATATCAGGGTGTATTTTAATAAACATCTAAAAACCCAACTCAGAAGGCTCGGCAGAATGATTATCATTAATTCCAGATCTGCCTGGGTTATATTGCAAGACTCGGCCTCAACAAAACACTATGTAAATAGTAAAATCAAAGAAAAAAAACTTATGGCGATTTGTTGCAATGAATTACGACCTTACTACGCCAGTGAGCTACAGTGATGGACCAGGTGTGATGAAGCTCAAGCTGTGTCCTGAGCCAGTGAGAAGGTGACAGCAGAAAGACAGACTTTCACAGGAAACAAGCTTCCTGTCCTGTGAACCAGATACAGAAGGAATGAAGGCTTCTACCTCTCCTATCTTCCCTCTTCATTCCGTTTTCACTCTGTTTCCTCCAGCTCTTTCCACGAAAGAGATACATACCTCTACAGAGTGAGGCAATGCGTAAAAGAGGAGTGCCAGCAAAAGGCTTGGCACAGACCTGTACTTAGGATGAGACTGGCATTTACCTCTCCTCTAGGATGGGTCCCTACAGCAGCTGCAAAAACTCTAATTAAGCCCTAATTAATTGTAGCTTACCTCTCCACCCACAGAGCTTTATTCTTTTGCAAAAGAGCCATGAGCTGCTCTCATGATTGATATTTTCATTAAATATCATTATGAATTGAAGAATTGCTCTTAAAGATTAGTTTACACCTATGCTATGGTTTCTTTACTTTTGTTTTTGAGATAAGGTTTTATTATATAGCCCAAGCTAGCCTGGAACTCATTCTATAGCCCAGGTTGGCCTCCAACTCTTCATCTTCTTGCCTCAGCCTCCTGAACTCAAGGATAACAGACATGCACAAGCCCCATGGTTTGTCCCATGGTTTTACATATATTTCACTGATCCTTAGGTGATTAACGTTCACACAACATCTCTATACTAAGCAGAACAAGAAGAACGCATGTAACACTAATTGTTATTGCAGATTAAGAAGTACAGCCATCCTCTTTACCACTGCAAACACAACCAGCACTACGAAAACACTTTGGGAAAAATGAATCATCCTACAGTGTATTCATTTATTGCGTGAAAGACAACATAATTGCAATATGGGACCTGTATTGAGCTAAAGATAGAAATAGAAGAGTTCTAAACGTACCTGGACTAATTCTGCCTTTAACTCTTCCTTTTCTTCCTCAGAGAGCATGCTAGAGAAGTCAGCACTGGCTATTGCATCCTCATCTCTTCCTTGCAGTGGTTCCGTCTCCAATAAGCCTTCAGGCAAAAGCGAGAAGATATAATGTGAGGGTTATACATGTAACCATCTTCCATTTCTGCAACCTGAAAAACTCCATAGAATGATTGACCTTCACACTGAAACCTAACCAAAATGTACCAAAAGAAAAACAAGAACAAAGCTCTCATCCTAAATGTGTGATGCGCTCTAAGAAGGCAAATCTTGAGAAGCCTAAAACAAAAAGAACAATAATAATAATAATAAACCTGAGTGCAAAGGGAAAGCCAGAATGTAAACAAGGGCTGGAGAGACGGCCCAGAAAGGACCCAAGTTCAGTCTCCGTGTCGGATAGCACACAGCTACTGGTATCTCCAGCTCCAGGGGATCCCATACCCTCATGTGGACTCCAAGGGTACCTGTGCACACATATCACATACCTCCCGACACATGCGTACACACATAACTTTGAAAATAAAATATGTGATTTAAAACACATAAGCAAAGTAAGCTGTCACAGAATTAACCTGTGTCATACAGGTTCACCTTTCACTGTCTCATGGGTTCAGGGGCAGAGAATGAAGCCCACCCAAGGAAAGAAACATGAGTGAGGCTTCAGATATGCTTTCCTTCCCTGCAGGCGTCTGCAAGGCAAGCTGCCTGTTTCTGAAACTCAGAGCTGAATGATGGACAAAGATAGATAGACAATAGATGATAAATAGAGAGAGAGAGAGAAAGAGAGAGAGATCTATAGATAGATAGATAGATAGATAGATAGATAGATAGATAGATAGATGGAGAGACAGACATATAGATAGATAGACAGACAGACAGACAGACAGACAGACAGACAGACAGACAGATAGATAGATAGCTGATAGATAGACACCCTTCCCCTGAGAACTCATTACCCTTTAGTAGGCTGCATGTGACCCAACTACTTAGATGCACTTTGTCTGCAAACAACCTGAGCCCAGAAAACTATTTTTGATGTGGTAACATGCAGAGGCCGGAACAACCGCACTTCAAGGAAACGCAGGAACAAAGGGTTCCCCAGAGAGGAAAGGCGGGAAGCCGTTGGGGTTCTGATGCTATCTTTGTACCACAGATTAACCCCATGATAACTCAGTTTTTGACTTTTCATGTGATAAAGATGCCTTTGTAGTTAAGCTATACAGTCCCTGGGAGAGCCCCAGGGCCATCTGGCTGACCCTCTCCCTGCCCTGTGATGCCTGGAGAAACCAAAGCATATCTGCAAATATGTCTGGAAACTATTTGTTTATGAAACGGTATATGGCAGAGCTGTCCTTTATACACTTGAAGTAAAAGGAAGGTCTTTTAATAACCATTGTGTAACAATATTATTCACGTGGAAATAATTGTGTACATATTCATACACAACTCATGGGATAAAACTAAAGGTCCTAGATGACAATCAGTTCACCTTTGGGAAGGAAGAGATTAACTCAACAAGACAGAAACAGCAAAACTTCTAAGAAAGTTTAAAGAAATGTCTCTCCCTTAAACATTACCAGAGACAAACAGACAAGCCACATATCAGATCATATCTGCTACAAAAATGAAAGATCGGTTCCTAGAATATTTAGAATTTCTAGAAATCATTTTTTAAGATGGGGCCCAGCAATACTTTCTCTCCTTCATGTCCTCCGTTTAAAGTTCTCCAGTCTCATCCCGAGCCCTGTACCAAAGTCGCTTTTTTACTTCAATCTCTGGAGACTCTGCTAACCCTATGGCAGACCAAGGTTTCCCCATTCCTGTGGACCTTTTCTCACACAACCTTCTAGCCCAGTCCCATTCTGTTATGTAGAAGGAAACACCTTCTGTCTGGGACCCCCAGGGTCACAGCTGGCAGGGTCTCAGCAACACTCCTTACCAGACAAACCACAGCCAATAGAAGTTACTAAGATCCTCAAAGGGCAACAGAAACCTCTGATCAAAATACTCACCTAACACAGACAGGACCACGTACCAACACAAAAGCACAGGCATCCCAAACCCAGAAGCCTAGACACCCATACAAAAATACCATCATTTCTACTCAAGATAGCATGTCTCCACCAGAACCCAGCAACCCCACTACAGCAGACCCTGAGAAATACACGATAGCTGAAACACAAGAGAAGGACTTCAAAACAGCTGCTAAAAATGGGCTCAGAGAGCTGAAAGAAGATATGAATAATCCTTTAGTGAAGTCTGTAAAAACATGACCAGTGGAATAAAATGATGAGAAAGTTCAAGATGTTAAAGTAGACAGAGAATCGCACACTTGAAAAAAAAAGCCCATGAGGTAAAATTAGAAATGAAAACTTGAAGAAGTCAAACAAAAAACTCAGAGGTAAGAATCACCAAAAACCCCGGAGGGAGGAGCAGCCTTGCTAGGCCACAGAGGAGGACATTGCAGCCAGCCCTGGTGAGACCTGATAAACTAGGGTCAGATGGAAGGGGAGGAGGACCTCCCCTATCAGTGGACTTGGAAAGGGACAGGGAGGAGATGAGGGAGGGTGGGATTGGGAGGGAATGAGGGAGTGGGCTACAGCTGGGATACAAAGTAAATAAACTGTAATTTATATTTTTAAAAAACTCAGCAAAAGAATATAAGAGGTGGAAGAGAAAATCTCAGGCATTGATGACACAATAGGAGAAATGAATACCTCAGTCAAAGAAAATGTTAAATCTCAAAATGAAATCCAGGAAATATGGGATTCTATCAAAAGACAAATATCTACAAATAACAGGAATAAAGGAGATGAGGAAATTCAATTCAAAGGCACAGAAAATATTTTCCACAAAATCGTAAAAAAAATTTTCTTTAACTTTAAGAAAGAGATCAAGGTACAAGAAGCATACATGATAAGACCAAAAAGATTGCACCAGAAAAGAAGTTCCCTTCAACACAAAAATAACCAAAACACTAATGTAGAGAACAAATAATATTAAAAGCTGCAAGGAAATGAGACCAGTAAGTGAAGACCTCTGGCAATAGCAATGGACATTTCAATGGACTCTAAAAGGCAGAAAGGCCTAGACTGATAGATGTTCTAGAGACTGTAAGGGACCACAGATGCCAGCCCAGACTTTCAAATACAATAGATGGAGAAAATAAGACATTCCCTGATAAAAACCAAATTTAAGCAATATGTATCTGCAAATCCAACTCTACAGGTACTAGAAGGAAAACTTCAAACTCAATTGGTTAATCACATCCAAGAAAACAGGAATAAATAATCCTAAGAGCACCAAATCAAAACATGTACCATAACAACAAAACAACAGAAATCAATAAACACTGCTCAACATTAATTGTCTCAATTCCTTATTAAAAATACACAGATATCAGATTGGATTTGAAAATAGGATCCAAGAAACAAAGTTTAACATCAAGGATAGACATCACCTTAGGGTAAAAAGGGTTGAAAAAATATATTCCAAGCAAATGGACCTAAGAAAAGAATGGTGTAGTCATTTTAATGTCTGACAAAATGAATTTCAAACCAAAACTAATAAAAAGATATAGCAAAGGAACTATAGTCATCAAAGAAAAAAATTCACCAAGAGGATACTGCAATTCTCTTTTAGTATAAAATATTACTTATTTTATTTTTTAAATATTAGTTACAGTTTATTAACTTTGTATCCCAGCTGTAGCCCACTCCCTCATTCCTTCCCAATCCCACCCTCCCTCCCTCATCTCCTCCCTGCCCCTTTCCAAGTCCACAGATAGGGGAGGTCTTCTCCCCTTCCATCTGACCGTAGCTTATCAGGTATCTTCAGGACTGGCTGCAATGTCCACCTCTGTTGCCTAGCAAGGCTGCTCCTCCCTCGGTGGGGGAGGGGGAGGTCAAAGAGCCAGCCATTGAGTTCATGTCAGAAATAGTCCCTGTTCCCCTTACTAGGGTACCCACTTGGATACTGAGCTACCATGGGCTACATCTGAGCAGAGGTTCTAGGTTATATCCACACATAGTCCTTGGTTGGAGAAGCAGTCTCATAAAAGTCTCCTGTGCCCAGATATATTAGGTCCTTGTGGAGCTGCTGTCCTCTCCAGGTCTTACTAACTCCCCTTTCTTTCATATAATTCCCTGCACTCGGCCGAAGGTTTGGTCATGAGTCTCAACATCAGCTTTGATACATGCTAGGTAGAGTCTTTCAGAAGCCCTGTGTGGTAGGCTCCTGTCCTGTTTCTTGTTTTCTCCTACAACGTCACTAAATCGGATAGAAGAAAAAGTGGGGAAGAGCCTAGAACACATTGACACAGGAGACAACTTCCTGAACAGAACACCAACAGCACAGGCTCTAAGAGCAACAATCAATAAATGGTACCTCATAAAACTGAAAAGCTTCTGTAAAGCAAAAGGCAGTGTTGTCAGAACAAAATGACAGCCTAATGACTGGGGAAGGATCTTCACCAACCTTTTATCTGACAGAGGGCTGATATCCAGAATATATAAAGAACTCAAGAAGTTAAAAAGCAATAAATCAAGCAATCCAATTAAAAAATGGGGCACAGTGCTAAACAGAGAATTCTCTGTAGAGGAATATAGAATGGCAGAGAAACACTTAAAGAGATGCTCAACGTGCTTAGCCATCAGACAGATGCAAATCAAAACGACCCTGAGATTTCACCTTACACCCTTCAGAATGGGTAAGATAAAAAACTCAAGTGACAACACATGCTGGAGAGTTTGTGGAGAAAGAGGAACCCTCCTCCATTGCTGGTGGGAATGTAAACTTGTGCAACCACTTTGGAAATCAACCTGGTGCTTTCTCAGACAACTAGGAATAGTGCTTCCTCAAGATCCAGCTATACCACTCCTAGGCATATATCCAAAGGATGCTCAAGTACACAACAAGGACATTTGGACACCACAATTCTTAACTTCTATACTGAAAACATAAGGGCACCCAGGTTTGTAAAAGAAACATTGCAATAGTTTAAATCACATATTGACCCTCATACACTGATAGTGGGAGAATACCATACCCCATTCTCACTAACAGATGGGTCATCCCGACTAAACCTAAGCAGAGAAGTGCTGGAACTAACTGAAGTTACATACCAAAGGGACCTAATAGCTTTTTACAAAACATTTCACCTAAACACAAAAAGAATGTACCTTCTTCGCAGCACTTCACGGAACCTTCTCTAAAACTGATCACCTACTTGGACAGAAAGAAGTTGTACACAAATCCAAGGAGTTTGAAATAACACCTTGCATGCTATCTCAGCCCCACAGGTGATGGCTGGATCTCAACAGCAGAAGCAACAGCGAGTACACAAACACACGGAAACTGAACAACTCACTACTGAAGGAAAAATCGGTCAAGACAGAAATTAAGAAAAGAAGCAAACTTTTTAGAATTGAATGAAAGTAAAAACACAACATACCCAAACTCATGGGACACAATGAAAGCAGTTCTAAGACATTAAAAAAAATCAAAGAAAGTATCAGAAGATGGGAAGATCTTGACTGTGCTCATGGATCAGTAATATTAACACAATAAAAATTTCATCTTACCAAAAGCAGTCTACACATTTAATGCAATCCCCATCCAAATTCCAACACAAATATTTACAGAAATTGAAAAGATACTTTTCAGCTTCATATGGAAACACACACACACACACACACAAGCCCAGGATGGCTTAAGGAGAGACAGAAAATAATAAATAAATGCTGGAACTATCACTATTCCTGATCTCAAACTGTACTACAGAGCTATAGTATTGGCATAAAAATGGACATGTTAATGATAGAATAAAATTGAAGACCCAGCCATAAGTTCACACACCTATGAACACCTGAATTTTGATAAGGAAGTCAGAAATACACACTGGAAAAAAACGACAACATCTTCAACAAATGGTAGGGGTCAAACTGAATAGCTGCATCTAGAAGACTGCAAATAGATCTGTCTACCATTATGTACAAAATTCAACTCCAAATGGATCAAAGCCTCAACATAAGGCCAGATAAAATCTGATAAAAGAGAAAAGTGAGGAAAACACTTCCAGAACACAACACCATAAGCTCAGGTGTTAAGACCAACAGAGGATCCAAGAAGTCCTGATGAGACAAGCTATGTGCAGATGGCAGTAGTGGAGAACTCCTCCTTTCCGTGGACTAGGGGAAGAGGTTGTGGGAAAGAGGGAGGCAGAGTGGGACTGGGGGGGGGGAGTTGAGGGAGGGGGCTTCAGTCAGGATATATAATGAATAAATTGTGAAAAAATTAAAATAAAAAATATTTCTGAATGGCAAAAAATACCATCATCTGTAGAAAGCAACAGGCTACAGAATGGGAAATGACATTTACTAACTACAAATCTGATAGAGTGCTGATATCCAAAATATATAAAGAACTAAGAAACAAACAAAACCAAAAACCTGGTCATCAAGAAAGCAAATAACCTATTTAAAACATGAGTACAGATCAACAGTGAGTTCTCAAATGATGAAACACAACTGGCTGACAAAAACCATAAAGAAATGTTCAATATCCTTAGTCATCAGGAAAATGCAAATCAGAATACTTAACATCTCTCTTCTAATCACTGTCAGAGGCTCTCCACTTGATTGATGCTTGCTAAACAGAATTGTTTTAGAAAAAAAAAAAAAAACTAAGAATAAGTCTGAGTTTGAGACAGGAACTGGAGTATTCTATTGGTCATGTGAGACCTTTGGAATCCAAGTAGATGGCAGAACACTGATTAAATGGTCATAGGCCTATTTTTGAAATATGAAAAACTGGCCTGAAATATTACAGATACTGTTTTAATCTGTGCTGGTCCCACAGTGCCAAGTTAATGGCCCAAACTGAGGTTAGATACCCTGTTGTTGCC
>CM053767.1:15683511-15697437 GCA_028658305.1 Pachyuromys duprasi
AAAAAAAAAAAAAAGCTCAAACTTCCTTCAGAATTTACTAATGAAATTGTGACAGGCCAAGCAGAGAAGCAGGAAGAGGCCTAAGTGCTCTTGCAAAATCCATCCCAGACAGCAAACACAACCGAACAATGGAAGTCTGAAAGGCTGAATGAAAGCAGGGCTTTATACCTGGGAGCTATGAACACATTCACTCTCCTACAAAGGCCCTACCTCAAAAGAGGAGGAGTCTGGAAACTGATAATGATGCCAATGATCACCTCCCTGAGTCATGGTGCCTAGCTAGGGTAGTGAGGTAGCAATCGTCCAGGAGACTTCATCAGAGGCAATGGAATGCAGTGGAAAGCCTGTAGTAGCCCTCAGATCCAGACACTTAATTCCTTCTTTTTCCCCTTTGAAAACTTTTGTAGCTTTTATTAAATTTGTTCTTTGACAGTTCCATACAGGTATATAGTGCATTCTGATTGCTGTCCCCAGCTCCCTTTTCTCACACCCCTCCCCCAACCCTGTAAGCCTCTTGTCTTCATACTCTGTTTTGTCCCTGAATTTAGCCAGGGACACCTGTGTGACCATGGGTTTGGAGCCTGGTAGTTCATCAGTGGGTGCTTAACTGAAGACTATATCTGTCTGTCTCCCAGAATTCATCAGTAGCCAATAGTTCATCAGGGAGGGGTAAGGCCCTGTGCTTGGCTGTCTGGTCCACAGCTGACTATTGGTATCCCCAGTCTTCCCCAGGCCCATGGCAGACAGACACACATGTGAGATCATGACCACATTGGCTGTGCCATGCCCAGGAGAAAGCATTTCACAGCTATTCTCCCTATCCTAGGGTTCTTCCATTTCTTCCCTCTCTTCTCCTGCTGTGTTCACAAGACCTCAGAGGAGGCAGTACAAATGTCATGTCCAGGGATGTGCAATCAACTATTACTTATTCTTAGGACATCATGACCATGATGTCTATATTCAGATTCAACAATTTCTTATTCCCACCATTTCACATATAAGTGCTCCGTTTGGGCATATTTTATGTTTATGTGCCAGGCACTCTAAACATAGTATCTTCTTAATTTTATTTTGCTTAAATTGAGGAGTTTCTCTGCACGCAGAGTTTAATGTGTCACCCTTTTATTGGTCCTGTGTGTCACACACACAGAAAAAGTATAATGATTTCATGGATCATATCAAACTAACAAAATAATGTTTAGGCTGTGCTATGGGTAAAAACTCAAATAAACATAACCAGGCCTTTGACACTTTAGTTTATGCTTAATTTATGCAGTTGATTTCTTGTCTAAATTTAAGTTGAACAAACAAACAACAGCATGGTGAACTCTTAGCTCTTGGGAGGCTAAGGCATATGATCACAAGTTCCAGTCAAGAGCCTAAAAAATAATCATTTAAAGAACATTTTCCCCATCTGGGAATCAAAGAAATGTTCATATTTCAAGGAAGAGGTTTTTTTTTTTTTCCTGCTCAGAATGAGGTTGCTACTTCTCAGCAATGTGTAGAACCCATGGGTATCTATCAGTGCCGGCAGAGACCCTTGACGGGAGTATGACACACATTCTGATTTTTGAGGGACCAGAGCTAAGTTCATCCCTCTGGGCTAGAAGCACATAGCCTGATGCCTGCAGCCTCACTGACACCTTTATTACACATTTTTCCCCCTGTGGAGGCTGTGCTGTGCACTCACTGTTGAGATGTTCAGCAGCCTGCCTACTCTCTGCCCACCTCATGCCAGAAGAACCGTGGAAACACCTCCAGAGCCCAGGGATATGGCTCAAGAGGTAAATCACTTCCTGTGCAACCATGCAGACCTGGATTTGGATCGTCAGCACACGGGGAAAAAGCTAGAGGTGCTGATGTCCTGCAATCACAGCCCTGAGAAGTCGAGACAGGAGGATCCTGAGGCTTACTGGCTAGCCAGTCTAGCTGATTAGCGAGCTCCAGTTTCAATGAGAGAACCTATTCAAGAAAGTAAGAAAGAAGACAATACAGGAAGTCACCTGATAGCAACTTCTACACATGGACTCGCAGGCAAACACATCCATGCATACATATGTACATATATGCATCGTACATCCATGGAAACATATGTACATACATACATCTCTACCTGGCTCTCTCTCACACACACACATACACACACACAGATAGAGATTGGGATTGCCTAATATCCCCGTGGTACGGATCTGAGAATGACTCCATTCAGGATAAAGGCAGGCTAGATGTTCTGTTATGGCTGAAGAGAGCTGTCACTTGTATGCACAGTGTCAGGCATAGGATCAAGGATGTTTTATTTCATATGGGTAATTATTATTATCCTTAATTTTTACATAAAAGGAGTGATGTTCACACACAGAAAACAGCAGAGCCGAGTTCTGCTTTTTCTACATCCAGGTGACCGGTATCTCCAGCTTTGGCTCATGTGTTCCCATTACACTATGCATCCAGTCTGAGTATATGAAGAGATTACAAGGGTAGTACTTGTACCCAGTGTCTAGAGGAGAAATGAAGGGGGGGACTTTAGATTTGTTCCATCTTGTCAACCCTAGTCACTAGAGGCTTCAACCATCATACAAGTCACCGATGAAGACAGTAGGCACAGAGGATTCAAATGACCTGAAAAGGTTGAAATGCTTGTAAGTACCTTCCCAAAGTACTGTGAGCGCCCTGGAAACCAACTAAAGACCTCTGTTTCCAAAAGTAGATGAACCAGAGGCTCATAATCCCAGAAAGCAAAGCAGAAATCAAGGGCATGAGTAGTTTAGGCAGAGAATGCTGGTCTTGTTTGTCTTGGCTTGAAGTTCTGCTTGCAGTCCTCCTTTCTATGAGAACTTTGATTATATTAACCTCCCAAGATCTTGGCCTCAGGCGCCAAGGGCTCACTTGGAGGCTCCAGAGCAAATCTGTTCTGTGGCTTGCCCAATGCATGTGATTTGAAACTGAGGTAAGTGTCCAACCCCACACAAGTACACTGTATCAGTGAATCCAGGCACCATGCTATGTGGGACATCTGGCAACCCCTCCTCTCCTAGATTTCTTTTTCTAGAGATATGAGCAGCTCTACTATTTCAGGGAGTGGGCACCCACATGCCCACTTAGATTCCCAAAACTGAAGGGGCAACTGCTAATCTCCAAGATTTGGTGGTCTGCCCATTCCCTTTGACTCTAATCACCATATCCTTAGTCACGCTTACTTTCCTTAGTTCTTGTTACCTGCTATGTCTGAACTTCTAGCCCTGACATATCAGAGAAACCACTAAATAAATGGTTACAATGTTTTGGGGAGATCACTGTGTTGAGAGCAATCATTGATAAGGGGCCCTTGTTTATAAAGCGTGGAATAACCTTATGAAATATTAAATTATATGCTATTTTATTACTGTTCCACACCTCCTATTATATTCTACTTTACAGAAGAAAATAAATTTGACTCTAAAAATTCCTTTTACTCATTCTGACTCTCAAGAGTTCTGCACCTACACTTTGTAAGAGTCTTTACTTTTAGATGTGGCAGGCAAGAAGAAAGAAATCTTTTTTATTTTGGAGGCAAAGATTTTCCTGAAGTTCTTTCTGGTAGAAAAATGAACCAATAATAAAAATTACTGCAGTGGAAAAAGGAGGAGAAGGAGAAAGGAAAACGACATTTCTTACTCTTTTGGGCTTGTGGACTAGCTTCAATCCTGCTCCATGTCAGCTTGGATAGCACAGAAGATGTGCGGTTTACAGCTATTGACTATCAGGAGGAGAATGGACCATACCTAGATGAACTGATGGAAGGCCAAAGTGACAGGATGGAGGAAGATTACATCTGGAAAAGGGACGTGGCTAGAGACTCTGTGAGGAAGGCTTTTAAGGAAAAAAATATTCCAGCTCTTTTCTCACCAAGAAATGAGGAAAGTGGACTAAAATTTCAGCGAGAATGAGCATGAGTCTGTTTTAGGAAACATTTCCAGAGTATAAATTAAACATAGCTCCTCATGGCACAGAGAAGATAGGGTACATCTTTTTCTGCCACCAGTGAGAGACTGCATGTTCACGTGAAGCTCAGCCTAGTCAGATGTCTCTGAGGCATATTTATTTGCCCTCGCTGTTTCTTCCTGCTAATCATATTGGGACGTGACCTTACCTGTGATTCTAAGGGGGAGGGATGTGACCGCTGCACCTGACACTAATTGGCTAAATGGTTCTGAGCATGGTTCTTACTATCACCTCTATGCCTTCCGTGTCAAACCAGGCTGACAGCATGTCAGAGCTCTGAGTCTGCTTTGATGCCATGGTGACGAGGGAAGTGCAGAGGCTAAGAATAGTCTGGTAGCAACCAGGAGTTCAGGGAAAAGGGGAGTTCTCTTCCCAGAAAAATTTGTTGTGTATTTTAACAGAAATGGATAAATACTAAAGTATGTATTGTGGGAAAACCAAGCGCCCACTTTGAGTGGTTAAACACCAGGCACTTTAAAAAGTCAGCATGCATTATACACATCTTCACATATGTGTACAACTGTACTCTGCTCATAGTCACTCCACATCACTACACTTTGTTTCCTGTCCTGCTGATCCTCTTCCTCTCCCCCAAAGTACTCTTCCTGCTTTCATGCAAACAGATACATGTTTAAATATATGTTCGAAGTATGAGAACACGAAATATTTGTCTTTCCTTTTTCTCTCCCCTTATCCTCCCTTGTTCTTCCTTCAACACTTCCTTAAGGCCCCTTCCTCCCCCTAACTTCCTTTTTATATATATTTCCATACCCCATTGTGTATTAAATCTGGATTCTGTACATGAGAGTTAAAATACTTATCTTTCTGGATCTGGCTTATTTACATAGTATGCTGACCCCCAGTTTCATTCGCTGTCTAGGAAATATCATGTACTTTATAGAAGCCAACAGAAAACATAACTCAACAAACATTCATCATGCTGTATATTTCTTATTAAGTAATTAGCCTGTGGTTGAGATGGTGAAATGTCTCCATGGGTACAGGGTTTGCTCTGCCAATATCAGCATCTGAGTTTGGATTCCAGGGGATTGCTGGTCAGACAGTCAAGTCAAAATAGTGAGTCTCAGGTTCAATGAGAGAACCTGTCTCAAAAGTGATAAACACAGACACACAGACACACAGGCACACACACTACACACACACAGAAGCTGGACATCTGGTGTCTATATTTACGTGTACAAACACAGGCAACCCTTCTGAACCATATGTGCATACGCATGCAACACATATAAATATAAACACACACATACATGAAAGTAATAGGTGATTACCAATCTCACTGGAGAAATAAGTCCTGATGGCCATTATTTACATTTTCTTTATTTGTAAGGTATAGGCCAAAACCTTTTGGGGTTCACAATTTTAATTGAAATATAATCGCCTAATCCCCTTCCTCTCCTCTTCCCAATCCCTCCCACATCCCTCTCAAATCCATAGCCTCTTTTTTCTTTAATTAATATTGATATATATATATATATATACACTCACAGATACAACCTTGCTGAGTCTATTTCCTGTTGCATATATATATATATAACATATATATATATATAATATATATATGATTTCAGGGATGGATGACCATTTGGTATTGGATAACCAATTAGGGCATTCACCCCAGGAAAGACTAATTCTCCCTCACTTAGCAGTGGTTAATTGCCTGTAGCCCCCGTCTAGGGATAGAGTCCTACGGTAGTGTGAATGAGAATGGTCCCCATCTCTAGGAGGTAGAACTGTTTGGGAAGGATTAGGAGATGTGGCCTTGTTAGAGGAGGTGTGTCACTGGAGGTTGGTTTTGAGGTTTCAAAACATTCCCAGCGTGGTTCCCAGTTAGGTCTCTCTGCCTGGAGGTTGTGCATCAAAATACACAGACATAGACACACACACAGTTGTTTCTTTGTTGTTCTATCACGAACTCTAATCCCCTGAAACTAAAGACAAATTAAATGCTTTCTTTATAGGCTCCCTTGCTATATTATTTTATCCTAGCAATAGAAAAGTAACTAAGAAAGACCGTGTGAGCTTCCCCCTTCCATGTCAGCATAGCTATTGGTGTTGTCATTGTTCAGACTACCACCAAAAGTTTTTCTGCATAAAATGAAAGTAATTCTTTACAGGTAATCAAAATTAAATTGGTTGTCCAAAATGAATTGGTTGTCAATACCAAATGGTCACTCCTACATTATATATTGGCCTCCTAGAACTTTCTGGGGCCAATGCAAATTCATGCTCCATTTATTTTCTCTCTTCAACAGTCACAAGGATTGAGGATAGGAGATGAACATGTAAAATATAGTCTCAAAAACAACCTCAGCTCAACTTTGGAAACTATAGAAAGCTTATTTTTCTTTGTCACGAATCCTTGATGATTCATCCATCTAAAGCCAATTTTAATGGCATCATTCCAGACCTACTGAATTGGAACCTCTGAGGTCAATCACGAGGATAGACATGTTTTTAATCTCTGCAGGTGACTCTGATGGACAGCTAATGTTCAAGATCACCGATTTTCTATAAAACAGTCTGATGCAAGAGGCACAGCTGTGCGCTCAGCATTATTTTAGGTCTCAGAGACACAGTCATTATTAGAATAGGCAGGACCCAAATTCTCCAGAAGCTAGAGAGGTGTGAAGAGAGAGAGACATCAACTTACTTAGCTGCCATGGGGACACTGGGCTAGAGCAACAGCAGAGAGGTTTCTGTACCAGTGCAAGACCAGGAACAGCTTAAGAAATCCAGAAGAATGCCTTTGTGATGAGCCGGGTGCTCTGCCTTCTGAGATCCCAATTAAAAAAACAAAAGCAGCTTCCTAGGGAGAGGTCACAGCCAACTCAATTGCCCTGTTTCACAAGTATTGGAGATTTGTTTTATTTTTGTCATTGGTGATTAAGATAGGGTCTCCCTAGGTTGCTCAGAACTCTTAGGTCTAAGTGTACCTTTGGCCTCAGCCCCCTGCACAGCTAAGATTACACCTTCACCAACATGCCCAGCTGTCTCCAAAGTTTTAAAGGGACGAACCCCCATTCTTACACAACATATGGAAAAAATGCTGAGAATGTAACATTTGCCCCTGATTTACCCCTCCTGTCAGTTGCCATTTCAAACTGTTATGAAGTTGAATCTCCTAAAGGAAAACAAAAACAAAACAGAAACAAACAAACCGAAAACATCACACGGAGTATAACTGAGTCCGTAAATGGTCTCAGATTATTTTAATTTGCTATTGGTTGCTTGTCATTCTTTCTTCCAATAGTTAAAAGAGTCTTGCCCTAAATTTTCTGTTTGAATTGTGTTATCTAAGAGCACCAACCCATAAACTGCACTGTCAGCGTGCTCGAGAAAAACAGAAGACCTGGCAAGCTCTGTGAGAGCCCCAGCCTCTGACTGTAGCGACTCCTCATTTCACTCAGAAAAGCTCCTAGCAGCTGCACTATGATAAGGTGGTGTGTTACCAGTGCACGACAGTTTGCACTCTTTCAACATTCATGCTGGACTCAGAAGAGAGAGAAGGCCATCTAAACCTAGACGCGTACTTTACATATATATTTTAATAAGTACATATATCTTATAGCTGTTCTTCCTCAACACATGAGTGCAGGCTATCACATGAGGTTTCCTCATGTAGAAAGTCACCGAAAAGCACGTTGGGGGATTTGCGGCCATCCCTCAGCCCACTGGTTCTCAGCTGTTTCTCCATCACAGCATTCCCGAGGACTAGAAGCAACTTCAGAGGGCAAGGATTTATTTTAGCTCCCAGTCTGAGGGCACACTCCATCACAGGAAAGGCATAGTGGCCGGAGCAGCTCGTGGCTGTGGCATCAGGAACACGGGCCTGTTTCCTTGTGCTCTGGCAGACCAGGAAGCGAAGCCTAGACTAAAAGTCGGGTAGGCTACAAATCTCACTGCCTAATCCCCCAGCGGTCAAGCTAGCTCCCATTCCCAAAATCTCTACAATGTCTGAAAACAGCGATACAAGCTGGGACTACAAGTGCAAAAGCATGCACCTGGGAGAGACATTGTGTAAGCTCTACTGTGGTGGAGAGTCTCTCTCTCCCCTGTCCTACCCACCCCCCTTGGGAAGTGTATCAGAACAGGGAAGAGGGAGGGAGAGGAAAGAGCAACATAACGCTAGCAGGTTTTTAAAAGCCCCGACTCCGGCTCTTACTGCAGCAAGGTCTTAGCTGCAGCCTGCATCCCCTAGATGAGAATCACAATGCAACTCAGATAGGACCCGTGAGTTGGGTGAGCCTCAGCCTAGTTCTGGCAACTCAGTTATTTGAAGGAAGGCCCTTGACCTCCCTTGGCATCTCTGAATTTTCACTTTTTTCATCTGCAAAATGCAAGAACAGAGAGCAAATATCTCAAACAGTTCTTTAAGAGGATTGAGTGGCATCCAATTACATAAACTGTTGGGCACAGTGCCTACCACATAAAAATAATGAATAAATGTTGGCTGTGATTATTACACCCAGCCAGTCAAGCAGAGTTGAACTGCCTGGTCAACATCCTTATAATTAAATATTTGCCAAAGATAACATGGATGCTAATAAATTGTCCAAGAACTCAGATGGCATAGGTCTATTACCCAACCAGCTCCTACCAGGATACATCACAAGGATCTGGTTTTGTTAACAAGATTTGTTAAGGGAGTATGTGAAACAAAGCTCCGCCTGCCACTAAAGCAGATGAACGAAAGGCCTGGTTGGTGTTTGGAACCTAAGGCAAGTGTTATCTTTTCTCTCTGGCTTCCTGGGGACTCAGAGAAATCACCTTAGCCCTGGCTAGCAAGTTAACCAAACAAAAGAAGTCACTGCATATTTCTTCAGAAACAGTGTTGGGCTTCCTATAAAGGTGCTTCCAAACCCCAAACAAATATAAAACAGTTCTTCCTTCCCCAGCAGGTGAAGAGCTCTCTGGCAACAGCACATGCCCTGGCGGCTATATGATGATGGTCTGGATTTTTCTCCATTTTTGGAAAGAGGTTTGAATGAATGCACATCACAACTGCAGATCATCTCCCCTGCTTTACCGGAGAGCATATCGCTTGGAGACAAGGAAACGTGGGGTTTCTTATGCTCCAAAATTCTGATTGCTATAGATGAGCTCTGAATAAAGTCTTGCAGCTCAGGTCTTGTAAATTCTAAAACTCTTGTGTACCAAGGGCGGGTATCAATGTGACCGGGCAGGAAGCAGTCAAAGGCCTAAACCTAAGGAGCTGGTGCTCTGAAGTGGAAGTCAGGGTCACCAGGAAAAGAGAAATTTCTACCAGGAGTCAAGGCCAGCTCTGGACACTCCCACTTGACTGCTACAACAAAGGCCCTGGGTAATAATGAGGTCCCTCATTGTTACTGAAGAACCAGAAAGGCACATGGCCCCAAGGCAGCTGTGCCAGGATCTTCATCCATAATCTCCTTCAACTCTTTAATGACGCTAATGAGACTCAACTCTAGAAACACTAAGCTCTCACAGTATTACACCATGTGGGTGCTAGTTGTTTTGTTTTGTTTTAATGAACTTATGTTGTTGATAAAAAAAAGAAATAGTCAGTCATGACAAAATATGTTGACATCTCATGAACATGAGGGGAGAGAAAAACAGAGCTACTTTAACTGTGAAGCGCCCACAATTGTTCATTTATTGCTTTTCTGGCAAACTTTAGCGGGGAGAGTAGGCACACAGTACATGGCATATCTGCATCTTTATATCATTGTGACGAGCACTTTCAAGAGCGACCAGCTGAACAGAAAGTTGGCTGAGCCTGGGGACCTCTGGTGCCATATTTTCTAATAAGTAGGCTCCGCTAACCACTCTGTTTGAACATATAGTCTATCTCAATTTAAGCATACCCTCTCTTTGCTCTTCCCTTTAACGTTAAAGGAAAGGAACTACATCTATATTTCAATGTGACCAGGAAATGTACATTGGGACTTCCCTCCACCAAGAGGAGGAAAGCTCACCCTTAGTGAAATCCATCGGATGCACAGGCCATAGGTGAGATGCAAGGAGCAAAGAGGAGTTTGTTTCTCTACATCCATGCAGTAGGAAATACTCCTCAGGATATTAGTGATAATCAAAATACAAGACTGAACAAAATAAGAATGGTGAACATGCCCACCACCACCAAAATTCAAAGCCAGCAAAGCATAACTTACTTTAAAGGGGAAACACATAGTTTCAATTTTAACCATAGCAAGAGTCTATGGGACTTACTGAACCCAGTGCAGAGGGTCAAGGGATCAAGAATGCATACTTTCATGTTGTTTCCTTGTTCTAGCATGAGGAAAAGCTAAACCAGAGTCACTAACACTCTCAGCCATGCTGAGAGTTCTTGGTTTCGTGCTTTCCTACAGTTTCTGGTAGTGACTCTCACATGCCACTTTAATTCAGCCCTGTTTTCCAAATAGAATAACCTAAGAAATTAACTAAGCAAATGAGCTACAGAAATTGAGGAATAGCAACAATAGTTCACGTCTCTCAGGGCTGGTCACAAGTTTAACAAGTTGAATATGTTATATTTGGACAGTCCTACAAACCAAACCAACCAACAACGACAAAAACATATTGATCCCTGCCACTCACAAAGACACAGCTGGCAGGAACGTTTCAAATTATGACCAGTGTACTCCACGACGGAGGCTATTTCTTGGCTGGAACTTTAAGTGACACCATGGCTAGCTGTTCACTTCCAGATGGAAATGGCAAATGACATAGGAGAAAAAAAGCTTTCTCTGTTTGTTCTAATCCACAATACTTGAACGCTGTAGAGAATTCTAGAATGGGACCAAAAATGGGAGGCTTGGTGTTAGGGCAAATACCTCGACCTCCTCGCCATGCCCTTTGTACGGCGCTTTGTCTCTGCACGCTGCTGTTGCTGTGTTTCTACTTTTACACTGTTCTCTGAGGGGTGCACAGTAAATAACGTTTTTTTGTTTGTTTGTTTTTTTTTGTTTTTAAAAAAGGCTTACTTTATTTCAAATACTCATGCAGTGAGGAAATAAAGTTAACCTGTCCCAGTATCAGATTTGGAAGGACTTCAGAGTGGAGAGGAAGTAACAATGGGGTTGCTGAAAGGGAGCTTGTGGAAAAGGACTGAGCATAGAGAGGCTCTCATCTACACTCACCGCATGATGAATTAGCTTTGGACAATACTCACAAAAATCAAAGGCACTGATGTCAATCAGCAGGGAAAAAAAAAAAAGGTAGATTAAAAACTGACCATCAAGGTAGTTCATAAAAGCTTTTGCTTCCAAGTGAATATTTACAAATATTTCTTAAATTAGAAACACTATAAAAGGTATTGTGGAGGGGTCTGAGGTCCCGCCCGGCTGTTTGAAATTCTTTGCTCCATATGCAGTTAAACATAAAACACAACCTTTCCCTTTGAGGTCCATGAGCGAATCGGGCTTTCAAACACTTCTACTTTAAGAGCCTGAACATCAGTCACCTCTGTGTTTATGACCCACACAAATCCTGCATTTGGGACAGAGTGTACAGCTCATCTCTAGTGACCCCTTAAAAATTATGCTAGCATTTTGCCCAAGTGATGGAGTCATTATATAATATAAACAATTGTCATTTAGGTTCAGAACAGAAATTTTTCTTGACAGACTTGAACATAATATTTTACAGGCTAAGTGAGAAAGGTAACACAAGAACACTTAGGGCAGAGGAGAAATCAGCTGAGATGCCTTCTATTTATACTAAGATGACTGGCCTCCTCATGACTGTCCCAACTAGTAAATAGAAGCCATTCCCAAGAACACTGGCCACACAAAAAATTATTCATTTGCCTCTAGTCTAAGCTAATTTTTTAAATGTATTACAATGTTTGCCTATGGTAGAAATTTAAAATTTTATGAAGGAGTCTACAATCAGAAGGTCCTGGCCCTGGGGGCGCATACAATGGAAGCAAAACATTCCTGGATCTGATCTGACCCCTGTAAGGAACTGTCAGGCTAGTCAAGTGGAATTCTTTCAGCCCTGGAATGCCAGACATGCAGTTCTGGTAGATTCCTTCTATGCTGCTGCTGTTGTTGTTGTTGTTGTTTTTGAAACTTCAGATCATTCTCACAGTGGGTCATGAAGTTAACTCAGTGGGGAGTGACCGGATGATTTTTAATAAAATTAAGTGGAATAAAAGAGTGTAGAAGTGATAAGGAATGCACAGAGAAAAGTTAAGTAGTATTTCTAATTTGTTTCAGTATACCTTCTCTGAGTATAAACACAGGTATACACAACCAACATGAAACAATGTGATAATTATTCCAAAATACTTCTAAGAAGGAGAATTCCATTGCTTCATACAGTGTCCATACTTCTGTTCACTATCAATGTCCTTTTTAACAAGGTAGGTGAGGGAAGGAAGCTACTTTGGTCCCTATCAGTAAACAGGTTTGGGGGAAGAATCAGCGCTCTATACAAAAGACAAACTGGCTAAGGATGAGACTATGCCTCTCCACTTGGATAACAAGTTGAGGATGTGGGTATCTATCTTAGTTTGGGTTTTCATTGCTGTGAAGAGACATCATGACCAAGGCAACTCTTATAAAGAAAAACATTTAATTGGGGCTGGTTTACAGTTTCGGAGGTTTAGTCCATTATCATCATGGGGAACATGGTGGCACATAAGCAAGACATGGTGGCTGGAAAAGGAACCGAGAATTCTATGTCTTGATCCGCAGGCAGCAGGAAACTGTGTTCCTCACTAGGCAGAACCTGAGCATCCACAGTAACACACTTCCTCCAAGAAGGCCACACCTACTCCTACATGGCCACAGCTCTTAATAGTGCCACTTCCTATGAGCCAAACATTCAAAGAACATGAGTCTATGGAGACCATACCTATTCAGACCACCATAGTATCTCACCTGATGACAGAAGTCCTGCCAAGTTCCCATTTGAGTCATATCTCTCTTTAGATAGGTAGCTTGTTCCAAACCAAATACAGTGAAGGCGCTGACGGGATACACAATATGCTATGGTAATTATGGAAAGCTCCTCGTCAATGCGTGGTCATGTGACCACCTATCATCTCAATGGAACAACCCAAAATCTGCCTTAATTATTCTTCAACGTTAATGAAGACTACTTTCACTACTTCTTCAGCAAAAAACAAAATAAACAAAAGGTTTTCCTCGGTGTCATCAGGAAAGTTTTGCTTAATTCATAGTATTCAGGAAGGAAATTAAATGCATTGTCTTCTCACCAAGGAGATATTAAAAACATACCTGCCAGATTTTAGATTTAAAATAATACAGAATTTTATTATTTAGCAGCAAGTCAACATGTGTATGCACACATATATAGCCCCAAGTACATATATATCCATGCATATATGAACACATGCATATAAACACCCATACATGTAGAGTATATAATACATTCTCAAGCAAAATTTTCCACAACTATCTGTCAAAAATGCCTTGTTTCTATGTACCCTCTCCATCTTGCTATTCTTAACAACTTATAGTGAATACACCTGCCAAATAGTAAAACTCTCTTTTAAATGACAACTCACTACTTCATGGTAAACAGATACCACACATATTCAAACATAGGCATTTAAATAATATTTTTTAATTTAGCTTCTTCCTGCCCACCCCCCCCACCCTGTGCAATGAGATGCTCACTAATCAGTGCTGCAATGAATAATCTCTGTGCCTGTTATCATTCATTATATAAGGTCGATTCTGTTCTGGAAAGTTCCAAGAGCAGAATTTAAATTTTAACAGACGCTGACCAACTATCCCTCTCAAAGACCAAAACAATTCATATTCCTCCATCAGCCTGTGGAGATAATTTCTATTTCCGTCAGTATTTATGTAGTTATCTCATTTTTCTCTTACACACTAGCTAAGATTCTAATTTATATGAAACTGATTTTATAATGCATATAGTAGAAATCACTCAGTGGTTTCTGTTGCT
>CM053767.1:15697537-15709712 GCA_028658305.1 Pachyuromys duprasi
CCACCTCAGCTGCTTTTTCTCAGGGTGCTTTATCACAACTGCAGATGTAAAGTTAGAGCAGTGCGTAACGATAGCCCCAGGGCAGCCCCTACCAGTTGCTCTCTTTATACTCACGATTTATCTTTCCCAGTTAGTCTGAGGGTACTTAATACAACTCCCAAACACTTCTGCTGGTGCGTTAAGGGGGACGACAGTAAATATAGCTGTCAGTTTACTGGAGTTTATGATCCATTGAGCCGTTCTGGTGGTTTATATATATATATATATGCATGTGCTTACTCTGGTTCAAGGGTTGGCAATCTAAGCTTTGCTGTCAAATCCAGTCTGTTGTCTGGTTTTGTTTATTTTTTTACATGCTAGAAGTTGTACCCAGGGCCTTGTGCATATTAGGCAATTACAGTGGCACTGATCAGGTGCCTCTCATGACCATGTGTGTGTCTGAGTGTAAAGACCAGAGGTTAAACTACAGTGTCCTTTCCAAATTGCTCTTGTTGAGTCTTTCACTGGGGCTTGCCAGCTAGGCTGGTCTAGCTCCCCAGCTTACCATGGGAATTTCCCTGTCTCTACCTACAGAATGCTGGAATTATAGGCAGTTACCATTCCTGCCTGGCTTTTATGAGGGTACTGGAGACCCACACTCTAGTACCAATGTTTTCTAGGCAAATGCTTTACCGCTGAGCCATCTCTGTGGCCCCAGCCACACCAGTTTTTACAAAAATTATTTTGTGTGTATGAGTGCATGGGTACATATGTGTATAGGCATGCACTCACCTGTGCATTTACATGTGAAGGCCAGAGATCAATGTCAGGTGTCTCTATTGAGCATACTTTATTTTTTGAGACATTGCCTTCATAGACCTGGAACTTGCCTGGTTAGCTAGCCCCAGAAAGCTCCCTGTTTCCACCTCTCCAATGCGGGATTATGTGTGCCGTCATGCTCTTCTTTTGACATGGGCTCTGGAGATCAAATTCATATCCTCAAAACACGCTTTTAGGAACCAAACCATCTCTTTCATCCTTTTCTAGCTTCTTAAGCTTGGACTTTTTTAGTTTGTAGTCACTCTATGTCTCAGGATCTGTGTGTTTTCTCAATTGATGGTTGACTGAGCCACCCTTGAGCAGGCGGTCCCGGGTTACTTAAGAAAGCAGGCTGATATATGTTTCAGTTGTGTAGCTTGGTCTTCTTGTGGGACTCCTAACAGTGCGAGCAGGGGCTGTTTCTGACTCTTTTGCCTGCTTTTGGGACCCTCTTCTTCCTGTTGGGTTGCCTCTTCCAGCCATAGTATGAGGGGAGGTGTCTAGTCTTATTGTAACCTAATATGCCATGTTTGATTGATATCTTTGGGAATCCTGCCCTTTTCTGAAGGGAAACAAAGACAAAGCGGATTGTGGAGAGAGGGGAGATGAAAGAGAGGAATTAGCAGGAGAGGAGGGAGGGGAAACTACAGTCAGGATGCAATATATGAGAGAATAAATTAATTTAAAAAAGAAAAAAAAGAAAGCAGGATGAGTAAACCCCGCAGAGCAAGCCTATAAGAAGCCTTTCCGCATGGTCCCTGCTTCGTTTCCTGCTTCCCGGCTCCCGACTTCAGTCCCTGCCCTGACTTCCCTCCATGATAGGCTATAAGCTGAAAGCTAAAATAAAACTCTTTCTCCCCAGGTTGGTTTTGGTCATGGTGCTTGTCACAGAAATAGGAGAACAAACTAGGGTATAAGGGAATTAAAATCTTCTGAAAGCAAAGCGCTAAGCATTAGCACTAAAGTGAAATCTGATGGCTGTTGTCATACATAAACAAAATTCTGACTGTTCCATGTACATTACTGCCAATTTCCTTCCCTGTTGGCACCTACAGAGTTTCAGCCCCCTGGCTGAACTCCTTCTCTCTGGACATGCCTGTCTGGCCAGCCAAGCCCTGGGTTTCCCAGAGCCAAAGAGCAGAGCATGACGGCATTTCTATTATGTGTCTTCTAAAGTGACTTTGTATACCTCGGCTACGTGTGCTCCTCCTGCAGACAAGCACATTGGTGCTGGCATCAGTGCTCTATGGCTGGCTTCCCAGTGTCTTGACCTTAACATCAGGATGTTAAGAGACAAGGTTTGATCTATCCTTTTCCTAGTACTGACATGAAGATGCAGCAGAGTTCTGGAGCCAGGGGCAAGAGTCACTCCAGACAGTCCAGAGCTGACCCTAACAGCTTTTATAGTTGCCAATGTAGCAGCCATGTGGGATCCCCGTCCTGGGGAATAGCACTGAGAACTGGTCATGGAAGCATAATCTATATCTGCAATTGTGACCGTGCAATGATCCTGGGACCATTCGGCATGGCTTGGTTATCTATTACTTCCTGTTTAAAACAGCCAGGTGGGGTGGGAGGGAATGAGGGAGGAGGCTAAGCCTGGGATGCAAAGTACCTAACCTGTGATTGATATAAAAATAAATAAATTAAAAAAAAAAACAGCCAGGTGGATGGGTTCCAGCCCAGATGTGAGACTGACAGAGATTCTAAAGCAGTGGTTCTTAACCTTCCTAATGCTGCTTTAATTCAGTCCCTCGTGCTGTCCTGATGCCCCAACTATAAAATTATCTCACTGGACAGGGACTGTTTCTGACATGAACTCAGTGGCCTCCTCTTGGATCACCTCCCCTTGAAGGGGGTGCAGCCTTACGAGGCCACAGAGGAAGACAATGCTATCAGTCCTTATGAGACCTGATAGATAGGGTCAGATGGAAGGGGAGGAGGACCTCCTCTATCAGTGGACTGGAGGAGGGGCATGGTGGAAAATAGGGAGGAAGGGTAGGATTGGGAAGGGACTAAGGAGGGGGCTACAGTTGGGATACAAAGTGAATAAACTAATTAATAAAAAATAAATTAATTAAAAAATTATTTCATTGCTACTTCCTAACTGTAATGTTGCTACTGTTATGAACCATAACATAAATATCTGATGCGCAGGATATCTAATATGTGACCCTCCAATGGGGTCATGACCCACAGGTTGAGAACCACTGCTCTAAGGTTTTACCAAGACAATAACTTAGTACTTGGGGTTGTAGACTCAGTTTCCTTTCTTCTATACCAAGAGTCCTTACTTAGCTTTATATGACACATTTTCCATCACTATCAGTATTCATTTACATTTAATTTTTATACATTATATCGCTGTCGTTAATTAATAAATGACATTAATTTCTGAGCCAACCAAGTTGCTAGGAATTGAGTTTTGTGGCAGTGGGGGAAAGAGATGATCCTTCCTTTATTGTTCCCTATTAGTCACCTCACAAACTTCTATAAATATTATAATCTCACACACTGCAGTGATGCATCATTCATTGTTTTTATTCACAGTCCTTCTCTGAAAGTCTCTCAGTGACTCAGAGGAACGACTGTCATACCGCTGTTCCTCTTTAGGTTTCCTGGCCACGTTCCAATCTGTTTCACTATTTATGGTCTCCCATGTCTCACCACAAACCTACATCTGGACTCACCCTGTCAAGGTTTCTCCTGTATATCCCTGACCCCTCCCCCCCAACACCCACGGAATCTTCTGGGCACTGAAGTGTACTTTCTGTGTGTCCTGCCCCCAGCTGGCCACCCTGGAATCTTCTGGGGGCTCATGAAACATTACTTTTCTTAATTTTTAATTTTTATTTATTTTTTGTTTGTTTCCAAGACAAGGTTTCTCTGTGTAACCTTGGCTGTCCTGGACTCTTTTTCATCCAGGCTGGCCTTGAACTCTAAGAGATCTGCCTGCCTTTGCCTCTCTGAATGCTAGGATTACAGGCATGTTCAAACACTCTTTTTATTCTGACTTTATTTTCTAAGAACTACTTGTATTGGAAATTCTACCAAAAAAGGGACTTTGTCTATCTTAAGTTTATAACGCTGTCATTGGCATGAACTACTTAAAAAGAGCACCCAGACATCCCCATATGTTCACACAAATGCTTATGGACTCTTGTGCTATACAAACATACACTGTAACTTTTAAGAGCTTGTCACATATGTAACTCACTTTCTACAGAAATGTGTGAAATGGAAGTGCCATCACCTACCACATAGCTGAGTTTGGGAGGTTAAACATAGTTCTAGATAGCAATACATACATAGCTCTTGTTCAAAACTACATAGCCAGAGGGGCTGAAGGGCTCTGGGAGCCTGCCCTGGGCTGTCAGCATCCTAATTCCCTGACTCCCTCAGGGAGGTTAACGTGTCTGCCATTGTACCTGCTCCAGAAGCAAAGGCATACTGTAAGAAGCTATACTCAGGGCTGGAAAGATGACCCAGAGTTAAGAGCACTGGCTGCTCTTCAGAGGACCCCAGTTCAATTCCCAGCACCTACATGGCAGCTCACAATTTCCTTTAACTCTTGTTCCTGGGAATCTGGTACCCTCACACTGACATACATGTAGGTAAAACACCAATATACGTAAGAATAGATAAAATATTTTTTTAAAAAGAAGAAGTTGTACCCAGTGCCTGGAACATCATCTCTCATCCAGATGGCAGGTCCCCTCCCTTCCTACCTTTAACCAACTCTCAGAGCCACCCCCTCAACACTCCTCTGCTACTATTAGAGAGGGACTCACTCATCTTCACCTCACTCTCCCTGAAAATGCAACACCCACAAGTGGCTCACGACTTCAGCTCACGACTCCAGCTCACGACTCTGGAAAAAGGCAGCTTGTCCTTGCACATCAAGAAAAGTGACTGTGGCGTGCTCCTTCAACATTTGCGTGCTTCCCTTACGCCCAGTGCATTTGGTTTCAGCACACCACCTGCAAGAAGGCACTGATCCAATCTGAATGGGTCTGCACAATGCATGGACAATTAAAACACATTGCAGATGTTAGCTCAATAAAGTCTCCTGTCAGCCATCATGTCTGTCTACTTGCCCTTCTCATACTCTTGGTTAATATTTGTAACTAGTTTCTAGACAGCACAGCTACACATATGCTCATTAATATCACCCTAAGACCAGAGGTCTTAGAAACACCCTTGGCAATAAAAACTGACCCAAGGGTCAGTGAGGTGGCTCAGTGGGTAAAGGCATTTGCTGAGCAAACCTAAAGACCAGTTTAAATTCTGGAATGTATGTAAAGGTGGGAAGAGAGAACCAGCTTGACAAGGCTGTCCTCTGACTTCCACACATATGTTCTGGCACCATTCATGTAGAGACACACGCACAGAGAGAGTATACAATAACTAATAATAGTAATAATAATAAATCTTTTTAAAATTGAGCCAAAAACGGGGCTGGAGAGGTGGTTCAGTGGTTAAGAGCACTATCTATTCTTCCAGAGGTCCTGAGTTCAATTCCCAGCACCCGCAGGGCAGCTCACGACTGTCTACAACCGTAGTTCCATGGGATCCAATGTCCTCTTCTGATGTGCAGATGAACATTCAGACACCCACATACAAAAATAAATAAATCTCGTTTTAAAATTGGCCAAAGAGATAATCTAGGCAATAGAGTCCTGGGGAAGGACTGTCCAAATCACCTTTTTCCTATCAAGAACAGCTGCCATGGAGCTCCACAAGAAGACCAACAAAACCAACTAACCAGGGCCCAGAGGGGCTTGCTGAGACTGAAGCATTGACCATGGCCCCCTACAAAGACATAGCAAAGGGGCAGCTTAGGCCTCATGTGCACCCTCTAGTAAGGGAAGTGGGGACTGCATTGGACAAGAACTCACTTGGCAGCTTTTGGATCACTTTCCCTGGCAGGACTGCCTTGCCAGACCACAGAGGAAGAGGACAAGCCCAGTCCTGATGCAACTTGATGAGCTGGGGTGGATGGGAAAGGGGGCTCTCTTCACTGAGGAAAAGGGGAGGGGGAAGGGCGAGAGGGGCGGGGACTGGGAAGGGAGAGGGGGTGGGGCTACAACAAGGATGTGAAGCGAATTTAAAAACTAAATAAATAAAATGGAGATTTGGAAGCAGGTGGGGGGAAAAACGAGGAAGATGACAGCAAACAGCTGTGGTAGAAGGTAGAACTAGCCTAATGTCTTAGCACTCCCCAGGCAGTGGAGTCGGCGCAACAAGACAGACTCTCAGGGTTCTCAGTGTCTAGGGGAGGGGCACAGGGGGAGAGGAGGGAGGGTAGGGTTGGGAGGAGACGAGGGAGGGGGCCACAGCCGGATACAAACTGAATAAATTGTAATAAATAATAAAAAAGGAAAAACCAAAACAAACAAACAAAAGACAACAGAAATCCTGGTCTTTGGCAACCAGATGGAAGAAAATACCTGTCTGAACATCAACAGCTTGTACAAGGCCAAAGTCAACTGGCATGGTACAGCCTCGATATCTAAAGTTAACTGTGCTGACACATTTAGCATCCATGCCAGTTCACTGGTGTACTCCCATAACCTAGACCGTGCCTAGCACATTGAAAGTGCTCGCTGAATGTTGCCATGAAAATAGTATCAAATAGTAACATATGCTTCTGTTAACACCTCGTTCTTTATCTGCTCATAATTTAATATCGAAGCCCCAGGATGCTGATGAGGTCTTGTTCGCTGTCCTCTGTCTATTTTCTCTGGGAGGGTAAAGAAAACAAGCAGGCTTCCCTCCTGATATGATGGCAAAGTTTTTCAAGTACTGTAGTTCTTCATGGTGTGTGTGTGCACACACACGTGTACAGGTGAATGAGTGGGTGTGCATGTGTGTGTGTGTGGTGTGTATACATATGAGCCTTCAGGGTAGGTTTACATGTATGTACGTGAGTGTGTATACACAGCGATGACAATGTCAGCTGTCTTGCTAAACTGTTCTCCATCTTATTTTTTGAGAGTCTTTTACTCAACCTGGAGCTCACCGATTTAATTACACCAGCTGCTGGCGAGCTCTGCTTCTCAGCACTGCCTGGTGTGCCCCAGCACGCATGCACACACACACCGGGGCTGGGATGAAAGGTGAGCACTGTTGTGCCTTGTCTTTTATGTGGGTGCTGGAAATGGATCTCAAGTCAGGGCCTCGTGCTTGTGTGCAAGCACTGACTGACTGAACCATGATGCCAGTACTCTCTCTTGTGCTCTGGCCTACGTCTTTCTCAGTGTTCTTAGCTACCTTATTCAGTTTCCCCGGTTACTCCTAAATCCTCTTGGAGGGGATTCTATAATCTGAAATTAGTCTTTTAAAATTTTGCTCTTGGGGTAGTGCTCTGTGCTAATAATTGGAGTCATATATATTCAGATTTATTCAACCACTGATGATCAGTTAAGACGGTGTATATATAACTTACTTAGAACTGTATACTAATTATTGATTTTGTTGTCCTAGTAGATCTTTGTAGATCTTAACGAGAAAAACACCACGAATAGCCTTGAATCCTACTTCTGAGATTGCCTTAAACTACCATTTTCCGCTCTCCAGGTTCTTCTTTTGTAACCCACAAAAGAGCAACACCAACCTCCTTAACTGCACAGAAAACATCCTGAACACTCACAATTATTGAGCATTGAAAAACAGTGAGCAATTATAAAGGGATATGCTGAAGGTATGTCACAGGCTGCAGCTCTGTGGGCTTCAAGCAAGAAGCTGTGTCTGTTCATTCATTACAAAGAACTCTGAAGTCAGGCACGGTGGCACACGCCTATCATCCCAGCACTCAGGGAGGCAGCCGCAGGTAGATCTCTGTGAGTTTGAGGCCAGCCTGGTCTACAAAGTGAGTCCAGGACAACCAAGGCTACACAGAGAAACTGTGTCTCAAACAAAATAACAATAAACCCAAAAAACTCTGAGAGAGTAAATAGATCACATTTTTGATACCTGAACACATCATTAGAAGAACCAGGAAATGAGCGTTTTGCACAGCTTAAACAGTCCTGGTCACAGTTAACATTTAGAAGCTGAATGCTCAGCGTGGGATCATTAGCACTCATGTCCTCTGATCATAACACAACTGCCCAGCAGTTCATGCCGTCCGCATGTACATGGAACTGCTCCATTTAATTTGCAAATTCTTGTGCATTCCCAATTCCAGGAACGTTAAAGTCAAAGTAGAACTTTGCACAATTTTGAAATCATCTATAGTAATCTTTGTAGGATGCAGGAAGAAACTAGGGTTCATCTAGTAATTTTACAGTGTGGGCAAAACTGAGGAACTGGGCTCTCAGACCAGCCTTGCCCATTGATTAGAGTGAGGAGCGATGGCTGCAGTGGCCAGAGCTACTGAGTACAGAAACGTAGTAAGTAGAGTAGGGTGGGCTGGTAGGAGATGGGAGTGCCGTCCTTCAGGGACCCCAGGTGGTAGTGGCTTTCTTTGATGGAATTATTTCTCACAGGTTAGGTCGTTCTTCTGCAAGACCTTCTTCCCAGAACTGAGGTCCTCTGACATCTTAAACTGTGCAGACAATGGCATAGCAAAGACTCCTTAAGGCAAGGATTCTCAGTGTTTCCACTCTTAAAAAATACAATTTTATTGCTTATGCGTGTGTGCGTGCAATGGTGTGTGCATGCAAGGGTGTGTGCAAGTGCCTGCAGAGGCCAGAAGAGGGCATGAGATCCCCTGTAGTTGGAGGTGCAGGTGGTTGTGAACCTCTCAATGTAGGGTGCTAGGAACTGAGCTCAGGTCCTCTACAAAAACAGCTAGCCTCAGACCCATCTTTTCCTACCCAGCATTTCCATTTTCACAAGGTTTGTTTGTAGTTACAGTGGACAGATAGAACAAATAAAAAGGGAAAGCTGGGTTCAGTGGGGTGAAAGCAAAGGAATAAATTGTTCATCCTGCTTTGTTAAACCTATTCTATGCACAAAGAATAAAGCCATAGACATGTGCCTGCTATCATAAAATCATCAGCACTGTAAAATAAACAAAGATACAACACCCCTCCCCCTAAAAAAAACCCAAAACAAAAACAAAAAACCCAACAGCTCAAATGAACCCAAAGCCTAAGTAGATTGGGAAAGAAACTGCCTACTTGATAAATATTTGGGAAAGAAAATCTTTGGTTTTGTTTTATGTGTGTCTTTTGTTGTCTGTTTTGTTTTGTTTGAGAGGCAGTATTACTCTGTAGTCCATGCTGTCCTGGGCAGCAATCCTCCTGTCCCAGCCTTCTGAATGCTGACATTATAAGCATTAGATACCATACCAAGCTTTAAAGGACTTTTTAAAATAAGCATTGAACTATTTATAAGAAAGGGAACTATAATTCCACGCATACATTGTTTCTTACTTAACACTATGCTTTCATGTGGGGATACTTAGAATTACTGTTCACATTTGAGATTGCCCACTCTCTAAGCAGCCACCTGCAACCAGAAGGTAGAGTGGGACCTACAGCTTTAAACCACACCGGGAGGCCTTAGACAGCCTGTGTGAAGTTCTCCTTATGTAAGCCATTTTGTTACATGGAGAACAATAAGTGAGGGAATAAAACATAATGTTTATCTTCTTTAAGTTCAATGTCTTTCTGGGGAAATAAAATAGATGGGGGCAGGAGCAGAGGAATGACTAGGAAAGTTGTCTTTCAATTACAGTACATAGCCAAGGCAGGGTACGTAGAATTCTGCCATTTTTTAAGAGCTAGAGAAAAAACGAATTCTAACCCAGTGATCTCAGTGTGGCTGGTTTATCTTTAGAAGTCATGGAGTTGGGAGTTGTGATGGTTATCCATGCCCATGGGGAATTATTTTAATTAAGTGAATTGATGTGGGAAGATCAAGCCCACTGTGGGTAGCACTATTCCCTAGCCAGGGGAATCTTGAACTGTTCTAGTGGAGAAATGGAGTTGAGGAAGCAGTCAAGCAGCTAAACATGCATGTATTCCTCTATACTCTTGACGATGAATACAATGTGCAAAGTTCCTGCTGCCTTCATTTCCCTAGGCGCATAGACTTTAACCTGAAATTGTGAGCTAAATACACCATTTCTCCCATGAATTACTTTTTAATCGGGATAGAAATTAAACTATGGTAGGGATAAAGCAATTTTTGTTATTGTTGTTATTATTGATGCTTTTGTTTGGTCTCACTTAGCCCAGGCTAACCTCACTACATAGCTGAGGATGACCCTGAAATTCTAATCTTCCTGTGAGTAACACCCAACTGCCAGAATCACATGCAGCCACCACTACTTCTGGGGTCAGTGGAAAGAATTCAGCCATCGTTAGAAGTCAAAACTTTGGGCTTGAACAACTTCAGGGAAACTGACCTCTTTAAGAAGTGACTCTATCAGCTGATAATTCCTCTATTCAGAGTACCAATCACCAAGTAAAACAATCTATAGTCACAAGACCTTCTTCCATTTCAGAACTCCACTTCATCATTTGATTTTTCTTAGCATTTACCCAAATAGATCATAAGAGTGTTCAATTATGTTATTTATTATTTACCTCATTCCTACAATGTTAGCTTCATAGTTTTCTTTTTTGGATAGTGTTTTGTTTTTCTACAACACTACCTGATAATATAGAGAGTTTAGACAATGAAGAGCTGAATAAATCAAAGCCCCAAACCTGGTGTTTTTGCTAGGAAGACTTCTGAATATTTGGAACTTATGTTATCTGTTAAAGAATTCCGTCTATTGAGAGACTACCAGACTTATAATTACAATTTTAAAAGTTTTATTAGTTAAGTAATTTAAACCGTCCTTTTAAAATGGAGGTCTTACTAAATTTGTAAGTAATATTGAATCATTAAAGAGAATTTTAAACTAAATATGATTATAAGATTTAAGTAGAGAGGAATTCGGAGGTTGGTCTAAGATGGCGGCCCCAGGAGGACACTGTGTCTGAGGAGTAGGACAGCAGTGTCAGGCAGCGACCAGGAGACTGAAGTCTGGGACCTAAAACACCAGCGTTTGTGATTGCCAGGTGAGCAGAATTCCTACGGTGAGGAAATCAAGTGGGAAAGTCCTAGAGACACCCAGCTATTCCCCGGAAAGACTCCGGGTGACCGGCTGCACAGAGCCCTGATCAGAACGCGCAGCTTCCCTCGGTGCCACCAGCTGCCAGGGCTGGGACACACACAGTCTCCCGGCCAGGCTGAGGCACCCCAGAGACCATTCCAGTCTGGGTGCATCAGCTGCACACACCGGCTAACCCTGATCTGACCGTGCAGCTTTCTACCACCCTGCCAGACGCCATCTTTGACAGGGGCTCAGAGTTCCCGGTCTAGACTGATACCAGTCCAGACCTGGGAGAAGTGGCAGGCGCACATCAGCAAGCTCTGTTCTCAACGTGCAGCTTCTCGAGGCCAGCCAGTCACCACATCTGACTGGGACACATAGTTTCCAGTCCAGACTGAGGCACCTCAGATACCAGGCCAGACCTGGGAGAAACAGTGGGCGCATATCTGCTAGCCATGAGTAGAACACTCGCCTCCCACGGTGCTGGTGCAACCAACCACCACCCCGGAGAAGGACTCGTAGTAACTGGTCCACACTAAGATGTCCCCTAATACCAACCCAGACTGGGGTGCACAGCCCCTAGCTCAGAAGGAGGCGACCATAGCGCCACCCACTGACCTCAGAGTCCAGCCTGCGGAACCCTCCACAGTGTGAAGAACACTGGGAATCCAGGAAACCTGCACAGGCCCTTGCCCACAGTCTGTGCTTGCTAAAGGCACTAGCACCCTCATCCCCTCCTGAGCTTACTCCCAAACCCCATAGCGCAACCTTATGTACTCCCCTAGCACTCCCCTTTAAGACACGTTCCCAGCACGCACGTGTGCGATCACACACACACACACACACACACACACACACTTATACCCCCTCCCCAACAACGAAACTGTGCCAGCAACCTTTCCTCCCACAAGGACAACTGAGGCAAATATACACACTATCAAACCGCTGGAACTCCCTGATCTTCTTGAAGAATACTCCAGACACCAGAGACTGACAGTTCCAGTCTGAAGTTCAGCTTCAAGGAACAAACAGCTCCTTGAGTATATATAAACAAATGCCCAGAAGTCGACTTAAGAACTCACCCAACAAAAATCAGAACACCATGGCCCCACCAGAAACACCCAAAAGCAATGTAGATTTTAATTCAGCAGAGACAAAGGAAAATTATGTTAAAGCTATGATTATGCAGATATTAGAGGAACAAAAAGAGGGACAAAAAGAGGAAATGAACAAGGACCTCAAAGAAATTCAGAAGAATATAACTACCCACATAGAGGAACAATTAAAGATATACAGAGAGGAAACAACCAAAAAATAGGAGCC
>CM053767.1:15710212-15737083 GCA_028658305.1 Pachyuromys duprasi
CAGGCAAATGGTGGGACCTGAAAAGATCATCCTGAGTGAGGTATCCCAAAAGCAAAAAGAAACATATGGTATATACTCACTTATATAGACCTATAGGATAGGATGGAAATGCTGAAATCTATACAGCTAGGGAAGATAAGCAAGAAGGAGGACCCAGGGTGGGATGATCAATCATCGGTTAGATGGACAAGTGGGGTGAGTGTAGGAGAAAACAAGCAATAGGACAGGAGCCTACCACAGAGGGCCTCTGAAAGAATCTAACTAACAATGAATCGAAGCTGATATTAAGACTCACAACCAAGCCTTTGCCAGAGTGCAGGGAATCATATGAAAAAAGGGGGAGTTAGTAAGATTTGGTGAGGACAAGAGCTCCACAAAGTCCAAATAGATCAGGGCACACTGTTTTTCCAACCAAGGACCATGTATGGATACAAACTATAACCCCTGCTCAAATGTGGCCCATGGTAGCTCAGTACCCAACTGGGTACCCTAGTAAGGGGAACAGGGACTATTTCGGTCATGAACTCAATGGCTGGCTTGTCGACTGCCCCCCCCCCAAGAGAGGAGCAGCCTAACTAGATCCCAGAAGAGGACATTGTAGCCAGCCCTGAAGATACCTGATAAGCTAGGGTCAGATGGAAGGGGGTGAGGTCCTCCCCTATCAGTAGACTTGGAGGGGGCAGGGAGAAGATGAGGGAGGGATGGGGAGAGTGGGAAGGAATGCGGGAGGGGGCTATGGCTGGGATACAAAATATATAACCTATGATTAATATAAAAATAAATAAACTACTTAAAAAAGATTTAAGTACTTGGAAATGCTAAACACTTAGAAAGTGTATACTGACATATAAAGTACTTACATGTTATTTGAATATTACACCATACAAAACTGCTTTGAAAACAATTTCTATTCAATAAATATATAAGAATCAAATTACCAATTATATAATTGTTGCTCTTGTAAACAGAAAAAGGTTAGGCCACACATAAAAGCATAAATTCTCCTAATCTGATACTTTAATAAAATGTTGCCATTTACATTAAAAATAGCTTCTCGGTTTTTATTTGGCTATTTTTTTTTTCTTTTTGAGACAGAGTTTCACTGTATAGTGTTGGCTGTCCTGGAATTGTCTCTGTAGACCAGGATGTTGTGTGAGACCACTCATCAGGTTCTTTCTAACTCTAAATCATGCCTCTGCTGGAGGGCACAAAGCCGACCCCCAAAGCTGTGGGCGCTTCGCTTTCCACAGGGATTGCTTTCCATACAGAAGTCAGGAGTGTGCTGGCAGTAGACAGGTGCCAGAGATCGAAGAGAGGACAACCAGTATTCCAGTGTTCAAGGCCGCTGGAGCCCATTCTGTGACTCAAGAAAGGAGAAATGGGCTTGGAAAATGGGGAACCAGAATCTACCCACGGTGAGTTAGCTGTTCCATGTGATCATGTGTGAGCTTCGGTGAATTGGTTAACAGCTCTTAAAACCTCAAAAGGAAAGAACCAGCTACCCAGCCTTATCTGGTTGCACACAAGGGACAGGTCAGTCACAATTACACCACAAGAAAGCCGTCTACACAGGACCCAAGCAAACAACTGTCTAACAGGCTTGCCATACCTATTGAGTTAGTACTTGAGTATGCAAAAAGGATATAGTTTTGAATTATAGTCTTTCTTTGTAGCTTGCTTCTTTCTTTCTTATTCTTTCTTTCATTAGTTGGTCATTGTGTTTTTCGAAACAGGGTTTCTCTGTGTATTCTTGGCTGTCCTGGACTCACTTTGTAGACCAGGCTGAACTCGAACTCACAGCGGTCCTCCTGCCTCTGCCTCCCAAGTGCTGAAATTACAGGCGTGCACTTATTTAAAAATGTGCGCTCACCACGGTGTTAGAATAAGCTAATGACAACTCCCGAATTCACTTAACAGAATCCATCCTCAGCTCTCCGAAACTGAGAAAGGACCCACATGCTACGATTACTTTTGTAGGCGATGTTCTCTGCTGAAATTCCCAACAAAGCTAAAAATATCCTCCACTGAAATGCCACTGAAATGCCACCGAAACCCAGAGATGAACGGATTCATACTCATCGATATTTTAAACCCTAGCAGACCATCGGTGATGCTTTGGGGAAGTGACACACTCAGAGAAGGAAACCAGCATGTTTGGAGTTTAGTTCAACAGCTCCGGCTGGTATTCGGACTGTGACTGCGTCTTCCGGTAAATCTGTGTCTACTAAATAAGCAGAATGAGTCACCTGAGCAACATGGAAGAGAATGTCACTAAGCTATTGTAGCTTGTCTGGTTAACTTGAATGCAACAGGTACTGCCAGTCCACAGAAAATCAGCTGTCGGGCACGCCACCTGCCGTGTCTGCATCTCCTTCCTGCCATGTTGTCACCCCAGAACAACCAGGAAAGTGTGCCACCCACACATCTCACACAGGTGGTCATCTCTAAGGCTCTCCTTGATGCTTGTTGAATGAAGATTAGAGAACCAGTTATTTGTTAGTAAGCTATAGGTCAGCACTCCGGCGACTTCCTTTGAGCTCCTAGAATCCAAGCCCACAACTACTCAAGCGAACATCAGTTTACTAATAGCATAGGGGAAGGAGGAATTGGTCCCGAAGGTTCCCTGAAGCCCGCCATTGCGTCTCTTGCCCCTCATGAGAAGTTTCTCTTTTCAGTCTTGAGGCGGCTTGTCCCCCATTCCTTTTTCTCCCGCAAAGGCAAATTCCTTGTGGATTTTTCACTTCCCACTTCCTATATTTACCTCTTAACTTTTACATAGCCCTCACGCTGTTTAATTTTTGGTTCGGTTTTGTTTTGTTTTAATAGAAGAGCAACTTAGTTTTACCCTAGCTTGTGGGCTGGGCTATCTTGATACTTCAGCTTCCAACTTTAACACTGTCTTCAAGACGTCACTATCAGGGACATGGAATAACAGCAGAGTACTGAAATTTTCTGTTCTTTTTTCTTCCTACTTTTCCTCTTTTCTCCCTTTTTTCCTTTTCTTTCTCAAGGGCTGAAGATTGAACCTTGAACCCTGTAGATGTAGCTATCTGATATGCCAATTGTGTTTTTACTTTTATTCCCAGACAGCATTCATCCAAGTTGCCCAAACTGACTTTGAACTCACTCTGTTGCCCAACTCCTGCCTCATCCTCCTCCCTCAACTTACAAGTCTGCAACACTAGAAACCTCATTAAAGTTCATTTTCTCTCAAGTTTAATTTTGTTATCACATTATTCATTCATTCACTCTCTCATTTATTCGTTCTTTCATTCATTTATTTTGTAAGTGTATGTCTGTGTGTGGGTTGTACATGCCTGTGGAGGTCAGAGGACAACTTTAAAAAAAATTGTTCTCAGGGGAATCCAAGATGGCTGTGCCGAGAAAAAACTATGTCTGACAAGCAGGACAGCAATGACTGCCCAGCGACTGACAGGCTGAACTCTGGACCGTAAAACACCAGTGACTGTGTTTCCCAGGAAACCCCACAATGTGGGAAGCAATCAGGTCCATTCTCAGGTCACCCGCTAAACCCTGGAAGAGTTCACAGGGTCCCAACAGGCACTCGGTCACGAGCCCAGAGTAACACGCCTGCGTGCTCTGATCACCATCCCAGACTGAACTGTGAGCCCCACAACACCGAGACTGGGATTTCCACTGGAGAGAAAACCCCACAGTGAAGGAAGCAATTGGGATCGACCTCAGATCACCCCGAAAATCCCTGGAAAAAGTCCCAGGCTCTGGCAGGCGCTCTGCCACCAGACCAGAGACCTGCCTGTGTGCTTGACTCACCATCTCAGACTGAACTGTGGACCCCAAAACGCCACACACTGGGTCTCCCTGTTGGGAGGAAACCCCACAGTGAAGGAAAAGTTTCTAAGTTCCCACAGGCTCCAGGCCCTAGCCTCCTGCTGCACGCATGAGTGCTGTGCTCACCTGCAATTGATCACCACTTGGGTACTGGGCATAGAGATCTAATGTCAGACCTACAGAAGCCGGGGATCCACGGGATCAACCCCCAGATACTGATCCAAGGCACAATCAATACCCCTAGCCAAACTGACCAAACCGCAGGACTCCCTGGTTCTTCAAGAGGGCTGCGCCCAGCAAACACAGTGTAAGAGCAGCAGCAGCAGCTCACTAAACTCAGAGCAAGAAAGCCAGCGACAGGGCAGCTGTCTCCAGGACTTCTGCTGGGGAGAGGACAGCAGAACAATAAGACAATTAAAGGAGATCAAGGGGATTCAGTTCGAAAAGGAAGACATCAAAGTATCACTATTTGCAGATGATATGATGGTATATATGAGTGACCACAAAAATTCTACCAGGGAATTCCTACGGCTGAAAAACACCTTCAGTAAAGTGGCTGGATACAAAATTAACTCAAAAAAAATCAGTAGCCCTCCTGTATACAAAAGACAAATGGGCTGAGAAAGAAATTGGGGAAACAACACCCTTATAGCCACAAAGGACATAAAGTACCTTGGTGTAATTCTAACCAAGCAAGTCAAAGACTTATATGAAAAAAAGTTGCAGTCTCTGAAAAAAGAAATAGAAGAAGATATCAGAAGATGGAAAGATCTCGCATGCTCAAGGTTTGGCAGGATTAACATAGGAAAAATTGGCCATCTTACCAAAAGCCAATCTACAGATTCAATGCAATTCCCAGTCTGTAGTATTGTTCTGACAACAGTGTCCTTTGCTTTACAGAAGCTTTCAGTTTCATGAGGTCCCATTTATTGATTGTTGATCTACGGCCTGTGCTCTTAGTGTTCTGTTCAGAAAGTTGTCTCCTGTGCCAATGAGTTCAAGGCTCTTTCCCACTTTTTCTTCTAACAGGTTTAGTATGCCTCGTTTTGTATTGAGGTCTTTGATCCATTGGACTTTCGTTTTGTGCAGGTTGATAAGTATGGTTCTATTTGCATTTTCTACATGTAGATATCCAGTTAGACCAGTACCATTTGTTGAAGATGCTGTCTTTTTCCGTTGTATGGTTTTGGCTTCTTTGTCAAAACTCAAGTATCCCTTGGTGTTTGGATTCATATCTGGGTCTTCTATTCGACCCCATTAATCCACCAGCCTGTTTCTATGCCAATAGCATGAAGTTTTTATTACTATTTCTTGGTAGTACAGCTTGAGATAAGGGATAGAGATACCTCCAGATGATCTGTTGTTGTACAAGATCGTTTTGTCAATTCTGTTTGGTTTTTTTTTTTTTTTTTTTTTTGTCTTTCCATATGAAGTTGAGAATTGTTCTCTCAAGGTCTGTAAAGAATTGTGTTGATATTTTGATGGGAATTGCATTGAATCTGTAGATTGCTTTTGGCAGAATGGCCATTTTCACTATATTAATCCTACCCATCCATGAGTATGGGAGATCTTTCCATCTTCTGATATCTTCTTCAATTTCTTTCTTCAGAGACTTGAAGGTTTTTTTTGTTTTGTTTTGTTTTTTTTCTGAACAAGTCTTTCACTTCCTTGAGTCACACCAAGTTACTTTATGTTATCAGTGGCTATTGTGAGAGTTGTTTCCGTAATTTCTTTCTCCGCCCTTTTGTCTTCTGTATACAGGAGGGCTTCTGATTTTTTTGAGTTAATTTTTTTCCATGTTTTAATCAATATATTTAAGCTTCTGATTTTTTCTTTCCTTTTTTTATTAATTACACTTTATCCACTTTGTATCCCACCATAAACCCCTTTCTCCTCTCCTCTCAATCCCACCTTCCCTCCCCCTTCTCCACACATGTCCCTCCCCAAGTCCACTGATAGGGGAGGTCTTCCTCTCCTTCCTTCTGATCCTAGTCTATTAGGTCTCATCAGGAGTGGCTGCATTGTCTTCCTCTGTGGCCTGATAAGGCTGCTCCCCCATCAGGGTGAGGTGATCAAAGAGCAGGCCAATCGGTTCATGTCAGAGGCAGTCCCTGTTCCCATTACTATGGAACCCACTTGGACACTGAATTGCCATGGGCTACATCTGTGCAGGGGTTCTAGGCTTTCTCCATGCATGGTACTTGGTTGGAGTATCAGTCTCAGGAAAGACCCCTGTGCTCAGATTTTTTGGTTCTGTTGCTTTCCTTGTGGAGCTCTTGTCCTCTTCCTATCTTACTATTTCCCACATCTTTCGTAAGATTCCCTGCACACTGCCCAACTGTTGGCCATAAGTCTCAGCATCTGCGTTGATATTCTGCAGGGCAAAGAGCCACTTTGCTGAAGGTGTTTATCAGCTGAAGGAGTTCTCTGGTCGAATTTTTGGGGTTCCTCATGTATACTATCATATCATCTTCAAATAGTAATACTTTGACTTCTTCCTTTCCAATATATATCCTCTTGATCTCCTTTAGTTGTCTTATTGCTCTAGCTATGTCTTCAAGTACTATATTGAAGAGATATGGAGAGAGTAAACAGCCTTGCCTTGTCCCTGACTTCAGTGGAATTGATTCAAGTTTCTCTCCATTTAGTTTGATGTTGGTTATAGGTTTGCTGTATATTGCCTTTACTATGTTTAGGTATGTACCTTGTATCCCTGATCTCTCTAAGACTTTAAACATGAATGGGTGTTGGATTTTGTGAAATGCTCTTTTGGCATCTAAGGAGATGATCATGTTGTTAATTCGCATCAAATTACCAACACAATTCTTTATAGACCTTGATAGAAAAATTCTCAACTTAATATGAAATAACAAGAAACCCAGAATCACTAAGACAATCCTCTACAATAAAAGATATTCTGGAGTCATCTCTATCCCTGATCACAAGTTCTACGATAGAGCAACAGTAATAAAAACTGCATGGTACTGGTATAGAAACAGCCTGGTGGATCAATGGAATGGAATAGAAGACCCAGATATAAATCCACACACTTATGGACACCTGATTTTTGACAAAGATGCCAAAACTATACAATGGAAAAAGACAGTATCTTCAACAAATGGTGCTGATCTAACTGGATATCTACATGTAGAAAATGCAAATAGAACCATACTTATCAACCTGCACAAAACGAAAGTCCAATGGATCAAAGACCTCAATACAAAACTAGACATACTAAACCTGTTAGAAGAAAAAGTGGGAAAGAGCCTTGAACTCATTGGCACAGGAGACAACTTTCTGAACAGAACACTTAGAGCACAGGCTTTAAGATCAACAATCAATAAATGGGACCTCATGAATCTGAAAAGCTACTGTAAAGCAAAGTACACTGTCATCCAAACAAAAGGACAGCCTACACATTGGGAAAGGATCTTCACCAACCCTATAACTGACAGAGGGTTGATATCCAGAATATATAAAAAACTTAAGCAGCAACAAATCAAGCAATCTAACTAAAAAATGGGGTACAGAGCTAAACAGAGAATTCTCAATAGAGAAATATCAAATGGCAGAAAAACATTTAAAGAAATACTCAACTTTTTAGTCATCAGGGAAATGCAAATCAAAATGACCGTGAGATTTCACCTTAAACCCATCAGAATGGCTAAGATGAAAAACTCAAGTGACAACACATGCTGGAAAGAAATAGAGAAAGGGGGAACCCTCTTCCATTGCTGGTGGGAATCTAAACTTGTACAACCACTTTGGAAATCAATCTGGCACTTTCTCAGACAATTAGGAATAGTACTACCCCAAGATCCAGCTATACTACTACTAGGCATATATGCAAAATATGCTCAAGTACACAACAAGGACATTTGCTCAACCATGTTCATAGCAACTTTATTTGTAATAAACAGAATCTGGAAACAACCCAGATATCCCTCAATGAAGGAATGGGTACAGAAATTGTGGTATTTTTACACACTGGAGTACTACTCAGCAATTAAAAACAAGGAAATGATGAAATTTGCAGGCAAATGGTGGGAACTAGAAAAGATCATCCTGAGTGAGGTATCTCAGAAGCAGAAAGACACACATGGTATATACTCACTTATAAGTGGATATTAGACATATAATATAGGATAATCATACTAAAGTCTGTTCACCTAAAAAAGCTAAGAAAGAAGGAGGAGCCTGGGTAAGATGCTCAATCCTCATCAGAAAGGCAATTGGGGTAGACATCGGAATGGTCTAGGAAACAAGGAACAAGACAGGAGCCTATCACAGAGGGCCTCTGAAAGATTCTACCCAGCAGGGTATTAAAGCAGGTGCTGAGACTCACAGTCAAACTTGGGTAGAGTGCAGGGAATCTTATGAAAGAAGCAGGGACAGAAAGACCTGGAGGGGACTGGAGTTCCACAAGGAGATCAACAGAACCAAAATTCTGGACACAGGGGTCTTTTCTGAGACTGATACTCTAACCAAGGACCATGCATAGAGATAACCTAGAACCCCTGCACAGATATAGCCCATGGCAGCTCAATCTCCAAATGGGCTTCCTAGTAAGGAGAACAGGGGCTGTCTCTGATGTGAACTCAGTGGCTGGCTCTTTGATCACCTCTCCCTGGTGGGGGGGGGGCAGTCTTGCCAGGCCACAGAGAAAGACAATGCACACAGTCCTGATGAGACCTAATAGGCTAGGATCAGATGGAAGAAAAAGAAGTCTTCCACTATCAGTGGTCTGGGGAAGGGGCATGGGAGGAGAAGAAGATGGGATTGCAAGGGAACTAGGGAGGGGGCTACAGCTGGGATACAAAGTGAATAAATTATAATAAATAAAAATTTAATTAAAATAAATAAATAAACAAAAAATTTTTCTCTTTCTAGCATTTGGTTTTCAGGGATCAAGCTCAGATTATCAGGCGTGGCTTCAAATACCTTTACCCACTGAGCCATCTCAATGGCTCTTAAAATTCTTAATATTATTCCAGCACCTTAATAACATTTATTATCTTTAATTTTAGGAGCTCTTTGTATCAAAAGTTACAATAATTTTTTAAACAATTCATTTCTCATAAAATTTGAAAGCTCATTCTTCTCCTCCCATCTGAAGCAATTATCTGTTATTATGTTCAATAAGTGCCATTTATTCATTTATTATTTCATTATTTTATTTTTTAGAAGTGTTTCATGAAACAATCATTGTTCTAGCTAAATTGAAGAAATATCAATACAGGAAAACTGTCAAATTACCTACCCTTATTGAGCCCATTTTTCTATACAAGAGGAAAAGCAAACACATAATTGCATATAATATAAAATACCATCAATGGATGAAGAAAAAGCCAGAGTAAAGGCTTTATAATGTATGTGCATACATGATGTACTGCACAAACACACATATGTTTATGTGTGCAAACATACCTATTAAAAGGTTTTTCATAACCATAATTAGATTTGAAATATCTGACATAGCCAGAGCTAGGATCCCAATGTCATTAGATGCTCTCAGAACTGGCACCAGGACACTTGATGTCCTGCCATCCAGAGCATGCACCGTTTTCCATCAGCACTGGGTGAGGCCAAGTCAGAAGATATGAGAAACAGGAGCTGCAGAGTGTAGCTCTGAGCATCTCTGTCTGTTCCCCTCTTGCTTTATTAAAGCAGCACAATGTGAGCAAAACATCTAACCTGACCATTCCACCACAAAATATATCTAGATGATGAATATCTAGATGAGTATGTCCATTGTGCATCTTTACCTATAATCATAGACAATAAAAGACGTAAACTAGCAACCATGTGAAAAATATATGATCTTGTCCACAAATTTCAATGGACTTAGTAAGTAAACTTAATGTTTCAGAAATAAAACCTTGCATAAGGGCCAGATGTCCGAACTCCAGTACCGTTTGTATTTATTTGTATCTTTAACTTACTCATCTTTCCTTAGATCCTGAAAGTTATTTTCAGCGTTGGGGTATGTAGTGTATGAAAATACAAGGGACTTTTTCTGATATAAGAATATTATTAAAACAGGAGCTTAATGCCTAACTTGTGCGACAAAAATGGAGGAGGTGAGGCTTAAATTCACCAAGGAAGGGCTTCAGTTCATTCACTTTTGCCTAACATTTACTTTAGAACCCAGCACGGAAGATGGTCAATGAATATTGCGTGGGAAATTTTTTTAAAAAGGCCAGCTTCCCTTTTCACTTGCATGACAGTGTCCAGCCACCGTCACAAGCACTTCGCACGGGTCACCCCACCCCATTCTCACCAAACCCACCAGGAAGCTGCCATTTTCACCATTTTGTAGGTGAGCAAACTGAGACAATGGTGAGTTAAAACACACTGGGGAAACGGCTGAACGAGAGGGAAAAACTTAGATCTATGACAACACCTATGCTCTTTGCCTTTAAGAGTCCCTTAAGATGACAGAATCTTTGTTTTGCTTTCTTCTGTTTCCTTCTTCCTGACTCTCTCACAAGATCAGAGTCATGTGAGACAGGGAAAATGCTGATGTGGCCATGCAGTCATCCATTAAATGAGAACTATCAGTACCCAGAAAAAAAAATCTCTACAGATTACATTAGATAGTGAAAAGGGCTAATGTGTTTGAAAATTTTTCCACATAGGAAACAGGAGCAATAACCCCCCAGGCACAGATATAGACACCTATACATCCAAAATGCAACTTATATTGAAGGAATTGAACAGACCTGTGAAGGATGGGCTACGTAGGACCTTAAAGGGCATGCCATCAAACCCTTTCAGGTTAGAGGAGTGTGATAGGTGAGCAAACCAATGATTTAAGAAGTGCGTGCCAGGGCTGGAGAGATGGTTCAGCGGTTTAGAGCACTTGTTATACTTCCAGATGGTCCTGAGTTCAATTCCCAGCAATCACGTGTTAGTTCACAACCATCTACAATGAGATCTGGTTCCTTCTTCTGGCATGCAGGCAGAACAGTGTATACATAACAAATAAATATATCTTAAAAAAAAAGAGTGTCAGAGCAAAGCTGGGAGCAGAGCTGGACCCCTGACTCCCAGTCTCTCCTCCCCCACATCCCACTGCCTCCCTAAAAGGCTACAATCACTATATAAATGATGCAGGACTATAAGAATCGACCATTCAGAGGAAAACTTAGACAGGTGGTAAGGAGGATAATTAGGGCCCAGGTTTTTGTTTTCTCAGATAGATCCTAGCAAAGCTGCCACCGTGTCCACAAGCTACCCCACAGTTCCATTGGGAGCTACATTTCTACAATACACTTGCTCACATATCCGCTCACAGAGAGGACCTCCAGTCTGTGAAGCTGGGATCTTTATAAGTAACGTAAACAGGGGGCCACACTTTAGCATGCCTGTCGTGGTTTATTGGTTGGAAAGAAGCCATACAGTCTTGCCAATGCTCTACAGGACTGGATGTGTGCTAATAAAATGCAAGTCAGAAGACATTAGGACTCAGAAAGATTCTGTCTGCTACAAGTACTGGCTGGAACTCTATCCACGTTCATGTGGACTCGTTCATGATGGGTGAATTTGCATAGAGGGTGCATTCAAACACTGGTGGCCCATACGCAGAGTTTCTGATTTAGTCATCAAAAGGTAGGACCTTCATGTTTGCATTTCTAACGCGTTTCATGGGCAAGCCCATGATACTAGTCAAAAGAGCACATTTTGAGAACTAGTTCCTAATATATGTTCCATCTACTCCTTCTAGTACCCCCGTATCAGGCCTATGAATGGGCCCTTCAGCAGCAGGGTCAGCGCATGGGAAGCGCATGCAACCCTGGCAACACAACAGAGCTGTTTAACCAGGAAGCTGGATTCTCAGGTACCCAGGGCATGATCTAGAAGAGAGAACAGAGGTTCAAGGTCAACAACGTCCTCACCTTAAACAAATGCTTACCGAGAAGTAGGTGTATGTGGCACTAACCCAAAAGGTTCAGGAATTCTGAAAGGCCAGATTTGACGCTACCCTAGCTTCATGGATACTGACAAAGAACAATATAATGTCTTGGTTGGCTAAAGCCGAAAGACAGTTTTATTACACCTGGCAATAACAGTTGTCAAAATAGCATCACTGCACTACTGTTCCCTGGGCCCTGATTCTGAAAGGTTGATGTAGTCAACTGATGAAGGCCAGGTCTGTCTGTGTATACAGGGTGTTACAGGAGAGTAACACTGAAGTTAGAAAGCCTTGATTTACACAGGGGCTGCAAATATGTTCCTTATCTGCCAACAACAAATAACCCTGAGCTTAAGGAAAGCAGTTTCTGTCACCCAGAGCTGCACACAACAGTACAAGCTTAAACACTTGTCCAGAAAAAAGAAAAAAAAAAAGAGCCATAAATTCTCAGAAGACGATCAGTGGGTAAGCTTGAGGTTCCTAATGGAGAACTGACTCCCAACAACAGGAGTCCAGCTTCCAGATCTTTGGGTCATGCTGAGAGTATCAGAAAAGGATCAGAGAAGGGGAGAAAGCAATGGAGAAGGGAGGGAAGAGTGTTGGAGGAAGAGAGAGAAAAGAACTGGAATGATTCTGAAGAGGAAGCAAAGAGAGAGAAGAGGGACAACATCAATCTGATGATTTCTGTTGAGACTCCAAGACCAAAGAGAAGCCCAAGAAAAAGCAAAGACACCAAAGGCTGGGAAGTCCTCGGAGGACAGGAGAGAGACAAACGGGCCTGGCCCTGAGGAGGAGAAGCAGGGGTAGAGAGACGTATTCAATTCTATGTCTACTTAGAGAACAGATTTGGTGTTCCACACTGGAAGTCTGCATGTTCTGTCTGAGTTACACACTCACGCAGACACTCATGCAAAAGTGAACATTTGAAACTTAGGAGCAAGGTCTTGGATGGAAAAAAATAAACTCTGGAGTGGTTAACACTTAGACTGAATCCAAAAGCACATTTCCTGACAAGATGGTCAAGAGAATGCTTGTATGCATAAAGGAAACACAAGCCAAGGCTTGATTCCTAGGGTATGCCAAAGAAAAGATTTGTGGAGGAAAGAGAAGAGAGGGGAGGAGAGCCCAGGATTCTGAAAATCAAAGGAGGGAAGTGATGGTAATAGTCAAATATGATAGGGCTGAGGTGTCACTTGTGGATTGGGTGTTGAGAGAACTAGAAAGAGAGGAGAAAAAGGAAGAGGAAACTTCCATATCGAATTAGAAACCAAATTTGTAATTATTACATGAGAGCATTATGGATCATTTAATTGCTCAGCCTTGTGGGCTAGACAAAAAGGTCAGATGAATTCTGGGCACAGAGCTAGAACAGAGCTCTGCAAAGTTGGACACAGCACACTATTCGAGAAGATGAAATATGTGTGATCCTGTGCTTTAGGGCTTCATCTGAGGGGGAAGGGAGATACACCTTCAGGACAGTCCAGAGTCAACGCAACAGTGGCACTGAGCTCTGTGATACAGTTGTTTCTTTATTTTCACGTTCTGAATTCCTTGGTTGCTGCAAACAGTAGGTTTAATGGTGGGTATACAAAACACAGGGTGTAGACAGACAAAAATGGATTTTCACTGTTTCTCCTATGAGAGAAAGTCACCAAAAATCTTGATTTACATCTAACTAAGAATTTTTTCGGATGGCAAGATATGAAGTAGTAGTCCTTGATATAATACCCTTGCCCAGCTCTCTCTTTTTTTTTTTCTCCAGATCTCTTAAGGAAGGAAATTAGTAACTTTATAAACAAGTGAATTTAAAGCACTATGGCTCTCAGCCTTTCAACCTTTGACTCTCTTCCAGTTGTTTGAACGAAATTGCAGGTAACATGAATATCATAGACCCTCCTGGAACTCCCTAAGAGGAATAACAGGGGGCAAAAGCTATGTTTTCCTCCCAGCCTGCCTTGAGGAGTAAGGGAAATTATCTTTCCCTGATGTCATTATATAGAAATGAATCCGTCTTGGGAACTAGAATATTAACAAATATATACCATTTATTTGTTTGTTTTTTGCTCTCATCATTTGCTGCTCTCAGTTCATCCATGTGTAGAGGAGAAACTAATGAAACCCCACAAATACCCAACATCGGACTCTAAAACAGGTATCTGCGGAGCTCCTTCCCACTCCCTTCATCTCCAAGTGTTCTTCTCCTTCAAATGAATCAATTCTGCTTCCGAGATACCTCTGACACGCCTCTCTTGCTATCAATTCGCAAAAAAGAAAATTCTAGCTGAAGGAAGAAAATCATATTTCGTAATTTCCCAGGAGCTGAAGAAGATCCCACATTTTAAATCTATGTCAGGGAAAATGTAATTTGTCTAGGATATAAATAGCCGCGGGCAACTCTGGAGACTGGTCTAACATGCTCACATGTGTTCAGTATGGTGCATTTTCTGGTTAAAACAAAGCACTAGTCTTCTCACTTGTAAAAAAAAAAAAAAAAGAAGCAATTTGTGGACAACTAAGGGTATTATTGTGGTTTTATTCAGGCAATTTCACTTCTTATATGTCAAAGTGCAAGCGAAAAACTTGTTAAAATGCATCATTCCCTAAGGACAGAAACTCCCTTACCCTCAATTTTATTCAGATACGTCAAGATGTTTGTTGCCTTCCCCAGTACATCAATTCTAATTCTTAATTAAAGGCACACATTTAAGTAAATTAAATTTTATTTTGTTGGACATTTGATGGAAGGCTGTATGTGACATGACATGCTTGAAATGTTTACATTTTGCCGCCATTTTTTCATGTGCTCTTAATTGTATCATAACTCAGTAAGTTGAACAAGAATCTTCCAGGTATCACTGGGAGAATTCTGGAACAGTGGTCGTGGTGACTATCTGCAAACATTGAGAGAAAGCCAAAGTGTGTGACTGAGGCAGACATCCCTTTCTTCACTAGGCACTTTAGATCATGGCCACAAACACTGCTAGTAGCCTAATGGCAAATCCTGTTTCATTTTTGTTTTTCATAGTTTCATTAGGTGTACAACCACAATTAAAGTAGGTATTTTACTAATATGCATATGGGTGATAGCTAAATGAATAAAACATTTTCATCTAAACAATTATGTATTATAATATTCTCAAGAAAAAACAAACTCTTGAAAGGGGTCACTTTTTGCAATTAGTACTAATTTTAGTCAACGTCTAAGGAATGCAGATCCCATTTTCCAGAAATAACTGCAAATATCCCATGACATTTAGTTTCTTTCTTTTTATTTTTTTAATTTATTTTTTAATAATTACATTTGATTCAATTTTTATCCCACCTGTAGCCCTCTCCCACATCCCTTTCTAATCCCACCCTTCCTCCTTCATCTCCCATGTCCCTCCCCAAGTCCACTGATACGGGAGGTCCTCCTCCTCTTCCCTCTGACCCTAGCCTATCAGGTCTCTGATCAGGACTGGCTGAATTGTCTTTCTCTGTGGCCTGGTGAGCCTGCTCCTCCCCCACCCCCACAAGTGATCAAAGAGCCATCCACTGAGTTCAGAGACCAGCCCTGTTCCCCTTACTAGGAAACTCACTTGAACACTAAGCTGCCATGGGCTATATCTGTGCAGGGATTCTGGGTTATCTCCATGCATGGTCCTTGGTTGGAGTATTAGTCTCAGAAAAGACCCCTGGGCCCAGATCTTTTGGTTCTCTTGCTCTCCTTGTGGAGCTCCTGTCCCTTCCAGGTCTTTCTATCTCCCCCTTCTTTCATTAGATTCCCTGTACTCTGCCCAAAGTTTTGCTATGAGTCTCAGCATCTGCTTTGATACCCTGCTGGGTAGAGTCTTTCAGAGGCCCTCTGTGGTAGGCTTCTGTCCTGTTCTCTGTTTTCTCCCTTTTCCAATGTCTGTCCCATTTGTCTTTCTAAATGAGGATTGATCATCTTACCCAGGGTCCTCCTTACTGCTTAGCTTCCTTAAGATGTACAGATTTTAGTATGTTTATCCTATGTTATATGTCTAATATACAAAGTGAGTATATACCATGTGTGTCTTGCTTCTGGAATATATCACTCAGGATGACCTTTTGTAGTTCCCACCATCTACCTGCAAATTTCATGATTTCCTTGTTTTTAATTGCTGAGTCGTATTCCATTGTGTAAATGTACTGCAATTTCTGTATCCATTACTCATTTGAGGGGCATCTGGGTTGTTTCCAGGTTCTGGCTATTACAAATATAGCTGCTACAAATATGGTTAAGCAAATGTCCTTGCTGTGTACTTGCGCATCTTTTGGATATATGCCTAGGAGTGGTATAGCTAGATCTTGAGGAAGTGCTATTCCTAATTGTATGAGAAAAGGCCAGATTGATTTCCAAAGTGTTTGTACAAGTTTACATTCCCACCAGCAATGGAGGAGGATTTCCCTTTCTCCACATCCTCTTCAGCATGTATTGTTCCTTGAGTCTTTCATCTTAGTCATTCTGATGGGTATAAGGTGAAATCTACTGAGATGGAGGATCTGGAGATCTGGCTCAGTATGTAAAGTGCCTGCTATTCATGTATAAAGACCTGGATTTAGGTCCTGAGCATCAGGTGAAATGTTAGCCAGCCATAACCCCAGTGATATGGAGTAGCAATCCCATGGGCTTGGTGGACAGCCTGTCTAGCCTCAATGGTGAGCCTCAGATTTAGTGAGAGCTCCTGTCTTTGAAAATACAGTGGGCAATGATAGAGGAAGACAACTGGGCTACACATATACATATACACAAATATGCACACACTCATTCATATACACACACATACACACATGCACACACACAGAGACAGACACAGGTATGCACACATTCATTCATACACACACATACACACACAGGGAGAGACACATGTGCACACACACAAATATGCACACGCTCATTCATACACATAGACACAGATATACACAAATATGTACACACTCATTCAATCACACAGACACAGACAAAAGTATGCACACACTCCTTCATACACACATGTATTCAATACACAGGAAGAGATAAACATAAAGTAAAAAAAAAAACCCTGAGGTTATTAGATATGGGCAAACAAGTAGAACATATAAACTATTTAAACAGACCATTCCTAGACCTAGTGATAAAACTCTGCACCATTTCGGTGAAGCACATGTTGGATGATTTAACAGAATTCTTCCTCATGTACTGTAACCCAATAAGCTCCTTAGCTCAGCCATATTAATCAGAATACTCTCAAAGGTCTCCAGGATACCAAATCACCTTCAAATTCCATGACCTAGACCCCACCCACCTACGGAAGGAATAGTGCAATTAACTTCTGCCCTTCAGAAGCTGTTCTGAGCGTACAGAATGAGTGAGTCCGTCATCTGCAATTTGGTGCACTGACTGCTCTGGGTGCCAGCACGGGGAAATGGTACAGAAACAATTAAATCTTCAGGTGGAGGGAAACGAATTTCCAATTCAGGCTCTGGCTTTTTTTGTAATTTAAATTTTAAAATATTTTGAGAATGTTATACATGATTACTGCATCGAAATCAAATCTAAGTCTACCTCTCCCCTTTCCAACACCTTCCCTAACTGCCTTTAAACATGCTTTCAAATTTTTAACCTTTTCTTTATTATATATAATATATTACCTACTGAGTCTATATCTCTCTATATTACATATTATTTAAATATGTCACATATTTAAATATATTATAAATAATATAATAAATATAGTATAAATAATAAGCATATTTTATGTTATCATGTATGTTACACACTGAGTCCATTTAGTGTCACTTGTATGAGTTTAGGATTGGATACCCTATCAGGGAGCCCATCCCTGGAGAAAACAGATTCTCACTTTCTCAGCAGCCTCTCATTTCCTGTAGTTCTTCGGTGTGAATTAGTTCTACTTAGCTTCCTAATACTCCTGATAGAGTGGGAATAAGCCATCTTTCTGCTCTATGAACTATTGCTCATAGTGATGAATTCTTAACTCTGGTTCCTACCATTGCTACACCCTCTGGAGTGTGGTTGAGTCCAAACCCGGAGACAATGGAGTGCCCTGGGGAAGCACATACTTCAGATTCAGCCAAACTGGAACTGAAATTTCTCTTTCTCACTTCATTTCTGACTTTCACTCTTCCTGTTTTCAATGAGTTAAATGTAAAGATACCTACCTTGTGTGGTATCACTACACATTTTGATAAACTAATTCAAGGGCAAGTCATGGCAAGGGCTGAGTGGGAGAACCATAAGCATGGTGAGGGTTGCTTACCCTATACAGAGCACCATTCAAGCTCCTTGCATAAATTAACTCACTGACGCTTCATGGGGACCCTAGCACATTACAGCTATCAACATCAGTCCACTTATAAAGGAGCTGAGGCTCAGAGAAAGCAGCACCTCGCCAGAATCAGTTGACTTCTAAAGCCAACAGTTAATTTGCTACGCCAGTGTTAAACAAAGACAAGGTTTTCCTTTTAGAAAAAAAAAAAAACTTGGGAAAGATAATGAAAGTGAAGTTTTTTCAATTTAGAGAAATAAAACATTAAGATTCAGTTGAAAGGAATCAAGAACTTTCATTTTTAAATGGCTGCTGCACATGTCAGGAGCATGCTACATTGCTAACCAAATTCTCTTACTCCAGGTGTTGCTCAACTTAACTGTGAACTTATGGCCCCAGCACACACATCATAAACTGAAAATCATAGGACGAGAATACTTTGAAGCCATTTAAACTACTAAATGTCATAGCTTAACACCATTGCTCACTGCAGCTTGTCAGCTGGCATTTATGACATCAAGCGATAGACCAGAAAACGCAGCTGGTGCCATAATCTAATACCAGGATACTGCGGGCCAGTTAGTATTCCTTGCTATGGCAAAAAATGCTTGAGGAAACAACTTGCGGCAAGAACATACGATTCTGGTTCATGGTTTCAGCAACTTTCGTGCCCAGCTAGCTTGCTCTATTGCTGTTGGACTGTGATGGGGCAGTGTGCCAAGGCAGTTGCAGCGCAGCGGCCTCCCTCCTTGCAGGCAGGAAGCAGAGTAGGATTCCATTCAAAGGAAAAGTCTCGGCGACCCACTTCCTTATCCAGGTCCCACTTCCCACCAATTCCCAGTGCTGTCATCAAATTATGAAACCATCAACAGATCAACATATCGATTAGGCTCCAGTCCTCACGCCTGAATCACCTCTCAAAGATTGCAAACGTCCTGGAGAAATCAAGCTTTCAGCGATGCGGGGACTCCAGAAAGATAACTCATATGAAAACCACAATAAACACTGCCGAATCACAAGCCTGAGATCAACATTAAAGTTTTCATACAGTACTGCATGCCCAGCTCTTTCACACCATTGAAGTTGAAACACCTTTACCAGAAACACAGTAAGTCAGAGACTGTGTATCAGCTACATGAAGGCAAACTTCTCCAGCCAACCCCCTGTGGGTTTCCCGCTCTACTCTACTTGCCAGCCCCTGTTCATGAAATCACCCACTCACAGTCCCCTGTCCCCATCCTGCCAACCTCTTAGCATGCCTTCTTGGTTTTCTGGAAGTAATTTAATCTTTCCACAAAGCCAACGAATGTGTTTGAAGAATTTCACTACCAGAGAGTTTTCACAGACCTTCTGCATCTCTGAGCTATAAGGATAACCCATCTCTAAAGCACCTGTGTGCAACAAGGGGCCTTGACTCACCAAATGCCTGCCTAATCTCATACACAATTGCCTTTCTTTACATTTACAGGCAAAAAGAGAAGAGAGATAAGCCATCTCCAGTTCAGAAAATCCTAAAGGAAACCACAGGGAGAGGCTTACATCTTGGACATCACAGGGCTTTTTGAGAATCGAAGAGCAAACAGTCATTTAGTGTTCAAGCCAGTTCCGTTCAGCCCTGAGGGTAGGGGAGGCGGTTGTAGGACAGCCAAAGAGGCAGTTATGTCCTGAGTGTTATCGTTCCTTTACAGTCCAGGGTTTGAGTGGGATGGCCCCTCCCAACACCATCTTTGCTACTTGTTGCCTATTTATCCATAGACAAGGAATATAGCTACTCTCTCATCTCCTTTGCAAAACAGGAATGACAACTCTCCCTCCTCGGCTGCTATGCGCAACACATAAGAAGTACTGAGAATAGAGACAGGGACAAAATAAACAGCCTGAGCTATTCTGACCACTGACAACAAGGCCTAACATCCAGGCTCACACTGGAGCGTGTGGTCCACTCCTGTCATTAACATGTAGTGATTTTACACTTTAATTTGACAGGTAAGTGCCAGATTAATACTGGTCTCATCCTCCGTGTAAGTTTTTCATGAAGTAGAAATCAAGTCTGGCTTGGCTCCTCCTGATGCTGTGTTTGGAAATGGAAAGCACTGAAAAATTTGCTCAGCAATGAACCAAGCTAGTAACATCAGTCCTCCTTAGTCTACAGCATCAGGAGTCTTCAGAACTTGGGTGGCTGTTTTTTAAAATTATTATAATTCATTTCCTACCACTGAGTAATAAAATTGCTTGGATAGCTTTCAAGTATACTCATGCTCAGGCCTCAGGGGTTCCAAAGCAACTGATGCCAGATCAGCCCCGTCCACTTGACCCCATATCCATGGGGGCTTCAGACGTGGATGTTACAGATACATAATACTTGAAAAAAAAAACTATCTGACTTTTCTCAGTTGTCAACATTTTCTAAATAAATACAATATAAAATTTTTTTCATGAATTTGGTTGAATTAGTTTAATAAATGATCTGGAGACTATTGAAACTATACAGGAGATGTATAAGAAGTCCTTGAGCATCCTTGAGGTTTGAAATATTTTTTCAGGAAAGAGAGAGAGAGAGAGAGTGTGTGTGTGTGTTACTGAAAGAAACCAGAAGAGATCCCTCTTACTCCTTCCTGATGCTTCTCCGAGTAACCCTGCATCCATAAGCGACCCCCACATTGCCCACTGGCTGCACATCCACACTTGTTCGTGCTTTGGGAGGTGGAGTCCAAACTTTCCCACTGCAAGACTCTTGCACTGGGCCTTACAACTTCCCTCCAGGGTTCAGGACTGTCTTCAGTTTGTTTTTTGTTGTTGTTTTTTGTTGTTGTTGTTTTTTCCTATTAAAATAATGGGATAGGGGGAGGGCAACTGGACTCTGCAGCTTCCCAGCAGGACCTTGCTGATGGGACCAAGCGTATGGTTCACGCTGTTCAGACAACTGGGATCCTGGCAGCAAGCCAGCTGAGTGACTGCAGACCTACACACTTCCCAAATTGCCTTCATCCGAGACTCTTCCTCCCCTGGAACACAAGTACATGAGGTCGTGAACCTCTTTACTTCATTATTATTATTATTATTAAGGCTCTCACGTATTTTAAAGGCCCCATAGAATTAATTCCTCGGTGGTCCTGATGGCGTTAATACAACCCATTCCTTCTGAGTGCTGCTTCCAAAGTGGATTTCTGAGCGCTTTCTTCCTCCCCGCCTCTCGCTCCACACCTGCCCATCTCTGATCTCTTCTAAGATCCCTTTACTCTTATTCTTGAACGATCCTAGAGTTCTCAGAACAACTCCTGAGGACACCCTGAGCACAGAGAGCAAGAGGCCAGCCCTTAATTAAGCCTGGCGCCCGGCGCGGCTGGGGAAGGAGGGATTCATCCCTGACTGCGGAAAACCAGGACACGGTTATCTGGAGGTCTGGGGGTGGGGTGGGGAGCGGGTAGGGGGGCTTGTGACACTCTCTTGCGAAGGCCAATCCTCCCTCCTGCAGCCCTTGGCTAGCAAGGACGCTGGGTCTCCACCAAGCCACCACCTCTCCACGCGTTGGCTTCACCCCCCGACCCCCAGCCGGCTCTTGTGATCCTCCGAAGGACGCGAGCTCACAGCGGAGCGACCCGCAGCCTGCACAACAGGTCCTTTGGGCACCTTCCAGGATGGCCAAGCGGGGGCGACTGGCTGCGGAGAGGGTTAGTGCAGACAGGGGACCCGATCCCCAGGGACAGGCTACTCCGTTTTCGGGGGTCCCGACCTCTTCCCAGGTCCCCAGCCCCACTGCAAAACCTGAGTAAGGCTAGGGACGCAAGCGCGATCCCGAAGGCGCGCGTAGGCGCGGAGTGCCGTCCGCGTGGGACGTCCCTGTCCGTCCGGGAGTAAAGTTAGGCACCGAAGGGAGAGCGTCTCCTTCCGTGCGTCCTCAGGAGCAGACCTCGGCGGCGGCCGGCGACTACCCACCTTGCGCCTGTGCCTCCATGGTGGCCGACGTGGAGCCGAGAGCGGCGGGGAACACGCGGACTGCTCGTGGAGCAGACGGCAGCGGTGCCCGAGCTCGGAAGACAGCCAGCCCCGGCGCTCGTGCCCTCCCCAGGCGCGCGAGTCGCGAGCGTTGCGTGGAGGGGGCGGGGGACCGCGGGCCGCCACCACTGGCCGCTGCTGGTTACCTCCGCCCCTTCCAGTCCACCTGGTCCTCAGAGCGCCGCCAGGGACGCCAGGTCGGGCGCCACCTGCCGGCCGCTCCGCGCACCCGGTGGGCGGTTTCACCCCTCCAGCCCCGCAAAAGCCCTGAAAACCAGCTTGGCCCAGAGATGCGGAATGCAAGAGACAATGGGAGCATAAAGGGGTACAATGCTGAGCCATTGGACCTGGTGGAGATAGTAGTGTTAAGTTCCTGGGAGTCCCGGTATCATATTTGTGTCAACTGACCATTACATAACTTTGTTTTATATGCCTCCTTAAAGCACCCTTGCTTAATGTAACTGGTTCATTTAACACTGAGCACACATGGACCAAAACACATCTGATTAAGGTTATGTAATGTGTATACTTCCTCTGTAAAGTTCATCACACCCTATTGCACTGAGGGACACTAGACGTCAAGCTAGTGTTGTGCATGGATCCAGATTCCAACCAAAGTAAGAGATAAAAACATCAAAACGAAAGCGGAAACAATGGGGCTGGCTTCTGAGTCGGAGGACAACGGTAGTTCGAGACTTTTGTTTATCGCTCCAAATGACAGAACAAGTGCTGGGTTTAGAGTTAGAAGCAAGTCTGAGCCAAAAGGAACATAGTAACATGGAACCTAAGACACACTGACAGGACATGCACCTGGTTATCCAGAAGCCTGCAGGCTGGGCTGCTGGCTGGGTTGGTAGCGAAGTCCTCTTCAGAGAAGACTAAAACATCAGTCCTGTGTCAAGGCTTGTCTGAGGGTGTAGCTGGAAAGCCCACAGACAGTAGGAATGACGGCTTACACCTCACCTTCATCCCTACTACACAGCCTTCCTTTGTTTTGACATCTCACAGACTTCCATGAAATGCAATCTAGACTTTTCTCACGCTTGTCTCTCTCTCTCTCTCTCTCTCTCTCTCTCTCTCTCTCTCTCCATGAGGGGGTGTTATTCTCTTTCTTCATAGTGAGGAAGTCTGGTGAAGTTGAAGGTGGTTACTGCATTAACTCCCTCGTAATTTCTATTGAAGAGCCTCAAGCAGATTTACAGCTCAGGAAAGAGTGAATAATCAATTAATAAATCACAGTTTCTCCATACCCAAGTTACTCCCAAAGTTACAGGCTAAACCTATGAATGGAACCGTGTGCTTTTCTTTGAAAGAAAGCATACTAATGGCTTTGTGGCATGTAGACAAACATGTCAGTGTTTTTGGTTGTGTTTTGTTTTGTTTTACATGGTGTGTTTGTTTTTCTCAGTTTTGTGCTGAAGATCACACAGGTATGTAATCATTTTCATAACATTTACCCTAAAATAACTTTAAGAAGGTGACTGGGCAGGTATAAAGTGGCAATTATTTTTAGAGTCTATTCAGTTTTTCTGGTCTTCTTAATCCTAGAAATTAAACATCGGGTTATAGTTGACTCCCAGCTGTTAAAATGAGCTAAAAATAGTTCCTGACTTTTCTGCTTAAGCCATCTCCCGTCATCTGAACTCTGACTCATTTCTGATTGCTAAAACTTTAAGCTACTTCCCATTTAACATTTTGGTCTTTTTTTTTAATACTAATCATAATACTTGATCACACAATATTCTTTGTGCCAAGAAATTGGCAAGATTCAAAGGCTACGATGAAGGACATGATTCTTTTCATCCCTTTCAAGGGGTTCATGATCTGTGGGAAAGGAAGGATAAACAGGTCCTTCATGAAGCAGTGTGAGGCAGGGAGAAGCTGTGCAAGTCGAGCCCAGTGCCTGCGTTCAGCCGTGCTGAATGCAGAAATCAGACCTTCGAGAGGAAATTTGTTTCACCTCAGCTAAGTTTTGAAGGATGCCAAATTATCCAAGGAAGTTGTGTGACCCCTGTAGTTGTTATTTTTCTTGTTGTTGTCTTCACTGCGGCCACATACCAGACAAGAAGCAACTAAAGGGGAAGAGCTTTGTTTTTGTCTCAAGGTACAAGGGGACATGGTCCATGATGGCACAGGCAGGTTGTTAGTGGCAGAGAGAGAGAGAGAGAGAGAGACAGAGAGAGAGACAGAGAGACAGAGAGAGACAGAGAGAGAGACAGACAGAGAGAGAGAGAGAGAGACAGAGAGAGAGAGACAGAGAGAGAGAGAGACAGAGACAGAGAGAGAGAGACAGAGAGAGAGAGAGACAGAGAGAGAGACAGACAGAGAGAGAGAGAGAGAGAGACAGAGAGAGAGAGACAGAGAGAGAGAGAGAGACAGAGACAGAGAGAGAGACAGAGAGAGAGAGAGACAGAGAGAGAGAAACAGAGAGGGAGAGAGAGGGAGAGAGAGAGAGACAGAGACAGAGACAGAGAGACAGAGAGAGAGACAGAGAGAGAGAGAGAGACAGAGAGAGAGAGAGAGACAGAGAGAGATGATAGAAGAGAGTGAGAAAACAGGAGACAATATTTTCTGGGAGAAACTGAAGAAATTCGCTTTGAGATAAAGACACCTCAATCATGGAAATGACTTTCCAACCTAAAACTAACTCCTCTACACTACAGAGATAGGGCAATCTGGACCAACTGCCTGAAGACAAGCACTATTAAACAGTTGGGGGAATAATTATCATAAAAATACAATCATTTCATCGTGTCCATCCTTCAGAAAATTGTGAGTCCTCAACAGACTGAGTACACAACATAAAAAGTTTTACCCAGCATTCAGAGAACCAACTGGTTTTCTCTAAGTCCCAACAGTATTTCCGGACATACTTGCTAATCCATAAAGTATACATAGAAGTGTAGACAATTTAGAAAATCAAGTACTTCCTTGCCCATTAAAGAGAGAGTATTTAATTGCACTCTCAGGATCTTGTATGCCTAAGACTGTATACTATAAAATCACTTTTAAAGGGCAGTCTGTAAAGTACACTGGCTTATAAAAGTTTTAATGCAGTGCTTCCTGGCCTCTCTTTACAATTCCTGATTAATTCTTTGCTGTGTTGTAGGACGCTTAGGGATCTTATGGACATCTAGTCAATAGCAGCTGCAACACTGTGACAATCAAAAGTGAGGGCCATGCCTTCACTTCTGACTTGAAGACACTGAATCATTATGGGCAGAAAGGATTACTGTGCACTGAAGGGGGTACTGTGCCCCACCAGCCTAGTGGGGCATGGTGGGCAGTGTTGCCTTCTTTCCCACAAAGAGCTCTTGGAATTCTCCTGTCTCCCGTCTCACCTGCTTCTTACACAGATGCTTTGTCAGAAAGGCCTACGAGGAGCTTGACCTCCTTATTTCTTTTAAGATGAGAGAGGGATGGGGAGAGTGGGAGGGAATGAGGGAGGGGGCTATGGCTGGAATACAAAGTACATAACCTGTGATTAATATATAAATAAATAAATTTTAAAAAAAAGAAAAAAAGATCTCTCTTATTATTTTTAATTGTACATGTATGCACACATGTGTACACATGAGTGCAGATGCCCTAGGAGGCCGGAGGTATCAGCTACTCCCAAGCTAGAGCTGTACACTGTTGTGTGCAGTTCACCACGGGTGCTGGGAACTGACCTCGGGCACTCAATTTACAAAAGCAGCACATGCCCCTAAACACTAAGCCATTTCTCCAGAGCCTCATCTCAATAGCTGAAGACGGGAAACTGGCTGGTGTGGCTAGTGCCTGGACCTCTGTGTGAAGAAAGTACTGGAAAGTCTTGCTGTTGTTTTGATTTCTTTTTAATCAAACAGAAGCAAGACAGGTCTGCCCACTGGGAGGCACACTTGACACTGAACCGGTTAGTCTCCTCATTCGATCTTTTTTCTTGAGAGATAGGCAACAAAGAAGATTGGCAAGTTGGTGTTATTTGGGCCTTTGGTTAGGAACTGACAATCAGAGGCAGAATCCCAGATATGCTTGGGTGTCTACATTTTTGTTTATTTTTAAAACATGCTTTCAGTTTAGTTCTTGTTACCTAAAAAAAAAAAAAAAAAAAAAAGTTCAAATCTTTAAGCAGCACCTAGGATGGAAAGAAGCTGGACTTCACCTCCCCTGGACCTGAGCTCTGTGATCTTAGCAACTGGTGAGGCTGGGGAAGAAAGAGAATGCATTCAAGGTCTTCCTGGGCTAGAGACTGAATTCAAGGCCAACTTATCAAGAGTCTGTCTCATCATTAAAACCAAAATACAGAAAGGACAGAGGAAATATAGCTCCGCATGCCTAGCATACATGAGGCTTCAGAAAGGCAGAAGAGGGAGAGGAAGAGAAGGAGAAGGTGAGGGAGGAAATTTGTTGTGACCAAGGTTAGTAGGTACACATTTTACTAGAGATGATGAAAATAGAGATCACCAAGGGGAGACACATAAGGATAGAATAAAAGACAAAAGTGTCCACCATATACCTCATGTCTTATTTATTCCTTCTTCGTGGTCTTGTTCTTGTTTATATTCTTGTCTTTGTTCTTATTCTTCTCTTTCTTTCTTTTTCTTTTCTTTTTGAGACAGGGTGACTCTGAGTATCCTTGGCTGTCCTGGAATCACTTTGTAGACCAGGTTGGCATCAAACTCACAGAGATCCACCTGCCTCTGCCTCCTGAGTACTGGGATTCAAGTTGTGTGCCTCCATTGCAAAGCTTATTTCCACTTCTTAAATAATGGTTTATTTATTCGAAGTTGTCATTTCATTGAAGCTTCAGGATGGCTCTTTGCAGGTTGAAGTAACTGTCTAGTTAACTCTAGCGGCTGCACTTGCTCTTTGCCGGTTGGAGGACAGTTGTCTTAA
>CM053767.1:15737583-15780535 GCA_028658305.1 Pachyuromys duprasi
TAAAGAGGAAAACAAAGCAAACACACTGGTGTAAGAAAAATGAGAAAAGTCTGGTTTGCTGAGATGGTTCAGCAGGTTCAGGTGCTTGATCATCAATCTAATGATGTGAGTTCAAGCCCCAAGTCCCACACAATAGAAGAAAGCACCAGCTTCCAAAAGTTGTCCTCTGACTCCACAGGCATACTCTGGCACAAGCAAGTCTCCTCCCATACACATACACCCCAAACCAATAAATATAAAACAGTTAAAAATGCATTGGTGTTACTATGACATTGTAAGTACAATGATAAAATCTGGCTGCAACCCTGAGCAAACATATCAACAGATAAGTATCATTGAAGATATTTTAAAAAGTAAACCTGTTTGTGACACATTTTCGACAACTTTAATGTAAAATTATATGGTAATTTATACTTTAACTGTATACTAATATGCCAGTAAAGGCATTTATTTACAACTAATCAGACTCTTCTACGTTACTATCACGTTAACTCATGACTTTTCCTGGCATCACCATGTCCTCCCCAGCTTCCTTCCACCTCTTACCTACTTTCTCTCAAGTTCAAGTAAGACAAACAGCAAAGCCGAAAGTGAGTGTAAGTTTAAGAGTTTTATTTTTAGTTGTTCTATGTGGCCATGTTTTTTTCTCTTCTCCAGACCATGTGTCTTTCCCCTATCTCCACCTGAGTCTTCCTGCATTCTTATCTCATGTGGGTGGGTGCTTTCTGTTTCTCAGAATGTCAGAGCAGCACATCAAAATCAGAGGGTTGTAACCATCAAGTGATTTTCCAGCGTCGCCCTTTGCCACATGGTGGGGATGGCGTGTAGAAGACATTGTGGTGCTGTGGCTGGAGTCTCCCTTCACTCCATTGGGAAAGAAACATCCCAGTTCCCCTTGATTCAAAGTTTACTTTCTTCGCCTCTTAAAAAAGGAGTCATGTTGACATTTTCTGTTTTAAGCATCTTCTGTCATGTTTAACGTGGGTGTCATCAAGTTCCCATTCCAAGCGCTAACCTTGTTGGTGTATCCTTCAGCTCCGTGGCCTTCTGGATGAATTACTGTTGTAAGGTATCAGAAGCAAAGCAAATTTTCAGACAGAATTTCATTTTATAGCCCATGTTGGCCTCCGGGTGTTTTCTTGCCCACTCAGCCTCCTGAGTTCTACACATGCCTTTACACCTGGCTTTTCAACTATGTTTACAGCAAATTATTTTAAGTTGCACCTTAAGAAAGCTATCTTTTTAAGTGTTCCACAGAGACAAAACACCCCCGGAACACTAAGAGTTGGGTTTATGGTGTTTGTAACAAATACTTGTTCTTTTAATATTCTGTAGACATTTGTGAAGCCCATGCTGAGAACCAGACACCCAGTAAATTGCTGAAGCTAGCAGAGCTGATCAGCAATGACGCAGGCACAGTCTGGACCCAGAGCAACGATGGTTTCAGCCTGACAGGGCTGTGCGGGTTATCAGCAAAAGTTGTGGGAGGCTTGGTCACGTCAGACCTGAGAGGGTCAGACTAACCTTCAGACTAAACTTCAAATTGAGAGCCTAAGCTCAGCGGGAGTTAGCCAATGAGAATGAAGCTGCTCCATGCAGCCAAAAGGAGGAAGCCGGTGAAAGGCTTGGAGGCAAATGCAGAGTACTCTAGGGCAGGGGTGCTGAGTTCTAGTTAACAAACATTCATGTGAACTTAGGATCACACTCTTAAAACAGGGTTGGAAATAAGGTCGGACCCCAAAGTATGAGTACAGAAGAAGCTGTAAACACAAGCTTGGATCAGAGCACAAGGGCAGGGCATCACGGCTGAGGACCCTGGGCATTTCCCCCTATAAAGCAGACAAGAACTCAGCTCTTAGCACACAGAAGCAGAGTTGTTCGCACTCTAGGACTTAAAAGCCTGGGCTACCTGTATCCAGCTTGAGGCTTGGATTGAACCTTCATCTACTTTTGTATTCACTTATTTTAACCATATAAGTGGTAGCAATGGACGAAGCATTTTCATAGCTATCCGGGAGCAGTCCTGTCTTAGGGAAATGCCATGCAGTTTGGAGAGCAGAACCATCCCAGGCATCCCAAAGACCAAGCTATCTTGTTACTGGTTAAGCAGAGGGTGTTTGTTACCTGACCACACTGGGATGCCATCCAGCATCCAGCTTCTTGGCTCTTTCTGCAAACCTATTTCATTTCCATGGACACCCTATTTGCTGTAGTTTTCATGCTCTCTATTCTTTCTCAAAGCTCCAACACCCTTACCCCATAGCAGTGAGGCAGTGACTTCACACAGCATTTTACTGATCACAGAGAGACAACATCAGGCACATATTAACCAACTGCCCACTAGCAATTCCATCAGTTTGTCTCCATCTGGCCCTCCTCTCTCTTCTGGCTTCCTTTGGTATAAGATGGAACTGACTTCTACAAGTGCACAAAAGTCCTTGGAAAAGTCTTCTGAGAGCTTTAAGTTTCCCAACCTGCTCTAGACTTACACATTCAGAATCTGAACTATTTTCAGGAAGCCAATAATTGGCAGTTGGGACAATGACGCAAGCCTTTCAATTATTCATACTTCCTCCTAAGGACAACCCTCCCCGCTTCTCATGCACAGTGTGACTAATGACCTAGTTGACTCTTGGCAGCTACGTGTGTATTGTTTTCAGAGCAGCTTTCTCAGAAGATTTATCTGACAAGCATCTAGAGCAAGCAATGTGTATTCATTTATTTATCCAATATATATTTTATTTATTCAAGGATACATTTAGAAAAGTCCTTTAACTGTCTTACAAGCAATGGTTGATAAGGATTAAATTGAATTTTCAATAATTTTTATTTCGGGGTGGTATATGGCATTAACAGCATGTCGTAGAGTTAGTCACCTGTTGGACTTCTGCAAACTGTGGGCTTCACGAGGAATACAACATGAAGGACTTCTACAGAGATGGAAGGAGATGGCTAACCTAGGCTTATTGGGAGAATTTTTTAAACACAGATTATAATCTTTGCCATAATGGAGAAGTGGCAGCTTTCTACTGAGCTTCAAGAGCCTGTGATAAAGTTTCCATAGGCAAAGGAACCAGGGACTGTGGTTCCCAGACAAGAGGACCCTGACATGCATTTGTTAAGAACACAGGGCTGGAGCAGAAACATGGGAGATTAAGCTAGAGTGTCAGGTGGGGTATGATCATTCAGGCTCTGCTGATCATATAAAGAACTCTGGATTAAATTATAAATTCAGTATGAGTCGCTTCCAGGTTTTAAAAGAAGTAACATGTCGTGTTAAAAAAAAAATCATTCAAGTTCTTCTTGGAGAATGTACCATCAGGAGCCAAAAGTGCAGACTAAGAAAATAGCATCTCTCAGCTGAAACCGGGCTGCACCAGATGCCCAGGGAGCAGCCGCTAATGACAGAACTTGGGTCAGTAAGGGGCAGCCACTATGCAGTGAATTTTGGAAGTGAGACCAATTGGGGTCTTTTTTATATTGACAAAATCGATCTGTTTTTACACTACACAGCACGATGCTTTAGAAGAATATGAATACATTGTGGACTGGCTGTATCTGGCCGCAAGATTTATTATTTTGTAGTGGGAACACTAAAATCCTTAGCAACTTTCATGCTTATCATTGTTAACCATAGTCACCACGCTGGACAATAGTCCCCTTGAATTTATTTCTTCTAACTGAAATTTTGTATCCTTTGACCAGCATTTGCCCAATAGCCGCCAGCCTGGATAATTACAGCTACTTTCTGCTTCTCTGAGTTCATCCTTTTCAGGTTCTAAACTGACTAAGATCATCTAGCATTTGTCTGTCTGTGTCTGCCTACTTGACTCGATGTGTCACTCAACATTTGTAATGCTGTTGCAGACAACAGGATTTCTTCTTTTTAAAAGACTGAACAGTACTCCAACGTGTATGTATATTTATAAATATGATAATACAAGGCATGTTTTCTTCATGTACTAATAGATATTTAGGTTGATTCTAGATCTTAGCTCTTGTGAACAATGATGCAATAAGCATGGGAGTAGAGACAACTTTTATATGTTTTGTGTATATGTTGTACACACATACTCACATATATGGGCATATATTTTGTGGTGAGTATTTAATTTGAGTGGAGCCATTCTTTCATTGTACATAATGGCTGTGCTTAATTCTTTTATTTATTTTAAATTAATTTTGGGGTCAGCATGTGTAGCACATGTGCAGGTCACAGGACAATGTGCAACAGTCAGTTCCCTCTGCCCACCACGTGGTGCCTGGGGATTCAGCTCAGAGGATCAGGCTGAATGCCAAGCACCCTTGTCCACTGAGCCATCTCAGCAGCCTGGCTGTGGAGATTTATATTTCCCCCACAAGAATCCAAGTGCTCTCTTTCCCCCACATGCTCTGCAATGTTTATCCTTTTTGCATTTTATAGTAATAGAAACAAAGATAATAGGCACATAAAGTAGATCAATCCATGAAACTGTCCTACATGACCTTAACAGAGTGATTATTGTTTACAGACTTTGCAACTTCAGTTTGATGGTAACACTTCATTTAATACCCACCTTTAATAAAACCTTCCTTAGGATTGATTACAAACATGGAAAAAAATGGTAATAGGCACTATGAATCCTCAAGTAGTCCTTCCCTCATTTAAACAATTGTCAGTTTGTGACCAATCCTGTTTCTTTGGGGACTTGATTCATTTAGATCTTGAATCTTATTTTGAAGCAAATATCCAACATCATGTCATTTCATTCATAAATATTTTCAGATGGTTCCAAGAACTAAGACGTTCCTTTGCTACTATAACTATGACATCAAATACTTTCTCAAACATCTATTAATATCAAATCAATGTTTTCAAAATGTCAGCCAACTTCTATTTAGAGCACATCAAGTTCTGAATATTCATAAAATGACTTTGCATTTCTGTTGTGTTCAATGCTGATGCCACCTCTTACATCACTGAAATATATGTTCTCTGCCTCTTCTGAACAGGTTCATTCTTGTAAGAAAAAAATTACTTAACTGCAAAGCAATCTCCAAGGTGTCAGCAGGAGGTATGATTATCCACTTAACACCTGAGCTGGATGGCTAATTTGCCACATGAGAAAACTCAAAAGTAATTTAGTGGCTAAGGTGAGAGGGACCTCTGAAGCGGTGGATTAATTAACTAAATTCTCCAAAGAAAAGGACAGGGAAAGGTACAATCTGGAGCCTCAGACTCAATTTGTCAAGTGTTTAGTCTGATTTGGAACTTGGTTTTAAGTGCTAGCCACGAAACTGGGGAGTTTGCAGCCTTCTACTCAACTGATACCAAAGGCCTTCCTATTGCCTCTGTCCAGACCAATGCAGACCAGCATTAAGCCTCCTTCAACATCCACTAACCCACTGAGTGCTGAGCAACACTGGGCAAATGTTTTCCCAGCTCACTGCTTCCAGTGTCAGAAACCACAAAAAGGTAGACACTCTAGGGGCACACGTTTTTACTTTTGTGTATGTTGGCATATGTGTGTATATGACTGGATGAGCATGCATGCGTGTGCTCATAGGTGTGGCAAGTGTTTTCACTGATTGCTCTCTTTATTTGCTGAGGCAGGGTCTCTTGCTGAAGCCACAGCTTGTTAGGTTTGCTATCCAACCTGCCAACTCATCACTCCCTCCTGCGAGCTAGGAACACAGGCAGCTGCCACACCTGCTGCTTTTTCTGTGAGTCTACGGATTCACCGCCTGCTCTCAGGCTTGCACAACCAGTACTTTACCTACTGAGGCAGTGCACATGGTGTTTTAGTTTACTCAGCAGCTCACATAGTATCCTGGGATGATGCCTTAGAAGGTTTTTGTTTTGTTTTGTTATTAGTTTTTATAATGAGGGAAATTATCAAGCCAAAAGTTCTCCCAGGGACAAGCAGGATCACTGCAAAAAAGACCATATATAGGAATCTGAAGCAAGAAAACTGAACACACACATAAAATAATAAAGGCAACCAAATTAAAAAAAAAAAAGCATATCACCAAATGGAAAAACTTCAACCCTAGGTTGCATGTAAATTCACTAAGCATTCAAGGGCAAAATAGCATTAATATTACACAATAACTTTGGAAGAAAAGGGTACAGAGAAGAGAAGGAAACCATTGCAGTGATTTCAGTGGTTGGTTAGCATAACTTAGCATAACCCCTATGACAAAACCTGCAAAATAAGTTGCAGGAAAAACAGCAGTGAGCAATCTCTTACATAGACGTGGACACAAAAACCCTGATAAAAATTAGCAAACTGAATTGACCAGTACACTCGAGATATCAAGATACAGTTGATTGTATTTCAGAAAATGCAAGGAACATTATCAGTTGAAGCAATTTACACATTAATGATACAAAGAAGCCTTTTTGGCTCTCTGAGTAGCATCGTGGTGTTTATCAAGAACAAGCGCCTGACGAAAGATGGCCAAGCGGAGCCAAGAAGAAAGCGGCTCATCCATCTCCTCAGAAAGACTTGTCAGATATGAGCGTTCTAGACAGCTCAACACTGGAAACAGTGAGCAACAGACGGTTGCAATGATTCAAGGAACCAGAACTGCATCCCACGGCCTCAGTTCCTGTGTGTGAAGTGACGTGAGCCCTGCACGCACACCGATGAAGCTGATTGTGGAGCGCTGACCTAACTACTGAAGACGTCTGGGGCAAGACTGTCTGATTAAATTCTGTGGAAAGGATCTTACCTAGGGGAACAGAATGTGTTAGTCTATGGTCAAAAAAAATATGGACCTACAGACCACCCTTAAATATTACATTGCTTTTCAGTTGCCCGTTCAGACCCTGTTGCTGAAGATGTACATATGAGTCAAAGGATACAGAGAAATCAAGCTGCTACCCTCGTGAAAGTTTCATCCTAGCTTTCACAAGCGCCTCTTATGCTACTGGAGAAAACAGTCTTCTCCAGCTGTGAACCCTGGTAGCTAGTCATTATAATAATGCCTGGCATGACAAGACAGGGCCTCTAGTGCAATAGTTGCAGGAAAGTTACGGGATTAAGCAACCCCTTTCCGCTTGGATTTAAAGCCCATTAACACCGAGAGGGAAATAATGCCTGATACCACTAAATGGGCCAAAAACCTGAATGTGGTTAAGTCATTGGCCTAATGAGAAGAACCTAATATTATTCCGCCAAATGGACACAGTATTAAACTGCAGCTCCCGCTTATAGGTCATGCATTTTTCAACTCTCATCAGAGAAGTTCTTACTACGGCAGATGGAGGTTAATACAGGCCCCTGTAACTGGTCAACAAGCAGGGCTTAAGAGACTATGGAAGGCTCAGCTCTAACTGGGACATCTGTATCATACCCTGCCTCTCAAGAGTCAGAGATCATTTCAGAAGAGGGGGTAGGAAGAATCTGAGAGCCAGAGGCAGTAACTGTCTGCAGTGGAACAGTAGTTGCAGGCCACAGCAGAGCTGTTGCACACATGACCTTATGGCAGCCATGACTACATGCACAAGACTTGGATGAGAGCAAGCCAACCAAAATCTCAGCATGGAAAGGGAGAGCTCATTAAGTTACACCCTAGTTAAAGAACTATTGGCGACTGATGACATCTAGTGTCATATGGAGAGTCAGTTTTCTTCAGGGATGAGACCCCTGTGAAGCTAGTTATTTGTTAGTACATAGTCCTACACCCTTGTACATATAGGAACTCAGTAGGTTTTTTTTTTTTTAAGAGCATATGAAATTAGGTAGGAGAAATGGTTGAGGGATCTAGAGATGGAATTGGATTGGAAGTTTGGGATGGATTTAATCAACACTCAGACATGCATATATGACATTCTCAAACAACAGAAAGGCACGCTGTGATTACAGCTTATGGTGATGTTAGCCTATGCACAACTACTGGCTTCATCTATTCTGCGTTGGTTTTACAAAAACACAATATCCAGTGAGCAAGACCACCTAAACCAGGCACCAGGACCTAAGAATACACGAAGAAGTCTTGAAAGAAGAGGTTAATACATTGCCTCTGGCCAGCATTGGGGGGGAAACACAGGAAAGGCTTGCCTTTGGGATTCTTTCTTTGGAAAAGAAGAAGTGCTGAGGGCTAGGTTTGAACACACACCGGTGAGGGGGAAGCTCCTGGAGCTTCATGATGAAGGTAATAGGTCTGAAGAGGGTCCTGCTGCTGAGATAAGCGCCAATGCTGGACTTGAAGCACCAGTCCAAAAATCTGTTTAAATTCCAGAATTTTAATAGTGACAAACTAAAAAAATCCCAGTTTTGAAAAAAATAAAAATTAAAAGACAATAAAGGTGGAAAATCATTTGATCATCACACACAGAAAAATATCTAATACATCCAACATCCATTCAAGAGAAAATCGTACCAAACTAGGATTACGTGGAAATTTGCTTAAAATGATAAGGAATAGCCATAAGAAAACCAACAGCAAACATCGTAACTGTGAAACACTGAAGGTTTCTTCTCAAAGTTAGACACAGGACATTTATACCCAATGTCAGTATTATTCAACTGACTAAAGCTCATGACCAAAGCAAGATGACAGAAAGAGGAAATGAGAGTGAAACCATTGGAAATGAAGAACTCAAATCCCTCACAGCTGGCAGATTTCATGATCGGCAAGTTCTAACAGAAAAACTACTAGAATTAAATGTGACTAGAGCCAAGTACAAGATCCTGCACAGGCTACTCCTGGAAAACCTGACCAGTCGTGATAAAGGGAGTACAGAAAGGACACACACACAGGTACAGAACAGCTGGGGCCTGACAGAGATGCATCACCACTAACAACAGCAACCAGATGTCCAGCATGTTCATTTCATGCATCTGAATCAGAGGCAGGTTGGCCTTACAGCTGAGCGGGGTCTCTGTAGGACAGCCGTCTTGTGCTGCACTCATCTGGAAAAAGGAAGTTGTGGTTGATGGTTTCTGTGTAGGCTGTCAACATTCACGCCTGGACCAGAGGAAGGCTTTGCCCCTCCCATAGATCTGAGGCACCGGGGTTGTTGACATAGCTGTGCTCATGTCAACAAAACAAATTCCCTCAGGACTTCATCCACTTCTTGCTCATTCATTCAAGGCTTTCTCCATTCCACATAATAAGCAAGTATGTTAAATAGGTCAGCAACACAATCTTATGTACTGCTATATACTGGTTATGAGAAATTAAAGATATCATTCAAGAACCAGTGACATTTTAGATGATGAAAATATTTCCAACAGAAATAAATGTAACAAATTATCTTGTCTAGAAACATCTGAAGTATTCTAAAGTCAAAAAAGTAGCAAATGATATACTGCGTTCTGGAACTGGAAGAGTTAACACTATACGATGTAAAGCCAACCGGTGAGTAGCTACAAATTCAAGTTCAGTAAAATTTCTAGCAGTTTTCATTTTTTATTTTGTAGAGCAAGTAGGCTCAAAATTGTAAGATAATTTGAAAACACATATGTATAGTCATGACTCTTTCTACTCTTTGTGCTCCCCAATGCTCATGAGCTGACATTTGATTACCATTGTAAATATCTGGAGATGGGCCTTTGGATGGTGATTACATCATGAAGATGGTGGGGCTCCTACAGCAGGATGATGTCCTATGAAACAGACCCCAGAGAGCTGCTCCTCCCCTTCCATGTTGACAGGACACACTGTAGACACAGGCAGTCTCAGGGCTCAACTTCAGAAGTTCTGGCTCATAATCACTTTGGCCCGGCAGTGGCGCAGTAGTGCATGTGACAGGAACATGTGGTAGAAGAGGCAAGCCTACTTCATGGCATGCAGAAAATGAAGAGCAAAGGAAGCGATCTTCCTAGTCTCCCCTTCAAGTACATGTCCCCAGTGACCTACCTTTTCTTTCACTCGGTCGCATCTCCTAAGGAACCCCCACTTTTGTCACAGGCCAGGAACCAGCCACCCACAGTAAAGCCTTAGGAGGTTTTCAGTATCTAAATATTAGAACAGCTCCCAGCTTTATTTGATTATAAAGGCATGAATGCATTAAGTAAACACTCGATCAAGAAGAGCACAGCAGTAAAACTTGTTCTACAAGACTTAAAACTAATCAGGAATCACAATAGTGTGATGCTAGCATAAGGAGTCATTGCTGCAGTGGGCCAGAAGGGCGCACAGAACAGAAGAAACACCACTCCACAGGGAAGCTGAACTCGCCACAGGCAGGGTAGCAGCCAACTCTCTCAGGAACCTCATCTCGGTTCCTTAAATATCCACTCAAATTAGTCTCAGACACACCCTTTACATGAGGTGGGTTATAGCTACATACATGAAAGGTGAAAGGGGGAAGCTTGTAAAGACACTCAAGAACACTTTTGGAACGGAAAGATTTCTTAGACTTGACAGGAAAGTATTCATTATAAAAAACAGGTCAATTAAAACTTACACTCACCAATAGTTAGGGTGGTGGAAACAGAGTTATAAGATGGCATTCACAAAACAGAAATGACATGTCTTACAAAGAGTACCAGCAACCAGCCCAGGGGAAAAAAGAGTCAAAGGACATGGGAGGATTTCAGAAAAGATGACACCCCACACAACGACAGGAAACGTCAAAGTGTGCTCCGCTTCATGAGTTTCCAGGGAAGAACCACAGGGGCAGGCACTTCAGAATCAGCACACCAAATGCTCACAGCTCTTGAAGATGCACTATGTGGGCTGGGCAGAGACAGCCCTGTGGGTGAGGAACTGGCCAGGCAAGCATAAGCACCTGAGTGTGAATTCCCAGAACCCACGTGTTTGGAATGCTGGTGCTCCTAGGCAGAGAAGCCTCCCCAGACGCCTGTGGGCCAGGTAGCCTGGTACATTCAGCAATAAAAGGAGAGGCTTTATCTCAAGACAGAAGCTGTAGCCAACACCTGAGATTGTCCACTGACACAATGTGACAAGTACATACTCACACAGCACTCTCTCTCTCTCTCTCTCTCTCTCACACACACACACACACACACACACACACACACAAGCTCACACACAGGTGGGGGAGAGACAGATTAAACAAATTTTAAATAATTAAAATAACTATAGAATTAATGGGTTAATTGGATTTTAGATAACCAGTTCTAAGTACTTTCCTACACGCAACTACCCTCCTATATTATTAAACGTTTCCCTCTTCGCCCTCTGAACTTTCATAATCATTTATTTAAGTAAATTGAAACATTAAGCTCGTGTGCTTTAGGGTTTTAAATTCTCGTGATTCTTTGACTAAGAAGTAGGAAGCAATCATGTGAAGACCAGGGCTAGGTCCTAGCATTGCTCTGTTTCCACTCACCTTCCTCCAGAAGATGGGCAGTTCCTTCTAGAGACTTTCAAGGATGAGTGAGAAATGCAAGGACCTACTATGTCCTCCCCACTCCAATGTTTGTGAATAATACTTGTCTTGCTCTCTTCGCCAGGCAATACCTCCTACAGCTGTTTCTATGTTAACGTAAGTAGGTTTCGCTGTTTTTTCATACCTCCCAGTACAGTATACCATTTTACTGTAACCAGCCATACTGCCCATATTGATATTTACATTCTCCTTAGTACTTTGTTGTGTCAAACAATGCTGGAATGCATAATATTTTACATTCATTATTCAGCTGTACACAATCACTTAAGTAAGATGAATGCCATAGGTTATAATGGTAGGGACTAAGGAAAATGCTTGCATTTACTAATGGAAAGTACTAACTTGTCCTCCACTGGACAGTTGAAGAGAGAGGGTATGGTGACCCACATCTGTAACTCCAGAACTCTGGAGGCAGAGAAAGGAGACCATTAAGTCAGAGGCCAGCTGAGGCAACACAGTAAGGCTGTATCTCAAAACAAACAACAAGAGGGCAACGTAACAGAAAACTTTATGACTAATTTCAAAATAAATATAAATAAACCTGTGTGGTAACTGGGTTTTGCGCACACCTTATCCCATCCAAAACCACGTCTTCTGGGCTACAGCAGATGACGGCGTCGTTCTGTTGTATCCGTTCCATTGCACACATGCACATCCTTTCATCCATTCACCTGCTGGAGGACATTCGGATGGTTTCCACATCATCGCTATGACCAGGACTACAAAGGGTCTGGCAACACAAGTGTTACATTTCTTTTGGGGGGAATACACACTAGTGAGGTCACCAGATCATACGGTAGTTCTGCCGAAACTGTTTCCTATAACAGCTGTGATAACATCACCACCAATGTGCAGGGTGCAGGGTTCTTTTTTTCCAGAGTTCTTTCTAAGATACAATTCTGATCACCACATTTCATAAATTAGAATATCCAATACCCTTACATTCAAATAAAATAAAAAGTTCTCATCATGTGAACCCACGTGAAACAAGGCCCTAACTCATGATTTGACCGCTTTGGGGCCTCCCTATTTACCCCATCACAGGCTATGTCCCTATCATATTTGTTTTCCTCTGGGCTCTTAAACATGCTAGGGCATGTTTTATATCATTTAGGACATATTTTATGCACATTTTTCTTATAAAAATTCTTTGTACCTTAGTACAGATGTCAAATCCTACTGAAAAAGATTCCTATTTCCTCAAAACTGCATCTGGTAGTCTTAAACAGTATGTATAACCTTTGGCAAATGATGCTTGCTCAAGTAATTTAATTTGTCCTATGTTAGGATAATTATTTGTTTTATCTGCTATCTTAAAAACTCCTTTAGGATAGGAACTGTGTCTTGCTTATTCCTGTACCTCTAACACCCTGCTGACGACCTGGCACAGACTAGGTACTTAATAACGTGTTGAAATTCAGAAAGAGGTTAATATAGCTTGTATAAGGCTTTTTATATAATGATCAGGTGTCACTGATTATAAGGCAGATAAGGTGAGAAAATGACCCTGTTACAGAATAACCAGTATATGGTTCTGGGCTATTTTAACAACAGAGAGAAGCCATGCAAAATCATTCAGTGGTTATGAGTATAAAAATGATCAAGCCTAAGTACCAGGGCCGACTCCTTCAGCCTGGAAGGCCAGCCTCATAAGAGATCACCCACACATGTCCTGACTTGTGATCTTAGATGTTGCTGCCAATAGTTGAAAGAGGGATGCAAGAAAGAAAAATTCTGTGGCCCTCTCTTTCTGCCCATTTTTCACAGTCCAGCTTCCTGCAAGTATTCCTAGGCAGCTTAGTATATGGCTTGGATATTAGGTGTCCCCCAAGAGTCTTAACTATCAAAGGCTTAATCTCAAACTGTACCTCCATCAATGGATTGATCCACTGATTCATTCAAGGTCTTAATAGAAAACTGGGAGGCAATGAAACTGGGAAAGGCAGGGTATGCTTGAAAGATTCGCCTGGAAGGGTAGACCTTGTAGATGGCCCCACCCTGTCAATTCTCTCTGCTTCCTGGAAACTACACTCAACAACGTTCCATCACAATGTTCACGCATCCTGTAACTCAGAAACAGCAGAACCAGCCAACCACAGGCTGAGTCCTCTACACCATGAGCCAAAAAGAATCCCACAAATTTATATTCTCTTAGTTTTAGTGACCAAAAACTAAATAACACAAACATGTGTTGCAGACACTTATGAATACACTAGTTAGCAAACTTTCACTGGGTGCAGTTTCTCTTTTCTCTGATGAATACATATTGGAGGCTTGGAGAGCACAGGGCAATATCTGTTGACAGCTTTGGCCAGTGGATGGTCTAATTTACTGAAGGACATAATATCTGATTTTCCTGGGTCTTTTGATCACATAGGGAAAATGAGATGACCTATATTCACATAACTAATAAATGGTTTTTAAAAGATATTTGGAAAATGAAAAATAAAAATCAGGTTTTGGCTTATCATCTAAATACTATAACTTTAAACAACTTCTTTTAGTTCCTTGAGAATATACTCTATATAAATATGTCGTTTAAATATATTACATTTATAACATATTTAGTCTACTTGTAGTTCACCTTAGTATCTTGTTAAAGTATCATTTATTTGCCTGATTTAATTTTGTCATTTTGGAGGCTTACTGCCTCTACCTGCTAACCTAGGCCTAGTCCTGGAAACTTCTACCTTCCGTAAAATCCTTTCTAGGCCTAGAATGTTTTCAGCCTCTGAGACTTACTGTTGAATAAGCTCACCCTTTCTAGCTCTTTCTGAATTCTGGCTAGTAGATGTTCTGGTTCAAACTCCTTTCTAGGCTGATTCAAACTGGCTTCTCCAAGCTTCTGACTAAAGTGCTTTGCTTGGCCTCAAACTAAATCTAGTTACGTCTAATCTTCTGGCTCCTCATTCTCTGGCTCCTTCTATCTTCACCTGTGTCCAGCTTGCTCTCTCTTCAACTTGTCTCTATAAAACTCTCCTGGTAAAACTGCCTCCTCTCCTCCTCTCTCTCTCTCTGTCTGCCGGGCTCTCTTCCAGGTCACCTCTCTTTCCTCTCTCTTCTTGTGAGAGTTGGGCATATCCTATTCTGTCAAATCTTTCCCTGATTGTCACTTTTTCTGCCTCTCAATTAGACATTACTTTCAGACTTGGCTGCTTCCTTCCACAAACTAACTTTACCATCATTGTTTGGGATTACAGGTGTGTGCTAAGGGTGTGTCTGTATTCCAGCCAGAGTAGCCATGTTTCTGTATTCAATCCCCTTTATAGTACCTTACCTTTCCACATCTATGCAACATGACTCATTTTTATGTTATTACTGCCTGTGATCACCTTCCAGAATCCAAGAAGCAGAGAATATTTTGAACATTCTGAAACCCGTCAGCAAGAAGCCAGAGCCAACCTCCATGTGGACTCTGCATCCAGCTTAACATACGTCACTGAAGTGGGATGAATACCTCAGTGCAAAAAGTGTTCTGTATTTGAGGTTATTTTCCTAGGCTGGATTCCCAGAACTGAAATTACTAAGTCAAAGGGAATGATTATTCTAAAATTCTTAAAACATACTGCCAAGCTTATTTGCAAGGGCTGTACTAATACTATATAATATCATCCATTTTACTACTCTTTTCTCTATGGAAAATTATCACCTATAAAAAAAGGCATACAAACACACTCACACATATACTTCATAATCTTTTTAATTTGGCAAACAAATTAGCAATGCTATTATGTCAATGTATGTAAAACATTACTGTCTCAATATATGTCAGTACATTCCCCCTTTCTGTGAGATTTCTGGCCATGCACTAGCCTATAACATCTGATCCTGCTCCCACACTATGCAGTATTTATGGAGATTATCTAATATTCTATGTGAAGCATGAACAGTTTCCAGCAAGCCCAGCCAAAGGAGAGGCTTTATCCAGAATCCAGCCCTGAGCAGATGTTTACTTGGCAGCCTAGCTGCACTAATTAGCATCAGAAAGCAGGGCAATTAAAAAAATATACAACCAGATCTCAGGACCATGAATCATGGTTCTGTAAAAGGCCACACCATCTGGATGACTGGGCCCAGTCCTCCACTTTGAGAAAAAGGCCTGACAGTCCAGAACGGCAAGGGACCTGGGAACAGCAGGCACTCACAGCATAATGGACATGTGCCTCTTATACCACATCCATTCTCTACCTAAGAGGAGTTGGCTTAACAGTCTCTAGCCCTCCTTCCATGCATTACCTACTTCTCAGAGGTACATGTTGCATTCTTTGTGCAATCCTGGTTTTCTATATAAGTACCAGGACCCGTTGTCCTGCATACAATTAGAACTTAGTATTTATTTGTTCACATAAATTGAAACAGAATAATCAAAATCTTGGCAGACATATGTCCCCAAGCCAGAAAGAGAGGATAAACATCTCTGTCTAAAGTCCTGTGGTAGGGCACAGCCTGATGCAGGAGAAAAGCCACATAAAGGAGGGGGAGTAGGAAGGGGCCTCAGGACCTGGGAGGCCTCTAGCCAAGATCTGCTGTGCTGTCCTCCGCAAAGCTGGCCATCCAGAAGGCAAGCTGAGACTTTGATCTCATATGCAAAACCGGCAATGTATGGTTTTTGTGGACATAATTTTAGCACTGTTTTTTTTTTTTTTAATTTTCTCAAGAAACAGATGGCTACAGGTGACTTTCAAAGGGAAAGTGCTTTTCAAAGGAAGCGACTAACATGGCAACTAAGAAGGAGTTTTGTTTTGAGGTCTCAAAATGATGTGATCAGATATTTGCAAAACATTTCAGAACCCACATTTAGGGAAATACAATGTTGCCTTCTGTTTCAATCTTCCTTGTTTGCAAATTCAAAAATGTCAAATTCCTTTAGTGGCAAAGATTTATAGATGTATCTTTTTAAAAAGAAAATTAATATACACAAGGCTATAATCCATCAATCAAATAATTTACTTCTATTTTTCTACTTTGAAACATTTCATATTGTCTCTCCCACACAAATTTTTCATTGTGCTTAACCATTTAAAAAGTATTTAATCACAATATAACTCCATGATGAGGAAATAGCACAGATAAGTTATCTTTACCTAATATAAATGCCATATTCACATTTCTTCAATTTTCCCTCCAACGTTCTTTACAGTTCGTCTTTTAAAATGATTCAAGACTCATCAAAAATCAGAGCCTATTCAGGTGTCCTGGTGGCACAGCTATGTCAGCCCTTCGCCTTAAGAAAATCCTGTCATTAAGTGTGGGAAATTCATGTCAGTTATTTTGAAGAATGTCTCACTATGTGGATGTCTTGATTACTTCATCCTAAGAAAACCCAGGTGAGCACTTTTTGTTGTTGTCTTGTCTTCCCAAACAGTATGCCAGGAGGCATGCAGCACTGGTCCCCATGGCTGCTGACAGCAATTGTGCTTGCTTAGCTACAGTGGTGTCTGCCAGGGGACTTCATCATAGTCCTGTTTCTTCCTTTTGTGATTATCATATAATATATGAGTTGGTACTTGGAAACAAAGCCATATTTCATTCCCCCAAGAATGTTTTACATGGTGGCTTTTCCATCTGTTGATGAACTGCCCCTGAGTCAGAAATTGCACGGGGGGGAGGAGGGGGGGTTGCAAAATGCAGCTCTTTCCAGTTTTATTTTTATTTTATTCATCTATTAGCTGAAATTCTTCTGAGTAAGAGAGTACTTTTCATGTTGGTGTGTGTGTGTGTTTAAATAACACTGTATATTCAGCATTTCCCTTCTAAATCATCATGTTATAATCCATTACCATCTCTCCAACTGGCCCAAGTTTGGCCAGTAGAGACCTGCTAAGTCTGCATTAGTCTTGAATAACTCCTTGTCCTGGAGCTAGACTCATCAGATTCTCCAGAGAGATGCATCTTGAATGGGGAGTCAATTCTATTTTAACTCCAGGATCTGGGCTTCAAAGATGCATTCGTTTCTACAAAGGCATTACTCCAAAGCTACTTAACCTACATATATCCCCTTCCTTTTTCTAAGTTATGATTACACATCAATGCCTCCATTCTATTCTCATTCTGTTTGTCACTATCTGCTACCTCGAAAAAACTGCTGCAAACAGTTCTCTACCCAGATCCCCAGATCGTACTTCTTCAAATAATGTCACAGCAAGGTACCTGCAATGTCTCCGAGTTAATTCTTCGGCATGATTACACAGTCTAGTAAACAGTTAAGTTCCTTTGTTCACTTCTTATTCTATTTATAGGCTTGCTTTTTAACATTTCCTTTTTTATTTAATTTTATTTTGGTAAGTAAAACAATGTGATTCAAGAATCAAAACTATGTGGAAAATACACAAAGCACATTTTCACTTAGTATCACAGAGGATTTAAAGATGGCTGCCACACACCACCCTTTCCACTCCGTTCCTTCCCATCTCTATCTATCTCTATCTATTTCATTCTTTTGAACATGCCTCTTTTTGACAGAAATAAACAAGTTCTTATTTTAGTTCACCATGCTGCCCAAAGCATCTTGAAGTTAGGAATTTCTCCATAAAACCTAACTGGCAAATACAAGGCAGACCCCTAGTGTAAAAAATGATAGAGAAAATGCAGACAGGACCAGTACATGTTTTGAACACCTGTTGCAGCAATGTCATAGTAAGTGTTCAGAGACAGACTTTGACAGGCAAATCAATCGTACACCGAATTTAAATGCCACAATCATCTAAAGTTTTGCATTTCCAGATACATAGACTGTAAAAACAAACTTTTTCCCCCACTAACTATACTGGCTTTTTAGTAAGAAAGCAAGTTGCAGACATTATATACAACTGGGCAGTCATTACAGCAGGACATACCAGAACCACAAAGATGCACCTTAGAAGTAAATTTAAGACGTTCAGTGATGTCATTAGATGTAAGCCAAAAGCTCACTTGAATATAATGACTACCAAACCAATAATCTTCTGAAATTTGAATTTTCCTTGATAACAAAAATATTAAGGATTTGAGAGTCAAATGCACTTATGGCAAAATATTAAAATAAAACAAATAATTCTCACTCATGTGTATGTACCTAATATTGTATCAAAGGGCTTTGAACTTATTTTTTCTCTTTGTAATATTCTTGGGGGCTTATTTATTATTGTAATTTCTGTAATTATCCCTATTTTTCAAATGATGATACTAAGGATTTCTGTGATTTAAGTCATCAAAGTCACAAACCAACATAGCTCTGTCTAAGAAATTTAAAATTTAGAGTTGGGCATGTCATTTACATGTGACATCGATCCTCTCTTTTTGATATTGCACACCCACCTTATTTTTTGAAGTAAATAAAGTTGAAAGGAGAAGGATAAAATTGACACAAGCCTCAGCCCCCTTCCCTGTGAAGTTTCAGCTCCTGGTAGTTTCTCCCATGCTCCCTTGTGCTCTTGTGGTCACACACCATGCTAGGGAGCACGTGCCGGCTTCCCCTCATGGGAGACCTTTTGCCATTTTAGTTTTTCCCTTCTTCTTCCCAACAGTTACAGCCAATGTTTAATTAACTAGCAAGCCACATCCGACCCATATCCGACCCAGTGTGGCTGATGGGCAGGATTTGCTCTTCATCTAACTGCATCATGATGACATATCATCGTATATTGTTACATGGCACTGCACTCTTAGAACTTAAATTTGTCCTGCTTTCGGTGTTGTTGTTTGGTTGGTTTTTCTGTGTTCTCTGTCCTCATTTCTATTAGCCTAGAACAGAGGAATTGTCTTTCTGCTCAAGGTCAGGGAGGAGTATGTATTTCTGACAGTGGTCACTCCTCATCTTTATTCAGGCTTCCAATAAATCCTACTACTTTTACATCCATAATTTATCATTTCTTCTAAATATTGGGATAGCATCTACACCAGTGGTCCTCAACGTTTCTAACGGTGCTACACTTTATATAATGCAGTGCCTTATGTCGTGGAGACCCACAACATAATATTATTTTCATTGCCACTTCATAATTGTAATTTTGCTACTGTTATGAATCAGAATGTAAATGTATGTTTCCTGATGGTCTTAGGTAACCCCCAAAGGAGTCACTGCCCACAGGTTGAGAACCACTGATCTCCACCAAAGAGCTTCTAAGATTCAGTAGTCTAAACTAACATATTTCTTCCTGGTATTTCTTTTATAATCATCTAAGTTTCAAATAGTTCTGTTAAGTCAATTGTTTCTCCAGCAATCTCTCCTAAAAACTAGACTGGATTTCTGAACCACTGCTGTCTTTGTCTTTGTTCTCATCATCCTAAATCTCATCAAGCTAAATCTCATGTTTTGTGAATGCTAATATATTTGGAAAGCCTTTAGGAAAAACAAACGAGATATTATGTTTTCAGTGAAAATTCTTATGCTGAAGGACATCTGTCCCTGAAATGATACAATGAGTTCATTCTGTGGCATGAAAATGAGATATGAATTAAGCCAGTTTTTAAAAGAAAATATTGCAAATAAGTCACATTTCCATAACTGTAAGGGCCCTTGGATTTGCAGCCAGTCACTTGCCCTGATAACAATAAAAGATTAATTGTAACTCTTTCTAATGTAATGCAGGAGGCTTACGTAGAAATTATTAAAACTGCCACTGCTGTACACATCTAAGCATTACTTGGTTCTACGTTATAGCCTGTGCTGATGGAGAAGGAGCCCCCACATCATGTCTCCTGTGAACATGAAGCTTTTCTTAGATTGCTCCATGCTCCTTCCTCCCAAGTGCTCAGAGGGCTGTCCTCAGAATGGTTCTAGTTCAGCAGATCCTGGGTGTAAGCAAGAACACTGTAAATGTTTCTGGAAAATCTGGTTAATGATACATATAGTAACTTCTTCTGTAAACTGAATAAGATACCTGACAGCCTTTTTTATAAAGTGATTAGCTAGCTGCTCTCCTACCTCATGGCTTTGTAACTGTGTATGTCCTATCTCAATATTTCAATATTGAGTAGGTTCATTCATTATTAATGCCATGGTTGTGCCAAAACAACCACTGCACACAATTTGAATAGACGGATTAAAGGGATTGTTGCTCACACTAAAGGAAGTTACAATCCAGTAACTTCCCAGTAAAAAGTCAGTGTTGTTTGAATATATACACAAATAAAGATTGGATTCAATCTCTATTTTAAATATACGGTTACATTCCCTTGAGCTCAAAGGTCTACACAACACATAATCCTAGGACCAGTGGAGTGAAGGCAGGCACATCTTACAGTAACAATCCTAGGACCAGTGGAGTGAAGGCAGGCACATCTTACAGTAACAGCGCTTAAAAAAATAGCTTTCCCTTAAAGCAGGTTGTCTATTTTGGGCATGTATGTGATACTTTATTTCTATAGCTAACTTACAATTCCACAAAAGAATCTTAAAACAGGTTATAATAGGAGAGACAAAGCTGTGAAACAGAAGTAACAGGACACCTGCACATTTATAGGCGAGTTAGAACCTTAATTACAAAACCTTGCCAAAGGCAACTCCTTTAATCCCCAGCTTAATTGAAGAGTTTCTAGAGTTGAGAAGGCAAGTGGAAAACAAAACATAGTATACAAACATTAATAAAGTGTTGTCATAACGCAGTCATTACCACAATGTAGCATATAGCTGTTTCTGTCCAACTGGGAAAACCAGGTGTGATCGATGGGAAACAAAAAAATGAAATTCTAAGAAAATTGTGATTCTTCATATAATATACACTAAATGTCAAAATTCTGCATTATATTCCATTTTATGCAAAATTTTTATTAGCTTAGTGGTAGGCTTACCTTGGAATTATCTTAGACTTATCTTAGAGTTATTGTTCCCAAATGTTACCTAATTCTTTAAGATAATACTGAATACACCAAATCCCTATACAGGCTGAGTGTGTGAGAAAGAGAGCGAGCGAGAGAGAGAGAGACAGAGACAGAGACAGAGAGCAGGAGCAAGAGAGAATGAGAGTCAGGGGGAAAGAAAGACAGCGGCAGACGTGAAAGTTGGAAAGAAACAGCTTTGGTCTTGCTGAGGTCAACCACACATGTGACTGAGAGCTCCACAGCACTCCAATGAAGCACACAGGAGGTGACCATGGCATGAAAGGACATTCATTTTAAACTTCAAAACTAATTTCCCTTTATGACAAAAATGGCTTCTGCAGAAAAATCGTGTGCCAGATACAGGAATGAGCCACTGGAAGAACCAGGTCTTTGGTAATGAACAGTTCGGCTTCAGTGTTTGCTGATGAATAGTTTCTGGCTAAAAGATCTGGTCATCTCCCTAGGCTGATTACTGAGATTCAGTCATCATAGAATTGTATTCACACCCCTATTTCCGCTATCAGAAAGAAAGACATACTGCTTGACTGAATGATGTAGCAAATGATTAATCATTACATGAAATAACAAGGAAGCAGCAGCTTGCATCAATTACCATTTGATTTTCCCTTCTGTACCTTAATTTCCTGTCTAGAGGTACCATACTGAGCTGCTCCAAGGATTCAGTGAGCATGCAGGGCATTCAGCACACAGCACAGAAAGCAATACCACCTAACAACTATGAGTTAGTGCTATCACTTTTTCTCAAAAATCTGTCCCCACCTGTTCTACAGTGATATTTGATAAAGGTAAAGAAAAGATTTCTGTCGATTCTGAGTCACTGATTTTACTTAGCACCAACCACTGTACCCGGCTCCATAAAAAAGGGACAAAAGGTGGTACCTAGGACTGTCCAGGGTGCTCTCTGCAGCTGTGTTCACAGCAGCCTGAATTAGACAGTAACAAGCGGAAAGGCAACAGTCCTAACTAAAATAAACACGTTCGCAAACAAGCTGACAGTAATGTTTGCACATGTAGCCAACAGACAATATATGTAGGATTCATGCTAGCACACTGAACAAATTAATTACTAACAATACCTTCCACTTACAATAGTTATCTTTAATTTACCCAATAAATATTAGTTGGTAGCTAAATAATGGTCAAGTGGAGACTTGGTGCTAGGTCTAATGGTATGACTCACTTCCTGCTTATAACTCAGTCATGTGACACAGAGAATCATTACAACATAATGAATAAATGTGCAACGGTTTTCTTTCTCTCTTAAAGAGTTTAGATATTTTCCTGCTATGTTATTATGAACAAGATACAGTAGATGAGTAAAAACTACACAATGAATAAATGTGGATTTCAAAAACAACTAAAGCACTTACTTTGTAATGGAAAGCTTCCATAATCATACTTTACATACTTTATTCCAATATCAAAAGATAAGCATGTTATAAAAATAAAATTAAGGTTTTCCCATGAGCTGTCTGCTACCATAGTGCCCTATGGCACCAATGGAAAACAGGAACAAATTCATAAGAATTTGGAACAGAAAAAAATTTTCTGTAAAGCACAAAACTAATACTCTTCTAGAATATTTATAATATCCTAGTTGTAAATCCACCTTTACCAAAAAGGCTTGAATAAAATGACAGTAATTATGGAAACGTTTTAAATAGAATCCCAAAGGCCTTATAAAAGTTTCTAAATCATTAACCATAACAGTTACAGGCAGCATTAATATAACTGACATGAAGATCACTGCAGAAATGACAGTGTACATTACAATGCCACATTCATTGCAGTCAGCTCACTTATCAGTAAATACTAATTTGCAATGCTCTTCCCAAATTCTGTTCTGTAAAGTACTCAACTAAAAACTCACTCCGTTGGCCAACCAAGATAGCTGTTTAGGAATACTTACCTCTGTATTATATGTGCTGTGTTTTAAATGTTTAGAAACATCTAAACTGCCTCGATCCCCTTCATTCCTTCATAAGAATCTTACTACTTTCTTCTAAGTATGTTTTCTCTTTCAAATGACTGTATCAAACCACTTGTGACTACCTCTCACTTTCCTTAGACGATTCAGTCAAATTTAATACATACTTGTCCAATGAGGGTCTCTTTAAAGAGAAAGTAGTTTTCTCCTACATCCAATGTCCATCCCACTTGTCTTTCTAAGTGAGGTTTGATCATCTTACTCCAGGTCCTCTTTCTTGTTTATCTTCTTCAGGTATATAGATTTCAGTACATTTATCCTATCTTATAGGTCTATATAAGGGAGTATATACCATGTGTGCCTTTCTGCCTCTGGAATACCTCACTCAGGATGATCGTTTCCAGGTCCCACCATTTGCCTAAAAATTTCATGATTTCCTCATTTTTAGTAGGAGAAAACAAGTAACAGGACAGGAGCCTACCACAGAGGGCCTCTCAAAGACTCTACCTAGCAGTATACCAAAGCAGATATTAAGACTCATAACCAAACCTTCGGCAGAGTACAGGGAATCATATGAAAGAAGGGGGAATTAGTAAGACCTGAAGAGTACAGGAGCTCCACAAGGACCAAATAGATCAGGGCACAGGAGTCTTTTCTGAGACTGTTTCTCCAACCAAGGACCATGTATGGATATAACCTAGAACCCCTGCTCAGATGTAGCCCATGGTAGCTCAGTATCCAAGTGGGTACCCTAGTAAGGGGAACAGGGACTATTTTTGACATAAACTCAATGGCTGGCTCTTCAACCCTGGCCCCACCCCCACCCCGAGAGAGGAGGATCCTGCAGCCAGTCCTGAAGAGACCTGACAAGCTAGGGTTAGATGGAAGGGGAGGAGGACCTCCCCTATCAGTGGACTTGGAAAGGGGCAGGGAGGAGATGAGGGAGGGATGGGGGAGATAGGGAGGGAATGAAGGAGGGGGCTATGGCTGAGATACAAAGTACATAACCTGTGATTAATATAAAATAAAAAATAATAATAACTAAAAAACAAAAGAGAGAGAAAGTAGGCTTGGCTATTCAAATGGTATTTGGCCAGCCTCGTGATATAACCGCCTGAATTCACACTATGAAGGCAAAGAAAAGGGCCAAGAATTCAGAATTCTAAAGGGAGACACTAGTTAGTCTACCCAATAGAGATTCTTGCTGACATGGTGACTCACTTCTCTAACCCCAGAACTCGGGAGGCTTAATGGAATAGTATCAGCGTAAATTCAAGACCAGCCTAGACTGAGACTCTATCTTAAAATCAATAATAGTAGTAAAAATAATTCCTTACACAAAACCTGAAAAGAAATAAGGGAAACAAAGGAAAAAAACTGCAAAAAAAAAAAAGTGGACTGAAACATCATGAAAGAAACAATAATGTTCCAACTACACATTTCTTAGGGGGCTGGAGAGATGGCTCAGTGGTTAGAGAGGTCTGCTCTTGCAGAGGTCCTGAGCTCGGATCCCAGAGCCTGTCACCCATGGCCCTGGCTCCACTGCAGCTAATGCCTTCTTCTGCCCCTTCAGGCCCATAGAAACATACATAAAAATATACCTCGTTTTTAAAAGTTGTTTGCTAAGACTCAAGGTGACTTTTTCGGAACCCAATGCTTCTTTGCTCATCTTGAAATATGATCAGTGGCAATCAGGTGAATGACACGTTTATAGCCATGTCAGCACATTTTTAGACAAGCAGAGAGACATCTGAGTTTATTAGTGAAAATGACTGACAAGGCTAAAACAGTAGATCAAGAAGCTCAAAATCCTGAAGCAAGATGAATAAGGGCACTGGATTTGGGCCAGGATGGGCTAAAGACCACAGGTATTATGGACCAGGAGTGAAGACTCAACCTGTGCTAAATATAGAATGTGGTAGTGGTCACTGTTCTGCATAGCTTTAGGTGACAGCTCAGTGTTTGCTTTGTTCTCAGCCTCTACAGTCAACGGAAATTAAGATTTGTCTAGGTTCACTCCTAAACAAAACTTAAAAAAAAATCTATTTTTGGCATTCTGCTTCCTTATCTCTTACCATCATGCTCTCACTTATGAAATTCTTTGTTCCTTCTACAATGTCACCTTCAAAACTGCTGCTGTCTGAAGTGATGTAACCAGATCTCAAGACACTGGACTAATTAATGTGTCAATCACACCTTTAAATGGCCTCCTGCCTGCGTGTGACTTAATTTCCCCTCTTGTCTATTTGGGAGCATGTGCACGCTGACAGCCTTGCCACTGAATCTTCCTAAGCCATGCAGAAGGGGGAACTGGAGTCTGGAGCCGGGAGCTCTCCATACCTGCTGACAGCCTAGCCTGTTATCCACAGGCCCTCCAACCCCAAGGAGGCTAAGGCCTGTCACCCTCAGAGGCCACATGAGGAGGCAGGTTCCTTCCGAGGACAGAAGTAATGAGATGTTTAGTGGCCTTTTTGTGAATTGTGCTGCAGTTTGAATAAGAAATAGTTTGTATCACCAAAACCACACATTAGGAGATAAAGGTGTCTAACATAATTTTTTTTCTGACATCTTAAAAAGCAGTTTCCATCACACAGAAACTGGTAAAGACATTCAAATTTTTGGAGTCAACATTCCCATGAACTGCTCACTTTATCATTTTAATAACACAGATTAATTTTTCTCAGTATAAATTTTTGAGGTATGTTTACATGTGTGGGTGTTTTGCCCACATGCATTTCTTTGAACTATGTATATACAGTGCCCACAGAGACCGGAAAGGTCAAATGGAGTTACAAACAGTTGTTACTACCCATACTGTAGGTGCTGGGACTCAAACCCAAATCCTACTTTTAGCTGCTCAGCCATACTTCCAGGCCTATAACTTACTTCCTTTTTAAAATTTTGTTGAGATTATTTTTAAAAGGATAGACAATTTCACTATGTAACTGAGGCTAGCCTTGAACTCACTATTTTTCTACCTTAGCCTGAAGAATGCTGTAATTGCAGGCGTGTGCTATGACACATATTAGTGCCAGACAATGAGGAAGACCAACTGTGGTGCTAAGGTTTTTTTGTCAGCTTAGTGCAAGATACGATCAACTGGGAAGGGGGAGAAAAAAATAATTCCATAAGATTAGCTTGTAGGCCACCTGCGGGCCATTTCTCTTCATTAACAGTTGGTGTGAAGAGGCCCAGCCCATAGTGGCTGGCACCTTGTCTGAGTGAGTGGTGTGAGTTACACAAAAACCAGGCTGGGCAAGGCATGGAGAACAAGCCATAAGCAACATTCTTCCACGACGAAGGCAATTTGGACAGGAAAGGTTTATTTCAGCTTACAATTTAGAGACTATTATGAAGGAAAGTCGGGGCAGTACATCAAGGCAGGAACCTGGAGACAGGAAGTGAGGCAGGGACCATGGAAGAGTACCAGAATGTCTTACATAGACTAGAGTGTGGTATCGCAACAGGTTCTTTTCTGTGAGTTCACAAGCAAAGGCTTAAGGAGACAGCTCAGTTAACAAAGTGTTTAATAAATGTGTTTTCTCCTTAAAGGGAGAAATGAGACCATCTCACTTTTGTGATCCAGGAAGGGCTGCAACCTATTATGTACCTAGAATGGCCTCAAATCTATGTTTCCTCCTGGCTTTTCCTCCTAGGGTTACAGTTGTGTGGCAACATGGCAAGATATTTTATTTTTCTTTTGAAGTACACAGGATCTTCAAATCCAAATACTCACAAATGCCATGCAAGCCTTCTAGCGCTCTGCCACTGTGTCTTCCATATAAACTACCTCCATTCCTTTTGGGAACTGGCTCACGAATGTGGATGAGAAGGAAGCCTAATGTTCTTACTCTGAACCTTAACCCAGGTTCCGGCTACAGATGCATGAATGGGAGCCCAGAACACAGTACAAGGTCAAAGAGCGAATCCTTTAGAGTCATGGTGGTGTTACCGCATCTGCAGAGGGAAGTGCCTTCTATCTAGTTCCCTGCCCTCTGTGAACTAGTGATACAACAATGAACATCATGAAATATAAAAATATACAATACAAGGGTTTCACTTTCAACCATCAAATAAATGGCAACACTCTGGGCTAACACCAGGATGTAGAGCGGTGTTCACATATTTGCCGGCTTTAGAACAGCTAACTTGGAAACATTTGTTCACTGCAGTAAATTGAACTCCTAAGAAGAAATGTTACTATAAGTCATATGCACATTATGATGCCAATGAAAGGAACAAAATATTTTTTCCTACCTAATTACGCAATTCAACTTGGAACTAATGAAAGAAAATGTCCAGGATTAGAAGTGGGAAGAGGTTAGAGACCGATACAACCTACAGCTGAAGTTGGTCAGTGTTGACTGAGTTCAATGCAGAGAAGTAGAACTGGTCCGCTCACAAGATCACATAATATCCCATTGTGTGAGTCAGTTTTCTTTTACTGTGATGGGTACTGGAGATAACGATTTTAAAAAGAGGAAAAGTTTATTTTGGCTCATCGTTTCAGAGGTTTTAGTTTATGGTTGGTTAGCCCCATTGCTTTGGGCATGTGATATCACAACTATATCACCCACAGAATTGATTTCCAAAGGCTTATTTACCCCAAGAAGCAAAGAGAAAGGAGACATTCAAGGGTGTATGTCCACTTTAACTAATTTTTGCCAACAAGACCAGTCTCTTAAATGTCCCACCACCTTCAAGAGTGCCAGAGGAAGACAATCAAGCCTTTAATGTACTGGAACCTTTGGAAGATTCAAAATCCAAATCCAACACCCAACAAAAGCAAAAGGCTTCTCTTCAGATCTAACTGCACATAACGATCATTCCCAGAGGTAGTGCAGCCAGCCCTGCAAAAGGCTGAAGGGAGTGTCACACTCAGTGCTGGGACCTCAAGCAGAACAAAGTTACAACCAGGCCAGACTGAGGAATACTCATTGTCTCTGTCAGTAAGGTTCTTTAACCCAGAGAAAAGGGATATTTGGGAGGGAGAAGGGAAATGTCACCTAGCAAAGATGACGACCCTAAGAAAGTAGAAGGCAAAGTTCACACCCAAACCTATGCACACATGTGCCAGAAACATCACCACACAGCACCCGCACTTCAAGCACTAGGCACAAAAGAGACTTGAAAACACACAGAACAAAAAATCCAAACCATTAGAAGAAAAACTGTTAGTCAAGGATAAAAAAATAAAAAATAAAAAAATAAAAAAAATGAAACATGAAAACATGAAAAAAAATAAAGTAAAAATAAAACCAATTCTTGATAAAGGGAGACTCACTGAAGTAATTCAGTTGACAAACTGATTTATAGTCAGGGAAGAATTAATGACAAATCAGTGAATTGAAATGTGAGTTTCTTTGCCTGCTCCTTGATCACATTTCCCTGGCAGGGCGGAGTTGCCAGGCCACACAGGAAGAGGATGCAGAGTCCTGATGAGACTTGATAGGCTGGGGCCAGTTGGTGGGGCTCCCCCTTTCGAAATACCCGGGGAGGGGAAGGGGAGAAGAAGAAGGGAGGGTGGGAACAGGAGAAGACCCAAAGGACGGGGCTACAATTGGAATGTAAAGTGAATGAATTTTTTAAAAAATTAATTAAAAGAAAAGAAATATGGGCTGTAGAAAATCATCTAGAACTTTATACTAAATCTTGACTGTAAATATATTAAATAAGCCAGTCATGGAGGCACAAGCCTTTAATCCCAGCAATCAAGAGGCAGAGGCAGGCACATCTCTAAGTTCAAGGACAGCCTGGCTTCCAAAGTAAGTTCCAGGAGAGGCAGGGCTACACAGAGAAACCCTGTCTCAACCACTCCAATGTGTGTGTGGGGGGTGAATGTGTGTATATGTGAGGGGGTGTATATATATATATACACACACACACACATACACAAAGTAAACATACATCCAATAGTTATACTTACTGTATGAAAACAAAGCTAAAATACTGACAAAGCTATATGTATAGAGTTGCTCTTCTTAAGTGAAATTTAATGCTAAAATTCAAAACCAAAAATAATTGTAGCACCTAATGATTCAGACTATTAGGTTGTTCCATATTCATCTGGTGGATCAGTATGCCTTGATTAAAATTAAGAACAAAGCTTGTGAAACAATTGGAAGATGAATGTAAAACCAAACTAAGTGGGGAGAAAGCATGGGAAATTTTTCTGTTCAATACTTTTAACTACATACTATGTTATTAAAAAAATAACTACAGGAAAAATAATATAAAAATAACAGATAAAATATGTTAATATTAAGATAAAAATTTAAATGATAGAGACTGCTAGGGAGGTGAGGCTATTTTATTTATCTTGTCTATAGACCTGTAGTGAAGGATTGAGAATTATTGAGCTGTTGGGGTGATATGAGGTAGAATGACCCCAATAGGCTCATATATTTGAGTGCTTAGTCATCAGGGAGGGGCACTACTTGAGAAGGAAGAGGAAGAGTGGGGAGGAAGTGTGTTACTGGGGGTGGGCTTTGAGGTTTCAAAAACCCAAGCCAGGTCCAGTAGCTTTCTTTTCCTGTTGCCTGCAGATATGGATGTAGACCTCTTAACTACTTTTCCAGCCATGTGTCTGTCTGCCTGTGTACCGCCACATCTGCCCACACACTGCCATGCTTCCCTCCATGACAGTGGACTAAATCTCTCAAAGAGTGAGCCAGCCCCAATTAATGCTTCCCTAAGTAAGAGCTGCTGTGGTCACCGTGTCTTTTCACAGCAGCAGAACACTGACTAAGTCTCCTGCACCAGGCAACTCTTATGTGTATGTTTTGGTGCTTGCATGCCTACTGTCTAAGAAGGCCAGAAGAGGGAACTGATCTCCTGGAAGTAGAGTTACGGGTGGTTATAAATAGCCATGTGGGTGCTGGGAATTGAACCCAGGTCCTCTGGAAGAACAGCCAGTGCTGCTGAACCATCTCTGCAATCACTTGTCAACTCTCAGTTCAGTTATAATGTGAAAAATTATAACTCTTATTTACAGATCTCTTTCCATTAATTACAACATAAACCCCTCTAACATAAAAAAAACACCTAATGCCCTTCACTCCTTGGCCACACACTAAAGCAACATGCACAAAGCTATCTCAGACAAGAGCTTTTGGGGATTCCCAGTTCTCTAGCCACTCAGAAAGGCCGCCTGAGATGATAGAAGCTTTGATAGACAGCCCTTTCCTGAGTCTGGTAGAGCGATTCCAAAAAACACCTATTGAATTAATAGAGTGTTACTGAGTCTCTATAAACAACTCTTCTTACCTATTTGTCAGGGCAAAAGGACATAGTATAGATCATACGCTACTTTCAGAAACAGTGATTTTCTGAATTACTGAATTTTCTGAAAGGACTGAATTCTCCATGTAAATAATAATTTCAGTTTTGTATAGGCTTTCAAAATGCTCCAGGAGGCTTAGGTGATGACCACTGGATGGCCCAAAGCCAGCCCAGATACATCTGCCTCTACGTGGCTTTCCAGCCCACAGCAAGTTTACTGTGTTGCCTAAAAAACAGAGTATCTTTCTGCTTTCTCATCACCAGGAAGTCATTTCACCTTGAGCCCTTATGTTACACAAGACATGTCTGCCTTTAAACTGCAGAATCAACAGGTTCACATGGAGACAATGTCTCAGGTTCTGAGGTCTCAGTATGCTGACATTTCAGTGTCAGACAGCATCAGATACAGCATCCCTGCACGGTCCGATGAAGCCCCATGTCAAAGACCAAGTTCACACAATCCACCGTTTCTACTGCTGTCGTAAGGTCTGCACAAGAACTTTAGAAAGCAGCTTTTTTTTCCCTTATGACTCTATTCACAAAATCTAAATGAATGACTGTAGACTATGGAGGCCAGCTTTCTAAGAAACACAAAGAATTGACATGAGTCCTGGTCCTTGATGTCTATGTAATTTACCCATTCATAGTTTTGTTTCCCTCTTTCCACAGAGCATCTCTAGTTTACAAAGGCCCAGATCTCCCCAGAGCATCTAGGAGCCTTGCCTTCTTCCAGGGTGGCATCGTGACGTACACTACTGCTGCACTTGCCCTTGAGGTTCCAAGGCTGACGTTCTCAGCACCTTGGACTTGGCACACATGGCTGGGACTTCTCTGTTCTGGTTATTTTGCCTCAGCTTCCACTCTTGCTTCTCTTAAGGAGAAGAGTCTTGGGGCAGGAAAGCTGGCCTGGCTGAAAACTGGCAGGTATGGCTTCAGGGGAAAGCTAACCAGAGCTGAAAAGATCAGACACAGGAGGGAAGATGCTACTGTCTAATGACAGGGATGTCTGGAACAGCCACTCAGCTCCATGTGGCGTGTGCTGCAAGGTACAGGGTCAGGAGCAGACTACATGCCCTGTATCAGGACACAAATGGCGTAACTGGCATGCCCAGAGGTCGACTAACATTCTGACAAGTTTCTGTTTTCAAAATTACATCTAAGAACGGCAGCCTTGGCTACTGAAGTCGGGGATGGGGAAGAGGGCAGAAACTTATCCCACCATATAAAGAAACATATATCCCACCATATAAAGAAAACATCAAAAATCTAATTTAAAACATGCATTGGACGTAGAATTTTTTCAGGATTTGACATCATTTGGACATTGGACAATGAGGTTAAGCATAAATGTTGACATCAATTACTTTTGCTTTCCATCACAGGCTTTTCCTCACTTTCCTTAATCTAAGCTTCTCTTCCAGAAGCCATACAACCTCACCAGATGTCAAAGACAAAGGACAGGGCGTAAGTAAAACTGCAGGGCACCAGCTGCAATAGCAGACACATGTAGATGCCCAAAGTACATTTGTCTTTTTCTCTGATAAAGATGTCTTTATTTTTAACGTTTCTGTGTGCGCACACAAGCACACATACACACAGGTATAGCTCACTGAGGAGCACCTGGTGAGTAGACGGCTGTCTCCTTCACACAGATCCTGAATTGCACTTTACCTGTACTTCATACTTTTACCTGCTGGGCCATCTTGCTGGCTTCATTTTTTAAAAATAATACTCATCTGGATTATGATGATCTAAGTGTACACTGTATAGAGTGAGGAAATCAAGCTCATTAATATATCCATCACCTCATCTGCTTATGTTATTTGGTAGACTATTTTTAATGTACATGATTCTGAAACATCTGGCACACTGTCACCATGGTAAACCTCTGTCTTTGTTTGATTGTATTCGAGCATTTTTGTGTATGTGCATGGCATCTGCATGCCATAGCACCCACATGAAGCTCTGCGGACAACTCTGAGGAGTCGGTTCTCTCAGGCGCTCTCTTGTTAACTCCCAAGACCTCAGCACCAGGCCTGAGGAAAAAAGCTTAGCCTTTGACATCTACCAACGGGGAAAGCTGTCCTAGTAGAAGATGTTAGCCTCCCTTCTAACAACAACAACAACAAATTCTAAAACAGACCACCCACAGGAGTTTGGGGCCCATTTAGATTTCTCTAGCGAAATCTCATTTCATACTGAGAATCCAACAGCAGCTCAAATGTCCATGCAGAAATGACCTTGGTATTCAGCCCCACCTCTCCCACCGAGATGGAAACAGTAACTCTAGAGGCCTGTTCAGAGCTCTCCCTCCTGTCAGGGTAACTGATGGGGGCCACCCTTCCTTGCTTTTCAGCTATTGCGCATTTTTTCACTTATCATTGCTTTGAATCGTATCAGTCAGCACACACGCAAAAAATAATTTTGTTTCCCTCTCTCAGCACAAATCTTACAAAACCCATACAAGAGGGTACTGAGTGTTCCATCACAATGTAATCCTATCACACACAGGAGGAATCTTATCTTTGTCTCAGAATTCGGAACTTCAGAAAACAAAGCAGTGTGTGTGAATACTGACTAAACAATGCCTCCTAATTTTAACAACTATGATTCAAATTTCAACTTCACAATTTAATAAAAGAAGGCACCCCCATGGGTCAGCACGAAGGAATCCACTCAAATTATTTCAATTAATTCCTATTGTCATAGTTTAATTACTAGTTAATAGAACATGTTATTACATCTTCTCAGCCATGTTGTATAAAAGTAATAGGGAGCAGCATTAACATGACACACTTCACCCAGCAGTCACTAGATCCTTTACTCTAGAATCTTCAGATGAAAGCCAACAAACCTGAAAGCCAAATTCACTTTTGAAACGAAGATACATGGCAGCAATGTGGGACGGGGAGTAAAAAAACACACAGAAAGGCTGATGACAAAAACATGGTGTTTCTCTGCCATTCTATGTTCTTCTACAGAGAATTCTCTGCTTAGCTCCATATTCCATTTTTTTAATTGGATTGCTTGATTTATTGCCTTTTAACTTCTTTATTTCTTTATATATTCTGGATATCAGCCCTCTGTTAGATATAGGGTTGGGGAAGATCCTTTCCCAGTCTGTAGGCTGTCATTTTGTTCTGACGACAGTGTCCTTTGCTTTACAGAAGCTTTGCAGTTTCGTGAGGAACATAGAATGGCAGAGAAACACTTAAAGAGATGTTCAACATCCTTAGCCATGAGGGAGATGCAAATCAAAACGACCCTGAGATTTCACCTTACACCCATCAGAATGGCTAAGATCAAAAACTCAAGTGACAACACATGCTGGAGAGGATGTGGAGAAAGGGGAAGAACCCTCCTACATTGCTGGTGGGAATGCAAACTTGTACAACCACTTTGGAAATCGATCTGGCATTTTCTCAGACGATTAGGAATACTGCTTCCTCAAGATCCAGCTATACCACTCCTAGGCATATATCCAAAAGATGCTCAAGTACACAACAAGGACATTTGCTCAACCATGTTTGTAGCAGCTTTATTTATAATAGCCAGAACCTGGAAACAACCCAGATGTCCATCAGCAGAGGAATAGATGCAGAAATTGTGGTACTTTTACACAATGGAATACTACTCAACAATTAGAAACAAGGAAATCATGACATTTGCAGGCAAATGGTAGGACCTAGAAAAGATTATCCTGAGTGAGGTATCCCAGGAGCAAAAAGACACACACAGTATATGCTCACTTATAAGTGGGTACTAGACCTATAAGATAGGATAAACATACTAAAATATGTACACCTAAAGAAGATAAACAAGAAAGAGGACACAAGGTAAGATGATCAATCCTCACTTAGAAAAACAAATGGGATGGACATTGGAAGTAGAAGAAAAGAAGTAACAGGACAGGAGCCTACCGCAGAGGGCCTCTCAAAGACTCTACTTAGCATTATATCAAAGCAGATGCTGAGACTCATAACCAAACCTTCGACAGAGTGCAGGGAATTAGTAAGACCTGGAGAGGACAGGAGCTCCACAATGACCTAACATATCAGGGCACAGGGGTCTTTTCTGAGACTGTTTCTCCAACCAAGGACCATGTATGGATATAACCTAGAACCTCTGTTCGGATGTAGCCCATGGTAGCTTAGTATCCAAGTGGGTACCCTAGTAAGGGGAACAAGGACTATTTCTGACATGAACTCAGTGGCTGGCTCTTTGACCTCCCCCAGCCCCACCGCTGAGGGAGGAGCAGCCTTGCTAGGCCACAGAGGAGGACCCTGTAGCCAGTCCTGAAGATACCTGATAAGCTAGGGTCAGATGGAAAGGGAGGAGGACCTCCCCTATCAGTGGACTTGGAAAGGGGCAGGGAGGAGTTGAGGGAGGGAAGGTGGGATTGGGAGGGAATGAAGGAGGGTGCTACGGCTGGGATACAAAATAAATAACCTGTGATTAATATTAAAAAATAAAAATTATAATAAAGAAAACATGGGAAGTCTCCTGTGGCAGTTCACCTCTGTAATCTCAACTCTCAGGAGGCTGCAGCCAGCTGGGGCTCCACAGTGAGCAGCAGCATGGTGGGCCCCTGGAGACCAAGGTCCTGTCTAAGAGGTAAACTGAAAAGGGTGGAGACATTAGAAGATAAGAAACCTTACATAGAATCGTCTAACTCTAACAACTCTAACCTCTTAGAATACTTTTGCCTTCTTTTATTTCCTTATGGGCAACATATTTTAAATCGGCAATCAGAGAGAATATTTAATCAATAAAGAAATTGAAGAACAATGCAAAAATTAATACTCTGCAAAATGTCAAATCAATTAGTAAGAGATGATCTCTGAGTTGATTAGAAAGTTGAGACTGCCTGCCAAGGTCACTTGAAAAATGTTTTCATTTTCTGTGATGGGAAGATATGCCTTTTACATCATGCTGCAAACGTATACTGGTGTTTTGAAAACTAATTTATGTAACAGAATACAAAAGAAAGGATGAAAGGTGCTAGAGGTCAATAAGCCACTCCTGCAGTCTAAGGATTTATGCTTATTTGGTTTTCTAAAAATATTTTTGCTGGAATAATTCATTCAGGACGGGCCATTTCATTAATATGCCTGGACTGTAACTGCAGTTCAAGATAGAACATGGAGAACTTCCTTAAGACTCTGGCATCCAAATACTCGTGCATCTTACGTCAATGTATTAGATTAAATACATTCCAGCATGTTTATCTTCCCACTACGAATTCAAATATGAAAGGCAAAATGTATTCCTAGAATACTTAATGATATGAGCAAATTTTCCTTAGGAATTCTTGAAACGAATATTCAGGATGAAATAAAAGTATTTTTAAAGTTTTCTTACATCATTTTATATTCACATAAAAAGATAATAAATAATCCATAACTGCCATCAGGTATGTACAATACCCTTGCATTTATGCATTATTAATAGATTATGATGTATCACATATGTGCCAGTGTTTTTCAGAGATAATTCTAATACACTAGGCCTAAGAGGTTTGTTTTGTTTTGTTGTTTCTTTTTGAGACAAGGTTTCTCTGTATAGCCTTGGCTGTACTGGACTTCCTTTGCAGACCAGGCTGGCCTTGAATTCCAGAGATTCACCTGCCTCTGGCTCGGAGTGCTGGGATTACAAGTGTGCACCACTGCTCCTGGCTTGTTTGTTTGTTTTACACCAGTTTTAATTTATTTTTACCTTGTGTGTGTGTGTTAACGCAAGTGCACATGGAAGCTACATATGTTAGGTGTCAGGCTTCTGGGAGGCAGGGTTCAGGAAGTTGAGAGCAAGCCTGTGTTGGTGCTGGGAAACAAACGGACGTCCTCTGTAACAGCAACAAGTCCTTCTGACCTCCAACCCATCTCTCCAACCCTGGTTTTAAAAACAGAACTTCTTTTCCAGGGGACTATTCATGTCTTCATACCAAATAGCATATGTCTTTGGTTTGTAGTCTCATACATTAAAACACTAACTTAAGCACATAGTAACGGCATCAAGTGGCAGGGTTCTGTGCTGACTGCTGAGCAACCAAGAGGAAGGGAGATCTGAATGTAAACTGCATATTGATCAGTGAAGCCCGAGTTAAGTTTTTTTCAATGCTTGGAAAAAGTAAGGCATGAAGAACCAAGTCATCACGTGCCTGGGGTCCACAAACAGTTCAGCAGCATCTATGCTGATTGTTTAGGAAGGTGCTGGGCGGGAATCGTAATCGCTCTACTGAAGTTATTCATTTGAAGGGGTTAGTGGCTTGATTTGAGACCTACTGTGTTTTACGTATGTTTCCCTTTTATAGCTATATAATTGTAGAGGAGAGACATGCATGAGCTGTGTGGCAAGCACTTCTGGGTGTTTTGTGTGTAATGTAGTGGTAACACCAACGGTCTCTACATTTGCCAATGTTAACTAACACTGCTTCAAACTTGTTTTCAAAGCCATGTTCATGCTTTCATCTGGTGCGTAGAGCAGTCCTACAGAACTCAATGCCATTTTCAAGATTAGGCAAATGTGGCACATGTCAGTCACTGGCCAGACTGTAGACTATGAGGTCTACAGTGAGGCTTTACTAAACATAAAATGATCTGAGCTATGATTTATGAATATGTGTGTGGCTGCATGGGTTTGTGGGAACCATATGTGTCACTTGTGTCTGATGCCCACAGAGGTCAGAGGACATCAGATCCCTTAGAACTAGAATTACTGTCAGTTGTGAGCTACCCAATGTGGGTGCCATAGACCAAACCTAGGTCCTCTGCAAGAACAGTAAGCACTTTTAACCACTGAGCCATCTCATTCTTCAGCCCCTCTTCTGTGATATTTAAAGAGGTAGACGACAGATGAAGACCATTACAGAAAACCACAATCAAAATGGAAAGCTGTGGAGATTATAGCACAATTCCAGCCCCTAAGATTCAGGTATAACTGTAAGAAGGTGGAAGAATTGTCAGAACCAGGGGAACACAGAGTTTGCTGTGAGAGCGTGTCTCCTGGGAATGCCAAAAAGCCACACCCATAAAGTCTTACCACCATGGCTGCCTAAACTTGAGCTGAAAAAGGTCAACACCAGTAGACATGCTAATGTGAAGAGGGAAGGTTCATGAGGCTTCAACCCTAGACAAAAAACTAAGGAATGCTGAGATCTGGAGCATACCAACTAGTTAGTTATCCAATACCAAATGGTCAGCCCTAAAAACACACACAAGTAACATTTTACAGACTTGACTGGGTTGTATTTACGTGTTTAGAAGCGTGTGCGCATGTGTGCACACACAGAGGAAATGATGTAATCGTATCATAATCTCAAAAAAAAAGTTATAAGAAGTGGGAGAGAGGAAGATCTCCACTTTAAGGTGGTCACACGACAGCAGGCACCCAGTGGAACCAGAGAGGACGCCTGATGGCCACGAGCTGAGGAAGAAGTGAACCCCTGCCAGCTGCAAGGGCCAAGCCCCTCGGCCGTCTGCGGTTAGCCACTGATGTCACAAGCAGGCTAGAAGCAGAATGATGTTCCCACAGGGGGAAATTTAAAATAAAACATCCCAAGACCAAGTCCTCTCGGAATTCGAGTTAGAGACTTAGAACCAGAGCTGACAAGAGCGGACAGGCTGTGGCTCATTCTCATCATAATAGTTATGCTTTTCCTTATACAATTCTTAGCCAATCAAAGTCACCTTGAGGGACGGAACTCTGCCATTGGGCAACTACACGTTCTAGGCCATAGGTTAAGATAGAGCTATCCTGGTTTATCTCCCCCTTCTGAAGTGCCTGAGCACGAAGTGACTCTTTTAGAGTAACTCTGTTAGAATATTTGCATATTCTGAGCACCTAATCTAAAAATCTAAAATTGCACTCAAAATGATTTTAATTTTGAAGCACGTTCAGCGTGATGTTTTCAGACTGGGTGCCCGACCTATACCTGAAGGGAACATAGCAGCTAAGGGATTCTAAAGGAGGCTATTCAAAAAAAGGATCTTATCAAATTACATGCCACATAATGCTTCTGAGATTTCTGGGATTTTGTGAGAACAGAGATTTCCTGTCCATTACAAGTTCATAATTTTATAATATTTTAAAAATCTGTTGCAAAATGGTCACTTCAAAATTCTGTAAGATTCTGAGGAAAGTAAAGTCAATGTGTATGAGAAATGACAGAGTCCTGAGTTCCCAGGCAGTGAGCAGAGTAAAGACCTACATAAACAACTGAATTGGTCCTAGCTTCTTTGCTCCTCACCTCACAGCAGTTTGTACTTCCAATAGTGTGAGATGGGATAAAGGAGCTGAGGGAGACTGCACACATGAAGCATGCAGAAAAACAGAAAGGGAGAAAGAGAAGAGTCAGGAAGAACAGGGAGGATGGTGACACTGTAGAAATGAACATGGCTGAGAGTTAACGTTTACAGAATAGAAACGCAAGGACTAGACATGAGCCTTGGTTTCCCTAAGCTTTCCACCTAGAAAGGGACACTGATGTTTGGAGGAATGATCAGGCTGAAAACAAATTAGGTGTGACAGCCACATAAAAGCAGCTGAAATAATGGAGTCAGTGGAATCGAGAAGGCTCTGCCAGGAGAGAAAGGGTAAAGTAAAAAAGATGCTGCTGAAATCAATGGATTGAGGAGAGAAGATCAGGAACTGCCAGTGATGAAGTGAGAGCAGGAAGGCGAGGAATGGAGAGAATGCAGAGGAAAAGGAGACAACAGTGCCGAGGGCTGGGGCCAGAGTCAGCAACTGAACAGGCTGACCACCGACTAGAGTCAGTGTCTACGTGCACAGGCTTCCTCCCAGGTCCCAGGAATGAGCTCATTTAGACTCGTGTTGCTATGGAAATGTCTCTTTCCACTCGGCTCTCCCTCCTCCACCCTGTGTTGTGTCTGCTATCATTACTCAGCCATGAGGAGGCCTTACTCAGGTTTTCCAAGGAGTCTCTAAGCCGAGGACACATTGGCTGTGGAGGGTGGTTCTGTATGTCTTCTATCACGTAGGGCACACAGTTACGTAACTGGTGGGATGCTGGCAAGGGACTGACTCTCAGGAATACCTTCCTGGGACAGCATTGACTAGGCAGGCTGTGTTGAAAGCAGGCAGACACTGAAGATAAACAGGGCCTGGAACATGAAGCCATAAACTCATACGTAGAAAACCCTTCCCCTACCACAAATCACAAAATAATAAACAGTAGATTTTGTTCTCTGTGTTTGGTCAGAACCAAAGTTTTCTTGTTGGTTTAACAAGTGAGACACATCACACCAAAAAACAGACAATAAACTCTTTTCGGCTAGCAATGACCGAAAAAACAAAGCAAGACAAGACAGAATTTACAGCCATTCCCATTTGTGGACCAGAAATCTGTATAAATACTGCAAAGAAGTCTTCATTAGACTGGGTCTATCTTCAATCTTGATGATCAATACTAAAAATATATTATAACTACATGAGCAACTATATTCTACTTTTTGAGACTAAATTAGACTCTGCTCTGGGGTGGAGTGTATTCTTAGCAGTCCTGAAGTCCTGAGTGGAGGGAGTTGAGCACCAAGGAAACAAACAAACAAAAGAACATCACACACTCAAAGAAAAATAGAACAGAAAATCGCAAACTGGGAGGTCTTTGGGGCACCCTGAAACAACACAGAATTAGTATTCTAGATGCAACTGAACTCTAAGTCAAGAGACAAATGGCTAAAGCCATCACAAACTCCAACAAAGAAAACCTAAATTACCTGTAATCTGCAAAAGCAAAAACCAAACTCAACTTTACCGTATACCAGGGAAATCCATATATAAACCATGGCTCTTTTTCATAGCAAGCACACTGGCCAAACAAGTACAATATGCAGAGTAGTACAGAGGTAAGGAAAAAGCTGGAACTTTCATCAGCTATATGAGTGCAGTGAATGACAGTCAGCTTGAAAACACATGGTAATCCCAAATTAAATATGCACAGGTTTGTAGAGCAACTATACCTTTCCTACGTAAAACTCTCTGTGTGTTTTCTATAAAAGCAACACCAAACAAGAAAAAATAACCCAAATTTTTTTGTTTGACATTAAAGTACGTGTGTGCATGTGCAAACATACATGTGTGTGTGCAGTCATATGGAGTCTAGTGGTCTCTATAAAGTGTCTTTCTCAATTATCCACCTTGTTTTCGGGGTTGTGGCCTATCACTGAACCTGGATGTCACTCATTTGGTTAGCATGGCTTGCCAGGGAGCACTCAGCTGCTTGCTTGTACTCTAGGAGACTGAGCTAAGGCCCTCATGTTTGTAGATCAAGCATTTCACTAACTAAGCCATCTCCCCAACCACTGAAATTTGACTGTGAATAAAAACAAGTTCCTTTAGAAAGAGTATAGAGCGAGTATGTATGTCTTTATTCATATCAAGGCAAAACCAGCTTCAACTAAGCAACAATGTTTAAATACACACATTTGTAGAAATACTACTAATGTAAACACTTGTTTTATTGTTTTTGAAATTCCAGTGGTATGTTTTATATGTCCTTTTGTATGTACAGTATGGCACAAACTGAAAGCGTTACAGGGATTAGAGAAAAGCAATCAAAGTATACTAATCCTAATTATGGTGATTTGAGGAAGAGATGCTACAACTACGGGCAAGCCACAGATATCTCATATTCAAAGTGACACATACAGTCCAGAACTACTCATTTTAGATCTCATTTTAGGTTCTTAAACCATGGAGCTGAACATCATCCTTGGGGAAATCTACAAACTCTGCATCCCACTTTTGTGCAGTACTAGTAGCCTGGCTTTACAGATGAAGCTGTAAGTAGCCAGGTCATTCAAGATTCTAATATATCCTTGACTATCTCAGAGACTCTATTTCAAACAGTGAGATCCAAATCCCTGAGGCTGCCAGGAGCCAGCCAGAGAGCTATAAAACTCAGGGTCATGTAGCAGGTACACTGTCCTTCAAGGATAACTCTACCCTTAAAAAGCTGAGAGCATATATACCCAAAAGATGTCCCACCATTCAACAAGGACACTTGCTCAACTATGCTCATAGTAGCTCTATTCGTAATAGCCACAATCTAGAAACAACCCAGGTGCCCCTCAATGGAGGAATGGATACAGAAAGTGTGGTACATTTACACAATGGAAACCCACTCAGTAATTAAAAACAAGGAAATCATGGAATTTGCAGGCAAATGGTGGGATCTAGAAAAGATCATGCTGAGTGAGATAACCCAGAAGCAGAAATACACACATGCTATATACTCACTTATAAGTGGCTATAGCCATATAATATGGGATAAACATACTAAAGAAAGCTAGACAACAAGGAGGACCCACGGAACATGCTTAATCCTCATTCAGAAGGGCAAACAGGAATAGACATTGGAAGCAGAAGACAAGGAACAGGACAGGAGCCTTCCACAGAGGATCTCTGAAAGACTCTACCCACCAGGGTATCAAAGGAGATACTGAGACTCATAGCCAAACTTTGGGCAGTGTCAAAAAACTTATGGAAGAGTGAGATAGAAAGACCTGGAGGGAACAGAAACTCCACAAGGAGAATAACAGAGCCAAAAGTCCTGGGCCCAGGGGTCCTTGCAGAGACCAATACTCCAAAAAAGGACCTTGCATGGAGAGGACCTAGACCCTCTGTTCAGAGGAAGCCCATAGGCTGTTCAGTTTCCAAGTGGGTTCCCTGGTAAGGGGTACAGGAGCTCTCTGACATGAACTCAGTGGCTGGCTCTTTGATCACCTCCCCCTGTGGCCTCTGTCAAGCCACAGAGAGAGATGGTACAGCAGTCTTGATGAGACCTGATAAAGTAGGGTCAGATAGAAGGGGAGGAGGTCCTCTCTATCAGGGGGCTGGGGACGGGCATAGGGGGAGAAGAGGGAGGGAGGGAGGGACTGGGAGACGACTGGGAGGAGATGAGGAAAGGGGCTGCAGCAGGGATACAAAGTGAATAAATTGTAATAAATAAATAAATATAATGTTTTATATTTATAAAAAAAATTTTAAGTGGAGAGCATAATCGGGAATGCAACACCACACACAGCATTAGTGGACTTTTTTAGGCAGGAGAAATAGGGCAGGGCAGCATTTAGTACATTGAAGATGTAAATACAAGTTGTGAAATTATGTGCCCACCTAGAGACACGCCAGCAACTTCTTTTTTTCCAATTAGGTATGGTAGGAATATGAGGACTCTACCACTCCAGCCATTCTTAAATGTTTTTAAGTTTACATAATGAAAGGGTGCACACAATGTACATAAATGCTCACAGACACACACACATACACTCCTCATGTATTTCTCTGTTTATAAATCTTTTCTTTGCATTCTACGCAAGCGATTTATTCTCTAAAATGTACGGTGTTATTTCTTTCAGTGAGTGCCCACTTGCTGCAGGGTAAAGGCACAAATTCCTTGCCACGGAACGAAGGAGACTCACTGTCACCTCTCCAGAGAACCTTTGCTCCCACTGAGCCAATGGAAGCCCTAGAGGAGCCATGAACCATGCTGTTGTACTTCTCATTCTCTCAGGTCTGCAAGCTCCTTTCTCAGCACTTTCTTTGCCTGGCTCACT
>CM053767.1:15780635-15807696 GCA_028658305.1 Pachyuromys duprasi
TCCCCTACCCCTTGCTATTCTCACTATTCCCTCTCTTTCTATCTCTTGTTCTCCCACTATCTCCACTACCCCTCTTCATGTAATTCCCCCCTCTCTCACAGACAGCCTTGACCATGTCCAGCCGGTTTCTTTCCTCTCTGTTCTGGAAATGTTTTTCTTTTACCTCCAATAAGAACCTTAACCATACCACGAAGTTCTTGTGTCTGCATTTTCTTTACTGTGGCCCCCTCATAAACAATTACTATGTTAGCAAATTTTAACAATGTTGCGGAGAGGTCCAGAGCATTCATATCAGAAACACTGCTTTACAGTTTGCATAAACCAGTTTGGGTCTCCAGGGTTTTAGACCATGATCTGCACTGCCCTGGAAAACCCAACGGCCCAAGGCATCACTGTCCAATATCTCTGTCTCCGATGATGGACAAGTTCTGTGCCTGTGTTGCCAGACGCTGTAGTCACTGCTCTAAGAGCAGCTAAAGTTTCACTCTCCAGAATGAAGAGCCACAGCTTCCACCTGTTCAGCAGTGATTTACTCTAATTTATAGATATAGAGCACCAAGAGCCAATTAATACAGATGAAGCCTCAGCTACCTGAAAAGCTGAAGAGGAAGAAGCAACTGAACTCAGCCAGGCTTTGGAGACTCATCTAAAACATAACCAAGACTGTCTCAAAAAAGATGTTGTTTGAGGGTCAATGTTTGCTTAGCACTTTTGTTAAGTTAAATAAAAACCTAACCAACTTTAAAATCACACACACACACATGCACACACAAACCCACGTACCCGTACGTGAACACACCAGGCCTATATAGAGTTCAAGGCCAGCCTGAGGTTCAGAGAGCCTGTTTCAAACCCAAAACCTGAAAATACAAAATCAATAGAACCACCTTATAAAACTGTATTCACAAAAATGTTTAAAACTAATTCTCAGATCTGGAGGAATGACTAAGAACACCAGCTGCTCATGCAGAGGACCCAGCTTCGAGCCCCGGAATGCACAAGGTGCCTCACAACCATCTGTATGTTCAGTTTCAGGGGATCTAACACTGGGTTTTTGTTTTGTTTTGTTTGCTTCTGCAGGTTCCAGGCAAGAATGTGGTACATGGCCATATATGCAGGCAAAACACCTATCCACATAAAGTTGTTTGATGACAGTGACAACAGTGACAGAACCAGTAGCTCTCTGCTTAGCCCCCTAGTGTAGCGTTCAGACTTCACCAATGAAAACAACAGCTACAGTCTTACAATGAAGGAAAGAGAGTAAGATTAAAATTGCACACTGTTTGAACAGAATGACATAACAGGAAAACAGAACACGTTAAGAACACTCGCCTGAAGATGGGGGCTGTTGGCCCTCCTACATAGCTCCTAAGAGGAGATTACCAGCAGACGATGGTATTTAAGCACCGGCTAGGGGCAGAGAGGAGCCAAGCATGCATCAGGACAGCAAGCAGCAGCTGAAACAGTCTTCATAGGAGCAAAGGTGAGGAACACAGTAAGAACAATGAGCCCAAGGGAGCTGGTTCTGAAGAACAAGGCCAGGGGAGGAGCAATATGGAGCCCCTGACAACTGAAAGCAAATGGCATGCAGGGACTTCTAGGCCACTCTGAATCTGGGGCCTTTGCTCTCATTAGGCAGTGTAAAGGAATAACATGATAGAACTTAAGACTTCCGAGTGACCCCTCCAGCTTTAACTCTTGAGGTTACTCTACAAAGGCACTAAGGCAGAAACAGGGAGAAGAGCAGAGATTTTATGCCTGGTGCCTAGTAAGAAACAATGGTGGCCTGGTTCTGAGTAAGAGCAGTTGAAATGAGAAGTGGATTTATTCTGTTTATATGTTGAAGAGGGAATAAACAATAGTAAATGGAATACAGGAATGGGTTGTAAGAGAGAGAAAAGTCAGCCAGCTCTGAGGCTCTGATCAAGGACCTTGAAAATGTTGCAGCATCAACTGAGATGGTAAACACCATTGGTTGAGCCAGTTTAGAAATATGAAGTTGAGTGTTTGACTTGTACAGTACCTATTAAGTATCCAAATATACATTATACAGATAGGTAAACAATCTGGAGTTCACTTAAGTAATTCAGTGACGCAGACATCAGAATTATCAGTGACACAGAAAACATTTAGCCTAAATCAAATCAGGTCATAGGAGCTGTGAGCACTCACAGAAAAGGACCGACCGAGGCTGTTTGGAGACTTCAAACACAGGCGAAGAAGTGACTCAGGAAATGAACTCACTAAGAATCACAAACAATTACCTAGTGTGGAAGGAAGAAAACAAGAGACTATAATGGCCTTGAAACCATGCAAAGAAAGTGCTCCAAAGTAAGTGATCAATTATAAACAAAATAAAAAGGCACACTGGATTAAGTAAACGGAAAGTTAACGGTGTTCCTCACAAAGGCAGTCACAGCAGGAGGCAGAGACAAGGCTTGGATAACACAGGATCAGATGACAAAGCAAGAAGAGAGGGAGGACTTCCGACTCTACAAATAAGTGGATGGCTGTGATAAAGGGGAAAGCCAGTCTCTGGTCCCATGCCCATCCCCACCCCATATCCCCCCGTCCCCTGTTCTTTAAAACAGCTACAACAGCTGGTTTGTATGCAGATGGAAAAGATCCAGTAAAAGGGAAAACTGACACAGGACATAGTTTTGGAAAACATTTGGCCAATCTGTACAGAGCATAAACGAAGAATGGTTTCTACCTTTCCAAGTAGTTGAAAATGAAAAGTGTTCAACGACGTGAAACTCATAACACATCCATACATCTGTGTTCACAAATAAAGCTTTGGTGGGGTTGTGCTGCAGATCTCTCATTGTCCGTGGCTGCTTCTGTGCAACAGGAGCAGAACTCAGCTGTGACCGACAGCTCTAACTGCTGCCCAGATCACTAGGAAGACACCAGAGACACCGCCATAACTTGAAGGACTGTGAAGGACATGCACCATCCTCCGGCAACTCATTTTAATTTTCAATGACTTTTTAAAGATTTATATTTGTATGTTCCTGTGTGTGTGTTTGCGTGCACCCTATATACAGGTGCCCAGGAAAGACAAGAGTTGGTGCTGGACTCCCTGAAGCTTGAGTTACAGGAGGTTGTGAGTAACCAGACATGGGATGTTGGAACCAACCTCAGGTCTTCTATAAGAGCAGCGGGTGTTCTTGCTTAGCAGTCCTCCCTCCGGCCCCTACTGTAGCACATTATTATAATTTATCAAAAGAAGAAAGAGATGGATTTCCTGTAGAGATCGGTAAGCAGGCATCTCTATGGCTAGCCCCAAGGCACCTGACAAACTGGATTTCAGGCATCTGTGAAGCCACCTATGGACCATCTGGAACCACCTGCGCATCTCGGGGTCACCTTATAAGAGAACTCGAAGATCCTCCTCTTCCTCTCCTGCCTTGCCCAGAGATGGTCTCTATGACCCTTCCCCCTCCCGCCCCCCTTCCCTCTCTTCCTCCCTTCCCTTAATAAACCTCCCATGTGGAACCAGTCACGTGGCATGCATGATCTGTTAACCCGCTGAGTAACTCTTCTGCACAATTCTATCACTTCCAGTTCCACACTGTGAAGAAAAGCACAGTGAAATGTGGATTAGACAGCAAAGCACTATTTTTTTTTTTTTTTTGCAGTGACACTACAGCTAAGAGAATTGTAGGAAAGACTTCTGAATCATGAATCTGGATTGACATAGTATTTGGCACTATCTGTGCAAAGTGATGTTCAGTGGTGAAATGCATAAAATCTCAATAGAGAACAGCATGATGCTGACAAAATCAGCACTGATAACTGCAACTGTTGAGTGGAACAACTTTTTTTATATCAGTTGAAGAGCATTACAAAATGTAAGTATCTTATTAGTATCACAACCACTATCATTTTGAATCTTTCATCTAAAATAGATGCAAATCTCATGTCTTTTTTTCTCTAGTACTTAAAGTACCTGTATAAAATTCTTTATTTTTATCTCTGACCTGGAAAACCTAAAATATGTCCAGACTTGTTAGAGTACCCTTTGATATCCGATGAAGCATGGATAGAGAGAATTGCTTTGAAGAGGTAGATGTGGTTTGAAAGAAAATAGCCCCTGTGAGTTCACAATGAGTGGCAGCTTAGCAACTGTGTTCTTGCTGGAGGGGGCCTAGCCTTCTCTGAGGAAGCCTGTCATTGAAGGTAGGCTCTGAGGTTCAAATGCCCCAGCCAGGCCTACCGTCACTCCCTCTTTCTACTGCTTCGGATCCAGATGTAGAACTCTCAGCCCAGCTCCTTCTCCAGTACTATGGTTGCCCATGTGCGGCCATGCTTCCCACAATGGACTAAACTTCTGAACTGTAAGGCAGCCCCAGTTAAATATTTTCCTTTATAAAAGTGTTTTTGGTCATCGCGTCTTTTCACAGCAATAAGAACCCTAACCAAGACAGGAAACTCTTGTAGAAATAATTGGTTTAATTAAAAAATATTTTAAAAAATCTACTTCGAGGTTTTGGAGAGATGGCTTAAGAGGACTTGCTGTTCTTTCAGAGGAAACAGGGTTCAGTTCCTAGCACCCACATGGCAGCTCCCAGCCACCTACAACTACAGCTCCAGAGGATCCAAAACCTTCTTTTGACCTCCGTGAGCACCAGACACACATGTGGTGCACACATTTAATGCATGCAGGCAAGACACTCACACAAGAGAATAAATACTTCCTTCAAGCAATTTTAAGAGTCTACAGGGGTCAGCACAACTACCAGCAAGAAGTTAGGTCATATAGTAATCAAAATACATTAGCATTGAGGAGTAAGGGGTCAAAGACAGACCCACAAAGAGGGAACCTCAGTGATAAGACAGAAAAATTAGCATCATAACATGACATTATCAAAAAAGGAAGTCTGTTGGCTGGCAGTTCTTGTGCGCCCCCATTATAAAACTGCAACTTTCTCAACACAGAATAAAGGCCAGCCTGGCACTAACTAGAACAAGAGAAATGACACATCAGGGCACAGCACTAGCTGCAACGGGGATCTTTGCCTTCGCACATCAGAATCGTTAAGGGTTCAAGAACCCTGTCAACCCACAGGAAAAGAGGGAGTTAACAGGAATGTGATATGAATTGTACTTCTTTAATAAAAATGGTAATTTCCACCTTTATGACTTACCGAGAATTCACTTTAAAGTACAAAAAAGGAAATGAAGGCAGATGAGGATAATGAAAAGCAGGATAAATAATGAACACACCATGATGAAACCCACTGCTTTGTATGCTAATTGAAAAATTTTTAAGGCATGATGAATAATTATGAACTGCCGTGTATACTCTATCAGAGTTCCCGGGGTTTGGGTCAGAACAGCCAGGCCAAGAAGCAGAAGCAGAGTTTAAACCCAGCTGACATATACGCTGTGCTTACACAGGGATAGAACAGAGCTCACAGGCTGCAGTGCTCATGCCTCTGACCTTACAAGGCTACCTCTGGATGCTTAAAATGAGCATGGAAAATAACAAAGAACTTGTCTAAGCCTGCTTTGGCTGCTTTAACAAAAACCCCTACACTGTAAATTTATAAACAATGGGCACAAGTTGGAGTGTAAAAAGAGCAAGGTGCCAGGCAATTATATTCACCGAGGTCCTGCTGTGAGGTCCTGTTCTTCTCTGCAGATGCAAGCACTGGGCAAACGTCCGAGGTCTGAGCCCTGAGGACTACATCACCTCCTAACCCTTTTACTGATTGAATAGTGAAAGCTAATACAATTCTGGCTCCAAGTACTCCAGATATGGAACACTTAACCGCGACTTTAAATACTGTGTTATTTTTTTTAATTAACTTATGGCTCTGGTCTAAATATTTGTTTCCCCCTAAAAGTCAAGCCGAATCCTAATTTCAGGGACATCAGTATTGAGGAGTGGGACCTTTGGGATGCAATCTTGATACAGTCTTCAGGAATGGCACCAGCGCCCTTATAATCTATAAAAAAGAAGCTTGAAGGCACCTCTTTGTCCCTCCTTCCATCCAAGGACACTCACAAGGTACAGTCCATAAAGAATAACCTCTTGATTTTGACATTTCAATCTCAAGAACTGTAAGTTTTTCTGAGTGGTACGAGAGTGGGAATGGGATCATAGGAGAGTTAATACATTGAAACCCATCTTTGGTCAGATGGTCTCTAAACTTTTCAGTAACCTGTAAGTGGGGCTCTAAAGTTACACCTGCCTGGGTCATATTTCCCCCACAACTTTGATCTTATTTTTGCAGCCTCTTCTGTTCCCTAAATAGGTTAGGTATTCTGAGTACTAGCCCATACCACATTTACCATGAAAATCACATGATCACTGGAATTTGTGTGTCTCTACTTCACAAAACGGGAAACTTTAAAGTCAGTGTCTCTTATCTTTTTTTAGGATAATGGTTCAAGAATGTAATAAATAATTATAGACCTAATCATAAGAGGAAAGGCTTTTCTGTAAATTCCTGGGTGTTTTACAAACGCTCTGAAGCCAGCCCACGAAGTAACTGATTCTTGAGAGTGTCAGGTGGAGTGCTGAATAGGAAATATAGCAGTCAACCTTAACTATGCTATTTCTTTCCATGATTTCAGTTACCCAGTGGCCACTGTGAACTGAAAATTAAACGAAAGCAAAACTAGCTAATTCATGCTTTGAGTTGTTTGGTATGATGAGGTCTTGTCCCATTGTGGCCTGGTGGCCCAAGAATCAGCATTTTGCCCAGAGTTTCTGTACCACATATATACTCCCTTGCTCATGCTTCATCTGTCTTGGTTAGATCAATTGTTGGTATGACTAGTGCTTCTGTTCAGATAACCTCCAAATACTAGCTTAATACTCTATAACAATGCTAATGTCACTGACCGTGATGGTTAGTTTTATCTGTCACATTTATCTCGAGACATTCTAGAATCACCTAAGTACCAGTTAGAGACTGTGGAGATCAAATTGGCCTGTGAGCATGCTTATCTTGTCTTGATTATGGATGTGGGTCTGGATTTGGGTCCTGAACTGCGTAACAGTAGAGATAGTGGGCTGAGCAGTATGTATGTGTGCATTCATTCTCTTCCTGCTCTGGACTGCTTCAAGTTCCTCCCTGACTTCTATACCAAAATGGACTTGAAAACAGAAATAAAGGTAGCACACTTGCCTCACTTCGTCTTGTCATGTATGCTCTATGCTGTGATCTCACCTCACCATCATAAAATGGATAAGCATGGCACAACAGGCACAATAAAGTATGCTGAGAAACTGTACTCTAATCGCAGTATGCCACTATCACTATTTGATCTGATTATTGACAAAGCCACCAACCTTACTACTGTTAGTGTTATTGTGCCTAATTTATGAAACTATGATGCGAATGGCTGTGCCTATAGGAACACCTAGGCACACTGCACAGGGAGTTCAGTGCCATCCTCAGGTGCGGCCATACACAGGATTGTTTAGAGTGCATTTCTCACAGAGAAGGAGCGCCTACTACCTAAGAAATGCTCATTAACAAATGGTACTGAGAAAACTGGCTTTCCAGGTGTAGAAGAATAAAACTAGATCCCATCTCTCCCCCACACAACTCAAAATGGATCAAGGAGCTTCACGAAAGACCTAAGACTAAGGCCATTGGAGGAAAACATAGGGGAACACTTCAAGAACAGGTGTATGATGGATTATATGGTCGGGTTGAAAGGCTTTAGAATCACCTAGCAACAAGCCTCTGGGCATGTCTGTAACAGCTTATAATGACAACTGACATGGGAAGATTCACCTTAACCATGAGTGGCATTACTCCACAGGGTGGAGTTCTCGACTGACTACAGGATAAACAGCTGAGGACTACCCTTCACCTCCGCTTGCTTCCTGACCGCGGCTGCAATGTAACAGTTGTCCTTAAGCTCCTGCTACTCCCCTGCCAAATGCTAGGCAAAATAAGCCCTTTCTCCCTTAAGGTGCTTTTGTCAGGATATTTTGTCAAATCAACAAGACAATAACTAACGTAAGGAACAGAAAAGGGCTTTCTAAAGGGAGTTTCAACATCTGAGAATATAAACAGTGAGAGTTTACAAAAGGCATTTCACGAATTTATGAAGTTTTTAAGCAAGGTCACAAAACAAGAGTGAAGATAAGCATGCAGAATGAGAGGAAATGACACCCCAAATCAAACAATGCCATTAATAAGTGCATAAATGAAGCACCTAGACGCTTTTAATATAAGGAATAAATGAACAATAAACAAATGAAAAATTCTTAGCTGTCACAGAAAAAAAACAGACATCAAAACTACACTCTGTTTTCATCACACCCCAAACCAAATGCTGGGGGGAGCAGGGTGTGAAGGAAGACACTCTGGACACTGCTGGTGGGGGTGTAAATAAGGCAACCACTTTAGACATCGGTACAAATGCTCCCCAAAACTAGAAACACTTATCCTATGATTGAGGTGTACCTCTCCTGGACATATATCCAAAGGACTTTAAGACAGCATTTCCATATCTGCCTATCTGTTTACTACAGTATAATTATATAGCTAAATTATAGAACCAGCCTAAATTATAGAATCAGCAGATGAATGGATAAAGATGTTTATATACACGTAGATTAATTCATACATATAACATCAAAGTTCGTGTAAGTATACTTGAGGAAGGGTGAAGGAAGACTATAGGGGAAAAATATGGTCAACGTACATGGTACAGTTGAATAAAAACTTATTTATGAAGCTCATCATAGTGTGTAATGAATATGCACAGAGGGAAAAGGATGGAGAGAAGGCTCAGTAGTGGACAAAAATGCTCTTGTACAGGCGCTAGGTTCAATTCCCAGCAACCACATGGCAGCTCACAATCGTTTGTAACTCTAGTTCTGGGAGATCTTTCACTCTTTTTCTGATCTCTGTGGGCACTGACCACACACATGATGTACACACGTAAATGCAGGCAAAACACTCATAGACATAAAGTAAATATATCTAAAACTTTTTTTTTCTAGAGTGCATGCTACTCTCCCATATGACCCAAATTTAGTTCCAAGCACCCACATGGAGCAGCTCACAACTGCTCACAACTTCAGCTGCAGGGGATCTGCAGCCCTCTGCTAGACTCTGTGGGCATCTGCAATCACAGGACACACACACACACACACAAATACACAAATACAAAGAAATCTTGCCTTTTAAAAAAATAATCTGAGTCTGCTGATGCAATGGAGCACACCTTTAATCCCAGCACTTGAGAGAGGCAGGTGGAGATCTGTGACTTTGAGGCCAGCCTAGTCTACACAATGAGTTCCAACACAACCAGGGCTACACAGAGAAACCCTATCTCAAAATCTACCCCCACCCCCCAAAAAGGCCAACGTGACTTACTGTTTGTGAGTACTGTGAGCACAGCGTAGCAGGGGACTGTCTGGGCCTTTATGAAATGGAAATAAAGTAGGATAAAATCAGGCAAAAAGAGCCCAGGTGCCAGTGAGGGGTTGAAATGTTCTGCTAGCATAAAACACAGTGAAACTATTAATTTTTCCAAAACTATTTTATAAATACTTAAAACACTGACGCACTCCTGGACACTACCCAGTATCTTTCATTGGTCACACTGTCTACTTTGAAAACATTTTACCTTTAGTAAACACTACCCATTAAATTGCTTCTCGTGGGATGTCACACAGAGCACGGTGAACAACTGATGAGGGAACATACATACATGTTCATATTCTTTTAAAATATCTCCAAACATACCAGCAGCACAGAGCTATATTAAAAGTAAATACCTGAGGCATTTTTTCATACATTAAAAAAACCACACTGACGTTAACTTCCATCGAAGTGTTACTGGTTTTATAATAAACACAGAATGTATCAGAGGAAATCCTCAGGCACTGAGTGAAATAAATCAGTGTGTGGGAGGGAGGGGCGACTCGGTTACCCAGCACAGACCCAACAGAGCAAACCCGTGTTTAAGCAGCCGCTTTATCATTATATGCTTACTGAAAACAAAGAGCAGGACAGCCACATCAAAATAGCACAGCCTGTGGATGGCGAAGTCGCGACCCCGGAGCCTGTGTCATTAAAGGTGGAGGAAGTGGAACTTAGAACAGAAAAGAACAGTTACAAAAATAAGAGTTAGAAAGATGAATACAGGTAATTAAGCACAATCAAATGGAGGAGCAAAGGGCAGTGACAAACCAACCCAACAGAGCAAGGGCAAATAGAATTACCAGAACCTTCAACAGGGGCCTCTGCTGCACAGCACCTGGGCCATCTACGTGTGCGAAGGACGGGGCTCTTGTTTGTGTCACAGGGTGATGAAGGCTGAGTGCTGAGCACCAAATTAAGGAGACAACTCTTTTCAAAAAAAAAAAAAAAAAAAAGGAATGAAAAAAATCAAAAAGGAAACAGCAAAACTGGTTTTGACAATCACTAGACATGTATCCGTATTTTAGGGCAATGACTTCTTACACGGTGTCCCCAAACCACACAAACAAGCAAACAAACAGAAATCCCTTCTAGACAGGTGGAATAAGGCAGGGGCAATAAGCTGAGGAGACAGTTGTCTGTGCTGCCAGGGAGATAAAACTGCAGCTGGCGTGCAGGGTTGCACAACCTCCAGACCTTTCAACAGAGCGGCTAAAGGCGCTGGCAGGGTCAGGCGCTGGCCGGGTCAGGCGCTGGCAGGGTCAGCTGCCGCAGCGGAGCACCCCAACACCTCTGAGAGCGAAAGCCAAGGAAGAGAAGGGGCTGAGGCGACCATCTGCACCACCTGCAAGATGCTGCAAAGCCGCTGCTTCTCTGTCACAGCATCTGCCTCTGAGTCAGCTCCTTGATGCTATTCATTCTTCCCTCTAAACACAGTTTACTCTCCACACAGAAGGGAGAATCTTTTTAAAACATTAATGACCTCTTTACAGCTGCACCAAACGGTCCAGCGATTTCTCATCACACTTGGAATAAAGTATCCATTCCACAGGAGAAGCAGAGCCCGAACCAAGGCTGCCTCTGTGCGCCCACCTCCACAGCCTCTCAGTTGCCAGAGCGGCACCCACGCTGCCTGCTTCAGTTCCCGCAGAAGCCCAGGCCTGGGCCTACCCCAGCCCTCTCACACTGGGCACCTGCCTGGGCTCCAGGTCTGTGGAGGTCTGAGCTCAGCTCACTACCTGTCACCAGGTCCCAGCCCCCTTCTGTAGCTGCTATGTGACAGATACCATCCCCTGTCCAATCATGGTCACTGCGTACCCTCTCTTTTTTTGCACACGTGTGTTTTGACTGTGCGTACTTGCTTACTGTAGCTCACAAATGTCCAACATTTAGCCCCCTCCTATCATCTCCTACAGTAACAGCCATTTTTCAGATAGCAGCCAAGTTCCCACTTTCACTGCTCCTGAAAACACAGCTTTCTCTTCCTGGACCTGCTGTCCTCAAGGATCTCTAATGTATAATCTAGCCTCATGTATCACAGCCTAATCTTTGCTTGGAGCGCTCATTTTTCACCTGTTGAGTTTCTAAATTTTTTGAGAAGACCGATCATGGACTACTATGTAAAGACCCACCTTTCTCATAGAGATGAGTGTGTGTGCCCAAATAGTTTGTGTTTTGAAATTCTTTTAATAGAAGCTGCTGCTTCTCTTACATCTACCCTGTACTGAGGGATGCTCTCTAAAGGCCTGACTCTAGTGAAGGAAAAGAAAGCTTTGGACAGTGGGATTCCTCTCTGTAGAAAGCTCTGGCACTCTTAGCTGCCTCTTCAGTCTGTGATTTGTTTTTCCAGAAAAGGCTATGAGATTAATCATTCCCCCTTCTTGCCAAAGCTCCGGTCCTTCTGATCAGCGGCAGGCAGGCCCTTACATGACTGTGCAGGGGTAAGGATGTGGCCACTGATCAACAAGCTGCTAACTGGCCTGTGAGAAGACTGCCCACTTGACCTTGGCCTCATTAGCTAGTGCTCTGAGCAAAGCTTTGCAGGTCCCTCTAGATTGTAACAAACCAAGAGGATACTGAAATGAACAGTCCACAATTTCTGATGATTTGGGTTGTTTGTTTGTTTTACACTGTAAATTTAATGAATTGATTAACCATACAAAAGCAAGAGCATAGGATTTCCTTTGTTAGTTTTGAAATTTTGGTCAGTTGTTGGTGATTCTGGGTTTTTGAAGTCTGCATTCTGTTCATTTTGACACTCTGACAACAATGTATCTAAGACAGTATCTCAGACCAAGGACAGATGAAAAACCCTGCATTGTTGCCTATGTTCACTATATCATTGTAATCATTTTTTGCCTCTTATGCATAGCTTACTGGAAAGTCAATGCTGCTAAATACATCTTTCCTGGCCACAATCAACCATTCTTGCAACTAAACATACACTAAACTTGTAAGTCTTTAAACAAGTGGGTCAAAATCTCTCTGAAATCTTCACTTAGACAGACACACAGACACAGCAAAGTATTAGGCAGAGACTGCTGTCCTTTCAGCATGGCCTCCTCAGCACTCTCTCTAAGCCCCCCTTCTTAGTCAGAGTGACTCACAAGGTAACATCAGAACTCAGAACAACACAAAAGCAAACTTTAGAATTACCCATCTCAGTTAACTCAAACTACACTTGAAGCAAACACTTAACTAGAAAAGAGTATACTTGGATTTTTCAGAATCAGCAAATACTCTCCTTGTGTCACAAATATGTTACTCTCTGAAGTTGACAGGTAGATAGACACTCATAGTGCATACACACACACGCACATACACATTTTATATGTGTGCAAGCAAGCAACCACACACACACACACACACACAATTTTAAGTTAAATATACCAACATAATACTCCTTTCTTAAATTTTGGTACCCTGTCATTGGGTGTTTCTTCCAGAAACAATCTTGAGAAGAAAAAATAGCAGCACACAGGAAGGAAAGCCACCTAACAGTCATCAACAGTTAGGTAGGACTAAATGAGGACACTTGAGATTGTACTATCATTTCTCATCCAGGGCATCTTTGGCAGAGGAACGAAACTGGCCTTCCTGCCAAGGTCATATATTCGAGCAGAAAGTATAGGACAATACGGCTACAACAAAGTCACTTCTAAATTTACCAGACCTCTGTTCTTAGATAGAAATGAACTAAATAAATCACAAGCATTAGGGGAAAATATTTTATAATCATTGGTCTCATTTCCCTGTCTTGAGCTGTTCAGCAACTAAGAAAAAAGGCCTCGGTGACTGTGCCTGCCACACACAACTCAGAGCTAATCAGCCTCACCAACACTAAGAATGGCCAGTGATCATGTGAGCGGACACAGCAAGAGTGAACACCGCAAAAGGGAAGTGATTTGTATAGCCTATAATTAGTGTCCGAGTTTTACAGTAGAGAATAGTATTGAGGCAATAGATTAGGAAGACTTTAAAAGGGATTAGTCATTCATGTGAAGGACTAATCCCTGCATTAAGTTACCTGAGCCAGGGGAAAGACCACATCATACAAGGAATATATTCCCTCTATCACAGATCCCCTCCATTAGAGATCCTTCTATTATAGATCCCTCCATTACAGGTGACTCCATTAGAGATCCCGCCATTATAGCAACTTCTGAACACAACACACACGCTTCTGGAAATTTCAAGTTACCTGTTCAAGATACTTAAGCAAACAACAACAAAATTATCTATACATACTAGACTACCATAAACAATAAAACTCCAACAGTGGGCTAATGAGGATTAACTAATTCATAAGTATCCTTAAATATAATACCATTTCCATACAGAATATGCCTACATGGTAAAAGAATCTGTTGGATCAGAGAACTTAAAAATTTTAAGGAAAACTTTTAACTATGACTGTGACTGACTAAAATTCTGATATAATGGAAAGGAAACTACACTAGAGAGAATGCTTTTAAGTAATACTAAACAGAATAATAGAAGTTGATCTTGACCCCAAAATACTTCAGTTACAGCAATATCTAAAATAATTCTATGATGGAATAGCTCTCATACGAGCGCTTATAAAAGTATTCAAGCACGTGAATACAAGATTAAACTGTAGTAACCAATATAATGATAAATAGGAAATGAGTGAAGTTGGTAAAACATAAACATTAAAAAAACAAAATAAAATGCATACTCTAAAATTTTATTTCCTAAATTAACAATGTTTCTGGATTTTGTCTGAAATTGTATGGTAGCAATTAAAATATATCTCTAAAGTCCCGTGACACAGACCTTGAGAGACTAGGGGTAAACCCTCCTTCCCATTGAGTGGGGTGGCCATGTGAACACTTTTCCCAGACGATGATGAGAGCTCTGCAAGTCAGGGTGGAAATGATTAGGTGACATTCACCAGGGAGAGCCATCTCTAATGCAGAACCTGGGATGAGCAGGCACTTTGGTAGACAGCCACAGCTGAGCTTGCTGACAGCAGCTGTGAGCCAAGTGTGGATGACATCTGACTACAGCCACATGAGAAACACCAAGAGTTAACTGGCCATCTGAGCAATTCCCAAATTCCTGTCCCACGGTGTCATGGTCAAAAATAAAATGGCCACCTTAAGCCCCTGGGTTCTGGAAGAATTTGTTAAGCAGCAGGGACTGTAACCAGAGCAAGGGCTGTAACTGGAGAGGAGATTCTTCAATGACTGTAGGACAGTATAAAATAGACTCTAGCCATGGCATTTACTCACATTCAAAACTTAAATATATGTTAAAAGCTCAGATTCAAATATTTATCTCTTCAACGTACTCTTATCTCATTTTCTAGCATCCCTTCAGTTTGAGTAAGTACTAACTGAACACCTCCTCTACCCTGGTGCCAGTCCAAGGCACTAATATGGAAGCAGCTAAGGTAGTATGGGTGGGGTCACAGCTATCACAGATCAAACACCGACCATTCTACACATAATTACAGAAGATGCAAGGACATGCGGACAGAGTGAAAAGGACTCTGAGACAAGAGAGGCTCCTCGGAGACTCGGCAGAGATCTCAAGACTGGAGGAGTTGACCACAGAAAGGACATTATGCCTTGAGAGAAGACAGCTTGATGACAGAAGGGGCTAAAAACCATAAGACATGCCAAATCCTACCGGCCATGTTAGGAACCAGGATCTTTATGTGAGGTGATGGGAAGTAAAGTTCTGCAGGTGTTCAAACAAGATAATGAAATGTTGACATTTTCATTTCAAAGGATTATTTTGGACAGTAGGTTTGTATCCCTGTGACAGAACACCTGAGATTATCAACTTATAAGAAACAAAAAGCTGAGCTCTGATTGCAGTTCTGGATCACCTGGTACTGTCAGATTGGGCCTGTAGCAGCAGTGTTCCCTCTTGATGGGAATACATCGCTGAGAGGGATGCTACCTCACGGCTCCAGAAGTAGAAGACAGAGAGGGCCAGCGTCCCAGTATCTCCTCCCAACTTCCTTATCTTAGCCCCTACCACCTAAGAATTTCACCACTTCAGACTAATGTCACAACCTGAAGACCAAGCCTTCAACATCCAGTTCCTTGGGAAGCCATTCAATATCCAAACTATAGCATTATCTAGTATAATGTTTTGTATATTAACAACACCATCCTAAATGTATTAAATACAATGGAATAAATAAACCCACTTTATATGCACTATTTCCATGCCTGTAACACAAAAAAAGAGAATTCTTTTGTGAATAAGTGTGGTGTGTGTATCACATGCATGCATGTTTCGGGGGCAGGGGGTTCCTGAGCTGCACCTAACCAATGCTGAGTTTACCATCACTTAGCTTTTTACCAGGGTCCTGGGGAATCCAAACTCACACCCTCATGTCATTGCTGATGGAGCAAGCAACTTAAGACGCTCCAGAAGTCCCTAAACAAATACCACGATGCTCTTTATCTGCACACTGTTTTACTGTCTAATGGAAACAGAGAAGGACAGGGGCAATTTAGCTACAATGATACAAATAGAATCTTCCAGAAGGATTCTTGCATTGTTTTATAGTTGCACATAAAATGGGCAGAGTATAGTAAGAATGCTTAATCTATATAAAGGGGTCAAAAACAATCATCACAGAATAATATCTACCCTGAGACTAGAAGAATGAAGAGGAATAGAAGAAGCAGAGAGATGGAGAGCAAAGAAAGAACAATGGCTCTCTCTCCTAAGACAGAAGTTCATGCTACCAAAGGCAAAGACTCACAAGAGTCATGGGTCATGGGTCTATAGGCCTGCGGCTTCTAGATGACAAAGCTTGGAAAGTACAGGAATCAGATCACTTAAGAGATGTGTGCACACAAAGTTCACACTCTGAAAGCAAGAGCACCAAACAACCGAAAAGGAAAGAGCCAGAAATGGTCATGCGTCTTAAAGAACCCTCTGGCTTCAGTGTTGGGAAAAGGGTTGGACACAAGACTGGAACACGAGAAACAAGTCACCAGAACCCAGAAAGGAGGCAATGAAGACAAGGTTCCAGAGTTAAGAATGCTCCCATGCTCTTCCAGAGGACCCCAGGCAGACTGCCAGGACCCAAGGTCACCACTGAGAATCCATCCAGGGGATCCAAATGCCCCTTTCTGGCCCTATTAGGCACACCCATATAATGTGACATACATTCACACACACACTTACACGTAAATAACGATTAAAAAGAAAATGTAGAAGAAGATACTCCAGAGAAAAGGTGGAGGCAGGGACAAAGAAAATGGCAGCAGAAATGAAGAAACCCTTAGCATGTGGGAGGGAAGGAACTGCAAGCAGGGGTGGAAAGAAGAACCCGGCCATGACTGCAAGTTTCTGAACTGGGCATGACTGAAGGAATCCAGGACTCCTGAAGCAGAAAACAAGCTCTGGGACAGCAGAGAACAGAAGCAGGAATCCAGAGAACAGAAGCAGGAATCCATTTTTGAATATGTAAAATGAGCTGTCTACAGGTAAGAATGGGTACAGCATGCTGCTAGAACTGGCAAAGAGGCATAGCTTTATAGCTAAAAGATAGGAAGACCAATGGGCTGGGAAAAGCCTCTGGAGGCCACCTGAACCCTAGAGATTTTGTGGAAAGGCTTAAGGGCCATGTGGACATCATGACTAAGAAATGGTAAAAGAGAAAGTTCAAATAAAGGGTAATGAGTCAAAGTTAGGAAGACAACCTGCACACAGACCCAAAAAGCCAAGCAGTAAACCAAATTACTGTTTTTCTAAACTGAGCTCCTGTTTGTTCCTCATGTAGAGTAGGAGCCCTCCCTACTAAGCTGAAGTGTCCACTGTGTAACTAGGTTTCTTTTCTCCCTTCATTTGGGAGCATTTGATTTTGGGTGATATAAATATTTCCCCTCTGGAATATTGCCTTCCTCATCTAACAGGCTTTTTATTTCCACTCCACCCCACTATGTGTTCTACACACACACACACAAACACACACAGGATGGGCACACCTGACAATTCCTCACTCCTTCTCCCTTCTCATCCCTTGCAGAGAAGATGTATATTGCTGACAATGTTACTACCACCCAGCTTTGCTTGGGCCTTTGTCATCACCCCCTTTTCGCTAAGATAACAAATTTAAAGGCTATGAAAGGGCTACGGGCTCTTGAGGCAAAACCGGTCTTCATTTCCTAACTCAGTGGCTTTGAGAAACTTAGTGACTCTCTAATCTTCAGTCTCTCTCATAGCAGGTCCCATTGCAGCAGTTGCCAGCCTGGGAGTCCAGCGACCCTTTCACAGGGGTGGGGTATCAGACATCCTCTATATCAGACATTTACAATTCATACCAGCAGCAAAATTACAGTGATGAAGGAACAATGAAAATAATGTTATGGTTGGGGTCACTACAGCGTGAGGGACTGTATTAAACGGTCCGCAGTGTTAAGGTTGAAAACCACTGCTTTGAGAAGACAGTTAAGTTTCAACATCATCATTAGGGAAGATCGTAACTCAATCTGCCTGCTCTTTCACAAGAGGAAAGGATAGAGGCGAAGGTGTTACAAGAATATCATGTGAAAACATGTGTGTATGTGCATGTATGCATATATGTATGTGATGTGTACATGTGTGTATGTATGTGGGTATATACATGGGGGGTGCACAAATGGGGTGCCTGTATATATGAGTGTGGAAACCAGAAGCCCAGATCTAATGCCTTCCATCTTATTTTTTTCTTAAATGAGATCTCCCAATAAACCAGGGACCCACCGGTCTCTGCCTCCCAGCACTGGAGTTACAAATGAGTGCCACAGTGCCCAGCTTTCATGTGGTACCTGGGCGCCAAACTCTAGTCTTAATGCTTGTCCAGCAAGCACTGCACCCCCTGGTCCACGTCCCCAGCCTTCCTTTTAAAGGTGTCTTTGCCAACTTCAGAAAAAAACATTCCACCTCTGTTCTCAAGGAATTGCCTTCTTCCTCCCAAACCCTTGGCTGGTTCTTTGTGACCCACACTCCATGTGTTTGCACACTGACATGACCAGAGCCAGTCCTCAGCCCTCCTTCTTTATCTGTTACCACTCTCAAGGGGACCTCCTCCAGGCTTCAACCCTTCAACTCATGTCCTCCACTCAGCGCTCTTCCGATGCCAGATACTGACCACCGGCGGCAGCCCACCAGCACCGTCTCCACAGGTTCCCCTCAGCCTTTTCAAAGGCCTCACTCCTTCCAAACCCTGGCCTCCTGCCACTTTTCCCACCTCACTAAATGGCAAACCCCATTTCCTAATTGTTTGGATGCAAATCTTGAATCATCCTTAATTCTCCTCCTCTCACAGCACATCCAACCAGTAAACCCATAAACTGTCAGCTACATCAGTGACATATATTCAAACCTGAAACAGTTCACGCCACACATCTCTATCCCCTTAGTCAAAATCATTCCTTTCCTGCTCGGAATAATGTCATCCTCTTCAAACCGATCATTTTTTTTCCTTCTACTTAATCTTAACAGCAAGTTCTCCACAGAACTGTGAGTTTCTTCGCAGGTGCAGTCTTAGCTGGCTACGCTTCTCTTCTGTTCAGCGGTTCCTTGTAGTTTCCCATCTTACTCAGATGAATGACAAGCTCTCTGTGGCCTGAAATCCCTGCCTTCTATCATCTTACCACACCCACCGGTGCTGCCATGTATCAACCACATGGGCCTTCTTGCCATCCCTGGCACACCCTGGGCAGTCTCTGCCTCTGGAACTCCACTGCCATTTTCTGGATTTGCAGAAGGGACTTTGTCAAAGAAACCATTTATATCAATGCCTTTCAAGTGATAAACTAAGTAACAATCAATCCCCTCTTTGGCATTTACCAAGGCTCCCTTGTTTCTTTTACTCCATGGCCCTCAATACCTCTACTACATTAGCTCTTCTTCACAGCGCAGCATATAAACTCCACCGAGCCAGGGATGCGGCTGTCTTCTTCCCTTTTATCTCAAGCACTGACAAAGCAGCTATAATACAGCATGTGCTAACATACCAGTCAACTAACACGAAATGATGAACTACAGATGAGAATGGTTAGGACGAAGATTTTGACTGGACGGTGGTTCTCAGTGTACGATTATGTACACATAGTTCAAGCACAATTATCCTGAGACAGATGGTGTAAACGGAATGGTTTGAGGTTAAAGAGAATGCCAAATACTGGACATTATTTTCCTGTAGATACTAAATTGTCACCTCATGACAGAACCTAATTTGAGTTTCCTTTTAGTGTAGTATGTAAAATCCTTCTAACAAAATAAGTATAAACAAAATAAACACTTTTTATAACTTTAGAGTTTGAGAATGAAGCCTGGTGGTCAATCAGGATGATGAGCATATTCTAGCCTCTGGACTCCATCAGCATCACAAAAGAAAAAAAAATCTTTAAGCATCAGGTGAACTGTCACGAATGAACCAAAAGCAAAATTAGCAAAAATCGTGTTTTCTCTTAAGTTAATGGAGTCAATACTTTAAAGGAAGAGGCTGCTTACAAATATTCTATTTCCAACAACTACAATGTATTCTGAAACATACATGTTGTGTATGCACATACATATACAAATATACATATATGTGTGAGTGAATAGATGCAGATTTATTACTTTGGATTAAACAAAGTAAGAGAAATCATAACACATTTACTAAAAGGCTAGTCGGTTCCTGTAATGGTCTTAAGAGAAGCTAACAGAGTGTAAGAAAAAAGAGGAAGACAGTATCTAATCACTTTAAAAAGAGCTTTTATCAATAAAACTGGAAATAAAAACTGCCAACGAGGCTGTAGGATGGTTTCTGGGGAGCACTGCTTATGTCTGCAGAGGATCTCCCGGCACAGGTCTAATGCAAAAACAGAACGCTGGCTAGCAGATAGGGAGCTGCAAGAACTCCAGCCAGCTGCCCGTCCTTGCTGCCCATTACAAATTCTTAATAAAACGCTGAGAACTCAATCTCTACCACAGTCCATTTGGTGTATCACCTCTGCTAGACGGAGAATAAAATTTACCACCAGGTAGTAGTGGCACAGACTCTTATTCCCAGCACTTGGGAGGCAGAGGCAGTCTGATCTCTGAGTTCAAAGCCAGCCTGATCTACAGTGTGAGTTCTAGGACAGCCAGGGCTACCCACAGAAGCCCTGTCTTGGGGGTAGAAGGGATTAAAAATCACATCTGAAGGTGTCAGCTGATGTGGAGGGTCAGTAGTTGGTACTTGCAGTGTTACTTGAGACGTTGTAACAGTGGGGCTCAGTATCGGGCAACTCTACAGAGCCTCGTTTCCAACCAGCTTTGTGGGAAGGTGAACAGCCACGTCACGGGAGGACCAGGGTCTGCTGCCCCCAGAGCTCACTGCCTGATGGGAGACAGCCTGCCCTGTCAGAACAGCCTGCAGAAATTAAGTGCCAGTTAAAACCAGACTGCACAGAGTAAAAGAGACAACTAAAGAGAGATGGTGCAGACAGAGGACAATCAGGGCACAGTCAGGAAGGTGTGCAAACAAGTGTTACCACATCCCCCTAAATATGCACTGACAACACACACAGGCGTGCATAAACAAATGCACACATGGGCCTTGATTCTTGCTTTTGAAGTTTGAGATGTGACTCAAGCAGAGTTCATGCTTACATTATTCTTCACACTTTCAGGAGTACCAAAAATATATTTGGCCTGGGAGGGTCTACCCATGAGAAGACAATGGTAACTCAAACTCCATGTTCAATAAGATAAAAATGTTCATCTGCTTTAAGATTTAAAGGAAAAGAATTTAAGTTTCACTTCCTTACCCACGACTTAGATTTACTAACGGGATACTGTCCTTTTGATCCCTGGGTCACTGGTTCTAGGATGACTACAGTTGCAGTCATTTTAGGACATCTCCATGCAGCAGCTGTTTTCCTCACACTATGCAGAAGAAATGTGTTGCTTGCTGCTATTAATAGCCATTCAACAGGTGTGCACATTCCAAGTCGTATCCATGTACTAGTCTCCCGCACTTCTGAGCAGTATGCTGAAAACCACGACAGCTGCTGCTTTGAGCTAGTCCGTTAGGAGGCTCGATTCTTTCCTTGTGTCATCCGAAGCACTAAATGCTAATGTTTCATATTTACAACACATTTTTCTGTCTAAATCAAAGCCATGAAGGAGAGATATTTGTGGATGCTTTCTGCGTAACAAAGGTGGCAACAGATCATCTTTCTTCCTAGAAGAATGTGGCAAAGGCCAAACAAGCTGAGGAGATTGACACTTGGGAGAACGTGGGAATCTGGGAGACACTGTCTGCGCCCTGGAGACTATGTGCTAGCCATGTATGTCACTGGGAAGTGCACTTCTAAAAACATATGTACAAAACTTACATATACCGCCTGACGGTAGTGACACACACCTTAATCCCGGCACTTGAGAGGCAGAGGCATGAGGATCTCTTAGTTCAAGGCCAGAGTGAGTTCCAGCGCAGCCAAGGCTACACAGAGAAACCCAGTCTCAAAACAAACAAACACAACAACATACATGTACCTAAGCAACAGAAGCCATGGTAACTTCTACTCTCTGTCTTGGTATACCAGAACCTCTAAATCAGTGCCCAGTACAGGGACTGATGGTCTAATCTACAGTTCAATTCTTCACCATGGTTGGTAATCGGAAGGTATATGGAAACTAATGCACTATAAAGTCACCCCACCAGGAAGAATTACCCTGCCCAATCACAACACTGAGCTACTGTTGCTGTTTAATGGTTTCTGCCTGTTCTGAAATACTGCTGATACCTACTCACCAGCTTTGGCCACATTACCAGTCCCTGAAAGAGGCTTTGCTGCTCCAAGTCTGAAAGCATTTCTAGCTCCCAAATTTGTCTTCTTTCAAAGAACAGAGCAGCTCTCTCAGAAGAGCTCACTTAACCAGGCATGATTCCAACTCTCAATTAATATACATTTTTAATGTTTGTGTAAAATGCTTAATACTGATTTGCTTTACGTTCGTAAACGATGTTAGAAAATGCACAAATGTGGCACAAACTCAAATGCGAACTTGTCACTAATAGGTCTTTAAATACATCCTTTTCTTCCACAAAGGTTTTAAGAGGCCTGGAAGTCAAGGCTTGCCATATCTGCTGAGGTCAAAAATCTTATCAGATGAGAAAGGGAGAATATGTAACATCTCCCCTGCCTATATTTGTTGTTGTTGTTTTAGTTTCAGTACTGTGGGTCAAACCTAAAGCCATACACAACTTAAGAAAGCACGCCACGATTGAGCTAAAATTCTAACCCCCCACCCCCAAGATACACACACACCTTTTTTAAAATCTAGAGACTGGGGCTCACTAAGTTGCTCAGGCTGGCTTTGAACTCACAAAGTTGCCCAGGCAAGCCTTGAACCTGTAATCGGTCTACCTCAATCTCCAAAGCAACTGCAGTTACAATCTGTACCATCAGGCCTGGTTGCAATGCCCTTTTACCCTGGTTCAGTAAAGCAGCAACCATCTACTTATCCATGGTTTCACTAGTAAATTCTCCCCCAGATCATGGTCTACAGTTAAATTTCACTGATGAGAAGATTCAGGCATATATGACCATGAAACAAAGACCTCTGAATATAAAGATTACAAGATCTTAAAATTCAGGATCACATCAGAAATATTACAACCACAATGCTGTATTTTACCCAATGGAAAAAAGACTTACGCTTGTATAAGCTAAAAGTTTGCTTAAACTCTTGAAGGCCTAATAACAAGCCTATTTCACTTATCCGCTTTAAGTCTTTTCTTTTAAACAAAAAAATACTCTGGGAAAATTTTAGCACCCAAGCTTTCTGGGGTGACCTTAGCTTCTTTACAAATTCAATAACAATTGAACAAATATCTGTTATATGCTAAATAGGTAGAAAATAACAAAATCTTATTGAAACTCCTGTCCTCACAGAAGTTAACGCTAAGATAAGGTATAAGGTTAGTGCTATGGAGAAGAACTAAAAGCCAGGAAGAGACACAGGGAGTGTGGCCTTAGGCTCAACTTTTAGAAGATGGTCACAAAGTCCAGGGAGCTGGCTCAGTTGGTAAGAACTTTGCTGCACACGTCTGAGGACCCGAGTTCAAATGTCCAGCATCCACATCAACAGGCGAGGCATGGCTATGCATGCCTGCAGCCCCGACACTGGGGAGCAGAGACAGGTGGACCCCAGGAACTCAGCCAGCTAGCCTATGTGAAACAGCAAGCTTTGGGTTCAGTAAGAGACTCGGTCTCAATGGAATAAGGAGGACAGTGACAGAGAAGGATATCCATTATCCCCTTCTAGCCTCAAGTGCACAAACGTGCAAGCCCAGGCACATACATACACACATTCACACATACAACGACACTCCACTCAGTGAAGTCCACAAGGATGGTATGTGAGTACAGATCCAAAGGTGGGGGTGGCAGACAGAACCCGCAAAGGGAGGGGAATCTGCTAGACACGGTGAACAAGTGCATAGCTCGGAGGTGGACGCGTGCCTGGCATTCTGGCCCCATTTTGTGCTGTGATCATTTGAAATAATGCCTATTTCTTGCTGTTGAAATTCCTAAGAGTGGCTTTGGGAGGCTGGGAACACTAGGGTACAAAGACTGCAGACACAGTTCAGACAGTGCTGTCACTTCAAAGGAGGGTTTTGTTGGTCTGATGCTAAATGGACAACTCTCTCAGCTTGCTCCTTTTCCCCTCTTCTCCCTATACCTCAAAACACCCAACTTCCTGAAACTAACTTACACTGACAAAAAAGAAAAGAAAAATGCTTTGGTGAAAGGGCCTCTTGTAAGGAAATCAAACTGTTAGGCAGCATACCAACTCACCAGGAACCGCTGGAAAAGTTTGTAACCAGCACTTAGTCGTTAGGGCTAGTGCTGGGCATAGTAGGAGAAAGTTAATTCCAGAACTCAAGAAATGGAGGCAGTAGCTCAAAGGTTCAAGGCCAATCTGGGATACTTAGGCAGTTCAAGGCCACACTGAGCTACACTGAGCTACACAGCAGGCTACTGCCAAGAGATACATACATACATTGATGGATGGATGGTAGGTAGGTAGATAGGTGGGTAGATAGATAAGGGCTACTTTTGGTATTATTGTCTACACCTCATTAGATGCTACTTTGCTCTATTTTTTGAGTACATTTGCTCTCTCCATGACTTCTCTAGAGCAAGGCCCATATTTTGAGAATGCCTGCATTCCACTACAAATCTCTGCACGCGGACGGCAGCACTACCATACAAGGGTGATGTCATAGAGACGACCACAAACAAGCAGCAGACATTCCTGTTTCAAATCTCCGCTGGTGGATAAATCCTAAAACAGACACCCGGTCTCTCATGGCCCTGTGGATAATCTCAGCCATTTGGGCCAAGCGCCCGTTTGTGTAACATTCCGTTCTGTGTAAGTTTGCCTTTGCATTTTCGGTTGGGCCCAGTACACACTCTCAGGCTAGACTCCAGCCACGGAGATGCCCACAGAACACACAGGAAGCACACTGTCTAGAGAGAGCCCTGTTCAGTTTACTACAGCCAGAACCAACAACACTATCATCTGAAACTACCCAATCCAGACACATCCAGACAGTCTAGCAAGACAAACAGGCAGGAAGGGAACAATTTCAGGGCAGGAAAGATTGGAAGACACGTTTTAAAAATATCTGAGCAGGGGCCTGGAGGATGAGGTAAAGCGTCACAGAAAAGCTGGCACCTGAACAGACAAGGTTTTGAAAGATGAATAGGCCTAGGACAATCAGACATGGGATCAAAGGGCATTAAGAATTGTGCAAAACCCTGGCAGAAACACCGCAGGCTGAAAACCATGGAGGAGGGCTGCTATATTTCTCAAGCTTTCCAAGAAAAAAAAAAAAAAAAAAAAAAACAGCTCCCCAGAAGAGGGTGGAGGGGAGGGAAGTTCCGTGGCTGCCTGTTTGGTTAAACCCCTGGTCTCTCTCTGCTTTGTTTGGCTCTTTCTGTTTTGTTTCTCTCTTGAGGAAACACTGTGGTGGCTTAAAATTTCAGTGGAGAAAAGTCTTTTAACTTTATTATGGAAAACTGAAAAGTGGGCAAGAGTTAACTTTTTTTTTTAATTTCCATTTCTCTGGCTATACAAAAAGAACAAGTTTTAAAATGCAGGTATCACTGCCCTGCCACGCTAATTCCAACCCTTCTCTTCACCAGCCCCACAAATATTTGTTTTATGCTCACTGTCTGTCAGTTTCTGGGATGCCAGGCCAGTGAGGCAGTCTTTCTGCTCGCCTTCGGAGCAAGCTCTTGCATGCAATCTACAGACAAAATAGTCAGAGGGCAATCCGCCTCATTCCTCCCGCAGCTGCCAACCAAAACCTGAAGCTCAGGGCTGAGTTAACCAGCCAATAAACCAGTATGGGTAAAACACACTTAATAACAACTGAGGCGCTAGCAAATTGCTGGAGGCCATGGGTAAGCGGCCCAGACACCTCTTCCATGCTAGGGAGCTTAGAGGGGAACCTCCCCACCAGTGCTCTGGCACGGTGAACCGGACTGAGAGTGGGCAGAGAGAACCGTGGAAGTTACCTGAGAGCTCAGGTAGATTTTCAGGCACTCCTCACACACCGCCTTCTTGCAGCACGGGAGGGGCTTGATGGGCTTGTCTTCCAGGCACACCCGGCACATCAGCACCATGAGGGGCGCGTAGGGGTCCCCTACCCCGCCCAGGCCAGAGTAGGGTGGCGCCCCTAATAGGCCAGGCACGGAGAAGGGCTCCGGAGCCAGGTAGAACTCCAGCTCGATGCTGCCGCCGTCGGGGGAGAGGGGGTCAGCCGCGAGCGAGAGCGGAGAGCCGGGGAAGGAGGACGGCGGGCTGGCGGGAATCGGCCCCGGCAGGGCTCGAGGTGGGGACTCCGGCGACGACGACGACTCGGCGGAGGGGGCCTCGGGCAGGTCGCTCTCCACGCAGTACACGGAGCAGAAGACCTGCGGCTTGGCGGGCGGCGGGTGTCGCTGGGCCAGCACGTCCAGGAGCAGCCCGTCGGGGGGCTGCTGGCCGGGGGGCGCCTCCCGCGGCCCCGCTCCCTCCGGCTCGCGCTCCAGCCGCAGCTGCAAACTCTGGGGGTCCAGGGGCCCGGGGAGTGGCAGTCCCGCGGGCCGGCCCGCCGTGGCCCGGCGGCTCGCAGGATCCTGGGCGCTCGCGTCCACGCAGCCCGGCTCTCGTCCGCAGCCGCCGCCGCCGCCGCCGCCCGGCTCCGAGGAGGCGGCGCGCGGCCCGGGTGCCCCGGTGCGGTCCCCTCGCGGCCTGGGGGACCCGGGCTGGCCCGCCGAGCCCCCGCCGGGGAGCCGCGCCTCCCGGGGCCCGCCGCCGCCGCTCACCGTGCTCTGCTCCTCGCCCATCGCCGCCCGCGGCCCGCGCCGCCGCCGCCCATCCAGCCGCCGGGACCCCCAGCCGGCGCCGGGCAGCGCGGGCAGCGGCTCCGCTCCACTCGCGGCTGCGCTTCTGCTTCCGGGTCCCTCCTCCGGGGCCGGGACGCCCCAAGCTCCCTCCGGGGAGCCCGTGCTCCCGGGCCGCAGCGCGCGGCCGGCCGGCTCCTCCTCCTCCTCCTCGTCGTCCTCGTCCTCCCGCTCGCCGTCCTCCTCCTCCGGCGCGGCCGGGCACCGCCTCGGGGACGCCGAGGGCCTCGGGCTGCGGGTGTCCCGCCC
>CM053767.1:15807796-15829438 GCA_028658305.1 Pachyuromys duprasi
CCACACGTACACACACGCGCGCGCGGACACCCGCGCACACACACACACACACACACACACACACACTCTCGCACGCACTCCCGGGTGAGTGTGAGCTGGAGCCCAGATGCGCTCTCACGCCCAGAGTTCACACTTGGCCCCAGCCAACCCCTTTAAAAAGCGCCCCCAGGCGCCCCTGGGGGCTGTGCTTTGAGGAGAACTTGCTACCAAACTGCTGGTGTTAGCGCTCCAGAAGTAGAGGCAGTACCCTGCTAGGGCGACAGGAAGGATCCTTGAAAAACCACAAATAGTCCGAAAAGCACTTGTCGCCTACTCCTCCGGCTACAATACTTAGAAGCACTAGGGAATAGCTTAACCCGAGGTTTATCCCTTTTCCTCGGTTCAGGGATCTCTCAGGAAGTTGTTTTCGTGGTTTTGGGTTTGTGGTGGTCAGATTTTCGTTGTTTGGTTGGTTGGTTGGGTTTTTGGTTTTGTTTGTTTGTTTGTTAACCCTTTCAAGTGGGTAGCCTGGCCTAATTAATCAGCTGGATCATTGTTGGGACTCAGAGAGACCAAATTCATACCCAAAACTGTTTCCAAGACAACAATTATATTTCAGCCAGAACCTAATTATGTGTTGATCTATCTTTATATTACAGGAAGTATTAGTCACCCAAACACTGATGTGTTTTACTTTTCTAAAGCCAATGAAAACATTTTTTTCCAACTTAGGAGGGAATTCAATTTACACATTCATGTCAAAGGAAGAAGCTGTGAAGTGTGTAGATTTTCTTTTTATCTTGAAGTTGTTACTGAGTTGTTCTAAAATACTTTGCAAGGTATTAAATGCAAATGCTACTAGGTGACTAGGAATTCGGTACCCACACCCAAAAGCAGAACAAAAGGCCTGCATAGCCATTCCTGCAGTTGAGGCTCAGGTACACCTGGGCAGGGTGAATTGTATCACTCCAAATTCCCTACCACCCACTAGTGTGACCCAAGAATGAAGAATAATTGTTTTGAAGATTAAACGGTACTCAAGCTGCCTGGAGAGATAGATAGCTCAGTCAAACCATGAGGACCCAAAATCAGTCCTCAGTACCCGTCTCAGTAGTGATTGGGAAGCCCAGACATGACTGGATGACTGCACAGGGCCCGCAATCCTCCTGTTCAGACATCCCCCTCTCCTTACCAGGACTCTTTCTGCTGGATGCCTCCAGCATTTCGGATCATAAGAACATGTTATTCCCAGCTTCCTCCAGGTAGATGCTCCCTTGCCTGAATCCTGGGCCTGGCACCCACAGCATTGGGTCTGGGACCCACAGGCTCCCCCACCCCCAACCCCTACACAGACAAAACAGGTATCACAGTGCAATGCTATAATGGTGGTCCTCTCCTCAGATTTCCCCAGACTGATGATACACCACTAATAATTGTGCTGAGGGAATTTCTTTTTCTTTTCTTTTTTAAGATGGTGCACACCTTTAATCACAGCATTTGGGAAGCAGAGGCAGGAAGATCTCTGTGAGTTCAAGGTCAGTTTTGCTACAGGCAGACAACTCTGTCTTGGAAAACAAACAACACCAACAAAAGTCATGTAAATATAGCTACCATATAGCAGGAATTCCACAGGTATGCTATGAGGTTCATATTGTCCCTGCGCAGACCATCTACAGACAAGTTGTTAGTACAACACAAGTGTTATTAATGTCCTTCCTGTACCACTTTCAACTCTCAGCACGTCCTAATCTGAACTGAAGAGCCCCCGTAAGAATCTGCCTTTAATATCCGAACTCAGATTCAAAATTCAGTGTCAGATCCAGAACCTGATGACCGCTGCCACCAATGACTTCGTGTTGTCACTGAATGTTTTCTCTTACCCCCTTTCTTATCCTGGCCTTTAAATACGGCTTGCTTGGGGCTTCCTTGAAGTTTTTTATCCAGATATTAGACTATTTTAAAGCCTAAAATTAGCTAATTAAAAGAAAATGTAATAACTTAGAAACTTAAATCACTTCAGTTGCACACATAAAAGCTAAAAGTTCTCCTGAACTTTTGTGGAGAAAAATGCTTAATATTTAAATACCATTTATACAATTATATGTAAAATATTAGATTTGTCTGTCCAAAGAACAGTCCCTTAACTATTTAAAAAGGAATAAAGAAACCAATTATTTAACTGAACTGTATAACCTGAAGAGGCTGGAGAAGGCTTCTCAGCCACGCAGCTGACTCTGCAGCCTCCTCAGCTATTTTTCTGCTATTCGTCAGCAGAGGAAGAGAACTTGGAATCATGAAGAAAGGAGGCATTGAGTGCTTAAGAGACTAAAACAGCTTTGTCTTCTTTTCCCACCTAAACCCCTTAAGAAAAATCCAAAGCAGAAGATTTATGAAAAAGTTAACAAGAAAAACCAAACATTGTTGTCTCTTCAAAAGCATAAAGTAACACAAGGCATGACCAGATGCTTGAAAAGCAGAAGAAGCCAGGAAGAGGAAGAAAGAAGGGAAGGGAGAAAGAAAGAGAAGGTAGAGAAAGGACAATGTGTCTGTGCAGGAAAAGCTGGTCACCAATTCTCACAAGCCCAAATAACCATTTAAATAACTTTAACACATTGGTGTGCAGTGTTCTTTTATTGGCTTCTGTGTTTATAAAATATGTGGGGTTGGGGGAGCTAGAGAGAAGGCTCAGGAGCTGAGCGTACTGGCTGCTCTTAAAGAGGATTCAGTTTCCAGCACCCACATACTGGCTCACAACTGGCTGGTGTAACTTCATTTTCAGAATATCTACACTCTCTGCTGGCACTGGGTACATACTTGGTACACATTCATATTAGCAGACAGAACACTCAATGCATATAAAAATAAATAGTTTAATTAAAGTAATATATATAGAATTGCAGGATTTTGTTTTTTGCCTCTGTGTCTTTATTACATAAAGCTCCATCCTGAACACATTGTGTACTGATACATCTGTAAGTCATATGATTTGGGGCATTTAATACCTTTCTGTGTATACTCTATGCATTATGATGCATCAAAATAGATAATTTATGATCTCAATAAATATATCATTTTTATAATTTTAGTATATTATTAACATTTAATGTAACTTTTATGTACATTCCTAATATAGTATACCAAAAAGGTCCTAAGAATGAAATTGCTACTGAAAACAATAACAATATTTTGAAGGCTTTTGTCACATGTTATCAAAAAATATTTAGCACCAATTTATAGTCTTGTCAACATGGTGTGTATAAGATAGTCCCCTTCTTTAATCAGTCTAAGGATGATTTACTATTTACCATCACAAATTTAATTCAGGGGTATGTTTTTTAGGAAAATATCCTATAGTAAAAGAAAGAAAAGAAAGAAATCTATAGTAACTGGCAAGCCCCCTCTAGCTACACATCAGTAAGTGGGCATGTTGTGACTCTCCATCCCTGACTTTAGGGTCCTGATGGTGTCTTGGCCACTTTTGATTGCTGTGAAGAAACACCATGAACAAGCCAACTCTTCTAGAGGAAAGCAGGGGGATGCTCTGCCTTATCTCGAGGATTCCCTTAGTAGCCTTCTGAACTACAATACTGCACAAAGGAGAAGCTAATTGGCCTGCATAGGTTCTCATTTCCCTTTTTATCCCAAGCAGAAAGGTATCACTGGGAAGATAGGGTACCTGTCAACTGAAGATAAAGACAGAAAAATAGAAGAGAAAATGAATTACTTGGTTCTTGTCACCCCCCAAAAAGAAAGAAAGAAAGAAAGAAAGAAAGAAAGAAAGAAAGAAAGAAAGAAAGAAAGAAAGAAAGAAAGAAAGAAGTACATTTTCTCAGATGGCTTAGATAAGAACTTTTTCATTCCTGATATTTTGTCTATTTGAGATTAGTTAAGATCTTTTGCTTGACAAAATCTAGCAAGAGGATTAAATGGCTCTGAAAGTTTTAAAGCCCGCAGCTTAAGCCATCCAGCTATATTTATTCTAAAATTATGGCAAATAATTTTAGCTATTTATCTCTTAACTCACTGCTACCAAGTTGGAATGGGAAAGACCCAGCTGCCTTTGGGGGACGTTAAATGCCACAAGCTGTTTCTCAAATACTGTGGCATCAATATAGCTCAAAATATTTTCTCAAATACTTTTATTTAAATTTCTCAATATGCAAGTATCAAAAACAGCTTGTTATTCACACATTCGTGACTCATTTACATTTTCTGGTATTTATATGACTCTGATGAACTTTGGGGGAATCATTTATGTTCCATAATCTTTTGGTAGTTGGAAAAGTACCAAGGTAGAAGGTTTTTCCGGAACCCAGTCCTGTGTTCTACTGAGTGTCAATTTGCTTGCACTCTGCAGGCCTCAGTTTTCACTGCTGAAGAAAAGGGCAGAATTAACTGAGTGGTTCTAGAGCTCATCTTATTATTAAAATTACAATTTCCTGTTCGATTCACATGCTCGTATGTCTTGTGTGCATAAAGTCTTGATATGCATAGATAGGACGTATACTTAGTGACAATAATTCAGTCAGACTCCTGAAGAATCTTGCCATTAAGTAGAGACGACACATAGATAATGGAGACACCAGGCAGATCTTATGGGTGTGATCACTGAGCTATCCACTCAGTCCTGTGGGAACTTCTGTCACAGCAAATGTTATGAAGTTGGAGAAGGTGGAAGAGGCAATTATCTATTGAGAAGTGAGACTACATGAGCGAGCCCACAGTAACAGAAAATAAGATGCTTTGATTGGCAACAAGCTTTTCCAAAGCACACAGGTGACACAAAGGTAGCTAGAGACTTTGGGCAGGGTAGTTCTGTTGGATGGTCTAGATCCCATTTCTTCTCTGTTGTTCTAGATACTGGCCCATAGCACCACAGCTCAGGAACTTCCCTTACCTTCTGTCTCCCAATTCATCCAAGGGCAATGACTGACAGGTGATGAGAGGGCTGGGAGTGTTGAGTTTCTAGTTTCTACTCTGACCAATTTGTGTATGCTGTCTATGTCTTCCGACCAAGGCTGAGCTACCACCTCTGTATTATAGGATACCTTCCTAGGGCTCTCTTAATAATGACAAACATTAAGTGCTGCAATAAATGAAATGACTAAAAGTTGTAGAAATCGGTTTTATAGTGATTCTGCCACTACAAGTTTGAAATTATGATGGTTGAAACCCAAGTATGGAAAGCTATATTTCCTTTCCTCTTCTAGCCTTTGCTGATGCTAATGCTCCTTGACATCCTTTCCTGTGGAGGTTTGAGTAAGAAAGGCCCCACAGGCTCATATATTTGAATGTTTGATGATCAGGAGTGGAACTACTTGAGAGGGATTAGGCGATCTGGCCTTACTCAAGTGATAGCACATGCTGGCAAGGATGTGGAGAAAGGAGAACACTCCTCCTTCTGGTGGGAGCGCAGAGTTGTACAACCACTTTGGAACTCAATCTGGCACTTTCTCAGAAAATTGGAAATAGTACTACCTCAAGACCCAGCTATTACACTTCTGGGCATATACCCAAAAGATGCTCCACCATACCACAAGGACATTTATTCAACTATGTTCTTAGCAGCTTTATTCGTAATAGCCAGAAACTAGAAACAACCTAGGTGCCTCAACTGAAGAATGGATTAAGACAATATGGTGCATTTACACAATGGAATATTATTCAGCTATTGAAACCAAGGAAATCACGAAATTTGCAGGCAAGAGGATGAACTAGAAAGGATCACCCTGAGTGAGGTAACCCAGACCCAGAAAGACACACGTGGTATGCACTCACTTATAAGATGATGTTAGCCATATATTACAAGATACCTCTAATCATGGACCAAAGAAACTAAGTAACAAGGATGGCCCAACAGAGGCCCTCCTTGAGTCTTACTCAGATGGGGAAATAAGAATAGACAGTAGAAGAGGAAGTAGAGAGAGTGTGGGAAGGGAAATGGGGGATCAGATCTGGGGAGAGTGGGGAGGGGAGGTTTCGGGGCCTGGAGAGAAAGGGAAACTGAAGGCGGGGCCATCACTGAGACAAGCTGGAGACCTAAGACAGGGCAGGCTACAGGGAGGAGATGGGCGTGTCTACAAGATGTGCAGAGATAGAGTAGAGACTGAGAGAATGACCAACCAAAGCCTGGCCCAACCTGACACCCACCCCATGGGAGAGAGCCAACCCCTGACACCATTAAGGACAGTCTGCTATGTTTACAGTCAGGATCCTAACTTACCCTTTCTCTGAGAGGCATGCCCAGCCTCTGATCAAATCAGATGCTGAACCTCACAGTCAAGCATCTGGCGGAGCTCAGGGAGTCCTGTGGAAGAGTGGGAGGGAAGGTTAGAAGGACCTGATGGGGACAAGAACACTGCAAGACCAACAGAATCAACTAAACTAGACCCATGGAAGTTTACTGAGATGGAACATGCTTGGACTTGATCTAGGCCCCCTAACCATATGTAACCGATGGGCATTTTAATCTTCATATGGGTCCCTTAGTAAGTTGAACAGATGCTGTCTATAACATGGATTCTGTTGCCTGCTTTTAATCATGTTACCCCCGGCCTTAGCGGGTGAGAGGGAGCTAAGTCCTGATGCAATGTGCTGGAGTGGGTTGGAAGGAGGAGCTCCCATTTTCTGAAGACAAGGGGAGGAGGAATAGGGTGAAGAGAGTGGGAAGGATGGACCAGGATAAGAAGAGGGAGTGGGCTATAATTGGGATAAAAAGTTAAAACATAAATTAAAATTTTTTTAAAAAAAGAGTTGTGGCCTTGTTGGAGTAGGTATGGTCTTGTTAGAGGACGTGTGTCACTTGGGCTTTGAGATTTCAAGAACCCAAGCCAGACACAGTGTCTGTCTTCTTCCTGCTGCCTGCAAATCCAGATGTAGCACTCCAGGCTACTTCTCTAGCACCATGTCTGCCTCCATGCTGCCATGTTTTCCTTTATGATGGTAATGGACCTCTGAAACTGTAAGCAAGCCCCGGTTAAATGCTTTCCTTTATAGCAGTTGCAGTGGTCATGATGTCTCTTTACAGCAATAGAATACTGACTAAGCCTCCTTCGTACTTGACTCCCACCTCTGCCGCTGGCATCATATGGCCATCTGTCTATCACTATCTCTTTCTCTCTTTTCATAAGGACTCTAGTCAGTTTGGATTAAAATCCTACCTTACTGTACTATGGCCGTATCTGAACTAAATCCAGGCACATTCATCCTACTTCCAAGTAAGAGAACATTCTGAAATGCTTGGGATCCGGACATTACAAATCTCCTGGGGTAACAGAGCTTAATTCACATCTAGAGAAAACTACTCCCCAGGTATCCTAATCCCAGGGTACTGAATTAGCTCTCGCTGAAGACCTACATCTATCTAGTCCCTGTGACTGATGCTCTCAAACACGTGGTTTATATCATCTGTATTCTTTGGAGATTCTCACTATATAGGTTTGATTACTTTGCAAGTGATTTTACTAGGGGTTGTGGGATGGTTTTAGCCAGAGAATCACAGTCCAGTCTAGGTTTAAGAAAACTAGTTACGTTGGCAACTTAAAATGTATATTAGGGAATGGAGTCTCAGAGGGGCATGAAGAAAGAGCCTTTTGCTACTATGTTGTTATGTCATGATGGAAAGGATACCAATGGCCAAAGTCTTCCTCCGCCTTCTGTGTGGTGCACATTTTCCCACCACTCTTTAGCCCACTCCTCCTCAATCGTCCCACATACCTTTGTCAGCTTCTTGATCTTCCTTACATATCCCATCATGCTGTAGCCTCAGTTCTTTAACCTATGTCCTGTACACTAACACCAGCTCCTCACCCCATGATGGTTAATATTCATTGTCAGCATAACAAGAGTTTAGACTTTCGTAAGAGCTGATTCTAAGGAAGTAAGATGACCCTGAGTGTGGGTGCACTACTCTGAGTCTCTCTCTCCTTTATGATGTAATGGTGGACTATGAGCAAAAGTAAGCCGTTCCTTTCTTACATTGTTTTGGTCAGGTTTTATTTTTATTTTTTTTCACAGTAGTGAGAAACATAACATAATAGACCTGCAGACCAACTTTCTTCTTGTTGTTTCAAAAGACCCTTTGTCAGAGACGCCTTCTTAAAGCAGCCTTGATCACATACACCACTGTTCCCACCATTCCATCCCAGTCCTCTGTCCCTTCATCTCCCTTCACGTCCACCTACCCAAGTTAGTGCTTAATTACCTTTCTGTTAGTTATCCACTTTATTATGTATTTATAAGTCCACTAGAAAAGCTCTCTCCTGTCTTCCATTTATGGAAACTCACCCAAAATAAAGAATATGCTCAACAAATATTCGTTAATTGATAGACACCATTCAAAGTAGAATCTATGACAAATGGTAATAGTATGATATAATCATGAGCGACAAAAAAAGAATAAGAATTAATTATGAGCCAAAGACTTGTTCCACCTCAGTTTAGGAATCCTAATTTCATACAAGTAATGTTTACACCTTTCTTACAAAGCTGACAAAAAGATTTGCTAGAAGGGTTTAGTTTTGAATATTACATTTTGAAGGGTGGTTTCCAATATTTAAAAAAACAACAACAACAACCATGATGTTAGTCATAAGCATTAGCAATTCTGTGAGAATGCCTATAGGTTGTGTGATGTAGAAACACATTTCTAAGATTGTGCTTCTTATTTGTAAATTGTTAGTTTATACTGGCAGATTCCACTAATACCATTCTGAATGACGTGAGCTATGGAGAGTGGGTGCCCAGGCTTCTTCCTAATATGTACTCCTAATACTTATTCTATGTTCATCTCATTCTTCCTGCACTTCCTCAGCTGACTCAATGCTCAATGGTTACGTTACTGTCTTAGCCAATGCACGTAAAGTGATTAAGTAGCATGTTCTTTGAGGCATATTTTTCTTTCATTATTTGCTTCCAGTTCTAGATATGACTAAGAAATATTGTGAAACTGAGGAACCACAGCTCTGTCCACATGTGAAAGCCTGGCCAGCGTGGTAGCAGTGTCGCTTAAAACAGTGATTGTGTGTGGCTTGCGGCAGCATACGGGGACTTGACAGACTCACAATCTCTGATCGTTGGAGGGCGTCACCATATACGAGACTTAGTCCCTTGCTCTCAAACCATGCTGTGCTGTTTTTTAAATACTTCCTTTAAATTCAGAGGGTTAATGAATTAAATTAGGATAAATTTTCCATTATCATAAATGTCAATGAATTTAAGTTAAACAGAACTTAATTCCTGAAGAGAGTGGTTTGTCCATTTCTCCTAAAAAAGTATGTTCAATAAAAAAAGAAACTTGTAAAGTTAGATTTAATTTTTTTAAGGATTCTATTTTTATGTTAAATTGTGTGTGTTTGTGTGTGTGTGTCTGTATGTGTGTGTGTGTGTGTGATCAAATTCCCTGGAGCTGCAGTTTCAGGTATTTCTGAGTTCTCTGATGTGGATACTGGAAACCAAACTTGTGTCCCCTATACGAGTCATAGATGACACTTAACTACTGAGCGGTTGTTCCAGCCCTAGATTTGTTTTGTTGTTGATAATGTTCATTCAAAAGCACCAGTGAAGATTCACAAGGTATAGTCATTCACTCTTAACTTAGCCAACCATAATCCGTTGAGAAACTATGAAATAAGAGTGAAAGACAGGAACTAAAAGAGAGTTTCACTCACTGGCAATTTATATGTCCTAATCTGCTTATGGAAAATCAAGATACTTTTTTCCTGGCTCAGATGGTTAAGATGGACCATTTCAGCATTTTCTCTCTGATCCTAGCCTGGCTGCAGAAACATCCCATCCCGGAAATGAAGCCAGGCAGTGGTGGGGCACACCTTTAATCCCAGCACTTGGGAGGCAGAGGCAGAAGGATCTCTGAGAACGAGGCCAGCCTGGTCTGCATTGGGAAATATTGTGTGCACTATATTTTCCTCCCCCTACTCCATCTTGCTATTCAGCACTATACAGAAGATAGAATCTCTTACCATATTCATCTGACAAGACACAGAATTTTCCTACATAATTTCTCCACCAAATCTTACGTTGTCTATTGTACATTCTCTCAAACCTTTGTGCATTCCTCCAAATGACAAACAAGTAATTATCTCTAATTACAATAGCTCACCTGTCTCTAGTAATTTAGTGTTTTTTCCCACGTGTCATATTGTCCAGTTTTCAGCCACAGTAAGAAGGTCAAATACAGAAATAGTAAACTACGCCCACTATCTGTTTTCATACAGCTTGTCCCACAAAGAATGCCTATTATACATTTTAAGGAACCGTTTAAAAATTGGAAGACATATACACACACAAAAAACACAAAATGCCCTCTAAATCTGAAATATTTAATATCATGGGGTTTTTTTCATACATAAAGTTGCCCTGAACTTAAATTGGAGATATACTCCTTGTTAGAAGGTAAGTAAGCCGTACACAGTGACAGATGGGGGCTAGTGAGATGGCTCAGCAGGTTAAAGCACTTTCTGCCTCGCATTTGAAGTACTTCCCTTCTCACGGCAAAAGAGAACTGACCCCTTCAAGCTGTCCTCTGACCAATGCCCGCACATACCCACAATGTAGAAGGAAAATGTAATAGAAACCTTTTTAAAAGCTACTGATCTGCTGGGTGAAAAAGTAGAAGCCATTGGTTTTAAATCTGTCTTAAAACAGAAGATTTTTCCCCTGAAAGACTAAGAGTTCTACCCCATTCTGCCTTGTCCAGGTAAAGGCCATTAAATCAACCAATCAGGTATGTCTTAGGCAGGTTACTAAACAATGATGGGTGTAACCAGATCTTGAGGGCCAATGACACCCATGAGACCAACCTCCAACAGAAGGAGGAAGGTGGCCGTATTTGTCAGGCATGTACTTTTTTATTTGTTTTTTTTTTTTAATGATTACTTAATGAATCTATTTCCTGTATATTGTATATGGGGCTGCACACCATAGCATGTGTGTGGAGGTCAGAGGACAACTGAAGGAAGTCAGTTCTCCCCTTCCACTATGAATTCCATGGAGAGAGCCGCAAACATAGCAGCAAGTGCTTTTACCCAGGGAGCCATCTTGCTGATACCAGATATGCCTGTATGGCAAGCAGCACTCTATGGTGTGCCTTTCTGTTCAGATAACTGAAGAACTTGTGGTTCTCAACATATGCCATGATTGTCATATGTGTGGGTGTGTTTACGTGTGTGTCTATATGATAGTATATATACATATGTGTGAACCTCTTCATACACAGAACCCTCCTTGATTTTTAGTAGCTCATAAAATTATATAGTACCACCACATTCAACAGAATACAGAATTAGTAACAGGTAGTGACATGGTACAGAATCAAACCTCAAGGGTAGCTCCAGGTAGCTCACGGTAGACAAGGAGCATCAGGAGGTGTCTCATTCTGAAGCCTAGCTAAAGTCCCAGAGGTTTGAAAGACCAGAGGGCAGAGCTTTGGAAAGTTTTGGCTACTGGAAAATGAAGAAGAAATCCAAGAAAACTCAAGAAAGCTAAGCCATGCATTTTATGTGTTAATTCTACCAGAATCTCTGGCTGACTCTAAGACATATATATGTACATTAACAGATTGCAAGCAGCCCAGCTTGCACAATGAAACTGAGGTGAGCACTGCCTCAGAGAAACAGCTTTTGAGGTTTGAATCATGTAAAAAAAAAATTGGTTGACAAAGAAAAACCAAAAATAAATTTTTGACAAATACTAATAATTGAGAGTTTTTTGTGTTTTGGGGTTTTTGTTGGTTGCTATTGTTTTTTGTTTGTTTACAATACATCATTTCACTTCCCAGGATTTATCCCAAAATTGTTTGATATAATCAAAAAAGAAAATATAACCCAATTTCAGAAGACAAAATAAGGCATAGCAAGCATGTACAGGGTAACCCATGCCTTTAAGAAGACATTACTCGTAGGAATAGTAATAACATCTCGCGATGTGTTTTTGAATTTTCAGCTAATATGCTGAAACAAAAGATACTATAAAACAAAAACAAGGAAGAATTTTAATGGGAAAATACAGAATGCGATATTTTAAAAGACACTGTGTGGGCATAATAGCAAAAGAGTGAGGACAGAGAGAGGCGATAAAAACATCATGAGTAAATACTCATTATTTAATCTGAAAAAGAGCAAAATGTTAAACGCAAACTCCTCAATTATCTGTGTAAGAACAACAAAATATCTTATTTGCAAGTTGTCTAGTTAGACTTCTCTGCCAACTAGACACAGCCTAGGGTTGTGAGTGGGAACCTAAGTTGAGAAACTGCCTTGTAGCATTGGCCTGTGACATTCCTACTAGCCATGTTCTGGACTACTGATTGCAGGGGAGGGCAATCCTACTGTGAGCAGTGCTACCCCTGGCAAGTGGTCTTAGGCTACAGAAGAAACCTCACTGAGCATGAGTCGTGAAGAGCAAGCCATAAATGGTACTTGCCCCTGGTCTCTACTTCAGTACTTCTGCTCCTCTGCCTGGCTTACCTGAATGACCCACTGTAACCTGTAAGCTGAAATAGCCCCTTTCCAGCTGCCTCCCCACAAGTTGTTTCTATTCAGAATTTTTGTATGCTTGTTTTGTTTTGTTTTTCTCAAGACAGGGTTTCCCTGTGAATCCCTGGCTGTCCTGAAACTTGCTTTGTAGACCAGGCTGACATGGAATTGAGAGATCTACGTCCCTCTGTCTCCTGAGTGATGGGATTAAAGGTGTGTGCCACCACACACACACACACACACACACACACACACACGCGCGCGCACGCACGCACGCACTCTCATGCACACACACATACATGCACAAGCACACGTACATACTCTCACGCACTGGCATTGTTCAGAATGTTGTATTTGAGAAACAGAAACCATCTGAGCCTATAACAACAAGCAACTGGAGTCTCAAAAATGGGAAGTGAGTAATTGTAAAGTTAAAGAAGTACTGTAAGGAAATAATATTTAAAACTTCCCCAATTTAGTGATCAAAGCTTTCATCAAGTCCTCTGTAGGGTCAAACAGAAAAACACTTCTGCTGGTCATGACCAAGTTACTTAAAAAGATAATGATTTGAAGCAGAAGAAAATAACATTATGCAGGAAAAAAACACTGCTTCAATTGTTTACCATCATAAATCCAGCCATTTCTGGCAATGGTGACTCACACCTGTAACCCCAGCACTCTGGGATTTGCTGTGAGTTCAGGGCAGATTGCTGTGAGTTCAAGGCCAGCCTGGTCTACAAAGCAAGCCCAGGACAGCCAGGGCTATACAGAGAAACCCCGACAAGAAAGAAAGAAAAGAAAGGAAGGAAGGAAGGAAGGAAGGAAGGAAGGAAGGAAGGAAGGAAGGAAGGAAGGAAGGAAAGAAAGAAATGAATGTGTGAATGAATGAATCCAGCCATACTATAAGCAGTACAAAGACAGGACCTTGGGATAAAGGAAAATAGTATCACTGTTATCCTAGTGAGGAATTGAGATCAAAAGTATTAAATAGGGGATGGAGAGACAGCTCAGGCAGCAAAGGGCTTGTGGTGCAAACCTCAGGATTTGGGTTCCTACCATGTGAAAAACCCTGTATGGTGACACAAAGTCCTTTAAATCCCTGCACTGGGGGCCCAGAGGCCGCAGAATCGCTGCACCTTATTGGCCACGTGTCTTGCTGCTTCTGTGGACTCTGGTTTCAGTGAGAGACCTTGTCTTTAAAATAAGGTGGAAAGAGCCTTGCCTGATGGCTCACGCCTGTAATCCCAGCACTTGGGAAGGCAGAGGCAGGGGGATCACTGTGAGTTCGAGGCCAGCCTGGTCTAGAAAAGGAGTGCCAGACAGCCAAGGCTACACAGAGAAACCCTGTCTCAAAAAAAAAAAAGAAAGAAAGAAAGAAAGAAAGAAATTGTAGAGCAATGGAAGAACACACTAGAAACCAACCTCTGGCTTCCATATATGTGCATATACATACAAACATATGCAAATGCATACACCACACACACACATGGGCACACACTAATTACATATTGGATACGCAATATAAAATAACATTTTCTTTTTAAATTTATTAAACTACATATTAATATTTAAAGAAATATCTGTCAAATTATTTTCTGGGTAACATTTTGTTGTTGTTGTTCTGAATTTTTTTTCCTTTTATACTTTTAAAATGTCCTGGTTTTCATGGCAGGATTACCCACCCCTATGATCCCTGTTCAACTCTATATTGGAAGTCCTGGCGAGGACAGAAAGAAAAAGACGTGATGTAAGAGAAAAGGTGGGAAGTCATCTGCTTCTTATGCACAGGTGATATAATCATTTACTTGCAAAAAAAAAATCCACAGAAACATTTTATAAATAGTAAGTGTATTTATTAAAATTTTATATATTAGCAATCATTAGAGAATGAAAATAAAGCCATTTTAATAGATCTCAAGCCATAAACAAAGCAGTTCATTTAACAAAAGACAGCGCCAGCTTCCATGTGTGATATTAGAAAGTGTTGTAGAGAAATTAAAGTGCATGCGGAGACATACTAAACTCATGGATGGGAAAGCTCAATATGAAGACACTAGTTTTCTCCAGTAGATCTATGGGTTCAACAAAAGTCCAATCATAACCCAGTAGCCCTCTCACAGAAGACCTAAACTCTGTTCAGAGTTCACAACAGCCTGTAACTACAGCTCCAGGAGTGGGGTACCTTCTCCTAGACTTTATGGGCATTTATGCACACACACACACACACATGTACACACACGCACACATACACACATGCATGTGCACACACACACAATTTAAAAAAATAACTTAAGAAAGAAGCCTAAGAACTACAACACTAAGCATGAAGAGCTGATGGTCATGTTTATGACCTCATCATTTTAATCCTACTTCCTCAAGTGAAACAATACCAAATGCATTAAAAAAGACTGAAACTGTGGTTATAAGACGTTTAGTCCTAATAGCTTTAAGCAGAGGTAGAGCCATATTTTAAAATGTGCAATGAGACATTAGCCAACGATGAAAAACAGAAGCCACTGATGTTAGCACAGGTGATCTCTTAAGTCACTGTGCCTGGTGACAGACACCTTACATGGAACACCATTTACATGAAGTTATATAACATAGTGCATAGACAAAATCAAAACAATAGTTGCATTGGAGATAAGAGAGGAGAGCCTTTGAGAGGCAGCATGAGAAAATTTCCAAGTGCCTGTTAACATCTTGGTATATGCTGAATTATTCTAATATGTACATTTTTTTAAGCTCTAAGTTTTTGAACACTAAATATGCATGCTAAAGTATTTAAGGGAACTACACAGATGCTAGAAACTTATTTTGAACTATGTCAAGAAACATGTGTCTGTAGGCTTAGATTTTTCACCAAACCTACTTTATTTAGGGCTCTTAAACACCTTTGCCTCCTTTCCAAACCCCCAACCTTAACCTTAGATAGGAGATTAGTAGGGCAAAGAGCTGAAGACCTCTTTATCTACTTCCTGCTGATTAGGGTTGATTGGTCATTAGGGCATTACCAAACTCAGTCATCAGGATACCAGCAGCCCAGTCTAAAGACCAACACCAAGCAGCAACATGAATCAGCACAACTGGTCAGCAAAAGCCACAAGACTCCCCTGGATTGCACTGAGGAAATGCCCCAGAGCAATGGAAACACAGAGATCAGCAAGGTCCCACTGTGCCCGGGCCTCTATATAGCAGCTCTCCTAAGAGTCCACCCACGGAAGTTCTTAGCTGGCCAAAGTCACTAGCACAAGAGGGCTCACAGAGAAACATCCCATGCCCTCTCACAAGCCAGCCTCCAGGAAAACATCACATGCCCAGCCTGTAGTAAAACATCACAGGACAAAACTGAGTCTTCAAAGAAACCAGAAACTTCCACTTCATTTGTCAGTGGATATATGAATAAACGGGTGGATAGGTAGAACCATGATCATCATGCTAATGAAGGAACCCAGGTGGGGCATAAATGGGTGTTTACTACATTCTTTTCAAATTTTCCATTTGAAATTTTCAGGAAGTGTTTTTGGGGGAGGCAGGGAAATTCCAAACTACGAAGTATGTGCTGGGATTGATCAAAACTCTGGGTTATATTTAGAATTCTTGTAGCGTTTACTCAATGGTATTTTTAGAAAGCTTTTTTGTATCCCATGCTTTCTACAAGATTGAGGAAAAATACCAATTTTCTGTTACTCTATAGAATCTTAAAGGTAATTCTATTAAGAGTTTTAGTCATCAGTAATTTACATATTTTTTTAAAAAAGACAGAAGTACAAACCAGGCCTAATGGTTCTGTATAGAAATTCTAACTTAAGCTAGTGTGAAAACTTGAAAAGATACCTCTGAGAGACATATAACCAGCCAGGTTTTCAAATGAGAAAAACTGCAGGGTGCCCTGAAGGACATTGTTCTGTGACAGATATGCGTCTACAAAAGCTTGATTGTGAAAGTGTGAAACACATTACGCTTTTGAAAATGCATGGTGGCATATGCCTGTAATTCTAGCACTCAGGAAGGCAAAGGCAGGTAGATTGTTGTGAGCTCAAGGCCAGCCTGGTCTACATAGGTAATCCAGGACAGCCAAGGCTACACAGAGATATTCTGTCTCGAAAAACCAAAAAAAGGAAAAAAAAAAAAAGTAAAATATTTTAAAAATAATGTAAACGTAAAGTATATGTAAAAATAAAAAATGGAAATGTAAATTATTACACCCATGTATCTGTGTGTGTGTGTGTGTGTGTGTGTGTAGGTTCCCAGGAGGGTTAGAAATTACCTTCAGATGCCTTCCTCAGTTGCTCTCCAGTTTTTGAGACTCGGTCTCTTTGAAGCTAGAGCTCACCTGTTTAGTTAGTCTAGTTGACCAGGGAGCGCCACAGTTCCTCCCAGCCTGCCTCCCAAGCATTGGAATTACCAGACACAGGCCTCTGGGTCCTGCTCTTTTGTGGGTGATGGGGACCCAAACTCAGCATCTCATGCACACACAACAATCACCTACCCTCTGAAACATCTCCTAGTCCTCCTGTGTGATTTTTTTATGGAGACCATGGAAAGGGATTTTCCATCTCATGATAAACTATCATACATTGAGCCTTGATCTAGAAGACAATAAATGATCTACTAAACAGGTGGGACAGATTTATGATACATTATCCTTTGTGTCAGCAGCACAACACATAGGACAGATGGCCTTGTGATTCAGCAAAATATTTTAAGCTGAAAATTCTAACATTCACTGTGATAATTTTATTTAAGGTATATTTTCATCTCCAAATATCTATTTCCTAATGAAATTTTAATAGATAGCTTAACAATTGTACCATGTCTTTCATTTTTCTTAAAATGAAAGCTGAGTTGTCATAAATATGTTTTAGGCTAAGCAAAGATTTCCTCTATTTCTTGAGTTCTCAGATGTGATTTGAAGTTATTCTTGAGTTATATCAATATTCCCACACTGGCTACTGCTTACGGCTAACACTGCAGATACTACCCTGGCTTGGAACTATTTGTTTGTTTGTCTTTCTTCTTCATCAAACCATAATTTCTTTGAATGCAAAGAAATCACTCGTATTTGCAGCATGTAGAATGCAAGAAATCTTTACAAGATGAATTGCTATTCAATTAAAAATTTTTACTTTACATGTATGAGTGTTTTATCTACATGTATGTAAGTGAAATGTGTGTGTGACTGGTACCCATGTAGGCCAGAACTGGAGTTTCAGACTGTTTTAACTATCCTGTGCATGCTGGGACTTCGTGATTTCATTGAGACCTAATGTATTTTGATATGTTGGAGAAGAAAGTTTAACTATAGAAAAATTAATGATGATAATAGAAAAATCAAACTGTTATGTTCCCTGCATATATATATATATATACATACATACGTATGTATGTAATATATGTATGTATATAAAATCAAATAAACAATCTTTTTTTTAAAAAGTTTCCAAAATTTCTGGTTCTTGAGCCATTTTTCTCTAATTTCCATACAAAGTTGTAATGTATGTTCTTTATATTGCCAAGTCGTTAAAATTCAGGGCGCCGACCTGAAACCCACCCCACGGTAGAGAGCCAGACTCTGGCTCTATTAATGATTCTCTGCTATGCTTGCAGACAGGAGAGTAACTTGACTGTTCGGGAGGCTCCAGCCAGCAGCAGATCCAGACAGATGCTGGGACTTGCAACCTAGCATGGGGCAGAGCTCTGGGGGTCCTGTGAAAGTATTGGGAGAAAGATGGAAGGACCTAGAGGGGTAAGAACCCCACAAGAAAACCAACAGAGACAAGTGACCAAGTTCCTTGAGGGCTTACAGAGACTGAGACATGAATTGAGGAGCATGCGCTGTCTGGACCTAAGCTGGTCCACGCATGTGGGCGGCTTAGTCTTCGTATCTGGCACCTGGCAAGTGGGGGGTGGGGGTCGGGGCTGCTGTTTCTAACACGGACTCTGTTGCTTTTGGATCGCTTACCCTGGCAGTGCTGCCTTGCCTGGTCTCAGGGGATGAATATATGCTCAGTCCTCCTGTGACTCAGTGTACTGAGGAGGGCTGATAATGGGGAAAGCTCCCTTTTTCTGGGGAAGAAGACAAGGGAAGGAGGAAGGAGGGGAAGCAGGAGAACTGAGGAGAGGAGGAAGGGATAAAACAATAAATTAATTCAGAAATGAAATAAAATGTTTAATATAAAACAAACAAAAAGCAAAGCAAAATGGGGGGGGTGCATTTAGTAGAATCCTTTAAGTAAGAAAATAAGTGCCACATAAAAATTCTCAACTTAGTTTATTTCTTAATCTTATTTTCTGTTTAAAGCCCCAACTCTCACTGCTGAAACCGAATCACTGAAGCAATAGCTGTATGCTGTAAGGATAGGAGAAAGGAAGTGTCCACGGATGGTAAAGAAGTGCCCATTTGCTCTGCTTTAGCACCCAAGAGGGAGTTGCTTTTCTGTTTACTAATTTTGTCCTCTTCTTACAGAGACGTGAAAAGTTTGGTTACTCGCAGGACTGAATATCTTAGCACATGTTTATTCACTATTTTTAGTTCTTATTTTATTGCCTGAGCATAATCTTTGGCCATTTTCCTATTTATTATCTTATGTATATAAAGGCACTAACATGTCATCTATAATAGATGCATTAATTTGCCTTGGAAATGAAAAACGTTTTAGTAGCCGTCACTTTCCTGTTGCTTAAAATTTTTTCCTTATGAACACCCATGATTTTATTATGGGTGCAGCAAATTAGATATAAGCCTATAGATTAGCAGCCATAGGAAATATGTCTGTAGGTATCATAGGTATTTCTTATAAGCTGTAGTTTTCAGTATATGCTAACATAAGGCAGTTAGATTAACACATAGTGCCATCCCCGTACATCTAGATAAACTGCTCTGTGCACCTGTATGTCTCCAGATTTCTTTCCACGAAATTATGTTTAACTTGTTATCCTTTGTGTGTGTGTGTGTGTGTGTGTGTGTAGGTTTCCCAGCGTGCAGGATTTTAGCCTTCAAGAACTCAGTTTTAAAGTTTGCCATTTCAACAGGTATCTACAGAGAGCAAAAGAGAGCTAAAGACAATAGTGACCGAGGAACTTGCTTAGGTCCCTTGCCGAGCTTTGCGCAGATGAAGCCACTGCGAAGATGGCAGTGTGAGAGCATTGTTTTAGAGCTAGAACTGTAGGCTCAAAACAGCAACTTTGCCCAATTCTGTAGTATTTGGTGAAGATCTTAAAAGAAGTCTAAAATACTAATCTAATTTATTGAGAGTAGAAATCTCATATGAATCCACATAAGAGGAGGAAACTGTTTCTTAAGAAAATATTTGGAAAATTTTATGTTACATTCAAAATGGGAATTGAATATTCATACCCATTGTGTTATGCGATGAAAAACAAGCAGATGGAATTATAACCAAGAAGCAAGTGAATTATAGCAGAAAGGATTAAATTAGCCAGCTGTTCGTCCTAATGCACAAGTGAATGTTGGAACAAAGTAAGACTAAGTCACTGCATGACCCAAATTAGATCATGTATAATTCTCAACAGAACAGCCGTTCTTGTTATCATAGATTTCTTTCTCTTTCCTTGTAACTTTATTAAGCACTGAACATTTATGAAAAATTCATTTAGAGAAGCAGTGCAACACCCATTTCATGACTCAGAATATATACATTTTATAATAAGAGTATTCTAGACTATAATTAAATTGAACAATTAAAGATAACCAATCTGTATGGATATATGAGAGGGCTTAAATTTGACAGTTAATGACCATTTTTTTCTTTGCCTTCAGAGGAAATTCTCCCTCAGAATTAATTTTTAAAGTCCTTATGTTTATATAAGTTCATTGAAATAAAATGGCCCTTATCACCTGACTCAACATCATCCATTTTCACCCTGAAGAAATTCACTTTATTTCACACAGTTTCTCTGCTAATTATAGGACTGATCTTTAGATTATTGTAGTAGTTAAATTTCAGTAAATACTAAGTTAATTCTCATTGTAAGACAGCTTGATCTCAAAACAAATTCTCTCCGAACAATACAGGAAAACATTATAGTTTATTAATTTCTATTTCTTCTTAATGGCATAATTCTCAGAACATTTAGCATATAATTTTCTTAAATTTGATTTGAATAATTCCATGATGTGACTGGCAAGATTGATTAAACCAGCCTTCCTCTATCTTAGGCATACAAGCCATTTTATACTAAAGGTAAACTAGGTTCATTCCTATTTATGATTAAATCTCTGTTTTTCAAGGTTTGGACTATGCCCCACCTGTAACCTTAACTACAAATGGTTCTTCGTTGCCTGTTCTAAGATATGGCAAAAATGCCTTTGTTGTAAGTGTTGTTGTGACCACCTTGTTAAGACCATGTTGCTATGACTACCTTGCAACCATGCCTTTATTTCAGGAGGTTGTTATGACCAACTTGTCATGCTCATGTTATCCTTCTGTTACCCTGCCTATTTGCCTGCCAAATCCCCCATTTGCTGATCTCTTGAACTCCGCCTTAGGAAGAGACAGCCTATGCACATGAATGAAAAAGGCTTGTTTTAATTAATTTGCCCATGATTTGGATCAATGACATGTCTCGACACACCTGTGCAATTAACAAGATGAGAACAATAAGAACATGAACAAGTTTAGCAATGGTGTTTCAAAGCAAATTTTTCTCAAAATATTTTAATTAAAATGGTCAAGAGAATGGTTTGGTGGTTAAGAGCTCTGGCTACTATTCCAAACGACCTGGATTTGGTTCTCAGTACCCACGTGACAACTCACAACCATGTATAAGTCCAGTTCTAGGGGACCTGATGATTTCTCTGGCTTCTGTGGTCACCAGGCATACATGTGATGCCCAGTCAGACATGAATGGACAGAACAGCACTCATAGATATGAAATAAAAATAAATCAAACTTTTCACAAAATTAAATTTTTCATTTTCTCCAGGGTATGTCGTCAACAGTCCTTTAGAAAAGATCCTGGTAGCCTAATACCTCAATGGGCATGTTTAGAAACAAGCTAGAATGCAGGGGTGGTTCAATATATGGAAATCCATCAATGTGATCCACCATATAAACAAACTGAAGGAGAAAAACCACATGATCGTCTCCTTAGATGCCGAAAAAGCTTTCGACAAAGTCCAACATCCATTCATGTTTAAAGTCTTGGA
>CM053767.1:15829938-15856282 GCA_028658305.1 Pachyuromys duprasi
GAATAGTGGATCTATGGAACCGAATAGAAGCCCCAGAAATAAACCCACACACCTATGGAAACTTGATTTGTGATAAAGAAGCCAAATCCATCCAATGGAAAAAAGACAGCATCTTCAACCAATGGTGCTGGACCAACTGGATGTCTATATGCAGAAAAATGAAAATAGATCCATATTTATCACCCTGCATAAAACTAAAGTCTAAGTGGATCAAAGACCTCACCATAACACCAGACGCATTAAATCGGTTAGAAGAAAAACTGGGAAAGTCCCTAGAACTCATCAGCACAGGAGACTACTTCCTGAACAGAACACAAACAGCACAGGCTCTAAGAGCAACAATCAATAAATGAGATCTCATGAAATTGAAAAGCTTCTGTAAAGCAAAAGAGACTGTCATCAAAACAAAATGACAGCCTACAGACTGGGAAAGGATCTTCACCTACCCTATATCTGACAGAGGGCTAATATCCAGTATATATAAAGAACTCAAGAAGTTAAAAAGCAACAAATCAAGTAAGCCAATTAAAAAATGGGGTAAGGAGCTAAACAGAGAACTCTCTGTAGAGGACTGTAGAATGGCAGAAAAACACTTAAAGAAATGCTCAACGTCCTTAGCCATCAGGGAGATGCAAATCAAAATGACCCTGAGATTTCACCTTACACCCGTCAGAATGACTAAGATCAAAAACTCAAGTGACAACACATGCTGGAGAGGATGTGGAGAAAGAGGAACCCTCCTCCATTGCTGGTGGGAATGAAACTTGTACAACCACTCTGGAAATCAATTGGGTGCTTTCTTAGACAATTAGGAATAGTGATTACTCAAGATCCAGCTATACCACTCCTAAATATGCTCCTAAATATCCAAAAGATATTCAAGCACACAACAAGGACATTTGCTCAACCTTGTTTGTAGCAGCTTTATTTGTAATAGCCAGAACCTGGAAACAACCCAGGTGTCCCTCAGTTGAGGAATGGATACAGAAATTGTGGTACTTTTATAGAATGGGATACTGTACTACAGAGCAATAGTTATAAATTAAAATGAGCAATTTTAATACTGTAAATAGTTATAAATTTAATGAGCAATTAAAATGAGGAAATCATGAAATTTATAGGCAAATGGTGGGAACTAGAAAAGGTCATCCTGAGTGAGGTATCCCAGGAGGAGAAAGACACACACAGTAAATGCCCACTTATATCGACCTATAAGATAGGATAAACATACTGAAATCTATACACCTAAAAAGATAAACAAGAAAGAGGACCTGGGGTAAGAGGATTAATCCTCACTTAGAAAGACAAATGGAATGGACATTGGATGTAGGAGAAAACAAGTAGCAGGACAAGAGCCTACCACAGAGGGCCTCAGAAAGACTCTACCTAGCAGTGTATCAAAGCAAATATTAAGACACATAACCAACCCTTTGGCAGAGTGCAGGGAATTATATGAAAGAAGGGGGAGTTAGCATGACCTGGAGAAGACAGGCGCTCTGCAAGGACCAAATATATCAGGGCACAGGGGTCTTTTATGAGACTGCTTCTCCAACCAAGGACCATATATGGATATAACTTAGGACCCCTGCTTGAATGTAGTAAATGGTAGCTCAATATCCAAGTGGGTAAGGGGAATAGGGACTATTTCAGACATGAACTCAATGGCTGGCTCTTTGACACACACACCCCCGCCCTCTGAGGGAGGAGCAGCCTTGCTAGGCCACAGAAGAGGACATTGCAGCCAGTCCTGAAGAGACCTGATAAGCTAGAATTAGATGGAAGAGGAGGAGGTCCTCCCCTATCAGTGGACTTGGAAAGGGGCAGGGAGGAGATGAGGGAGGGAGGGCTGGGGGTGGGGGGTCGGATAGGGAAGGAATGCGGGAGGGGACTATGGCTGGGATACAAAGTACATAACCTGTGATTAATATAAAATAAAAATGTTAAAAAAGAGCAATAAATAGTTTTTGAAAATAAAATAAAAAAAGAAACAAGCTAGAGTGGTATTTAAAATTACTGTTTAGGTAATTAGTCTACAGCATTTTTGTGGTTGGGAATCCCTTTAGGACACAGGAAATATTATATTCTGAAGTCTCCAAAACAAATCAGCATGCTACAGAGCTCAGAAAAGCATCTACAGGCATCATGCCATTTAATTGCTTACTGAACTGTACCTTTGGGAAAATACTTTAAGCTCTTTAAGCTCTGCCTTACACTCACAAGGCAAATGTATTGTCTGTTTGTAAATATGCAACATTACCTTTTAACATGGTGTGCTCCTCTTGCCTCTCTCCTTGTCCTGTCTCCTGTCTCCCACTCAATGCTGTGGTCAAAATGGGCCTGGAATCATTCTGCAATCGCCTCCCACTGATCGACATTCCCAGCCAATGGTCATCCTTGCTTACCTCTTAACCTAGAGCATCTCTACTCCATTTTGCCATGCTCACCCACCCAACTCTTCCCATTGTCATTTTACACGAATGCTTTTCCAACATAGGATTTCTCCACATTGTGCAACATCTGCCAGAGGTCCACTGAAGAACCCTGTAATGAAGGGCATGCTTTAGTTAACAAATGCTCATGAGAATCTAGTCTGATTATGACTATTTTCTGCAGAATCAGGAGTTCACACATTATATTATCTATACCTTTATTGTTCTGCATTATTTAATGTTTTCCTGACCTGTAGCCAGGGTCGCTTCTTTTGCTGTTGTTACTGTTTAACGGTGTTTTCCCCCTTTTCTACATCTACTATCAATGATTGCTTTTCTTGTATGATTGCTTGTGTTAATGATAGCTTTTCTTAGTTATAATCTAACTCTAATTATTTTTTGTTGATGTACTGTAAAAGAAGAAAGGAAGTGAAGATATCCTTAGATCCACGCTTCAAGAGCGGTGACAGAAACTCACAGAAGCAGGAGACCTGTGTCTTTCTTCTAGCCTGTACCTAGCATGTAAATCTTCTGAGCAGGTCTGGAGAGACCTTTCAGGACTCAGATATTTGACCAATGTCCCAAACCTCATTGTTTAGGACTCTCCCAACCTCAGAGTGTGACTGTGTTGACAATGGGACTCCTCTATTGCACAAACGTCAGAGAGAGCAGGATCTGGCATTAATCTCCGTCCTCCAGCAAAGACACATTGTACCTTGCTCAAGCTTTTTGCCTGAGAATAACAGAAGGAACAGCTTGAGGTCTGGCCCGTGGCCAACCTTCAACCTTTCTAAAACTGCCAAAGAGCTCTCTGTGTTTGCAGAATTGTGTCTGTGGACACATATTTTTATTAGACTGGAAGACCTCCAGGTGTTTGCTTAAGGAAGCCCATTGAAAGGCAATGCAAATTAAGACCAGCTTTCCAGGAGAAAAGACTCATTTTTCAGGCTCAAGACTTGAGCCTACATTATTTAGATGTTCAATATGTGTTTATGTTGTAAGTAGTTAAAATATGCTTAAAATTCCAAAACACAAGCCATTTGCCTTATAAAATATGCTCAAAATTATAAAACACATGCTGTTTTGCTTTACCTGGGCTTGATAATACAAAATGTAAAGATATTTCTGAATTCAGATGAAATTTTTCTATACAGTGTGATGCTACCATCACATTAGTTCTCAAGAACCAGGCCAACGTAGATGTTTCCACTGAGAAAACTCATTTTATAGCAATATAAGGAAAACAAAAAGTAAGTAATAATAAATTTAAAAATTGTTGTTAACTCTATATGAAGCTAGGCTCATGCTCCTTAAGAAGGAAGATCTTATGCATCTAGGTATGGTAGCACACATATGTAATCTTGGAAGTAGCGAGGCTGCAGCAGGAAGAATGTGTCAATGCAAAAAAAAGAGCTCCCAACTCAAAGTGAATAAAAGACAGTTTATTCTGGAACTAAATATGGGTGAGGAAATCCCGTAATAAAGATACATGTTATCCCAAATACCATGTTCTACTGCAGGTGTGCATACATGGAGTTTTGTTAGTTACAGGATTAAAAACAAGTGGGGGTGGTGAAGAGATAGCTCAATGGTTTGAGAGCATTGGTTGCTCTTTCAGAGACCCTGCGTTCAATTCTTAGCTCCGACATGGCACTTCACAATTGTTTGTAACTCTGATTCCAGGGCATCCAAAGTCCTCATCTGGCCTCTTTGGGTACTGCACTGATATAATCCACAGACATACATGCAGGAAAAAAACATATAAAATGGATTGGTGGGAACAGGTGTGAGGTCACAGCAAACTGGAGAAAGCTCTGTTACTACATATCTTTCCTCTATTGTCTGATGATGTTCTTAGCTTTGGATTGGTAGAAGTTAGTAGTTTGCTAAGAATTCACTTAAAAACCTCTTGATGGTCAGAACAATGTTATGTCTGATGTAGAAGTGGGCAAGTAATGTCTTTCCAAAGGACTAAAAATAGTATAATTTATTTGTGTTGTGCAGAATTTTAACTCAACTCTCCGTGGTCAGAAAGTTCAGTTGTATAGTTTTGTGGGGTTTTTGTTGTTCTTGTTGTTTTTAAGACAGGCCTCACTATGTAGTTCTGGCTGTCCTGAACTCATTATGTAGACAAGGATACCAGGCAGGCCTAGAACTCACAGAGGTCTGCCTGTGACTGCCTTGAGTATGGGGTTGAAGACATGTGCTACCATATCTGGCTTTGCAGAATTCTTAACACAGGCTTCCTTCCTTCTTCCCTTCCTTCCCTCCCTCTCTGCCTCCCTCTTCCTTCATTTCTTGGCATGTAAATTCAAATATATACTGGGCTATACAGTGAGACCATCTCAAAGAACATACTCATGTGGGCTAGAGAACTGACTGACTAGTTTAGCACTTTTGCAGAAGACCCAAGTTGGTCTCCACCACCCACATCAAGTGGCTCACAATTGCCTGCAAATCAAGCTCCAAACTTTCCTTTCAACTCTTTAGGCACCTGTACTCATACGTACTACATTACACACACACACACACACACACAGTAAATCTTTTTAAAAGTATAACCAACTTAAAATTTTCTTAAGACAGAAGACTATGTATAGCAGCTTAATAATGAATACACATTAAGTACACATTGGAAAGTCAAGCTAAATGGAAAGTCCACGCACAGTGGTTTGACTATTTCTCCCAGTGCTCATGGTTAGAATTTTAACCCTCTAACGCAGCAGTGTTAAGAGGTGGGACAATAAAACCATCAGGGATTGATTCAACACCTTTATTATAGGAATAGGTTAATTATGTAGAAACTGATTTCTGAATTAATGATGAGTCTTTCCTTTTTGTTTATCCTCAGGATGTTGCAATGAAAGGCCCTTGACAGATGTGAGACCTTCAGTTTTAGATATAACAGCCTACAAAGCTATTAGAAGAAAATCTTCAGTTTTTCCCTGTATGTACAAGTAGCTTTGAACTGGGTAATGGACCGAAATTACAAATGTTGAAGAGCAGGCTAGGAAAATAATCTGATGGCCATGAATGTGGCATTAAGGACAGTTCTTGCGAAAACTCAGAAGAACACAAAAGCAGCATGCCTAAATTTTCAAAGGCACCACTGAATCAGTGGTTCTTAATGTCTGGGTCTTGACCCCTTTGTTGGGGGGGTCGATGACTCTCTCATAGAGGTCACCTAAGACCATCAAAAATATCAGATATTTACGTTTTATGATTGATTAAGTAAAGCAAAATTAACAGTTATGAAATAGCAACAAAAATAATTTTTTGGTTGTGTGTCACCCCAATATGAAGAACTGTATTAAAGGGTCAAAGCATTAGGAAGGTGGAGAACCACTGGCTTACGTGGTCATGGTCTTACTATTGGTAGAAATAAAGGCAGGGTTTCTCTGTATTCTTGGCTGTCCTGGTCTCACTTTGTAGACCAGGCTGGTTTTGAACTCACAGCAATCCATCTGTCTTCCTGAGTGCTGGGGTCAAAGGCATGAGCCACCATGCTCATCTTGACTCTTTGTTCTTTATAGACTATTTAGCCTCAGCTATTCTATTATAGTACCATGAAAATCAATTAAGACAACAAAATAGTAATATATAAATGTAAACTTGAATGTTTACATCTTATATAGCTATGACTAGTAGGTGGGGAAAATGCCTTTCGTATTTAGTCTTCATGTGGTAGATAAAGAAGTTAACATGCTCGCGAGTAAGACATTTGCTTGCTGTTCTATAACTTAGGAATGGTTGAATTACTTTTGGTTCTTGACCAGATAAAACAGGCAAGCCAAAGAGTATAAAAATAAAATTAAAAAATATATTCTGGGGCTAAGGAGTTGGCTCAGTGGTAGAAGAAATTATGGTACAAATGTGAGGATCTGACTTTGTTTCTCCAGTACCAAGCCAGGCACTGGGGTTTGGGAGTAGAAGAATTGCCAGGGTTGGCTGGGTCTCCAGCCTAGAGAGAAAACAGCCTAGAGAGAGACCTTTTCAGGAGGGGATATCACAGAAAGTGATAGATCAGAGCAGCAGGCATCCTTCTCTGGCCTCTCTGCCATAATCTATAGGGTCTGTTTGATGTTCTTCCCATATTCTTTTCTCATGGACCCTTGGATCTTTAACAAAGCCATTTCCTTCATGGGCACCTTTCTGCCATTCGCACTTTTTTCTCAGTTAATGAGTGTGCCTGATAGTTGCCCATCAGCCAGGTCTTAGCATATGTTGCTCTGTTTTCTGTCACTCAAACATTTTAATTCTGTTTTATGTGCCAGTTCAGCACTTTTCATCACCTAGGACTATGTAATCTGTTGCCTGACCCCTCAGAATATAATCTCCACAAGGACAGAAATAAAACTTTATGTGAGAACATGTGTTTCTGCTAATGTAAGAGACAAAACATTCTTGTGCATTTATTGTTATGTCAGTGGTCTTTCTCATTATGATGAGAGAATTCTAGACATAATAAAACTTAAAAGAAGGGTAATATTTCTTTTTCTCGTGGCTGTAGACATTTCAGTCCCTCGTGACTGGGAGGGAGATGGAGCAGGTCACAAGAGGACAGAAGGGAAGTAGAGCAGAACAGAAACAGGAAGGTGCCCAGGGGAGATAGAGTCTCCAGGGACACTGCCCTCAAGCGACCTACTGCTTCTAGTCAGATCCTGCTTTCCACATGTCTACACACAGTCTATGCAATCTCTGAACCCATCGATCGATAAAACTATTCCTCAGGTCAAAGAACTCAGGAGCAAATTGTTTCTGATCACATCCTCCTGGACAGACCCAGAAGTTTGTTTTATTAATTTCCTGAGCACTTCTTAATTCAAAGAAGTTATCAGTCAAAACTAATCATCACTACTGTGATTCTCTGCGTTTAAAAAAAAAAGCTTTATGAGCACTGTTTTATTTACTGTTCATGGTGATCCTACTAGAAAAATATTGGTATTATCATCATTCACTAGGAGGGAAACTCGTAAATGTTAAGAGCGTGCCTTAGTTAAGTTACATAGGTATTAATATCTGGGATAGGATTCAAACTTAGGCTTAGTTTTAGCTTTAGGCTTTAAACTGAAAACAATATAAAGGAAGTAAGAATTCGAGGCACATAGATGACACCGCCATCTGCATATACATAGTAACGGAGCCAAAGCAGAAAGTACGCATTATGACTCCATGGGAATAGAATTGTAAGGGGAATCTTCATGAAGCACTGAAATAGGTATTTTTGTTTCCCAAGGCAGACATGTATTCTCTTTGGAATGTTTGCTTAGCTGATGCAAAAGAAGGAATTTCATTATCAAGTCAATCATCTCACCATGTTATTATCTGAATCTAAAGATTTGGGTTCTGAGGAGACAATGCCTCTAGTGCTGCTCATACCTATGATTCCTACTTCCTTAAGGGTTGTCCAGCATAGCAGAGATGAGGGTGTGTCTTGTGTATAATATCTCTGCAGTGGATTTTTATTTTCTGCCTTTTGGCCAAATAAATTCTTATTTCTTTTTAATCTGTGCGGTAGTTTTAGATTTTTGTTTTGTTTTGTTGTTTCTCTTTCTGAGACACGGTTTCATTACGCAGCCCTAGCAGGCCTGGAACTCACTATGCAGACTAGCTTGACCTTGAACTCACAGAGATCCACATTCCTTTGCTCCCAGAACCCTGGGATTAAAGGTGTGAGCCATGAAGCCTGGCTTTGTTTGTTTGTTTGTTTATCTTTTGTCCAAAATTTCCTTTGTTTGTTGAGGGTTTGCTTATTTGTTTTTGGGTTGGGAGAAAAACCTGTTTACTCACCAGGACGTATCTTACAGACTTCTAAGTAGTTGTCCTGGCAGTAATTAGAGCTATGTTCAATGAGGGCTTTCTTCTTGCATAAACTGAAGCTTGAGAGTTGGCTTTCAGTCCCAGAGAATTGCCCAGTCTCTTATGCAGCTGGGAAATTACTAACTGGCTCTGAGAGTGAGCACTCCTTCTTGGTCTGCCCTGTGCGGCTCCAGCTAACCCTGATATACACCTTCAGGGGCTTAAGCTCTAGTAACACAAACACTGTAGCATCAAAGTCATTAAGTCATAGGGCCTCGGTGAAAGGGGAACAGATTTTGGTGAAACCTGCCTGGTATCAATGTGAGTATCTCTAAAACAGCTTTCTGTTGGAGTGAACAGTGTCTGAGCCGATTTTCCTATGTGAAACAAAATTGGCTCATTTCCCTTTTAGTGCTTACATAGAAAAACGATAGTATAGACTGTCTCTAATTAGGTCTGGAGAATCTAGGTTCCTATGGAATTAACCAAACAATTATGTTTAGTATTGGCCCAAACATGCTCTCTGGGTTTTGAATAGATGATGCAGTGATTAAGAGTGGGAGAAATGATCTCGATCTTTTGGGCTTACGCTAACCACAAATATTTCTTTCGATAGTGCACAGAGTAATTCTTGTCCTAAAGAATCTCTACTGAAATCTCTGAAGGCATGGAATATAATTAAACTCAGAGTTTTTCAGATGAGTGTGGTTATCTGTGTGAATAAAGATGAGGTTCAGTTGGGCCAGTTTAGAAGTTCCTTGGTCTGCTTGTCTGTATTTGTTCTTGCTGCTCTTGGGCCATAAAAATGGTCCTGTTAAATCAGACTGTCAAAATGGCAAGGTTCCCTGTTTGATTTACTCATGCCACATAAACCCATGCAGACTGGTATGAATGCCATATTTGAGAAAATCTCCCATTTGGGAAAACACACTGGGTCACATTAAGGAGGGATTAAATGGGTTTCTTTTTTCAAGACACGTTTGGTAGGTAGAAAGGAATGCTGGGGTGACTCCTAGTAACAGTCTAGCTAAAGATGTCTGTTTCTCCTGGAAATTGCTCCACAGGGCGCCATGTCATCACTTGGGGGTTGGGGAGAACTGTAAGAAGCATGCTTTCATTTACCCTGAAAGGGGAAGCTGACAAATGAAATCCTGACCTGCTGCAGAGCCAGCAGCAGCTCACACATTTCAAAGAAACCCCATCGTGAGCTTTGCGAGCCCAGGCACCACAAGGCCTGCTCTACTTCACCGGTCCACATTTACAGAAGACAGACAATCGAGTGTGGTCCACTTAGTTTATTTCCACAGCATGGACTGCAGGCTCGCTTTATCCAAAAGGTGTCTTTTCTTTTTAAGTGGAGTTACACAGCTAGTGGATTTAAAGGTTAATGCCGGTGTAGGATACGGCTGTGTCCTCTGACTACAGAAACTGGGTTAGCTTCCTGAGTGGTGTTTGCACCAAAGCACAGCAAGATGCACGGACATCTGTAAAATGCTCAGGGATTGCTCCCAGAGATCTTAATTTAATGGAGAGGGAAGGGGGTGGTGAAAAGAATGGGAATGGGAGTAACCCCAAAACAGGACCAGGATTCAGGTCCTCAAAAAGGAATGATTCTCACAGTACCTGCCGTATTAGAAGTAGAATAATAGACTTGAGAGAGAAAACAAAAACCTTTATTAACTTAAAATTGAAGTATTTTAGATAGAAAGGTTTGTCGTGTGCAGTAGCCACGGTAGAATTATTTTATTTCTTTGAATGTAGAAGGTTGGGACTGGGAAGATAACTAAGTGGCTAAGAGTTGCACTTGCTTCTCTTCCAGAAAACCTACTTCCCAGCATCCTTGTCTGCTGGCTTAGAATCACCTATAACTTCAATTCCAAGATATCCAACAGCTTCTCCAAGTCTTCCCAGGCACATACAAACAAATAATTAGAAAGCTGAACCAAAGTGCAGTGTGTTCTTGTGATAATATTACTATGCCAAGGCTTAAGTTTTATAAGCAATTAGAATGATTATGGATACTTCCTGTTCGAAACTCATTCACTTCTGCCATTCACCATAACTTGCTACCCAGTAAGTCCTACTAAGCTATATTCTCACAGGACTTCCAAAATCATCACCAAAACCACTGCATAGAGGAGATCAGTGCAGTTGCTCTTTAGGGTCTGTGTTTGGTAATCTCTTACATTTGATCTTTAAAGCGTGATTTAAATGTAGTTTTCTTTATGTGTATTAGTGTTTTGCTTGTATGTATGCCTGTGTATCACGTATGTGCGTGGTACCCACAGAGGCCAAAAGACAGCATCAGACCTACTAGATCTGGAGTTACAGATAGTTGTAAGCTGCCAAGTAGGTGCTCGGAGTTAAACCTGAGTCTTCTGTAACAGCATCCAGCTCTCCTAACTGCTGAGCTATCTTAAAACACTTGATACTTGGATTTTGCTTCTGCCCCCATACAAAAATAAACAAACAAAATCCAGATATTTCCAAATGGGAACAATTGGTGTTTGAAATCCTAATTTTGTAGAGCAAAAGAAAAAAAAAGTTCTGCATAAAAAGAGCAAGTCAACATTGTTTATTGTTATAAAATTTCCCTTTCAGACAAGGAAATTCTACATGGAGCTGGAAGAGAAGATGTGTTAACTTGCTTAAAAGACTTGGTGAATTGAAAATTGGATATATACAAAGGATATGTCTTATTTCTTTGGTATTTAGGATTGTGACTAAAAGACAGTCTACATGTAGGAAATATGTAGATGAGAGTAGACGTAGAATATTTGAAGATGTGAGAAAAGGCTCAAGCAGCAGAAATGGTTGGCACTAGTCACTTAGTCAAGCCAAGTTGCTAGGCAGCACCATAGGCATGACCATCTGGATACTTCTTGACACTACGTCCCTGTGTTTGTATGGTAATATCACCTGCACAGATTTTGTTTTACTTAGAGTACTTTTAGGCCTTCTCCAGCAAAGTACTTTGGTGATATATGTGTGGTGCTTTGAATGAGAATGTTCCCCATAGGCTCATGTATTTGAACTTTTGGCCCTCAGTTGATGCTGATACTCAGAGAGATTTAGGAGGTGTGGCCCTGTAGAAGAAAATATGTGGAGAGAGTGGGATATGAGGTTACACATATGCTTTTCCTCCTTCCCTCCATCCTGTCTCACCCCTCCCCATCTCCTTGCAGTTAAGACATGAGCCCTTAGCTTCCTACTCCGGCCACCATACCATGCATATTATGATGACCTCTTATCCCTTTGGAACCATAAACACTTTCTTCTGTAACTCACCTTGCTCTGTATGGTCTGTCACAGCAATAGAAAAGCAATAAAATATCAAATAGATGGTTATTTATTTATTTATTTATTTATTTTAGTGTGTGTGTGTAAGTAATTTCACCCGAAGGACACTTACAGGACAAAGATTTAAAGGTCTGCACGATTGTAAGCCTATTGATTGATTTCTGAATTTGAGAATGTAGCAATGTAGCTCTTATAGAAGGAGAAAAACCAAACATTACTCTGCTTTATTGTGTTTAGTGTTAATCCTGAGATTCATGAGGGAAAAACTAGTTCTACAATTTTGAGCCAAATTTGAAGCAAGCTTTAATTAAATACTAGCCAGGATGGACGCTGGTTGAGTTCACTCTGGAATCGCAGGTAATAGAGATGAGCCATGGGCTGTAGGGCCTTTTTAAGGGCAAAACCATGCAGGTAGTATTTCCCATGTGGCTTTGTTATTTTCCAAAAACTACAACTCCCAGCATTCTAGGAAGTCACCCTGTCCTTGGGCAGGTGGGGCTTACAGGTTGACTTTCGGGGTTACGTTAGCTTTTTGAGGATGGTGAATGAGGTTGACAAAAGACAGATTAACAGAGGAAAGATTTTGCTGGTATCCATAGGAAGCCAGGAAAAGAAATAGTTGGCTCAATGAATGGCTGGGGTTAGGGACTTTAAAAACCTAGTAGAGTAGATAAAAAGAGAGACATGAACAGAAAAAGAGGAACCCACACGAACATTTACTTAGGAAGGACAAGTGGAGTTTTGAAGAACACATGAGAGTTGTGGGGGTTCAAGATGATGTCTGTCAGTGTAGTTGAGAGAGTTGAGTCTTTCTTTTTCCTCTCCAGACAGGAGCCTTTCTGTCCCTGATGTGGCTTGATCCACCTGCTGAGGGAACTTATTTCCCAGCAGATGCTACTTTGGCTCAGATAGTGGAAGCATCACGAGGGCTTCTCTCTACATGTGTTCATTGCCGGTAGCCTCCAGCCTTCCATAGTTGATACCAAAGCATCGTTTATTAGAAGCCATAGATATTCTGATCCCATTCATGCTATAGCCAGCTTCCATAAGAAAACTGCAAGCATTAATTCGCCATGGATAAAAAGAGATGTGGATCTTTACATGAAGAGATAACATTTTGATGACTTCTTGGCATGTGAAGTTAAAAGATGGTAATTAGCAAATTGTGTAGCACATTTCAACATCAGCTCTAGATCTCACACCCAAACAGCCACCAATACACTGTTTCTTAAAGCTTACATAGTCTTAGAAATAACTTTTATCAAACACAATATTTTGATAAAAATACAGAATATACTGGATCATACTTTATTATGATGACAATTTAAGTACATTGGAAAATAAATTTGGTAGTGCTACATTGAAATTTTACATGTGTTGAGATATTTTTAAGTTAACAGGAGAAGCAATTAATAGATTCCTACTATTAATGTATGTTTTGTTTAGAGTTTATATTCATGGCCCAAGAATTCACTTACAGTTTTGGGTAAAGGAATGTCAGACACATAGCTAGACAACGGTTCTACATGCTTTAATCCCAGCACTCGGGAGACCGGGGAATACCAGTGAGTTCAAGGCCAGCCTGGTCTTCAGGGTGAATTCCAGGACACCCAGGGCTACACAGAGAAATACTGTCTCAGAAACAAAAATCCTGTCTCAAAAAAGCAACCAAGCAACCAACCAAGCAAAGATTGTCACATATAAACTCAGGCTATTATCTCAGCTTAGAAGAGAAGAGCTTGCTGTGCCATGTGGCAACCATAGATGGGTGCTAGAAAAGTAAGCAAGGCACAGAAGGGTGCTGCATGCTCCCATACATGAGGAATGTAAAATAAACAGACTTAGAGTGGTATGGTCTCTACTGCAGCTGGGGAAGAAGAACACTGGGAAGCTGCTTGTAAATGGTGTTTCCATAGTAACCGAGAGGTGACTAGACAGATTGTTACAGTGCCCCTGCTTCATAATTAAGCAATGGCAACCAAAGCCAGCACAAATGGCTTTAACAGAGCAGAAATGTTAAGGAATGTCTCAGTATGAACTTCCTATTCGAATGACCCAAATGAAGTCTATGCTTGAATCACTATTGAGACCTCTTCTTTCCCTGCTTCTGTATTCACCTTGTGAAGTCTCTCCTACACATTGAGCCTCCTTTGGCAGGGCTCCAAGACCTTTACCAGTTAGTATTTGCCAGGACCATACATCCTGTCTGCTCAAATAAACATGTCAAAATTTTGACATAACAAAGCTTGTCTTTTAGCAATGAGTGGGAAGTTTCAGTTTTGAAAGATGGATAACTTTAGAGGTCAAGTAATAGCTGACATACAGCTATACCTAAGTGGTATATTGTTATTAATAAAAAACTTGTTAAATATGTAGATCCTATGTTAATAGGGATTTCTTTTTTTTTTTCTTTGAAACATAGTATCACTATGTAGCCCTGGCTAGCCTAGAACTATCCCCATAGACCAGACTTGCCTGGAACTCATAGAGATAAGCCTGTGTCTGTCTCTAAGCCTGGGACTAAAGGTATGTGATATGATCCTAGCTATATTTGTAAATAATAGTATAATATGAGTTATCATTCATAGTGCTTGCCACATTCCAGGTATATTTAAGAGATCTGTACCTACTAGCACATTTAATTTTTATTATAGCCTTGTAAGGCAGTTCTGTTATTGGCTGTTATCATCAATGAGGAAGCTCAGGTGTTGAGAAAAGAAACCGATAAAAAACCATTGGCACAATTCATACTTGGAACTGGGTACTTTATAACTAGGAATGTGTTCCTTATAGTCCTAAGGCAGAGAAATAGAAGACTGAAGCAGCTGCAAGTCTGGTGTATAGTAAAGGCTCATTTTTCTTTTCTTTTTAAAGATTTATTTGCTATGTATGCAATATTGTATCTACATGTATACCTGCACGCCAGAAGAGGGCACCAGATCTCATTACAGATGGTTGTGAGCCACCACCTGGTTGCTGGGAATTGAACCTTTGGGAGAGCAGCCAGTGCTCTTAACCTCTGAACCACCTCACCAGCCCCAAGGCTTATTTTTCATATATGTTATTATTTAGGGTAGAGGGATGGAAGGACAAGAGGACAGAAAGGGTGAACAACTTCTTTGTACCTCTTTTATAAGGTCACTGATGCCATTCACAAGGACTCCTCTGTTATGGTGAATTAATACCACCCCAGGCCTCATCTTTTTAGTCATATTACATTGGCAATACGTTTCAACATATTAATTATGGATGAGACACTCAGACTATGGCAGACATAAAGTGAAATCATGAATTAACTTGTTAGCTATTTACCCAGTGGGTTCTTATGAAACCCCTCTCATTTGCCACAGATATTTCAGAGGCCCTAGTCATACAGAAGTGAGCAACATCACTATGCTTTTGTTTGCTTGCTTGATTCCTTAGTAGAGAGTTTGATTGAGAGACATTAAAATCCTGATTCCTAGCAGTGGAAGATGCAAAGAACAAGAGGTGGCTGGGGAGACCAATCTTTGTGTCATTTCCCAGGAAGAGAAGAGTTGGGAGTCAAGGTTGACACAACTAGGGAGACATGACTACTTCACTTTTGGAGTAAATGAATCTTGGAAGTCTACGGAACATCCAAATGATGATATTGAGAAGAAGCTAGATATATGCACTTGTGATCTCTTACTGGACACCAGGATCCGAGTTAATGTTATTGGGAATTATTGGCCTATAGAGGCCATTGTATGACACTATGACAAAAAGAAAGTGTGAAGTGAAAATATATAAAGGGCTGTTAGGGTCCAGAATTCGCTGAAAGAATGACCCCAGACTTGAGTAGCATGCAAACAGCAAAAGGTGTTTATTCTGCAGAAGTCCAGCATTCTGGGGCATCATCTTCACAACATGGCATCGGCCCTCGGAGGAGTTGAAGGCCCCTTTCAGAGCCAGAGAGGGGCATTCCTACTGTGGACTTGTAACCTCGGTTGGGATTGGCTGGTGCCCCTGGAAGCTACCTGAGTCTGGTCAGGACTTAGGTGCTTTTCAAACCAGTAGTTAAGCAACCTTATCTTCTCCAGGCCGGATGTCTTGGCTGTTTCTGATTGTTTTCCCCTTTTCTGTGGTTTTTCCTGCAACACTTAGGCCTGTTTTGTCTAGCAAGAAAATTAAGCCCATCATGGAGTTGGTCAGGCTTATTTAGACAGGCTTTCTCAGGGCAAAGATAAAAAATGGACAAAGTGACTTATTACACACTACAGGCCCACTCACCTACATATATGGGCACAAACACAAACATAGCTTATCTATCTATCTATCTATCTATCTATCTATTTATCTTCTATCTATTTACTACTTTTTGATGTAGCTCTGGCTATTCTAGAACTCACTGTAGACCAGGTTGACCTTGAACTCAAGAGATCAAGCTGACTCTCTCTCCAGAGTACTGTAACCAAAGGTGCATGCCACCATGCCCAGCTTATCTTTTAATTAATTAATTAATTAATTTTTATTTTAAGCAATTAACAATATTTAATACAAAACAATATATTATAAGGCTCAAGTAAATGATAGACATGGGACATTTTGTGAGGGATCAGTAGAGAAAAGGATCTAGTCTTGAAATAGGAAGACATTCTTTAAAAGATAGGGCTTCAGGTGGACTTTGAGTTCACCTCAGAGACCACCAGTGAAGGGAACTTGAAAGAGAGGTGAGAAGTGAAGACACAGAGTGGACTTTGCAACAGCTCCACATAAGGAGACGAAAGAAGAGAGGATGGGTTCCGTTCTCATCGAACTTACACATAAAATTAAGAGTATAAGCTCAGAAAAACTTCATAAAATACTTCAGAGTACTATATCCATTATGTAAATTAGCGGACTAGACATTCTCTATGGAACACTGTGGAGACACTGTGCTATTTTAGGCTTAAGCAGGGAAAGGATTGCAGAGCAAAGAGCCACATTCAACACCCACAGTAAAAAATTTGATTACTCTCTAAATACATCTTCACTGTCCCTTCTATAGGTTTCAAAGCCTAATAAAGTGCACTGGAAAGGTTTCTACTGCCTTGTTCATTATAAATATAACTTGTAATTGCTACAATGAAGCATCATTACCTAGAGCCGGATTAAATGAACCAGGAGTGCCATTACTGTCTTCCTTAATTAGGGGAGGGTGAGCTCCAGGGAAAAAGAAAATGGATCCAGTGATGTTAGCTTTTACTTAGTGAAAGCAAGAGCATTGGACAAAAGTTAGAATTATAATTTTAAACCTTATTAATGCATTAAAAATTTCCCATGGAGCTGTATTCCGTGCATATGCATTTAATCCCAGCACTGAGGAGGCAGAGGCAGGTGGCTGTCTCTGAGTTAAAAGACAGCCTGTTCTACACAGTGAGTTCCAGGACAGCCTGAGTTACATTGGAGAACCTTGTCTCAGGGAAGAAAGGGGGAAGCAAAGACCGTATTGCTGCTATTTTAGTGTCACATCTTAAATCATTACTTTGACTTTTGCCCTAAACCTTGTCTGTGTTTGTGTCCAATGATAATCTTGTTTCAGAAGCCTGCATATAGGCAGGGAGTGATGTAATGGTTAGAACCAATGAATGGAGTTCTTGAACTGATTATGCATGCATTTATCTTTCTCTTAGGTTGGATGCCAAAAGCTCCATTTCCTCCATTATTTTGATTTCTAAGGAAAGCTAATTATGACCTAGCATAAGGGGACCTACAAAAGAAAGCATCTAGTTTTGTACACAGGACACAATTTTGCAAGTGTGAGGTCTCCTGCTATACTTGACATTTTTAAATTTTTTATTTCTAGGTCTCTTATTGCTGAAGCAGCTGCAAAGAATTCCTGAGGATTATGTAGATTAATTGCTTCTGATTTTCAAATAAAGCCTGAACCAATCAAGCAACAAAAGAACCATGCAGTTATAGTATTCCTACCACATTTGCCCTGTGTCTCTCAGTAGGCAGGATTACCGGAAGGACGGGGGATTGTATGCAGTCTTAGTAGGAGTACTCAACATGTATTAAACATGACTAAGGACATTTCACTTTTCTTTCACCAATTCATTCTGGTCTGAGAGGAGCTGAAGAACTCTTTCTGGTGAATTATCCCATAAGAGTCAGGAAAGAGAGTCACTGAGTGTTGGCTACCATCATAATTTCAGTCTGGTGAGAACACTTCTCTCACAAGTCACAAAAGTGAACTTGGCAGTTCTGGAGAGGCATTGAGGAGGGACAAGGGCCTGGGATTCCTGGCAATGGGGTCTTCAAGGCTCAGGAAAGTTGCCCTGGAAGGATGACTCTTTCCTCTATGATCCTCACCTGGAGCACAGCTGAGGGACCCCAGCAAGCAGCATACCTTGAGCTGTGTATCCTGGGTGACACATGATATGCTGGACTCAAGCGTGGATGGACATTCTATCTTTAGGGACTGGATCAGCCTCAGGGAATGATCAGGCCAGTTCCTGAAGAGGGAGTGCTTTGCATTCTCAGCACATTCTACACTTGCTTTCTTCAAGATCAAATGAGAATGCCACTGCAAGGCAAAGATGAGCAGGCTTTTGGTACATTTACAGTTGGGATGCACGACCTCATGGTGCCAAAGGGCATGCTGCCTCATCTTAGAGAACTACATCTTAAATCCAAGATTGTTACAAATAATGCATGAGAGTTAAAACATGACAAAAGCAAGCTGTTGCCTCTTGGAAGCAGAGAGAAAATTAATCTTTTTCACCTTTCTCTGTCTTATTACTTATAGAAATCCCTTGTAATAAACAGTCCACCTTGAACTGTTATTCATATATATTTGTTCTGTGGATACTCTTTATAACAAAAAAGATTACATTTATTTAACAGAACTACTTTTGAAAGTACATTTTTATGAGCACAAGTAAATTACTTAACTTCTTTATAGTCCGATGTTCTCAAACTATAAAATGATGATGTTTACTCTTTCTAAAAAGAAGCTTGATTGGGTTTAGAAATGTTCAAAACAAAGTGTTTAATGAATTGACTGAAATATAGCAAAAGCCCTACAGATATAAAATGTCGCCAAGGCCTTCACTCCCTCTCGATTCCTTGGTTGCTGCTCTTGCACAGGATTGGCTGTTGCCTAAGACATCACCGTGGGGGTGATGAATCAGACATAGCTCACAAGTGATGCTACTAAATCGGTGACTACTACAAGCATGAACAGTTGGTGATAGCTGTGTCCATAAGCACTCCGCAGAGTTGGATTGTGTCAGCTTTACCTTTAATTTTACAGGATTGTTGATGTCAGTGGCTTCTGTCATGTCTGTATGCTCCCTTTCAATAAGCAAAATGTAAACTCACTTTGTTTTGTTCTTTCCAGACGGGGGTCTGAGGTAGCCTAGCCTGTTCTCAAACTTACTGCATAGCCAACATCGGCCTTGACCTCCTGTTCCTCCAGCCTTCACCTCCCAGATGCTGGCATTACAGGCATGTGTACCCACGTCTGGCTTCACAAAATAGGTCTGAGCAAACATTTAGAAAACAAACCCAGGATTCGAATCTCATTAAGGCCAGGAATACTTATTACTTCAGTGGGAAGGATTCTGAAGGATCAGATTCTGAAGGATTGTTATGAGACAGAATGGAAGTCTCATGTCCTCTTATTTTAGATCTCAGACAGATTCATTATTTTTAAAGTATGAAACCATTATAGCTATTAGGATCGGTTTATTTGAGACATGGTGTTGCTATGCAGATCCTACTAGCTTGCAACTACCCGTGTAGACCCAGGTGCCCTAGAATTCGCTTTCCTCTTGCTTTAGTCCCTTGCTTGGTGAGATTACAGGCCCCTACTATCATATCCAGTATCATGTGAGAATTTGTATGAAGGATATTTGTTTGGGGAACAGAAAGTAAGATGGATCTGGGGCACATTCTCACTAGTCATCTTTTCAAGAAACTCCAGGAAGAGAGGACTCACTGAAGGATGAGAAAAAGCTAAAGGTCCTGGCTACCCTTGCTGGTCCATCCCAGGCCTGGAGCTCATTCTCTCATGCCTACCACATTTCTAAAGAAAGCATTTTGAATGGGTACCAAGTGCTTCACCTTAATTTCAAAATCATTTTGTTTAGTTGGCTTTACATCTTGAGTGTACATTGCCTGGGACTTACCCCGAGGAATTAGATAATCATTTTCTCTTATATGTTTTGGGACATATATATATCACTTAAATTAAAACAAAAACAACAACAACAACAACAACAACAAAACATTTTCATCTTTGGATTGCCTGGAAGCACTTTGCCTTCCCATAGTTCCACACTATCAGTTCACCAACCCTGGAATATAAATCCACATATATAATCAGAAGGGTTCAATACTGCCATTCATGCGTCATGGATAGATTCTACCGTGGCTATGTACCACAGACTATCAACGAAACACCAAATATTTCCATTAGTAAGATATTAAACCTGAAACAGATGCAGAGACCCATAGCCAAGCAAAAAGACTGAGCGCAGGGAGTCTTGTGGAGGGGTAGGGGGAGACTGAGGGAGCCAGAGAGGTCAAGGACACGACAAGAAGACCTACAGCATAAACTGACCTGGGTCCATGAGGCTCACAGAGATTACACCACCAAGCATGGGCTGGAACTAGACCCCCCATGCATTTGTAGCAGATGTGTAGCTAGGTCATCATGTGGGTCTCCTTCCAATTGGACCAGGGGGGAGGGGTGCTGTCTCTGCCTTTGTATCTCTTTCTCCCAGCTGGGATGCCTTGCCTGGCCTTAGTGGGAGATGTGCTTAGTCCTGCTGTGACTTCACATGCCAAGGCAGATGGGTACCCATGGGGGGACGTCCTCCCTTTCTCTGAGGAGAAGGAGAAACTGCAGAGGAGAGGAGGAAGGAGGGAAGCTGTGATCGGAATGTAAAGTGATTTAATAAAATAAATTGGTGGGGAAAAAGGTATTATACCTGATATAGTAAACACATCTCTGTTTTCAGAAGTGATGTCACAGGTGTAATTTCTCATCTTAACTGTTTTTAAGCTTACTGTTATTGCCGTGAAGTACACCCACGTGTGGGATCATGACCTCTGCCAAAGCAGGCCTTTTAAAGAAGCCGTTTGAAATTGTCAGTTTGAAAAACATATTGAAAAAGATGCGTGTGTTATCCTCAAAGTTGGAAAAGTATGTAATGAATTATGGTGTATTATCTAAGCAGTTATCTGACTTTTAAATCATGACTCTTAAAAATAATATAAGAACATATTGGAAGCACTCACCATTGCTGTAGAACCAAGATAGAAAGGGAAAGAAGAGCCAGCACATCTTTTCCCATCTTGACCCCTGTTTGTTTTTTATACCTGCATCAAGCTTCACTTCCTCCTTGATGAAGCCTCCTGTTAAACATCAACTTCCCTGAATCTTGTTTATATAGTTGTAGTTTTATTTATTTATTTTTGTTAGAACAAATCTCCCCAGAGAAACAGCTCCTTGATGAATTCTTATTTAGTTAAGATTAAAATATGTTGGAATGTTTTTGAATTATATGTGTGTGGGGAGGCTCAGATGGGGCAGGCAGTGTGGATAAGACCATTTGATAAGATCAGAGGACAATTTTGGAGGAATTGATTTGCCACTTCCACTTTGTTGTAAGAGTCTGTATTACACACTCTCAGATGGCAGACCCAAGACCTTCTGGCCAATCTCCTTATTTCCATCCACTACTTCACCATAGGAATGCTGGAATTAGAAAGGCATGCAACTGGCAGATCTCTGTGAGTTCAAGACCAGCCTAGTCTTCAGAGCTAGTTCTAGGAAAGTCAAGACTACACAACAAAAACTTTCTCAACAAACAAACAAACAAATCAACTTTTTATGAGTAATTTGAACAATTCCTTTTTTCTATTTATGCATATTATACATTTTGAGCATTTATATGTTATTATGCATATTTATAAATATTAAATGCTCACTAGCAGCTCTTTATATAATTTATTTTTTTATTTAAAAAGGATTTGGTTAATTCTTTTCATACAACATTTTGTTCATGTGTTTTTTTTTCCCTTCCCAAAACTTCCTAAGCCCTCTAAACCTCCCTGCCCACTCGGTTTCATGTTCTTTAATCTGAACAGTCTTAAAAAAGAAAAATAAGGTTGAAAACTAATTCTCTCCAAGTTTGACATTTTTCGGAAGGCTCCAATAATCACTGTGCTATGGCATACCTGACATACAGGTCAAAAGAGTGAAATTAAGAACCAGAAGAAAAACATCTCTGTATATACAGCCAAAGGTTTTTTCTTTTTTGAACAGGGCCTCATCATGTAGCCCTGGCTGGCCTGAAACTTGCTATGCAGACTATTCTTGCCTCAGACTCACAGAGATCCCCAACCTCTACCTCTTGAATGCTCCTTAAAGCATGCCTCATCCTGCCAAAGGGTAGCTAAAGATTTTAAAAGAGTGTGTTAGGACCGTTTAGCGGGAGAAAAATGGCAAATTTTTAAACAGATAATTCTAGGATTACTGGACATTTGCAAACAAGACAAATAAGTGCCACAAACAAAATTAAATTTAAAAATGGATCGAAGACCTAGCTGTGACAGGTGAAAAATATATAATTCTTAGAAGGAAGCAGAACAGCTTGTGTAGCATTGGCTTTAACAACGTGGCCTTGAATACGACCTCACAGACACAGGAAAGAAGAAATAGATAGGGCTGGATGTCTTATGTCTTAGCTGCTGTGAAGAGACACTAAGACAAAGGCAACTTATAAAAAAGAAAGCATTTAATTGGGGTTTGCTTACAGTCTCAGAGGTTGAGTCCACAACCATTAAGGCAGGCAGCCAGGCATGGCGCTGTCACGGTGAAGTTTATATCTGATCCATAAGGCCAAGGCCCCGGAGGTGGGGGAGGTGGGGGAACATGACAGAGTGAGGGGGCAGGGTGGTGGGGTGTGGACAGTAGGACAGGACACACATACACACACCCATACACAGACAGACACACACACAAACACACAGGAGTGGGCCTGCTGTGGGGCTTTGAAACTTCAACCCTCCAGTGACACACCTCCTCCAGTAAGATCATGCCCCTAATCCTTCCCCCAAATCAGCTTCACCGGCTAAGTATTCATTAGCATCTCTCTAGCTTTATTTGTAAACAAAATATGATGTAGTGAAGTTTAGTCAAGTATACTCTGGATGCATCTGTGATGTTCGTAATTTATCCCAGAAAGGGAGGGGGGGGGAACTAAAACAGAACAGAGTCCTTGAGCTCAAAGATAATCAAATCTGACTCATAAGTTTCTGAGAGACCTAGAGGGATTTCGTGACTTGAACAGATCGACCAGCTGCCCTTTGCTGTCGTAGATTCATGGGCAGTGAGGCTGTAACAGAAGCCAGGAGGTTTACAGGCCGCACACTACCTCTGGTGCAAATCAAATTAGCGAGGGGCGCAAAGTACAGTACTGACGAATTCAGTAAACAAAACACACATTAGAAAACAAGATTAGGAAAGGGCTGAAGTCAGCCCCGCGGCAGTTACGTTTTCAGACTTGGAGCCTGTGATTCCCTGCTTGCAGGATCATGGATGTTAAGCTACTAAGACGCGTCCTTTGCAGATGAAGTTTATTTGCAGGGCGTACGTCATGATGCTCCTCTGAGATTAAACGAGATAGTGAGTATACGTTGTCTGGCACGGATGTGTGCTTTATCTACGTTTGCCCTCCGTGTGGGGAACTGGTGCTGGCCATTCAATAAAGAAGGGATGAGGCTGTTGTCGTCATATTGTTTTCTTTTTCCTTTTCATAAATTCATTGAAAAAAACAAACATAGGGCTTTATGGAAACGAATTCCTGAAACGTTGAAATAACCTTTTTCCTGGGAGATGGAAATACACGTAATGGAAACAGGCAGGAACTCGGGAGCACAAGTCTAGCTCTGGGTTCTCTTTAGGGTGAATCCTTAGCACTAAGCTTCTGCTGAAAGGTTTCAGGGCTTTACAGCCCTTGCCTCTTCATGCTAAGCCCACTCTCTGTCTTCATCGCCCTAGAGTCAGCTCCCTAGAGTTAGCCATAGAAATACAGGGCACTTCTCAGATCTCTCTTCCTCAGCTACTCTGTTCATGAAGGGCTTAATGACTTTCAGTGATAGAAAAAATGAATACGACTAATATGATGAGAGAAAACAATAGTTCAGATCTGCAGATTATCCTAAATTAGAAGTAGAATTCAATCTGCTTTCTTCAAAGCCTGTTTCTACCATCAGATGGCCAGTGGGATATTCATTCCTGATATTTTGGATTTTTTTTTATTATAGCAGAATGCAGCAACCTCACAGTGAACAAAAACAATACTATCAATAGGTGTCAACACCTAGATAACAGACATATTAGAATTAAATGTGAACTATTTAAAAATGGCTATCTTACACGCCCTTTAGTAGGAATAATAAAGAGGTGTGGACTAATAAAAAGACAATCTCCACACACAAACAGGTGTGTGTGTGTGTGAGTGTGTGTAGGTTTGTGTGAATCAAATGTAAAAATCTCTATAAAAAAGAATACAAAACACATATAATATAGCATAAACCTTCTAAAATCTGTACACCTAAAGAAACTAATCAAGAGGGAGGACTCTTGCTAAAATGCTCAATCCCTATCCAGAAAGGCAAAGAGGATGGACATCAGAAGGAGGAGAAAACAGGGAATAAGTCAGGAGCCTGCCAGAGAGGGCCTCTGAAAGGCTCTACTCTGCAGACTATCAAAGCAGATGCTGAAACTTATGACCAACCTTTAGGCAGAGTGCAGGGAATCTTATGAAAGATGTGGGTAATAGTAAGATCTGGAGAGGAACTCCACATGGAGAGCAACAGAACCAAAAAATCTGAGCACAGGGGTCTTTCCTGAGACTGATATTCCAACCAAGTACCATGCATGGAGATAACCTAGGACCCCTGCACAGATGTAGCCCATGGCAGTTCAGTGTCCAAGTGGGTTCCATAGTAATGGGAACAGGGACTCTCTCTGACATGAACAGATGGGCCTGTTCTTTGATCACCTCCCCCTGAGGGGGGAGCAGCCTTACCAGGCCACAGAGGAAGACAATGCAGCCACTCCTGATGAGACCTAATAGATTAGGATCAGAAGGAAGAACTATCAGTGGACTTGGGGAAGGGCATGGGTGCAGAAGGGGGAGGAAGGGAGAGATTGGGAGGGGAGGAGGGAGGGAACTACAGGGGGGATACAAAATGAATAATTAATAAAAAATTTAAAAAATAAATTAAATTTAAAAAACACCATTCTTTTGGAAAAACTTACTTTTTTTCTAAATTATTATTACTTTTTTATATTAAGGACTGAATCCAAGGTCTTACATTTTCTAGTCAAGTGAGTGATTGCCATTGCACTACATCCTAAACCCCATGGGGCAAAAATAAAATTTAAGTAATAGATTTCTCATCGCAAACCATGTAGGCCAGAAGGAATAACAATATTTCCCAAAGGCTGAAAGGATATGACACAGCAAAATCTTCATCAACAGAAGGACTGTCAGATGATGGAGAAACAAGAGGTGGTTTGCACACACCTGCACTTACAAAAGGGCTAATAGAAAAATCAGGAAACAGAAGCAATAAAAGAAAGAATCTTGGACATCATGAAGAAGGGACACAGGAGGCAGACATGAAGTCAGTGAGGGTGATGGAGAAAAGGAGCTCTAGATAGGGAAACAATAGGATATTAGGTGCTATGAAGGGGGAATGAGAAAATCATGATGGGAGGGTGACTTACCAGGACCGAAAGGAGAGAGGGCAACAATGAGGGAGGGGAAGGGAGTAGGAGAAACAACACTAAGGATGTTTGCAAGAGCCGTATGGAATCACACTGTTTTATGTTCATTTAAACATACACATATGCAAACATATACATATGTGCACATGACAACTGTTAAATGAAAAAGAGGTCAGGAATTTGAAAGAGAACACGGAGGGTTATACCGGAACATTTGGAGGGAGGAAAGGGAAGAAAAAAAAATTTTTTAATTAGGCTTATTTAAGCATGTTTGTAGGGGGCAAGAGAGATGGCTTAGCGGTGAAGAGCACTGGCTGTTCTTCCAGAGACCTGGGTTCAATTCCCAGTACCCATGTGGCAGTTTACAACTGTCTGAAACTCCATTTACAGGGGATCCAACACCCTCACACACATGCAGGCAAAACACCAGTGCACATAAAATAAAAAACAAATAAATTATAAATATATTTATATACTCTATCACCATCTATTTATCATCTATTTGTCTCTTCTATCTCTCTATCTGTTGATATACCTATCATCTATCTTTGCCAGTTGGAATGGAAATGATACACTCAGGAGACATAGACTGCCCCATAACCTCTCCCGTCCCCTGCAGTGCCAGGCATAGGAAACACCTTTCAAGTTGTTGGCAAGGGGAGTCTAAGAGACACCCCCATATATGAAAATGTTGTTGCCTTTGGTTGTCTCCTAGAAACTGAAGGCAAAACCATATTGCTGAAGCTACCATACATTTCAGACACAGGGCTTGGAGAAATCGAGCTGGGAGCCTCCTTCCTGAGGACCAGCTTTTGTGGTATCAGAAGAAGCTAAGCAAGCTGCCAAAGGAGAAAAGCAATCAACAATTCTACCCAGATATGATGCCTATGAAGCACAACAATGACCAGCATGGCAAAATATGTCCAAAGGCACAATAGTGGAACTTATATATTGGTGCTTACCAACTGCCTATAATTGGACTTAAGGCCCACTCAATAGGAGGGAATGCCTGTTTGATATAAACCTAGCCAACTGCCTGTGTAGTGAGGTCATAGAACCTAGA
>CM053767.1:15856782-15882846 GCA_028658305.1 Pachyuromys duprasi
AAAATGGAACAAAACAAAAAACCAAACAATCAAAAAACAAAAAATAGAAATAAAAAATAAAAAGAACCTCACTTCAAATAAAACAATTCAGAACAAGAAAAAGTAAAATAATAGAAAAGGATATATCATGTAACCATTATCAAAAGTAATAGGACTATATTGACATCAAAAAAAGTAGACTCCTGAAAAAATTTTTAATAAAACAAAGGAACAATACCTTTAAAAATCTGTTTGTTCTTCCTAGGACTTTATCTCTTGTCCGTATTTCTCACTGTGAGGAGAAAGTATGAAAATATGTGCAAAGTATACAACATGCAAGAAGGAATTGACAGCAAAAATACGTGATAAACTCCAAACCTAAATAAAACCCACCAATATTGGTACCACTCCTACCGGCCCTACCATCGTCACCACGACAACCGTCATCATCATTATCCCCATCATCATCATCATATCTTCATTCTCACCTGAATTCAAAGGAGCCAATCAACTTAGATTGTCTCAAAAGAAGATGTACACATGGCTTTGTGGAGAAAGGGAAAAAAATCCTGCTGGCTCCTGTTAATTTTCATGGCATTAATGATCATAGTTGTTACTGAAGAAAGATTAAAAAAAATTCTCAGTTTTGTTGTGGTTTTGATTAGGATCAGGGAAATGCTACCAATTTCCCTAGACTCCTCTCCTTACTGTGTCGTTGGCTGCCTTGTGTGTGATGGGGTCTTGCTTTATATCTCACCATCTTCATCCCTCAGCTTTCCAGATGCTGGGACTACAGATGTGTGCTTATACAGTTGACTCCTTGTTATTTTAAACAACAAGCCTAATGGATTCTTTTAATTCCAAGATTAAGACAAAGCTCATGCACTATGTCTGGTTGTCATGTATTTTTTTATGTACTAGAGCAGCTGTGCTCTGCTGTAAGATCATTGGACAGAGGTCGTTATATTTCAAAATTTAGTTCATATATTTGTAAGTCCAGAAGTTCAGTGTTATCAGTCATTAAAATTGTCATGTCGCAGGAGCTGGAGATATGGCTCAGTGGTTTAGAATGCTGTTTAGAACGCTCCCAGGAGACATGGGTTAGAAATCTCAGTGCCAGGTATGGGTTATCTTCTCATGAAAGTGAAAGGAGAACTGGCTGGAAAGAAGAAAGGAAATAGTGAGGATGAAAGGGGGACAAGAGAAGGCCATGGTATTGGACACAATCAAAGTCCGTTACGTACATGCACGACATTTTATTTGCAACTGATTAGAAAAGGGCTTTCAGAATGCATGGAGCTAGAAGGGAAAAGCAGTAGTAGAAATCGGGGAATAAATTTGATTAAACACAATGTAGACATTTATGAAATTCTCAAATAATAAAAAGTGTGATGAAAATGAAAGAAGTCAAATGAAAGCAGATCTAAAAGATAGAAAAAATAGTTAAGGATTACAGTAATTCTTTACATAAACTATTTCCTTACGTACAAATTTTAGTTTGTACTTTAAACTCACTAAATGCACATAAAGCTCTAGGCAGAAGCCTACCACGCAGCCTAGTCTTCAGTAGTTTCTGCATTTGGATGTAGAAGTTCACATCTGAACACACGTTTTTCCAATATCACAGATTAACTTACTTAGTGAATGAAATCTATCATATAATTTAGCCCCCAAGGAAAAAAAGAACTTCATAGAGTTACACAAATGAAAAAGACAACTCCATTAAAATAAATGAATAATTAGTAGGACTCAGGTTATAGCTCAGTTGATAGAGTGCTCACTTGAATGCATCAACCATCAGCTCCACATAAACCGGATATATTCATTCACTCCTGTAATCCTAGCTCTCAGGAGAGGGAAGAAAGGAGATTAGATGTTCATCCTCAGCTAAATACAGAGTTCAAGGCCAACCTGGAATATATAAAAAATTCTCTTAAAGTATGTGTTTGTGTGTATTCTGTATGTATGTGTGTGTATACTTGTGTGTGTGTTTGTGTGTACATGTGTGTATATGTCTGCATGTGCTCATGTATGTGTGTTATATTTGTGTGTACATGTGTGTATTTGTGTGTACACGTGTACGTATATGTATGGTATGTATGTGTGCATGTGTTTATATGTATATGTGTATATATATGTGTGCACATGTGTATGATTGCATATGAAAACATTAGGACTAATAAGCTTAGTCATAAGAGGAATATGACATAGTAACTTTTTTTTATTTTATCAGTGAACAATGAAATGAAACCAAGAGGAATTCACTTACAAAGCATCCAGAAGCATAAAATATTTAAGAATAAACATTTTTAATGATTTTGACTTTTTATTTTATTTTTAAAGATTTATTTGTTATTTATACAGCATTCTGCCTACATGTACACCTGCACGCCAGAAGAGGGCACCAGATCACATTATAGGTGATTATGAGCCACCGTGTGGTCGCTGGGAATTGAACTCAGGACCTTTGGAAAAATAGCTAGTGCTCTTAACCTCTGAGCCATCTGTACAGCCCAAGAATAAATAGTTTAAAACAATGTAAGACTTATGCTCTGAAATTCAAATTCAAAATCTTGTAAGAAATTAAATAATGCTCCTAAAAGACATATCGTGTTCATGAGTTGGAAGGTTAATATGGAATAAGACACAGAATGGGAGAGAAACACTTACAAACAATGTGCCTGTTCTATTTCCTTTGTTGTTCCTATTAGGTTATTTATATTGTTCTATCTTCATATTCTATGATTCTTTGCTCTGTCCATTCCATTCTGCTTCTGAACCTATGCACTGAGTTTTTAAATTCTGGTTTTTGCATTGTTACATTTGATACTTACACATATATTCTACTTCTTTGTGGTTTGACTTTATTTGCCTTGAGCATTTTTATTATTGCTACTTACGTGTTTGATGGTCATTTAAAAATATTTTCCATTTAATTGTAATGTATCTCTCAAGCACACGCTTACAGCTATTGCCTGGGTTGTTTCATGAAGTCTGAAATCTTATTGCTTCATCATATGGTTTTATCTTATTAGAACGTGGCATTTGCACCCAATAATTTTCCCTGGTCTGGGCTTCTGAGCCCTGCTTACATTTCTGTGCTGACAATGTTTCACAAGGGCTCTGTCTTGCCTCGTTGCTGTCCACAGATCCCTGCTTCTGTTGATGGTCAGTGAGAAAGAGTTCTCATTCCTGCTTACAGGTGGGGGATTCTGCCTCCTCCTGAGACCTCTCTGTTAGACAAGCATGCAAGCCCCTCATTCTCATTCACTATGGAGTTTCTTAACATGATGAGACATAGCAGCACACGGTTCCCTTATGTGTGGGTGGTGGGGAAACCTCTGCTTCTCCCTCGGCCTCTTCCACACAGGCTCTGCCCAGATGCTGAGGAGGCAGGGAAATGATCCTGGTAAGGACAGAAATCTTTACTATTTCCTGTCACTTTTCACACAATGTTAGCAGGGCTGGAAGTTAGTAGTTTGTGTCCCAGATTAGGGCCTCACAAAAGTGGAACTGTGGGTTCTCTGTGGCCCTTTGCTCAGTCTCTGAGACAGTGGTCTTCTCTGTGATGCCTACCTTGAGTACACTGGTCAGTGTCTGAAAGGTTTTTGCCTATCTGGGATATCCTGTTCACGCTCCTTTGGCTAGAACTGTAAATTAATACATAAAATAATGGCACAGAGACCTATTATATTTATTAATAAGCTTTAAAGCACTATAACTAGACAGATATTCTAACCCAATTATGGTAGTCTGGCTACTTCCTAGCCACATGCCCTTTTAGCTGTCCCCTCAGTCTCCTCTTGCCTTTCCCACTCTTAATCCATGTTTGCCCTCATGGCAACTGCCTTACGGCACCTTCTCTCTCTCTGCCTTCCTCCTCCTCCTCTCTCTCTCCCTTCCTCTTCTCTGCCTAACTGACTCCCACCCCAATACTGGGAATGGAAGTCCTGCCTCTTGTCCTCTCTCTGCCCAGCTATTGGCTGTTCAGCTTTTAGTAACCAATCAGTAGTGATGGGAGAACATTCTTTATACGACATTGATACAGGAGATTCTTCGATGATCATGACAATGCCCATGTCCAGACTGCAACCAGATCTCAGGCCCAGAAATCACCATGCACAAGACTAACGCTCAACATAGAGTGCACACATTGTTAGGTGCTTTCTTTTGAATCCACTATATAATTATGTGGATAGAGTCTTGGGCTCTAAATGTAGTATTTATGAGACAAAAATATAAAAAGCAAAACAAAAGAAAAGAACACAAACAACACAGGATAGTTACCACCGTAGTGTTTCTTAAAGTGCTATGATCCTTAGCTAGGCCCTTGTCTCTGTCTCTGTTTTTGTCTTTCTGAATATATATATATTCAGAAATTATATATGTATGTATACATATATACATGGACAAGTGGTCCTGAGTTATATAATAAAGCAATCTGAGCAATCCATATACTAATACTATACTGTACTGTATTATAATGTATATAGCTCTTAGAGTTTTAATTGCAACCAATAGAAGAATAGAAGTGTTTTTCCTACACTTTCACAAGATGTCTCCTCGTTTCCATTATCAAGAAGAAATATATGATGGATATAGACTTAGCTTGAGTTGGTTTGTTAGAAAAAAACCTTGAAAAGTGCCTTCAGAAGATGTTAACAAAATAATGCTGAAATACTGGACATCCCTCATTTAACCCTTGGCCCAACATCTCTGTCACTATGGGAACAGATTAATTCTAGCTACAATGCCGTCTTGTGTTGATTAAGAACATTCCAGGTCATTCCAGACAGGAAGGGTATTACACAGAAGAGCAACTTGGAAACGTTTCAAAATGAGCTGAACCACTTAGCTGCTAAAGATGCAGGACTAATGTCTGGGCTTATGGTGTTGGAGGTCTGCAGAAGCAGGCAGTTGATTTTCTTTCCATCATGATCTTGCTTTTGTTTAACCTTCAATGGGTTCAATTGTATTATTTTTGTACTCACATATTTGTTCTGATCATCATTTCCTTTCTTTGCCTCTCATTTTCTTTTTTTAAAATTTTCATTACCATAAATAGCATAAAGTTCTTTTTCTAATACTGTTTTCTATTCTGTAAAATGTGTGAAATCTTCACAAATAAAATTGTTGTGTAAACAGAGTTCTTATGTAATGGAGCTGGGGTGAAACCACAAGTGTAGCAAAGTACGGAATGCATTGTATTCATTTTTGTCTTGGTTTGGTTTTGGTCAATTAACACCATCTAGACTCATTTGAGAAAATGCCCCCACTAGACGGGCCTGTATGCAAGCCTGAGGAAGCGTTTTCTTGATTAATGATTGATGTGGACGGTCCAACCCATTATTGGTGCTGCCCGTGGGTAAGTGGTTCTGAGTTATATAGTAAAGCAGTCTGAGCAGTCTGCGAGGAGCAACCCATTTTGGTTTCTGCATCCAGGTTCTTAATTCGAGTTTCTGCCACAATGTCCCTTCATGATGGATGGTGACAGGAACATGTAAGCTGAAGTAAACACTTTTCTTCCCAAGTTTCCTTCTCAAGTCATGGTGTTCTATCACAGGGATGGAAACCTTAGCTAAGACAACTTTTATCTGGTTAATAACTATAATCCTGTTGTGACGTGCTTGCTAGTTATTTCAGAAATTCTTCCTTTTAACTATTTACTTAAACTATTTAACTGTTTTTCAGATTAAATATCAAAATATTGTAATTCATCATTACATGTGAACTTCAGGAAAGTGATTACCTGGGTTTGGTAGGACTTTGAGAATTCAGTTGATGTGACAAAAAGGGCAGAGAGGCAGCCAACCTGTGTCCCTAGTCATATTTCCTCTTGCTCTGCCTTGTTAACAAATATGCATCTCTGTCTTAATTTAGAAACAAATTAATTTAGTGATATTATTTCCTAAATACAACAGGCAACCTTTCTGTTTTCAAACTTACATACCATTTATTTTGGAACTGTTACATGTGAATTTGCATGTATTTCCCCAACCTCTTCTTTAAAAAAAATTTAGACTATTTCTTATTTCATATAACACCTAGTTATCTGCTGAGAGCTGATTTATGGGCAGTATGCAGAGCCAAGGGCTGCTAATTTCTGCAAAGCTTTGATTAGTTAGTAGGCGGTTCAGTGACTTTGGCGTTGAGGTCTACTGATTCATAAGGAGATGAATATGACTGGCAAGGAGAGATTCTGTGAAATGGTGGAAGAAATCCTCAAATGAATAAGGGTGCTGAGAGAAGCAGGCAGCAAAAGGTAGCAAAGGCATAGAAGGTTCACAGATGGTACTAGTACAAATGGGGAACTGAGTTTAATTTAATTGTTTTTGAGAACCCCACATCCGTATGCAATGAACTGTGATCATAACTATCCCATTAGCTTCATCATCATACCCTCCTATTCCTAATGACTCCATTTTTCTAACCGAATCATCTCTGTCCTAGTTTGCCTTCTGTCATTGTGATAAACACCCCAATCAAAAGCAATTTAGGAAGGAAAGGATATGTCTGGCTTACACATTCCACATCACAGGCCACTACTGAGGGAAGCCAGGGCAGGCACTCAAGCAGGAACCAGGAGGCAGGAACTGAAGCAGAGAACATAGAGGAACACTGGCCAGTGGCTTTCTCAGCCTGCTTTTTTCTACAGCCCAGGACTACTTGCCCAGAGGTGGGTCAGCCCATAGTAGAGTGGGTGCTGCTACACATCTATCATTGATCAGAAAAGAAAAGCCCCACAGATATGCTCATCGGCCAGTCTGTAGTTACTTCTTACAAGGTAACTCAGTTTGTATGTCAAGTTGACAAAACGCAAGCAGCAGTTCTTCTTCCTCTCTCTCTCTCTCTCTCTCTCTCTCTCTCTCTCTCTCTCTCTCTCTCTCTCTCTGTGTGTGTGTGTGTGTGTGTGTGTGTGTGTATGTACAGGACTTATATGGGTAGTCACAGTTGCTGTATATTCGTGATTGCAATAACCATGTCGTATCTAGAACATAGCTTTTTACATCCACTCTCCCATCCAAATCTTACAGCCTTTTTACCCCTCCATCTGCACTGTTTCCTTGGCTTTGAAGAGGAGTAATATACAGATGCCTCCTTAAAACTGAGTATTCAGCAGTTCTTAATTCGCGTAACTTTGACCAGCTATCAGTTTTTGCGTTAACTGCCACCCAGTGCATAAAGACACTTCTCTGACCAACTAGTCTAGGCATTTAATCATAAATATTTAGAATGCGATTTGACTATACCTCCATTTAGCAACATATCAGTAACTCAGTCCCCTTAAGGCCTGTGACCTCTCTAGCCATAGACTTTTGATCAGGTTTACAGTACCAAATATGCATTTCCTGCTATGGAGCAGGATTCAGATTCCTCCCCAAAGAAAATAGTTGGTTACTTCCCAAGTAAATGGAGAACTTATAGTAACAATAATTTCTAAGCCCTAGAAAAAAGTCTATATGTTCCAGAACATGAGAGGGATTTAAAGTAAGGGGTGGGAACTAAGCAACATGGAGAAAGAAGGACCTGAGATTGGAGATAAAACACACACACACATACACACACACACACACATACACACACACACACACACACACACACACACACGAATACATATCTGCTTATAATATAATTGAATAAATTTTCCTTTCTTTTCTGAAAACATATGTACATGAATAACATTATTCAGACTGAGCAGGTTATATTTAGGAGATACATAAATGTTTACAGGGAGTCAAAGGAATCACTCTGCCACGAACCTTGAGCATGGACTGTAGGAAGGCTAGCAGAGTAGTGCATTAATCCCTTCAATTCAGAGGCAGAGAGAGACAAACATTTCTCTGTGAGCTCAAGGCCTGCTTGGCCTACATTGTGACTTCTAGGTCAGCAAAAGCCTCATAGTGAGACCCTGTCTCAAAACAAACAAACAAACAAACAAACAAACAAACAAACAAAAACAAAAGCTTTTAGGGGTAGAAGTTGAATCTGAGGTGAACAACCAGGGTAGAAATGAAAGGGGCCTGGATTTAATGGGGAGGTGCTTTGAAGTCAGGTGGCAGGATACAATGCCATGTAGGAAGTGGAAATTAAGAGGATTACAGATTGATTCCAGTGTTTACTGAGTTGATTCACGTGTCATTGTGTAAGTGCCATGCACTGAGCTAAAATTCTTAGTTTGGAGCAATGACAAGGCGCAGTCACACTAAGAAGCTGATGGTCTGTGTCTTAAGGGGGTGAAGGTAGGAGGACAAAGAGGGGACAGGAGCCCCACAAGGAGACCAACAAAGCTAAAAAAAACTGAGCCCAGGGGGTCCTGAAGAGGCTGATGCATCAACCAAGGACTATGCATGGACCTAGACCCTGCTCAGACGTACCTGATTGGCAGGTCAGCCTCCATGTGGGTTCCTGAGTTATGGGAGCAGGGGCTGCCTTTGTCATGCCTGTCTTTGATCACCTTCCCTTGTGGGGTGGCCTTACTAGGCGACACAGGGAGAGGATCCAGGCAGTTCTGATTAGACTTGATAAGCTCTGGGCAGATGGCAGAGGAGGAGAGCTCCCCCTCTTAGTCAACTGGGGGAAGGGCATAGGGGGACGAAGGAGAGAGGGTGAGACTGAGAGAAGCTGAGGGAGGGGGCTTCAATCGGGATATATAATGAATCAATTGTGAAAAACAAAAATTTAAAAAAGGAAGAGACACCCATTGAAGAGACACCATGACCAATGCAATTGTTACAAAAGAAACCTTTTAACTGGGGCTGGCTTACAGTTGCAGAGGTTCAGTCCATTAACATCATGGCAGGAAGCCTGGCAGCGTGCAGGTAGACATGGTGCTCGGGGAGCTGAGAGTGTAGCATTGCTTCAAGAGACTACATTGACCCAGATAAGGTATAATATAGAACACAAAGTTAATATAAAATATGACTTTAATAATATTGTCCAACAGTATTTTATACTTTATTATGGTATCAAAACGTTGACAAAATCGATATTTTTGAAATATTTTGGTCCCAAGATTCTCTACTTTAAAAGTTTTTAAAGACTCTAAAGAGCAGATGTTTATGTGAGTGATACCTACCAATATGTGCCATACCATAAACGAAAGTAGGTAATTAGAAATATTTGTCATCTAAAAAAATGACAATTATGTACTACATGTTAATGCAACTATATTTGATGGAAATATCCACCTCAAAGAAACCCTACATTAAGCCTACAATATTAAAAGAAACAGTTTTATTTTTTTTAACATAAAACTAACATGTAACAGCTAGATTCCCATGTTCGTTTCTGTTTCTCTAGTCTGTGCTAAATATTGTCACAGGAGATATGTTATTTTGCTTGAAATACGTGAGGAAACTGTGAACGTGCACAGATTTGACTTACTATAGGGTTATAGTCTAAGAAAGCATAAACACCATATGTTAAAAAAGCATAGAACATACATTCCTAATTTTCCACATTCCACAGTGTAGCCATGCAGTACCCGGTGAAGTGTGGGTTGTTTTCTAGTGACTGTGACTCGCTGAGCTCTGCAGTTCCAGGTTGCTCTCAGGTTTACAGAAGAGCCTCAGACTGCATGTCGCTCTCCTGCGGTAGGGGAGGGAGGATTGAGAGTCAATGTTGGAACATGGCCTTCGCTGAATATATATGTTAAATTTGTGCTTTGAATTTAAAAGAAATGAAGCTGATATGTAAATGGTGCAGACATTGTGAGGTACCATGTACCATTCACTGTGGACTTACACTGTCTGACTTACAGGGCAAACTTAAGATTTCTTATCTATCTATCCTCAAACCTTCAGTTTCTGTTGTTGAAACACTCAATATTTTTCTTCTAGGATTTTATAAATATCCAGTATGTCATTTTTATTTATAGTCACTGTGGTAGTTTGAATGAGTATGGGCCCCATAGGCTCAAATATTTGCAAGCTTATTCCTCAGCTGATGAACTGCTTAGGAAGGGCTAGAAGGTGTGTAGCTGGGGATGAGCTTTGAAGTTTCATAAGCCCATGCCAGACTCAGTACCTTCCTCTCTCGTTCACCCTATCTCTCTCCCACCCTCCCTCTCTTCCTCCCTCCCTCTGTCTTTCTCTCTCTTTCCCCTTCCCTCCCTGCCTCCCTCTCTCTGCAGGTCTGTCTGTCTCTCTTCTTCCCTCTCCCTGCTACATGTAGATCAGGATGTAATGCTCTCAGCTCCTGCTCCCATTCCTTGCCTGTCTGCTTGCTCCAGGATGATAATGGACTCACCCTCTGACAGTGTAAGCTAGTCTCCAGGTAAACGCTGGCTTTTATGAATTGCCGCGGTCGTGGTGTCTCTTCACAGCAATAGAGAAGTAAATAAGATGGTCACCCAGTGCACATGGTTAACCAACCACTTATTTTTGTGTGTGTGTCTATTACTACCACTTAGTATCCACTGGCCAATGACCCATCTGTTTTTCCTCCTACTTTCCTTGGCATCTGGTATCCACTATTCTGTAAGTATTGTAGGTCAGGGACAATCTGTAATTAGAAAATTAGAGGAATATAAATAAATAAATAAATAAATAAATAAATAAATAAATAGTGAAAGAAAGAAGAAATATAAAAAGGAAAAAGAAAACAAGCAAAAAATCCTTTAACTTTTTAATTTAATATTTTTATAGATCAATTGTACTTTGCTATTCCAAGATATATTTTATTGCCCTTGAATTTTTTATATTATTTATTACAATTTATTTACTTTGTATTCTGGCTGTGGCTACCTCCTTTGTCTTCTCCCAATCCCACTCTCCCTTCCTCTTCTCCCCCTATGTCCTTTCCTAAGTCCACTGATAGGGGAGGTCCTTCTCCCCTTCTATCTGACCCTAGCCTAACAGGTCTCATCAGGGCTGGCTGCATTGTCTTCCTCTGTGGCCTGCCAAAGCTGCACTCCCAAGATATTTTTTATTTAATTAAAATATGATTAAGTCATTTTCCCTTCTCTCTCCTCCTACCCTTCTGAGGTAGGTCAGAAGTCTGAGAGGAGGTCAGACTTCACCTCCTCTCAAATTTAAGGCCTCCGATTCTTTAGCCATTGTTGCTAAATATTTGTGTAAAGGGAACAGGACAGGATCCTACCACAGAGGGCCTCTGAAAGGCTCTACCCTGCAGGGTATTGAGACAGATGCTGAGACTCACAGCCAAACTTTGGACAGAGTACAGGGAATCTTATGAAAGAAGGGGGAGATAGTAAAACCTGGAGAGGACAGGAGCTCCACAAGGAGAGCAACAGATCCAAAAAGTCTGGGCACAGGGGTCTTTTCTGAGACTGATACTTCAGCCAAGGACCATTCATGGAGATGGCCTGGAACCCCTGCACAGAGGTAGCCTATGGCAGTTCAGTATCCAAGTGGGCTCCATAGTAATGGGGACAGGGACTGTCTCTGATAGGAACTGATTGGCCTGCTCTTTGATCATCTCCCACTGAGGGGGAAGCAGCCTTACCAGGCCACAGAAGGAGACAATGCAGCCACTCCTGATGAGACCTGATAGACAAGGGTCAGAGGGAAGGGGAGGAGGACTTCCCTTTTCAGTGGACGGGGGGGGGGGGGCATGGGTGGGGAGAGGAGGAGGGAGGTACAGGGGGGATACAAAGTGAATAAACTGTAATTAATAAAAATAAAAATAATTAAATAAAACATTTCTGCTTAGAAAAAAACATACAAACAATCCAGTTCTTTCAGATAAAAAGGTTTAAAATTTTTTGAAAAAAAATGCAATTCTGCTCATAACTTGGTTGCACAGTAATTGTATTTGTTACTTGTTTCTTTGCTATGACAAAATACCCTGCAAACATATCTTAAGGAAGAATGAAGGACTTCTTCTGGCTTACAGTTTAAAGCAACAGTCACTCCTGGCCAAGAAGGCTTGTATGTAGGCATATGAAGGCGGCTGGCTACTTTCTGTCTGCAGTCAGGATTCAGAGTCATCAATGCTGAGTTCATTTAGTTTTCTCCTTTGGTTTCAATCCAGTACCCCAGACACAGAAGAGTGACACCCACAGTTATGATAAGTCTTCTTACCTCATCTAACCTAATCCAGAAACTATGTCAGAGAGGTGCCCAGATGCTTGTCTCCTAGATGATTTTAGTTTCTATCCTGTTGACATATCAATCGTCATTACAGTCTTCCATGAGAAATCTTACCTAACTTTTAAATTTTGTCACAGAGTATTGAAGAAGCAGGGTGGTGGCCGCACACGCCTTTAATCCCAGCGCTTGGCAGGCAGAAGCAGAGGCAAGTAGATCTCTTTGAGTTCAAGGCCAGCCTGGTCTACAGAGTAAATTCCAGGATAGCCAGGCTACACAAAGAGAAACCCTATGTTGAAAAACAAACCAAAACAACCCTCCCCCCAAATCAAAACCCAAAAAACAAACAAAAAGAAAAAGAAGAAAATAATGAATATCAAAGAAATGTATTTTTTAGGGTGATATTTAATAACAGAAACACTTTTACCATTTTACCAGGACATACCCTTGGGTTACCTTGGTAAAACTGGCACTTTTTAAACCGTGAATGATGATTGTGAAGAATGGCTATGTCTGCATTTTGGTTGTATTGCCTAGGATCTATAATTTAACCAATAATGCCCTTTGTAATATCAGTGCAGGTGTCATCCTCATGGAAAAAAAAAAGCCTGTGATGACTTAGAGTTATTATGAGAGGGCTTTTAACCTAATGGCTCCCTGGAAACCAGGGCTTTGTAGTCTATACTGTGAAAACGACAACACTAAACAGGTTTGACAACTTACTAATAGGTGACAAACTTCAGTTTCACACAGAGAATACACTGAAGCAGAAAAGTAACACAAAAAGGAAACTTAGAACAGATGAAAATGTCACTGAACCAGGTTTTGATATTATTCCCACCAACCAGGACCAAGGCTTGTAACAGGATGAGAAGTCGTTCATTTTGAACATCTATTTTCAAAGCCTACTAGTACAGATCCCTAGCTCCTTTGTGGATCTAAAGACCCTCTTAAAGGGGTTGCCTAAGGCCACCAGAAAACACAGATGTTTACATTAAAGTCCATAACAATAGAAAAATTATAGTGATGATGTAGCAACAAAAATAATTTCATGGCATGGAGAGGACCTAAAACCCCTGCTCATATGTAGCCCATAGACTCAGTCTCCAAGTGGGTTCCCTAGTAAAGGGAGCAGGGGCTGTCTTTGGCGTGAACTCTGTGGCAGGCTCTCTGACCACCTTCCTCCTGGGGAGTGCAGCCTTGGCAGGCCACAGAGGAAGACAATGCAGCCAGTCCTGATGAGACCTGATAGGCTAGGGTCAAATGAAAGGGGAGAAGGACCTCCTCTATCAGTGGACTGGGTGTGGGGGGGCGCATAGGGGAAGAAGAGGGAGGGAGGGGGTTACAGCCGGAATACAAAGTGAATAAATTGTAATAAATAATAAATAAATAAAATTTAAACATTATGGTTAGGGGTCATACAACATGAAGAGTATTAAAGGGTCACAGCATTAGGAAGGTTGAGAACCTTCTAGTTCGAGGATTTTTTCAATTTACAGGAAAATCACTGAACATATTTCCTCAATCAGCAATTAGCTGATATTTTCCTATCTGTGATTTCAGGTATCATGAGCAGAGCTTGATTTTAGTCCAGCAGCGGCAATAACAAAATTATCTACGATTGCTGAGATTTTAGACAATTGAAATTCTACTGTAAAACTATAGACAAGTAATATACTCACACCTTAAAAGATTCCACTCTGGCTTCCCTATGACATTTCTGTTCACAATGCAAGAAGTTCTTCAGTGAAGAGTCACATCTACTCAAACGGGCAATGCCAGTTCAGAGAAGAGAGAAGGCTGGGGTCTGAGAGGAATGAGCCAGGTGTAAATACTGCCCGGGTGGTTAGATGAGGTAGGGAAGCTAGGCTAGAATGTTGTGTGTGAGTGTGGAGTCTTTCTTGGTCCAGGATGAAATGGGTGGGAAGCAAGGTTGACACAAAACAGGGAGGCTTTTTTCCTACTTTTCCTGGTCCTGTAAAGGCTAAGAGCAGGTGCAAGAAAAATGAAAAGAGAGACTGCGTGTATGTACAGAACCCTACTTTGGATTGGATGAAACAGTGGGTAAATGTTTTATGTATGCATACATACATACATATATATATATATATATACATATATACATGTGTATGTGTGTGACGCATGTGTTATTCAGCCCAACATGAAGATGAGCTACTCTTGCGGAGGTTGCTTTACTTCATGTCAAATGCACAAAATGTACCATGTGAAACATTAACTTTCGCGACAATAGTTTTGGAGAGTTTTGGTAAAATTTGGTGATAAGAAACCCACTCAATTTATAACTGGCTATGATCTAATTTCTTGGCATTACAAATTCTTATAAGGAGGGAAAATCAACAAATACCATTTAGGAATATAACAGTCTTCTTGAGGTTTTAGTGAAGTCGTTTTTAAGTAGGCAAGGTATCCTCACAACATTTATATTAAATCATAATACTGTTTACTTTTCATTATAGGGTCTGTTTTTATTTTACCGTCAATTGCTTTGTTCGTTTATTTGTCTGTTTAGTATCATGAAAAAGCCATATTCTGTTCAATGGGTTAAACACCTCCGACATTGTAGGGCCTACACTTAAACTACAGAAGCTTCTGGTCACATACATATTTTTTTGCCATATGCACCAGCCACATGTCTGGTGCTCAGTAGTCACTCATGTAGCATAGCTGTCCTAATGAACAACACAGAATACGTCATCGTAGAAATCATGGAAGTTTTCCTAGGGGGCACTAATGTAGGCCACTCAGTGCTGGAATTTCACTGGTGATGCTCTCCGGATACTCTGCATTCAGAGTGTTATAACCCTCTGGCAGAGAGGTCTCTCTTGGGGGTGAGAAAGGGAGATAGTGTGAGGCAGACAGATGCTGTTTGCCAACGGTGTTGGAAAATGCACTCCAGCACAAGAAAGTTCAAATAACATTGAGCTGGGCTCGCAGCAAAAGTGAGAGCGGGGCTAGGAATGAACGGTAATCCAGTTTTTTAAAACTGGAGGCTTTAAAAATGAAGATTTTTCTGCCACGGGAAGGTAAGAGATAAAGCAAGATGAAGAAACTCTGCCTCAGGTACCTGCATTTTGAAAGGAAAGGACAGATGCCAAGATAAAGCAGAGGAGGCAAGTGAGAATCTGGCTTCTGGCGAGTGTGATAAGAAAAAGCTTCAGAGAGACTGAAGGGACAGGGCAGCTGATTGTGCAGACAGACTCAGAGCCATTTGGGACAGTCTGGTTGCTGAGGCTGAAGACAGCTTGGGTGGGAACAGAGAGCGAGGTGTTATCTGTTTTCCCAGGCTGGGTTGTCAGAGGTGCCATTATCTGAAAACAGGAAGAAATGTGGGTGCTGATGGAGGTAGGGGTCATTGGGTAAATCAGTCACAATAAACAGGGCTAAAGAAAGGAAATGGAAGGGCTTTCCCAGGAAGGAAGAAAATAACCAGAATCCCTGTCAGAGGGAAGATTTCTACAGCGGGAGGAAGGATGCCAAAGGAAATGAAGAGGAAAGCTTGGTAAAGCTGATCAAGGCACAGGACAGGGCAGCTCTACTAAACAGGAAAAAAGAAAAAAACAAAAAAACCTGGATAGAGGAACAGCACAGTGAATCCCAGAGAGAGAGAGAAAAAAAATCCCTTCAGATAAGATCAGAAAGCAAACAGACAGTAAGAGGAAGAGTACCTGGCCTTTAGGCTATGGTGAACAGATAGTATTTTCTAGAATCCTGGCATTTTATTGAAAGAAGGTTGCACAGAGGCTCATGGGATAAACAAAGAAAAGATTATAGCACTATTAGCCAGTCATTAAGGGATTCAAGATTTGTGTGTGTGCGTGTGTGTGTGTGTGTGTGTCAGTAAGAACCAAAGCTCACAAGGACACTGATTGCTCAAAACAGGATGGGTTTTCTTAAGCATATTTTCCTTTTCTAGTTTCTGTGATGAATTCATTTAAAACAATTCCCTCTCACTTCCGTTATACATAGCTAAAATATTGCCCAATATAAGAGGATGGGTGTCTTTGGGCACAGTGAGAAGGTGCAGACACTAAGTTTGAAACACTGCTTTCACCTTTGTTGGTTCTTTTAATTTTGCTTTGAGCATTCCTTAGGCTGCACAGAGTGAGTTTAGGGTATATTTTCTCCACAAAAATAACCAGATCTCACATATTAGTTTTTTTATGAATCCACTAGAAATTTTTTTCTCAAAGCCTTATTTCTCTAAGACTATATAATATAATGACCAACTTCAGGAATGGACAGAAGCAAATAGAAAAAAAAAACCACTTAATCTATATTTTGTCTCAAATATACTGGAAGCACGTCATGACTGGTGTCAGTCATGTGTCTTTATAATGTTTAAAAAGTGGTTCAGCTTCAACCTTTGTCTATGGGTGAAAACATCTGGAATTTGCCTTTCTGGCTCATTTCCCTTAACACCATCTCCAGTTCCATCCATTTTCTTGCGAGTGACTTGATTTACTGTGTTTTCTCCAAGGCATAACATTTTTTTTTCTTTTTAAATTTGTAAATGTTTATTTATTCATGCACATGACATGGTGCTCGGTCAGAGATGAACTTGTGGGAATTAGATTTCTTCTTCTAATTATGTGGGTCACATGGATCTATCGGGGGCCTCCAGGCTTGGTCACAAATGCCCTTAGCTTTCTTTACTTGCCTCCTCCAATGACATTCTTTAAAATCTACTATCGTTTTCAATAGTAATAATTGGTGGTATATTAGAAATCTTTTGGATGGGAGGGGAGGAGGACCTCCTCCATCAGTAGACTTAGAGAGGGCAGGGAGGAGATGAGGGAGGGAGGGTGAGATTGGGAGGGAATGAGAAAGGGGACTACAGCTGGGATACAAAGTGAATGAACTGTAATTAATATAAAAAATAAAAATTTAATTAAAAAAGAAATCTTTAATAGATGTAGGCGGTATAGAGTAGATTAAGTTTTCTTTTTAAAATGTCTTATTAATTCTTGGTTAGTTTCTTATAATGTGTTTTGATAATATTTATCCCCATCTCTTTCCTAATTCATTCTCCTTCCTTACCCACCCACCCAATTCTCTCTCTGTCTCTGTCTCTCTCTCTCTTCCTTGAAGACAAATTTGTGGTACCCAAATATTCTTGAATGTGTTCTTTTCTGCTGGAGAGTGGTCAGCTTTCCAGGGTCTAACTTCTTAGAAGATACTTCTGCTTTCTTTCCCAGCAGCTAACGATCCCTTCTGTTAAAATGCATTCAAGAGTTTGTCCGTTTAATTAAACATTCAGAAGCAGGTCATACTACATAAAGAGCTCTGTAAAAATTTATTTTGAAATAGTATTATATATTATAACAGTTGTAATGTTTTTTTTCTCAACAGAAAACAAGTATATAAACAGTTAATATTTAGCCCTTGCCTACATCTTTTGTTACTATTTTATATCAGGACACGATGCACATGTAAGGACAGGACATGGTGCACATGTAAGTGAGTGCTAACTTTATAGAATAAAAGGTGGAAACAGGAAAAAAAATGAAGAGAATGACGAGAAACTTTTTTTTTTTTTTTTTTTTTTTTTTTAGCAAATCACTGTGAGGCTGAGAGAAGCCTAGGCACTTTAGGTAATAGAAGAGTTTTGAGCAGTAGTCTAGGTTTACATGTCTAAGAAGCATTATGAAGCAAAACAGAAGCAGTCTGGCTAAGAGCAAATCCTTGAAAATGTTTCTGATCAAATTTTACACGGTAATTTATTCTTTTCTATTTTGAGTTGTGTATGTGTATGTGTGTGTTGGAGTCTCTTTTTTCTTTCTTTCTCTCTCTCTCTTTTTTTTCCTCCTGGAAGAACGTTACAGGAAATGGTTCTTGCCCCTAAGTCAAAAGGAGGAATATTTACTTGGTCCACCATGATGTGACCAGGAAATCCTGCTCAGAAAAAAAAAAAAAAGCTCTTTGAAAAAAAGTTTATGCTTATGTTTTTTTAAACTTTTACCCTACTCAGAGAGCCAATGGAGACTCATTCTCTCTACAGCTCCCTCCTCCATCCACACAAAATTTCAGCACCACGTTTCCTTTGGCCTTCTTTGTCACTCACTGAAAACCTAAGGAAGTTCCATGTGCAATTTTCTGGAGGTCCTAGGTCTTCCTAGACTCATCAGATATGGCTGTGCTTCCGTGACTGGACTAGCCATTCCTGTCCTTCAGGTTTCTAATCTCCCGACAGCCCTTCAGGTCTCCTGCTGACGTGTGCAAGCTACGCTGAAGGCAGATAATGCTGTGGGCTCTGTGACCTGTGTCCTGGATGACAGTGACTGTGCCAGCCAGGAGGGGGCCGACGCTTCACATTCCACAGTCACTTGAGCGGCTGCAGCAGCTGCTTTAGGGAAAACCGGAGGCGCTGACTTTTCTTTCCACTGCGCTGTCAGGTCTGCAGGGAATGCACGGACTTGTTGCACTTGCTAACAGGACTCTGATATTTCATATCTGACACAGAGCCAATTCCAATTTGGGCCATAATATAATAACAATCCAAGCACTAGGCTCTGTGTGCTAAATTTTACCTGACGGTTCACACATTCTCGTTGGTAAAGTCTGTGAACCCCATGTTATAAATAGGGAAAGTCCCAGCATGTGTACTGGAGAATGATGAGTCAGTTCTATAAATGGCAATCTGATGGCACTTCTATTTTCTAGTAACTCTCCACCATTCCTTTTCTCCCTGTAAAGTATTCTTTAGGCAACATGGGGGTCATTTGGGTATGAAGAATTACCAGTTTAAAGCAATTGCTCTAGCTTAACTTAGAAGAAGGCCCATAACCACACTTCAGTGACAGAGAACAGTGTCTTTTACATTATTTGTCTATTGTGGCTGGGTTTTCAAGTGTGGCTCACTCTCAGCTTCCCTTAGCTTTTTAGAGAAGGTAAATACTATGTCTTTCCAATCAAGTCTTTCCCTCTCTGGCCAGATGCATCCTGAAGTTTGCTGCTGTCACTTTGAGAGTGTGAATGTGACAATTTGTGACTAGCACAGGGTTCGAGGGCCTACAGGCTATGATGCTTGCCCCTGACTCAAGATCTTGACAACCAGCCTAACTGATATTTGGGGTGTTTTGGAGCGTCAGAGGATTCTCTGATCAGTGAATATAGGGTTTTCATTATATAAAAGCGGACACAGAAGAAACCGGTGTTCTACAGATGTAGATGGAAGCATGTGGTTGGAATGTGAGCATTATGAATCTTGCTCTTCCTATGTTTCTGACACACAGGACAGTGTGAGGCACACAACAGGAACCTTATTCTATTTATTGAAGAAAAGAGTGGATAAATAGGAAATTTATCTGATACTTTCAGGAGGACCTTTTGTTGAAAGAGGATGCTGCTATTTTGAGAAGACAAAGTCAAAACTGTCTGTGAACTCCTTTAATCATTTATTTCTAATATTTTTTTCTAACCTTTAGTGCAAACATGAATCATGCCTTAGAGGCATAACATCTTAGTTTGCTGTTGATAAAACACTGACAAAAGAATTGAGCAACAGTAACTTGGAGGTAAAATGTTTATTTGGCTTGCACTTCTTCATCGTAGTCCATCAACTACGCCATAGTCCACCAAGCCAGGACAGGAGCTTGAGGCAGTGACGGAAGCAGAGGAACCCTGCTTGTTGTCTTGTTTCCCATGGCGTGTTCAGCTTTTATTCTTACACATTCTAGGACCACCAGCCCAGGGGTGGCATAGGCCACAATGGAATGGGTCCTCACATCAATCATTAATCAAGAAAATGCTCAAAGACATGACCACATGATGTCAGCAACTCCTAAACAGAGATTCTCTCTTCCCAGGTAACTCTAGTGTGTGTCAAGTTGAGAGGAACCAACAAGCACAGATAGAGATGCTCTTTGTCTACAATCTATCTTCTTTACAGGAAACACTTCTATTGCCTTTCAGTCTTCTGGGTCTCTCATATTGAAGACCTTACAACATTTTCCAATGAGTGTTCTGGTGTGTCCTTCCCAGCATCCAAAGCATATGAACTCTGTGTATCCTTCAGTTTTAATTAATTAAACATAATTAGGGCTCTGTTAATATTGATGTAATGAGTTTTAATTTAAGAAATTATTGTCAAAGACTGATATTTCTAATAGGCATAAACAACAATTGAATATTTCATTAAATAAGAATCATTAGAATGCCGGGCATGGTAGCACACGCCTGTAATCCCGGCACTCAGGGAGCCAGAGGCAGGCAGATCTCTGAGTTCAAATCCAGCCTGGTCTACAAAGAGAGTCCAGGACAACCAAGGCTACACAGAGAAATCCTGTCTCAAAAAAAATCATTAGAATATTCCAAAAATCTTATTTTTTTGAACCTGTAAATATAATCATTTTAGTTTTAGAGCTTGATTGTGATGAAAGCTAGAGAGGGCATGAACAATACAACCAGGCAACAATAGATGTGCACAAAACTTTAACCTTACAAAACCAAAATGCACTTTGAAAAAGAGATTTATTTTGTTTTAAGTTAGGGGCCTGCAGGGGTGTGTGCACGCATGTGAGGGTGGGCGTTTGTGGAGGACTTGGGGTCTTCCTAAGTCTCGAATTTCAGGAGGCTATGTGCTTCTTGATGTGGGTGGTGGGGCTCAAACCCACGTCCTCTGGAACTTCGCTGCAGGGCCTTAATTGCTGAGCCTTATCTCCATCCCCGGCAGGGGAGGGGAGGGGGGATTTAAAAAGTGTGGCTGAATCAGTGATGTGCTTAGTGCACAAGCATGGGAATCTGAGGTCACCCTTCTTGCTGTATAAAAAGCCAGGTGTGGCTGTGAGTACTTGTAATCTCTGCCCCGGAGAAGCAGAGGCAGGTGGATCCCTGGGGCTTACTGGCCAAGCAGTCTTGCCGAACTGATGAGGCTTGCTTGACATTCCCCCCCACTTTTTGTTTTATATTTTGAGATATGATCTCGCTATGTACCACGGGCTGGTTTGGAACTCACTACTATATGATTTCCATATCAAAGCTTTATTTTAGAATTGTGGCATATGTATAATCAATATATTTATTAATGCATTAAAATTTTCATGTTTAGAGCCCGCTGCAATATATATCTTATATATTTGAACAAACAGCTCAGTGGTTAAGAGCGCTTATGGCTTTTGTAGAGGTCCTGTGTTTGGTTCCCTGCATTCTCATTAGGTGGCTAATAGTTGCCTTCGATTCCAGTTCTAGGGGATCTGATGCCTTTGGAACCCCTCAGGAACCTACATCCATATTGTGTACGTAAACTTATGTAAGCACAAGTGCACACACGCAGCAAATAGATCAATATTTAAGGTAAAAAAGAGAATATTGGAGAAGTGAAGGGTGACGACTGAGAATTCTGGCTTTTGTGGTCAAATGCATCATCTGTTAATCACTAGCTATGGGAGTTAGAGATAATTAAGTTGGAGTTAATAATGCCTTTGTGATTAAAAGAATAACAATGAAAGAATCTGTTGCAATACTGTTTAAATGCTGATTGAACTCTGACTTAAGACACACAATGCCTGGAAGTTATAAAAAAAAAAAAAAAGAAAAAAAAATAGAATTCCAGCACTCTGCCCAAGGTTTGGCCATGAGTCTAAGTATCTCCTTCAATACCCTGGTGTGTAGAGTCTTTCAGAGGTCCTCTGTGGAAGGCTCCTGTCCTGTTCTCTGTCTTCTCCCACTTCCATTGTCTATCCTGTTTGCCCTTCTGAATGAGGATTAAGCATGTTCTTTGGGCCCTCCATGTTTAGCTTCTGTAGTATGTACAGATTTTAGTATGTTTATTCTATATTATATGGCTAATATCCACTTATTAGTGAGTAAATACAATGTGTGTCTTTCTGCTTCTGGGATACATCACTCAGGATAATCTTTTCTAGTTCCCTCCATTTGCCTGCATATTTCATGATTTCCTTGTTTTTAACTGCTGAGCAGTATTCCATTGTGTAAATGTTCCACAATTTCTGTATCCATTTCTCAGTTGAGGGACATTTAGGTTGTTTCCAGATTCTTGCTATTACGAATAAAGCTGCTACAAACATGCTTGAGCAAATGTCCTTGTTGTATAGTTGAGCATATTTCAGATATATGGTTAGGAGTGGTATAGCTGGATCTTGAGGTAGCACTATTCCCAATTGTCTGAGAAAGTGTCAGATTGATTTCCAAAGTGATTGTACAAGGTTACATTCAGAACAACAGAGCCAAAATACCTGGGCCCAGGCGGGCCTTCAGAGACTGGTATTCCAACCAAGGACCATGCACGGAGAGAACCTGGATCCTCTGTTCAAAGGAAGCCCAAAGGCTGCTCAGTTTCCCTGTGGGTTCCTTAGTAAGGGGTACAAGGACACTGTCTCTGACATGAACTCAGTAACAGGCTATTTGATCACCTCCCTCTGGGGGATGCAGCCTTGCCAGGCCACAGAGGAAGATGATGCAGCCAGTCTTGATGAGACCTGATAAGCTAGGGTCAGATAGAAGGGGAGGAAGTTGGAAAAGGGCCTAGGGGGAGAAGAGGGAGGGAGGGTGAGACCGGCAGGGGATGAGCGAATGGGCTGCAGGGGGGATACAAAGTGAAGAAACTGTAATAAAGAAATATATAAATAAAATTAAAATAAAAGAGTGCTGTCTATCTAGAATTTTATCAGTTATCAGAAAAAAAGGGTTCATTAGAATTTGACTTTTCTTGGTGCTTTCATTTTATAACAAACTATTAACTCTATTACTGAGGTAGCTTTGATATGGAAATTTTCTAGTTAATAGGTTCCTTCATGTGAGTGATAGTAAAACACAAATTTCAATGATAAAGTCATGCAATATTAGAAATGAAGGAAACCACTGTCATTTGGTAGCTGTGTTATAGCTACTGTGCAAGGTACTTGTGCTCACCCTATTTAGTCTGCTCAACCACCCAGAACCATAGTAGAATCTTATAGATTCAGAGTTGACAAGAAATATTCTGTTTTTGGAAATCCACAGATAAGCATTAAAAATACACAGTCACATATTTTTGCTTGCTTATGGGAAATATGATAAAGGTTTATTGTTGATTGATGCATGATGAATTTCTGTTCTTTTTGTGCTTTTCTTCATCTTATTGATTGAATTGCCCACACTGTAAACAGCTTCTCCTCCTCCTTTTCTTCCTCCTCCTCCTGCTGCTGCTGTCTGGTTGAACTTTGACAAATTTCAGTTGCGATGTATGAACTGATAAAATTACAAATAGATAAAATGTCTGTGGAAACACAGGTAAAATTGCAAATAGATAAAACGGATACAGATATAACTACCAGAAGAAAAAAAAAACCAGTCTGGGTAATATGATAAATGACTGGTAATTGAAACAGTTGGCCATTTGGATTACCTTGGGCATGAGCCCTAAATTTTAGCAATAAGGAGAAAGCCATTAGTGTATTTAACAGAAGGGAAATAACTTCATTCTCTACAATAATATTTTCAGCATTAAAGTAGTGTTATATTCATAAGGAAATCTTACAAAGAATTGTGTGTCTCTTGAATATGGGAGCGATGATTTAAAATTACATGTACAATGGGGATCACAGCATTAACAGTTTTAATAGCGTTAAGGAATTTGTACTGCATTTATTTATATAGATTATGCTATCTGTATTCAAATCCTTGGATGATGCCTCAAAACTCACTTTTTACTGTGTCTCTGGCTTTATGAGCCTAAACTTCTTATACCACTGTTGCAACTCTGTTGGGTATAAATCATGAAATAGTTTGCACATTTTAGGTAATTTTGGTTTAGAGTTTGCTTGGCATAGCAAGTTAAGACTAGAATTTGAAGTCTAATCTTAGAGCTCCCTCTTGTGTTTATCACTAGGTAAGAAAAAAACCTCAATTTAGAAGTGGCTACCTATGACTAAGTCAGAGTTTCTACTTCCATATATGCTTTCTGGTGGGTGTACATGTGTTTAGTGTATGCACGTAGATTCACATGTGCATGCATGACCCTCAGGAGGACAAAGTCAACATAAAGCATCTTCTTTGGCCTCCTTTCCACCATATTTCTTTGAGACAGAATCTCTTTCTGCACCTAGAGTCAACCAAATGCTAGACTGGGTGGCCTGCAAACTCTAGAGATCTCCTAGTTTCTGATGCTCAGTGCTGGCACCACAAGACTGCACATCCATGTTGGCTCTGAATGTGGGCGCTGAGGATCTGAACTCCGGTCTTCACGCGTGCAGAGAAACACCTACTAATTGAGCCATCCCCCCAGCATTTAAAAAATGATTATTAAATTTCAGAAATGTGACTGTAAATGACTAATTTTAATAGTAGTTAAATAATGTACTCAAAGTACCATTCATGATGACCAGGGTCAGAAGGTTTCTAAAATTTGTATTCTAGGAAGCAGAATGGTTTTTGTTTTGTTTTCTAACTTCAGAGTTCAGTGGGAGCACAGGGAGGAAATGAGAACGGCTGTGAAGTGAAGTGAGAGCTGTTCCCTAGCCATCATCTCCAAGACCTCAGCCGACTGCTGGCTTGACAGATGAAGAAACTGATGTGCCAAGAGTTTCAGTTGCTTTCTCAAGATCATATCACTAGTAGAACCAGGCATCTAGACGTTTCAATTCCAACTTCTGCCATTACATGAAAATTAGTAGAGAGGCAAGCAGGAATAGTGCATAGCAAAGAAGGTTTGTGGTCCATTTTATTTAATTGCTCACAGCAAATCTGGTTAGACTGGTTATATTGGTATGTTGTTAAATCAGTTTAAATTTATCCTAACTTATAATTTCTAAATTTATTTTTAAGTATATATATATATATATATACACACACATATACTTAATCCAACCTTTTCTGTGTTAATCCCTGCTCTCAAATTAACGGCCTCTTTTTCTTAATTATTATTTTTACAGAGATGAATAAATGTATAAGTACAACCCACGAGTCCATTCGTGTTTTTCATGTGCGTATGATTTCAAGGTTGATCACTTAGTATTTTATGAGCAACGGAAGGTCTCATCCCTGTGGAAGACCGATTCTTCCTCTCTCAGCAGACACTAATTGCTTATAGCTCTTCCTTAGAGATGGGGCCTTGGGAGATGTCTTCCTTCCATGTTTGCTGGTCAACTGGTGGTGTCATTGTTCAGGTCTTTTTAGTCAACCATATTGTTTCTATATCAGTGGTACAACCTCCAACTCATATTTAGAAGACAGAATATCCTAGTGTATGACTTGGTCTACTGGCTCTTAACATACTTTCCACCCTCTCTCCCATGTTATTTCCTAAGCCTTAAGTGCAGGGATTGTGTTGTAGATGTCCGAATCAGTTGGTCCTAGGCATCCAATGGTAAGTTGTTCTTGTCAATTTGACTATTTGTAAATTTCTGTAGTGATCTCTGTATGCTATAAAAAGATTTTTAATAAGATAGAGAGCTATACTTATCTTTGAGGATAAAGGTAAGAATTAAGAATTCAGTTAGTCCTTATCATAGTTTGGAAAGATGACAGTGTGAGGTTTTCCTCTAGGTTTGATAGTTTCAAAAGCCATAGGCGTTGGCTAGGCTTACAGTACCAGGCATAAGTTTTCTCCTTTTGATGGGCCTTAAGTCAACTAGACAGTTGTTGGTTGCTGTCAAGATATGAGTGCCACTATTGCACCTTTACAGATATCTTGCTATACTGGTCATTGTCGTAGATCATAGGCTTCATAGATGGCTATAATTATTGATTGCTCCCCTCCCTACTCAGCTTGAATAGCCCCTTCTGATACTATGAAAGCTAGTACTCAGATAGGAGGCTTATGTGTCAGATCCAGTTCAGTTCCTCTAAGTCCTGTTACCAAAGTGTGTGATATCTTCAGCAGAAGGGACTTACCTTCAAACCCTGGAAGGTAACCAAGTGCAACACTAATAGCATGTAATGATATTGGAGTTTCTTGTACTCCCAAGACCAATAATTCTTTTTTTTTAATTTATTTATTTTTATCTCAATCACAGGTTGGGTACTTTGAATCCCAGGCGTAGCCCCCTCCCCCATTCCCTCCTACCCTCCCACTCCC
>CM053767.1:15883346-15905639 GCA_028658305.1 Pachyuromys duprasi
ATCCTCTACAGTCAGTTCTCTTTTTAGCTCCATACCCCATTTCTTAATTGGATTACTTGGTTTCCTGCTTTTTAACTTCTTGAGTTCTTTATATATACTGGATATTAGCCCTCTGTCAGAAGTAGGATTGGTAATGATCCTTTGGTTTTTAGCTTCTGTTAATTGCCTGTCAACAATAAGTTCTTACCCCTCACCATTGACATTTTCCGTTGACTTCCTGACGGCAACTAAAGACTCATTTATTCTGTCCTTTATTTTATGGTGCTTTTTAAGACAGGATCTTATACTGTAACCCAGGCCATCCTCACTTCTCACGCTTCCAAGCACTGTATTACAGGGAGATATCACTAGCGTAATTCTTCCTTTCACTACTTGTTGGATAGTGTCTGAGGAGATCTGGGGCGATCTAGTTAGTTATAGTTGTCAACTTGACACTGCACAGATTTATTTGAGGACATCCCAACTGGGGACCATATTGGCCTGTGGTCATGTCTTTGGGCCTTTTCTTGATTATTGATGGATGTGAGAAGGTTTGGCCCTCTACTGGTAGTGCTACCCCCTTGGTAGATGGTCTTGGTCTCAATTTTTATAAGAAAGATGGCTAAAGGCTAATAGAAGGTTCTCATATGGACTCTATGACCTGTCTAGCCATAGGTTCTTGGCCCCAGTAGTGGTGTCACGTGTGGATTTCGTTTTGTGAAGCAGAACTTAAATTCAACCAGAAGGTCCTTGTTTGCTCTCGTGACATCCATGCCACTGTTGTAATGGTGGTCATGTCTTGCCAGTCCCGTCATTACTGTGGCTCACAGAGCTCACAGCTAGACAAAAACTGATAGCATCCATAGCATCTTCCAGGACTTTGGAAGTTGGCCAATAGGAATAAAGTTTTGTAGTCTCACCTTGAGCTCTCCGTGTTCCATGACTCAAATGTGGGCTGTTTATCAGTAGGGTCTTATCAAATTCTAAGGGTAAAAAGAGAACTGAATAGCTTGTGATGATTGGGGGAGTCTAGGACCTCACTGGCCAAGAAGTCCTGTGAAATGGATGTAGTATTAAGCCAATTCCTAAAGACTTACAGCTGTACCCATGATTAGTGTGTCTCTGAGCCTTCAATAGAGGAGTTTTGTCTTTTGTTTTTTTGTGGGGGTTTTGTTGTTGTTTTGTTTATTTGTTCGGTTTGGTTTGCAGTAGATAGTTTTTGTTTTTGTTTTATTAACACTGAGACCTACAATAGGACAAGGTATAGGGTATAAGAGACTGAAACAGTCAGCTGCTTCAGATGGGGATGTCTGCTTCACATCTCCTCCTCCCAAGGCTCAGGAATCATTGCAGAAGAGGGGGTTGAAAAGATTGTAAGAACCAGGGGTCGTGGAAAAAGTGGTTTCCAGAGACATCGGGGCACTTGCACATAGAGACATGTGACAGTGTAGTATGCACAATACCTGGGCAAACTCCAGCCAGGCTGACTTCCATGATGGAGCGGGGAAGTGGGCACTAAGCCCCACCACCTAGCTGAGGAGCTATTGGCAGTTGGGATCTGCTAGAAGACGGAGAGTCATTCTTGGTCTTCTCTTAAGAGTGTGTCCCCTGGTGGGTCAAGCTTCCTCCAGTGGAAAGCCTCGTCATACCTATTTGTGGGCAGCACAAGTTGGACTCACTGGGCTTTTTTTTTTTTATGAGGACACTAAGTTGGGACATTAGGGAAGAAGGGACTAGATATGGAAGGAGTTGGGGAGGGAATATGATCAAAACACATCATATGAACTTCTGAAAGGGAAAGGGAAGACAGCCCACTGAGCAGAAGGCATAATAGGTGAGGCAGTTAGCTGCACTTCCCCATGCGCTCTGCGCGGCCCCGCCTCCAAGGCTCCTGCCCTGAGTTCTCGCCCTGACCTGCTTCAGAAAACGGTTCATTACCTGACAGTGTAAGTAGAATAAGCCCTCTCCTCACCAGGTTGTGTTTGGACATGATGTTTGTCCCATCAACAGAGATCAGAGAACAGATTGCCCTCTTCCCCCGCTGTCCCTTCTGCTTCCTTCCTCTAAATTCCTGTAAGCTGTAACTGTATTCCTGAATTGTTCAATTGGAAAATTCAACAATATCTAGGTTCTGTTCTTTTTAATACTATTGTACTTAATGGTTCTGGTTTTATCTAATGGATGACTTGCTAAATTATTAAATTAACAGGGTTTTCAAAAATCATATCATCATTGGACAAGGATTACATTTTCTTTGCCTGTTCAGTCACTTCAGGAAAAAAAAAAGTCCCAATATTGACATGATTTTGTTATAACTAAGAGCTCCTATGACTTCTGTTCTTCCTGAAGTCGTTTTCTTCTTTTTTTTTTATTGAGAGGAGAAATAAGACCCACCTGATTTAGCATTTCATTTAATAGCTAGCCCCGAAGGAGTTACACTGTCCGGTATATATATTCAATTGTTGCTTTGAAGATGTTGAGACCTGCTGACTTTCTAGTCTAAACTGGACAGACTACTGTGAAGTTTCCTCAAGTTATAAGCACAGGAAAGGGACAGAGACGCTAGCATTTGGGAAAGGCATGCTCTTTACCCTCACATACTACTTACATTATAAGTGGATAAGAACGCTAGGATGTAATGTTTCTATTTGATAGTTTAAGACTGTCTGCAGATTCTTACTGAGGCAGGGGATCCCCTGCCATGTGGAGTGTTTAGAAACAGTGTGAGTTGAGAACTGTTCCTTATTCATGAGATTTGCTTTAATTCCCTCATAATGCTTACTCTTCCTCCTAATTAAATCTTCCAGATCTCAAATACAATTTGAGGGAAATAAATATGCAAATCTACCCTTTTCCTATTTATTCCGTGTATGGTGTGCAAGCCTGGTACCTGTGGAGGCCAGAAGGGGTCATCAGATCTCCTAGACTGAATTGGTATGAGCTGCCACATAGGTGCTGGGAACTGAACCTGGGTCCTCAGGAAGAGCAGCCAGGACTCTAACAACTGAGCCATCTCTCCAGCCTCAAGATTCTTTTAAAAGAGTTTAGTGTTTCATCTAGAGCAAAATATCAGTTGATAACAATAACACAGAAATAGCAACTTAGTTCTGATTAATAAAGTAGACTTTCATTTCTTAATAAAAGATAAATATTAATGCACAGATATATCCTGATACAATTTTAAGTATGTTGAATATTTAATAGTTCTTTTATTTTTATCCTTTCTTTTGGCTAAATGAGGCCTACACCAAAATTAAAAACTAAGTTCTGGGGGCTAAGGAGATAGCTCAGCAGTTAAGAGCACTGTATGCTGTTCGAGCGGTCTTGAGTTCAATTCCTAGCAATCACGTGGTGGCTCACAACCATCTATACTGGGATCTGATGCCCTCTTCTGGCGTGCAGGCGTACATGCAGATAAAGCACTCACATAAAATAAAATTAAAAAGAACAATAACAACTAAGTTTTGCTTCTACTTTTTAGGTATTCTATGAATATTTGATTGAATTCAATGTCAGTACCCTCAGGAAGATTGGTACTGTTTTATTTTTATGTATGATATTACATTTAATTTTATATTAATTTTGTTATGAAATGTTAAGTAAAATAATTAGTTCTTTATCTCATGGGCACAAAAATGGCTTGTTTCTCATTTCTCTCTGCTACAATGGGTCCCGTAACAGAAAACCCATGGTGGCCGCTATCAGCCTTTTGTCTCATGACTTTTAAGTGTCGGAGAGGAAACATTAGTATATAAATATTGAACTCCTGAAACAGCTCCCGTATCTATCATAGCGAAAGAGGAGATACTGAGCAGTAATAAATTGCAGGGCACTTGTGCCTTAGGAGTTGTCAGTTTAATCCAGTAGGTTTTGATGCTAACCTGCAGCCATTTGAGTGGTTGTTCTAGGAGAACTAAAATGATGAATGGCTTGAAGCTTAGCAAAATGTTTTAATTACATCTAATATAATCATAATAATAACCTGTGTTTGAAAGTTTTATGTTTTGAAAATAAAAATGTTATCAAACTGTAGCATTTCAATGTATTTTTCTCAGGATTTTGCTTAGCATGTTGGACTTAGTATACCTTGCATGTTAGGAGTTCAGAATTCCAAGTCGCTTAGCAAATACTAGCTCTGAATGCCTTCTACTGACAGGAATCTGCATTGTGTCAGCTTATTTCTAGGGTTATAAAATAATAAAATGTGTTTATATAATTATATTCATTACCTTTGCACACCTAAGATCAAAACAGCTCACAGAAACCAGAATTTGTTTTGGTTCATGCTCGTAGAAGAGTTCAGTCCATTGTAGTTGGAAGTCAGAGCAGAATGGTTACATCCTTGGCAGCAGGAATCTGAGGCCAAGGCGATTCAAACCCTGACATACCAGGAAGTAGAGACCCAGACCAGAACCAAGGCCTGGGCTGTAACCTTTAAAGACCTCCCACAATCTTCCAGCTAGCCCTCACTTCCCCCAAAGTTCTGTAGTCGAAATTGTGCTCAGAACTCAGGTTAGGAATAAGAACAGTGGTCCCACGATGCAGTTACAAGACTTGGAATTAGCAGTCTTCCTACCGCATTCCGTACACAGCGGGTCCTGAAGAAATTTAGTTCTCTTCTTTTGTAGGTTACCCATGACACTGCTGTGCTCTCATGGAAACAATTAGTTGTGATCTCTGTGTAAATGCAGCACAGAGTCCAAAAGTTGACAGTAGATGTTGAACGCTGAGAAGATTATTTCGGCCGTGATTTTTTTCCTGGTGCCCTAGCAGTCTGAATCAGAAACGGTTCAAGAGTGCCATGACCCATCTTACATGTTATTGTTTTGTTTTGTTTTTTGAGGAATTTTTTTTAGACATGTAGGCCAAGTTAGCCTTGAATTCTCTTTGTGTGGTGGAGAAAGGCTTTGAACTTCTGATTTTCCTGCCTTTCAGTCCTCTGAGTGCTGGCATTATAGGCATGGGCCACCATACTCAGTTAATGAGGTGGTGTGGATTGGATCTGGGCTGTGTACCATATTCTCAGCCTGATCTGAGTTATTTTTTAGTGCCATCTGCAGGCTGCATAGCTATGAGCCCATAATTATTGACAAATAGACCTGACAAGGTTGGTCACTGGACCAGGGGCTGAGTTACTAGGAGGCCTTGTACCCAGATTTTATTTACACCTGTCCTTAAAGAGGGATTCTCGAATAATTGATGGGCTGCACAAAGCCCATATCCACTGCTGTTGTCCCAGCATATACAAAGAGAAAACCGTATCACTGTGAAAGGATGAAGTGGCGAGTAGCAACAGTCATCAGCTTTGGATTTATTGCCTACATCATGCTTTAGTAGGGAGCCTGAAACATGAGTGTTCATATGCCCTTGACTACAAAGGAGGAAAAGAGTAGAGTGACAAGTGAAAACATGTAAAGTTGTGACTGGCCACAACATAACTACTAAGAGTCAAACAACAACCTCTTCCAGGTTTGACCTTTGTGTTAATTATAAAGTTCCTAACTATATTAAAATGTTTGTCAGCATACAAGTCCCAAATCACATTACAAGCTTTAATGGTACAATTAGTACTCGAAATCTTTTAGATAAAAATGTGATTATAAACAAATTGGAAACTTCACTTCAGAAATGCTGCATAAGACTTCTAATTTGATAAAATGGATTCTGTAATATTTGACCTATTTTGCTTTTTAAAGACATTGATTGCATTTTCTTCTGTTTCCCTCTTTATCCAGATACATATCCAGAGAACGGAAGGGTGTGACCATATGACTTGTTCACAGTGTAACACTAATTTTTGTTACCGATGTGGAGAGAGATACCGCCAGCTCCGTTTTTTTGGAGACCACACATCAAACCTCAGTATATTTGGATGCAAATATCGCTACCTCCCAGAGAGACCTCATTTAAGAAGATTAGTTCGAGGGTCAGTCTGTGGTGAGTAGCACACATACTTACGGTTGGGTGTCTTCCTTAGGATCCGAGGAGTGGCGATAGAAGGGTCCAGCCTTGAGAACCCTGAGGGCTTGCTATGTGCCAGGGATTCCAGAAAGGCCTTTACCAAACTGTAGGAAGAGAGTCACTCCTTTTGTGATCAAAGTAGGAAAGGTAATATTGTTAATATGACACTCTTCCATGATCAGCACTTCTGAAACCCTGAGTGCAAGCCACTTGTCACAAGAAGAGTGTCATATTTTTTTTATATGGACATTACCAGGTATCAAAACACAAACATGCTCTATTGATTCATTATATGAATATGGTACAGCATGAAACAGGGGACAGTGATTAAAAAAAACCATACTCACTCCCCAGAGCCCTGTAACAGATGTGTAGAACATCTATAGAAATGGTATTGTTGTGTATGAACAACTACCTGGATAATGGAACGAGTATCAAAACTCCTAGTTACATATAAGCCCAAGTTTAGCTACCCAACTGTAACTGCTTTGTGAATTCTTTTAACCCCTCTTCATCAAACACATGGCCCTCTGCTCACACACATACAAAATGCAAGAGAAACACATACCTGGCCCTGCGCCCTGCCTTGGCCTATACTGTTCTTGCGGCCTCAGCTCATTTCTTGCAATGTGTCCACTGAAATCTCTTCCTCTTTCCACTGTGTGCTGCTTCGGCGCTTTTTCCTCTCACGGGTTTTCTCTTGCACACCCAGCACTCTTTAAGCATCTAAACATTTTCCATCTTTCCCACCTGCTTTGTCTAGCTCTAAGAGTGTCTTTGTAGCTCTCCTCAGCAATTCCGCTCTCGTGACTCACCCCTCTGTCTGGAATCATTATGGCTGATTCGAGAAAAGTTGGTAGCTATAATAGATCTGTGTTGCAAACTCTTTATTTCTTAAGTGTACTTCAGTATGTAGAAACTAGCATCACCTCTTTCTGAAACCATGGTTACTGTAAAAAAAAAAACCCACTCAACTAAATTTTAATTAAACACACTTTTTATAGAATCAACACCATACAACAGTCAATTAGTTTTAATAATTTTCAGTATTTTCTGTACCTTTACGTGCTTCTAAGGTAAAAATTACAATTATAAAACCAGGATTGACTTGCTGTTTCTCTGGACTTTGAGGATAGCTAAGAAATGTATTTGTAAGAGTCAGGAGGGAAGATTGCAAACAAAGCTGTGAGCAAGCTCAGACACGAAGCTCTTACAAAGCTCTTATTTCTCCTGCTCTCCCTTCTTTCCTGTTCCCATGCCGTCTTGGCTTCTGTTGTGGAAGTTTCTTCCATCCGCTATCCTAGATGGTCTTAGCTTTGACCAGTCTTTTTTTTTTTTTTTTAAATTACTTTTTTCTGTCTAGGCCTCCTTATAGACAGAAGTTATTCTCTGCCTAACTTGTCCAATAGCACTTTGGTTGTATCTCTGTCTTATTCTTAGTGTGTGTGTGTGTGTGTGTGTGTGTATGAACACATGTGGCCTATCTTATATTCAGATGTGTGTGTACAACACACATGTGTACATACCATTAAGCCAAGATAAACCTGACATTATAAGGAGCAGCTGGCTTAGTTTCCCTCCCACACGTTTTCCAGCCTCCAAGCACAGCTATCTAATTGGTTATGATGGTTAGCTCAGTTGTCAGTCTGATAAAACCTAGACACCACACCACACTGGAGGGGTCCCCCCACCTCTTACCCAACTAAAGCAGGAAAATGGACTATTCCTGCCATATGAGAGAGGGTCTGGATTGTATCTCAGCCCTCACATCTACCACCATGCCCGTAAGTGCCTTGAAGTGCCCTTGGCCAGAGACAGAGAATGGCCTGCATGCCTATTACAGTGGAGGGTGGAGAACTCCATCTTCATTCCCTGCATCCACAGGTAACTGGAGTCCCAGGACTAGGATGATGAGCACCATCTAGGAAACAAGAACATTTTTCAAGGAGTGGTACTTTGAACTGGTTTCCAAAATGTTTAATGACATGTATATATTTACTGTGCATATGCGTTCGCTGCCATTCATGAGTATTCCTCACAGCATGCGTGTGGGCATCAGAGCTTGTAGAAAGAAGTTCCCTCTTTCTACGTGAGGATTGTGGGTATCAAATTCAGCTTGATAGACAAGGCAGTTGGTGTGTTTACCACTTGAACTATCCTGTGGGCCTCTGAAATTTGACGCTTTAAATCATAGCAAACAATTAGTATGAAGAAGAGCAATGGAGTGTCCTCCAAAATTCGTTTGAAACATAGTCAGTTTAAATAAAAGAAACAGAGGATCTAGAGGGACGGCTCAGCGATTGAAAGCTCGTGCAGAGGCTCTGGGTTCGCAGCAGCCACGTACCTGGTTCAGCTAGCAGTGTCTGTAACTCCAGTTCTAGAGGATCCCATACCCTCTGCTGAGCCCCGTGGGCATTGCACATACATGGTGCACAGACACCCATGCAAGCAAGACGCCCATGCATATCAAAATAAATAAATAGCAGGCATGCTGATACCCACCCGTAATCCCAGCTCAGTGGAATTGGAGGCAGGGTGACCAAGAGTTTGTAGAGCATTGGGCTGTGTAGTGAATCAGAGGCCAGCCTGAGCTGTGTAGCAAGACCCTGCTTCAAAAAAAAAGAGGTAAAAAGAAGCTGAAAGCAGAATTAAAGAGTTCACATTAAAATATTCACTGTCAGAAAATTTTAAATTATAAAATGAGTTACTTTGAACTACTGATTAGTGTACAGTTGTCATTAATATTCAGTGTTGAACTTTTGTGGTCTACAGAATGCATTGACATTTTAAAACATTTTTAAAATGTGAAACTTCATGGGCACATGGAGAAGTCCAGCATGCTCTGGAAGCCGAAGCAGGAGGATCCTGAGTTCAAGACCTGCCTGGCCTGTGTCACCAGATGTTTTAAAAGAGAGGGTAGGGAGTGAAAGAGGAAATTAATATGATGATCATGTGGACATTTTTAAACTGTAAATCAAACTGAGCATAGTGAAGCCTGCACTCGGGAGGTTAAGGCATGGGGCTTGAAACTAAAGACCCTCACTTAAAAGAATAAACCAACAAACCAGTGAATCTAGATAGACAATCAATGGTTTACTGTGATAGCAGAAAATTAAATGAAAACTTCAGTTAGAAATATTTAAACAAGATAAAATTTATGGATGTGAAAAAACATTTGACTATTGAAAATGATGTTTTAAGAGAATTGCTATTGATATTGGAATAAGAAAAGGCATACTGACTCCAGGGAAAGCAATGTTGAGAAGTAGGCCTGCACTGCCAGGGCTATTCCTCCTGAAGTCAGTGCTGTTTGGAAGACAGAGTCAGTGCTATTAGAGGACAGTTGTGTTCTGTGGCTTGCTGGGTTACTTTAAGAGCAAACAGAACTAAAGAAGACGAGCCATGTGCAGCGGCTGGGGAAAGAAAAGCAGACTCTTAACATATGTAAACCTTGATACCGTGTTCTAGACTCTTCACCCCAGCTGTTCAGTGAGATTTAGGATTGCTCAGCTGAGTTTGTCATTGGTGTAAAGCAAAAGAAAACTCGTACGTAGACAGTATGTCAAAATGACAAGAGTCATGTCTAAATTTAATAAATATTAAACTATGTTGTTAAATTTTATATTTAAAACTGTTTTTCCATACCTAATCATTAATTACAAAAGCTATTTTGTATGAGTTAAAAAGGTTTTTTTTCCTGCCCAACTCCCAACAAATGGCTGAGTTGTTTGGCTTCTCTTGTGCAGTTATTATCCTTGGTCACTGCTCGTAAGTTAAGAATGGTATTGCTCTGTGATTCTTAACTGGCCGCGTGACTACTGCAGTTTTGTTTCTTTCACACTCTGTGGCATTCAGGTTGCAGAGTTATGCCAAATGTCCAAAAGTTGCAGTGCAGTGGCAAGAACATGAGGGACTGTCCTGCTTTTTTTTGTCTGTGTCGGTGCCTTCCAAAGTCCTGAGGATTCCACTGGTGGCTTCTGGGCTGCAGTTACATGTGACAATAGTGATTATTATCACACATCAATTATTCATTCAGAAGAGAAGCCACTGTTGCTGCCAACCATGACACCCCTGCCAGCACTGAGCCTTCTTACAGCACTTCCTCTGGAAATTGTGTCAATGATTCACTTGAAGAACTTCCAGCACATTATTTATTCAGTGGCTACTTTCTCCAGCAGTTGTCCTGAGGCATCTCATTTGGAGTTCAGTCCATTAGATGCTCGTATGATTTCCTTCTTTACCCAGCTTGTGAATAAAGTGTTTTTCTTAGACATGGGCCTGGTCAGACACTCCCTGTGGTCACTCCCAGTTCTCCAGCTCTGCAGCTCAGTAGATTGTCACTGCATGCTAGAGTACATTACTGCATTCTTAATCTTCCAACATTTGAACATTGAAAGTAGAAGAAATCTAAAGGGAAGGCACAAAGAACAAACCATGCCAGTATAAAGGATTATCATCTTTTTGTTATAAAGAATAAATGACTTGTAGGTGTTTGGCATATTTCCAGAGCTATGTAGCACTGCATACTTAAACTCTGGTGATGGATTACATATATGTATCAGTTCTTCATACGCCCTTCATTTAATTGTTGGATTATTGTGACTCCTCGGTAACTCAGCCCTGAGAGCCTTTAAATTCTTTACCTTTGTTTTTCAGCCGGAAAGCTCTTCATTGCGCCTCTCATCCTGGTTTTGGGATTGGCACTAGGGGCCATAGCAGTTGTAATCGGTAAGAAACAAGTGACATATCTGAAATTATAATTTTCCCATGGAAGTAGGACAGTATTAGTGTATATGTAATGGCGTAATGTAATATATAATGGTGCTAGTCAGTCAGTGGGTGTGGTTTCTGCTCTGTGCCTCACTTCAAACAGCCATGCAGCACAGGGTATATAAGGCAGAGGAACATGCTTCCTACATGTGAACATATAAACAGATATATTAAACATATGAACAGATGTATTAAAGGAGTAGTTCTCTGACTTAGTATGATATAGCCTAGCCTGGAGAGCTGATGAAAAAACACCTTGCGAGGCCCTACCATCAGTTTCTAGCACAGTGTTGTGGCTGAACCCATGGATTTATGTCTCAAAAAGTCCCCAGATGCTGCTAATGCTGTTAGCCCACGGGCCACACTTTAAGAACCATTGCTTCAGAAATTTCAACTTAAACATTCTCTGTAAAGTTATTTTGATCATTATTCCCTCTAGATAATGGGATGCTTTTACTGAATTAAATGTTTTCTACGTGTAAACTTCTCTTTATTGGTGAATATATGGGACAGATAGAATTACAAAGTATCTCACATTCAAGTCATTATACTCAGGACTTTATAAAACAGATGTTATTATCTGTACTCTCGAGTAGAGAGAATCCAGTCTTACTAAGATCTCAAAATTGTTACAACTGGGAACCACATGTATGTTCTTAAAAAGATGTTATACTGACCAACAATGAAATGAATATCATAGTGTACAAATTATACGACCATGACAATAAAGACATTGACATTAAGCTAAATGGTTTACTAGAAAACATTGTGTTTTATTAGAACTCGTATGACTGAGGGTGATAAAGGGGACAGCATGTTGTGGGGACAGCGTGTTATGGGGAAAAATGAAGTCTTGTGAAAAAAAAACATATCCCATAGTGTTTGTGAATTATTAATAATGACTGTTGTAAGCAGATTGCATGTAAGTAAAATTGGGAAATTTCCAATATGTATGTATATATACACATACATATATATACATATACCCACATGTGTTATATATATGCATGTGTGTATTATACATGTACACACACATACCTCAGCACTTTCCTCCCTAATTGCCTTTATTTTTTTCATTCCTAGGTTTATTTGTATTTCCTATATATTGCCTTTGTAAAAAACAGAGAAAGCGATCACGGACAGGTATGCACTGGTAATCCACAGAGGATTTCACGTGATGTCAGCCGGTACCAGGAGGGGCCGTGCAGGATGCTCCACTGTCTATGCGTCGGACCCTTAAGAACACCTAGAGAAACTTCCGCCATCTTGTCTCCTGTGGTTCTCTGCAGGCCACAGTGCCTCTAGCTACGGTGCACTCCCAACATGGTGTCCTGTCCTTTCCTTAAACAAATTGCTGCTTTTAAAAAATGGTCACTTTCGTTAATTATAGACGTTTATATCATAGCTCTTACCTTCGTGGTCTGTGGAAGAGAATACTTGGAGAACAGGGTATCCTCAGCTGTGTCCTGAGGACGCCTCACAGGAGTGTTATTTGGATTGTCTGAACTCTGTGCTTCCCTCCAGGCTGAATGTGAGGCATGGTATGCAAAGCTGAGGTCCTGTCCATCTCAGCAGACAAAGCCACTTTTCAGAAGATAAATTAGAGTTCACCAAATGCACCTGTTGTTGTCTGTAGCCCAAGTGGTATCATTCTTTTGCTCTTTGGACACTGTACTTGCTTTAAAAAAAATCTCAGCACCCAGAAGGGAATTAATGAAACTAAATTAATGAGAAGAACCAGGAGTTACTGGTGTGTATATGTGAGGATGTGTATGTGTGTATATAAACACGTGTTAAACCAGGCTCCACAGCCTTGTGCTTGTCTAGTTCCATGTCTATTTTCATAGAACCATTTGGCCATGATGGTTATTTTTGTGGGCCTAACTTGGTAATGTACTGAATTAAAGCCAATATCAACAACAGGTTGTGTCCATGGTATCCCTGTCCATTTCTTGCTCTTTCTGTGGACACACACACATACATACACACCTGCGTGAGATGTCTGCAGTGTCACTCCGAGATGTATCAAACTTTGTTAAACTGAAAGGATGGTTTTAGAAAGTCCCAAGTTTCCAAGATGACCTTTTCAGATTCCTTGGATTTTGACATAAATACTTTATCCTGCCAATAAAGCCTTCCTGGGATTATTTCATAATTTTTTCTTTTGCTTTGAAGAAAACTGTTTAAACTTTTAATTTAATTCCCATTTTGCTCATTATTTAATTACCGCCTTAGAATCCTAATTAATTCTGCTTTAGATTAAGTTTTTAAAATTATTTAATGTTCTACTTCTTCCGTCTTTATTTTTTTAATTTGTCCTCAAGTTTTTTATAAAAATAAATACTAGTTTTGAAGGATTTTTGCCTATGTTTACTACTCAGATGCATACTTTGCTGGTATCTCCTTATAGAGAGATAACTTGAAAACAGCTTTTTATGTACATAGTTTCATCAAAACAAACTGCTTTGGAGAAGAAAACAAATGTAGAAAATATTTTTAAGAAGTTCTTCTGAGATGAGAAGTCTTTGAGAATAAGAAAATGGAATTTAAGTAAACCGCTCCATTTCCTTGCTTCTGTCATAAATTTTATCAAGACAAAGAAGAGATGTTATGAAGCCTAAGGCTTCAACTCATCACATTCTCAAAATTAGCTACTTGTTGTCAATGTGTGTTTGACTTGAAGTAGACTGTATGATAACACTCATATTTATATGGCTGTTTCATGGTGTTAGATGCCAGAGTGTAAGAACTTTGTACCCTTGTGTTTCACTTTAAAAGTTTATGCCCATGAAGGATGGTCCATGTCTAAGCTAGCATGCTTGTAATGCTTCAGAGCAGTAGAAAAGAGCTGGACAACTTCCTGCTCAGTGGTGAGTTTCTGGCGAGAGGAGTGTGCGGCACTGGTGGAATACCTGTTTTTAGACTGTGGTGTGAGGTAAGGAGCAGTGATCTCTGGCACCACAGACTCATCTTCCCGTGCCTTCAGCCATACATCTGCCAAGCGTAGGTGTGCTGGTCTTAGACCAAAAGACTGAGAACTTCTAGCCCAAATACATGTCTCCATTGTTAAAAGTGCTTAAGTTTTAGAAACTCATTTTTCCTGGACTTGGCCATCAGTTTGGCCAGCTATGGGTAGGATGGATCTGAGTATGCTCCATGCACATATCTGTACATCATAAGTAAACATGGCATGATGATACACATCACTGGGTGAACAGAGACTTATGGGTCTGAGAGTGTCCATATTCTTGGGTTTTTGTGCCTGCTGGCTTTGGCCTACTCAGGGATTTTTAGTCTACTCTTTAAATAGTTTATCTTTTACAGATATTTTTATATATGATTTGAAAAATATTTCCATTATGTGATTTACAAATTGGTATTTGTTACCAGGAAAGGCTGTTTCATCAGAGGTTGGGCGAGTACACACTGTGCTTGCACGGGCATCTCATTTGTAAATGCATAGATTTGTAAAAATAAATTTGTGCATTTCCCCTTTTTAAGAAACACACAACCACATACACACGTGTGTGTGTCCTTTTTATGGTAGTAACTTAAAAGTAATTATTTGTGAATATTTTAGTAAGTCTCAAAAACTTTAAAAGAGTTAAAAAATAGAAAAAAAAGTGTTTCTCTGTAAGTGCCAACTTTGAAGGTAGAACAGTAGTAACGTTTAGAATAAATTCTGAAAACTCCTTTACAAAATGAAGTGTACATGTTAAGTGTCTTTTATCCAGGGCTTGTCTCTATCTGTTAACATTGTAGAAATTCAAACCTTATAGAACTATAAAATACAAGGCCCTCTGCTTATCTACCCCTTTTTTCCCTAGGGGTGACTCTCAGAGGTCTGAGATGCTTCCTTCAAATATACAAATAAGCCTGTGTCTGTATATGTGCATGCATGCACCCTTGTGTGTCAGTTTTCTATTAATAGAATGACATCCTTTGCTGTAACTCTTTTTCATGTTTCTAAGTATTAGAAAAATACCTTTCCACACATGTTTATACCCATTTGAAAATTATAGTCTAATCCACTGAGGAGCTGTGTTTTAACTGATTTGGTTGTCTGTTGAATGGGAAACAAGATAGTTTTCACTTATCACACACTAAACGTCTTATGTATCCATATTTTTGTCACCAATATGACCATTTCCATGGAATTTTGAAATGTATTTTTACAAAAATATTTGTAATACATATTTTTAAGACATAGCCAGAAGATGTGACCATAGGAATAATGTATTCAAGACCCTATTTGTGAGCAAACAATGTAGAGAATGCCTAATTTTAAAGCAAAGCATCTTTCAAGAGACTTCCTCTTTGAAAGATTAGCCAAATATCTTGCCGAAATTTAAAAGAGAATATTAGTCTGTTCCCAGTGAAGCAAAAATGTGATGAGTTGTCTTTTTGACAGTGTGAAAAAGATGAATCAGTTCTTGGATTGCTTCTTTTTCACTTTAGTACTGTCTCACTGTCTAAAACCCTCATTTATGCCATTTGTGAGAGGTAGGAGGAAAAGAAAGGGTCAAATGCCGTAACACTAGCTACATCCTCTTCCTGCCTTTATGGTCCAGCACATAGTCACTTAATAGTACAAGAACAGGTGAGAAAACAGAGATGAGTTAAACAGAGACAGTTTACAACAAAGCATCTGTCTCTCTCTGCTATGGGATCAAGATTCTGAACAACCTCTTGGGAAATGCCCAACCCTGTGGTATCATCTCAAGTACCAGGACCCTACTTAGGACTGTATCTTTAAATTTCACTGCCCAGATACATGCCTCCATGTTTCTATAATACTCTACACTTTTGCAGTTATTCTGTCTGTTCCTATGTTAGTTGCAACCACGTTGTCCACACATCTGTCACCCTCAGAGAAGAGGAGAGGCAGGTGGGAGAGAGGCTCACCCTGGTCTGTGTAGCCTCAGCACTCTGGTTTTCTCAGATTTTAGTGCATCTGCCAACACATCTCCCCTACCAAACAATGAAACTGTTTTAACATCAGATTTTTTTTTATGATGCCTGTTGTTAGGATTATAACAAAGTTAGTGGCCTAAGTAATACTAGGTGGCATGTAGTACAAAACTAAGAAAAGTTATGCCACAAGCCACTTTACATGTTAGTTTTATAAACAAGCTGAACACAGTCCTTGGTATGAGTTCTTTCATGTCTGTGGCTGGAGTCTGTCTCCACTATTGTTCTGTGTTCATGTCTGCTATAATTGTTAGCCTTAAAACTGATGCACTTTCTAGTGTGTGCCGTTTAAATAGTTAAGTGCTAAAGCAAAAGTGACAGGTGTGTTTTTTAGAGACAAGAATAGAATCATGTCAGTAAATATGTTCAAATTCTTCAGATTAGTGAGGAATTGGAAGCTGAGTCCTTTATGTAAAACATTTTTAAATATTATAAGTTGACTATAAAGCACTCAAATATAGAACTGTTTCTAAAATGTTAGTAAATCGGGGGATTTTTTTGCAATGATTTTGCTAAGTTTAGAATTTATAGCAAATGATGATGCTACATAATAATTTCATTCAAATCTCTGTTTAAAATACTAATTCCTACTGAATGTTTTAATTGTATTTAACTGTATTTTCATAGTTCATGAATTCTATACAAGAAATTTTCTTGACTAGAAACACAATAAGTAAAAATAGTTGGAGTACATTTTGCTTTCAAATTATAACTTAATCATACACTTTCCTATAGTTGTGGACTCTAACTTCCAAGATCACATATTAAAATGTGTCTCTGCAATGACCATATCAGTAAAATTTGTACAGAAACTGTGTTATCTAAACAAACAAACAAAAAAGACTTCCAGGCTTGAAGGAGTACTCAAGGTTGTGAAATGTTTGGATGCAAATCAATGGATGGACTCCATTGTATTTCTTCCTTTCACTGTACAGCTGAGACTGATTTCAAAGCCATGTGCTCCTTGGGAATTCTATGCATCACTTTGTAAGTCTTCAGATTTAGTTGGTGTTATCCAGACCCAAAAAGCACAGTCATAGTAGTGTGAGACTATTCTCATTGTCTAGCTGCGTAATGGCTAAAGCCTTAATATGTCACATACCATATATGCCCTTCTACATATTGTCAGTCGTGTGAGCATGTAATTGTGTATATTAGAAATCATATTTTTTCTTTGGACTAAAGAAATGACTGTTTTGAGAATAATGACTTAAACACAAAAATTATCTTATTGAAAAATACTTGAAGTATTTATTACTGGTATCCTTTTTAGAGTTATTTCTTTATTTCTCCAAAAGGCATTCAGTGGTTTATTAGATTATGTGGACTCATTAATAGAGAAAATATTGTTCAGTTCTGAGTCATATGCTACCATTGTCTTCATCCCTCTGTGTGTGTGTGTGTGTGTGTGTGTGTAGCAATACCCATGTATCTCAACATTGCATACCTATTTCTTTTCTTAGTTTTTCCACGTTATCTTGCTTTTTACTTCTGCAGTCCCCTCCCCTCCTCATCTCAGCCAAGTGAGGAATAAATTGTCTTAACCATTAGCTCCTTTCGACTGTAATGCAATGGAATTCTGTGCTGAAAGGCCTGGTGACCTAACTCTACTAGTATGTGTCATTTATCCTTGTTATTGTTAACTGAACTGGATCCAGAGTGCCTGGGACAGTTTTCCTGATTCTTGGTAGGAGCTGAGGAACCCTTCCTAGCCCTCTGTGAATTGGACAAGAGGTTTGATAATACTCTAGAGCCAAACTTGAGAAACCTGTGATTATCAGAAGCTCAATGCAGTGCCTCATATCAGCTGGACCAAAAGCACACACACATTCATACAATCTGACCCAAAGCCTTTTATCCTTCACGTAAAAGAATTCACAGTTGCAATTATTGGTCTTTAAGTAAAAACATCCTCTAGCTTGAACTTGGGGTAGATTTAAATCGAGTATCAATTGTATATTAGACACAGCTATCAACTCATGTTCTGTGGTTTGTATTAGACACTTTGATAATCTAAAACAGATCACCTAGACTTTAACCAGGGTTTGCCCTATTCTAGAGAAACTGCTTTTCTCAGTCTGTGGGCTGTCATTTTGTTCTCTTGACAGTGTCCTTTCTTTATGGAAGCATTTCAGTTTCAGGAGGTCCCATTAGTTAATTGTTGATCTTAGAGCCTGAGCTGTTGGTGTTGCTTGCCGTTTGAAAACAGGCAAACATTTTTAATTGATTGGATTTACACATAAGCCACACTCAAAATGTATTGAATGTAGTTTTACTATGTAAGAAAAAGTTCAGAGAGTAACACATGGGTGTTAAATGTCTGCAGGATTGCAGAAATGATGTCATTTCAGGTTTTCCTTGTAGGGGGCAGGCTGTGCTGCAGTTGTTTGTCCCTTTCAATGTCAAGGTTCCATCTCTTGGCCAGCTAGGAAAATTGTCTAGTTAAATTCTTAAAAGTTACCAGGTTTTTAAATTAGCATTGCTTCCTCCATATCTAAATATACTGCTTCAGACAGCTAATATTTAAATATACGATGCATATATCTAATTTTTAGCCTATAGAAAATTAGCATTCTATATTTTTTATAAAGAAATTCTAGACATGGCATCATTACTTTTTATCAGCTGAATAGAAATTTTTTCCCTAATGCCCACTTTTAAAGTTGCATATGATAGCTCCTCAATAGCTAATATTTATTCTTGATCATTTTCATTACAATTGAATTTCTGTAGATGGTGTTTTGAAAACTTTAAGAAGCCTTATGAAAACCTTATTTTGGTATGAAATTCAGGATAATAATTGAGTATATATAAATGTGTATTTAGACACCATTTGCCAAAGCAGAAACAATTTCTTCCAAATTTTTGTGAAAATTAAAAGGCACCCAGGTAGGGTAACTTGGCAGGTGGCCCAGCCGGAACCCTTAGGTCTGGGGTTGGCTGCATTTGCTTCCATCTCCTCCTCAGTCCACACTGATGTATATGAATGGGCCAGGCCTGTATTCGTTTTATTTTATATTTTTTGTTTCCTTCTCTCCAGCCCTTTAAAAATTGGCTCAATGGTGAGAGGCAGAAGGCATATTGCACATGCCCATCATGCACCAGGCAGCCTCCTGCATGTGCCTGCAGTGACCAATCACCCTTGTATCCTACTCCAGTCCTGGCTTCCCATGACACAATACAGTTAAGGACTTTAATTTAAACCCTGTTCTGTGGGACAGCAGCCCTCAGCCATCTGCCACTTTCTAATAAAGGCCGTTTTAACCCCTTGGGGTGTGGAGGAAGAGGGGAAAAAAGATTTACTATCTCGGTGCTTGTGAAAACAATTATTAATGTACGAATAAATAGTACTTCTGACTGCTTAAAAAAAAATCTAATCACACAGCAGCAGGCACACACCTTTAATTCCAGCGCTTTTGGGAAGGCACGCAGATCTCTGTGAGTTTCAGGCCAGCCTGGTCTACATAGTGCGTTCTAGTATAGCCAGAGCTACATGGTGAGATCCTATCTCAAAAACAAACAAACAAACAAAATCAAACAAAACAGCAGCATGCAAATATTATTACATTAACTCATCACTTAAAATTGGTAAGACATTTTCTTGACTTCTCTTGAAAATTTTAAGGACAGTTACATTATCTGTGTCTTTTTTTCTGCATATTCAGAAATTGGTGTTCTAAGGAATAGTTACCACCTTCTGTGTAAATGTGAGACTATATTCCATTTTAAGTGTGGTCTCAGTAATAATAACGGGGTAATGTTGCTTTATCTTAAGGTGAATTGCTTCCAGTTTAATGTATGCCGGGTCCTGTCACTTTCCTTTTATTGAACAGTTTCAAATTTTGTGTGAACTCTGTGACCCCTTTCCAAATAGTATGTCATAATGTTTTTCCTGTTGAAAATAGTCTTTGATTTTTAAATGCTTCAACTGTTTCTGCATTTCGGTAGTTGTACTGCTAACTTTGATCTTCATGAAAGTACATGGAAGAAGCCATTTTGAATGTATTTTTAGGAAATAGGCAGGTGCAAATAACAAAACAGATGCCATTGATATCCTAATCCCTGAAAAGCAACTGGAAAGGAAAAAAAAATGTACCAAAATTAAAAGGTTGAAAAACAAAAGTATCAGAAAGACCTGACTTCTTATATTGTTGAAGGGATCAGCTTTCAGATGAAGGCTTCATACTCTTGGTTCCATGAATGGTACAAGTGTTCGCTCTAACTGCTGTTGCTTTGGTACACTCATCACTGAAAAGAAAGAAGGAATTAGTGAAGAAATCCGGGGAGGTCAGCCTTGCTTCCACTATCCAGTAGCACTAAAGCTACTGTACTGCCCGAACCTCCCATGTGGTGCTTATGCGATGCTGTAACGTGTGTGTGTTTGTGTTATTAGTGCCTTATTTCTTTCATGTGACTTCATTTCTTATCAGAAGGGCCATAAACTTTCCGTTAGTGTTCTTTGATCCCTCTACTTTAAAGCATGCTAATCAGGTGTCTTTATAGATGTACCTCGCCTGCATTTGCTACCGAATCTCCCATATTGTCTCTAGAATAACAAAGTAGCTGTGTTTTTCTTAAGTATGTTGCTTATTTTCAAGCGAAGGCAAGGAAATGAATATGAACTAATAGAAATCAAAGTTAATGGAAGTAATTTCTATTTTTAAGCCACAAGAAAAAGAATGCTGAATAAATCAGAATCAGTGAGCTGGTCCGCATCTCTAATTAGGGTAGACCCACAAAATGTTACAAACAACATTAAAAAGAAGCAAAACTGTGATACTTTAGAAATGTGATCATTTATCTACAACTTGACTTTGACAACATTTTATCATTAAATTTCTTATTGATGTAAAAAAAATCGGGAGTTGTCACAGTTTACACATTTCATTCACAGTAGGCTGTAGCAACTCCTCACCATTCTGTATATTATTCTCTCTTCTAGGCTTGTGCCTTTTATCTTGTGTACAAGATACTGGTTTTGTTGTTTCATATATATATATACATGTATATATATATGAAAAATTAAAATAAGTACATATGATGATTAAGTGATGAAATTAAACAAGGTGTGAAGAAAAGACAAAGACGTGGCCTACATATGGAAATGTATAAATATTTGACAAAGAAAATAGAGGGAATCTTCCTGCCAACAAATACGTCCTGCTGGAAGGGCCTGGAAATGAACAGGTTTGTTTGGTTTGGTTTGGTTTGGTTTTTTGGTTTTGTTTTTTTTTGCAATGAAATTTAAAAATCCATTGCCTCAAGAAATTTGAGTGGATATGTATTTTGTACACTAAAGGACACCTGGCACGTTCCTTCTGAATAATAGTCTCAGTTGTGACTGAGAAGAGCAATGCAAGTATCAGATCACACAAACTGTAGGGAGAAGTCTTTGAAAAAAATGGATGTGGAGTCTAGTTGCAGGCCCTCTGTAATGTCCCTATATCTTTTTATTGCAGCCTTTTAAAAAATGGTCATTATTTTGAGTTGATTGCTTTAAATTTGGGGTTAAGATTAATTATGATACCAGATTTCAAGAAACTCACTCTACCTGGGTGAATCTAATGGAAGTCAATTGGTTCCAATTGTCACTGTGTGTGCAGTGTAGATTACCGTGGATTGCTATTTAGTACACGATTTGTGCAGAATATCACACGGCGTCAGCTAGCAATGCCTAATAAAAGTATGTAAAAGAGGAGACTCCTGTCTTTTTTCCCTAATAGATTTTTATTCTAAATAAACTAAGAGGCAAAAATCAACACCCATGTACTATAAATTAATTTGGAGTTGTTGGAGTAGTGATTATCCTCTGACCAAGGGAGATGGATGAAGGAGGGAAAATAGAAACTATTACATCATATATCTATGATGTGTGTGTGTATACACACACACACACACATGTCTTATCCCCTAACAGTTGTTTCCTAGTCCTGTTGCCTGAATAGGGGGCATTTGCCAACCAAAGACCATGCATATGATTTCTATGAACAGTAAGTAAAATGGATAAATATAGAGTGATGCATTCATACAATGGAACACTACAGACAATTACAATGAAAAAGTCAAATAATGACTGGGAAATCCATGCAAAAGGCTGAATCTTACAGATACTGTGTTGTATAAATTAAGCCAGACACAATGAAAAATATAGTGTAGAGTCACACTGATCAAAACCAGACAAAACTAATCACTGGTCAGAAAGTGGGTACTTGGGGCTGGGATTGTTGACAGAGGAAAGTGAAGAAACCTGGAATAGTGTAGTCAGTGACTTCAGAATGTATACTATATTAACTGTTGTGCATTGAAATCTGGACACTTTAAACGCATCTTGAATGTATATTATACAAGAACTGAAGAGAACAATGGAGGAAACAAAAAGTGAATTGGAAAATTCTAGAAGAAGCCAGCCATAGTCCCAGATACGGATAAAGATGTCTTTGATATGGCACCTGCCAAAAATGTTTGAGTCTCCTTTTTAAATTTTTACTATATCGTTTTCCTTGGAGTGTTAAAAGCAATACCTGACAGATTAGATACCACGTGCTTCAGCTCTTAGTATTTCGATGCTGTCAGCAGAATGAGGAGACTGTTCTTGAATGCAAATCCTGACAT
>CM053767.1:15905739-15923555 GCA_028658305.1 Pachyuromys duprasi
TCCCCGGCTTGTATGGGGGAGGGTCAAAGAGTCAGCCATCAAGATCATGACTGAAACAGTCCCTGTTTCACTGAATAGGGTCTTCAGTCCTGCACCGAGTTATCATGGGCCCCATCCGTGCGGGGGTTCCAGTCCACATCCACACATGGTCCTTGATTGTAGAAACCGTCTCATACAAGACCCCTGTGCCCTGCTCAGTTTCTCACCATTTTTTTTAAGATTACTTTTTCACTAACAGAAAAATGGCATGACAGCCAGGCTGGATACACACACACACACACACACACACACACACTGCACTGTTTCAGTTGCACTTAGTTCCTCTTGTTTTAGTTAGCACTGATCTCCAAGCACCATGCTGTAAATCTGAGTGCTATCTTCTTATGAGAGCCACAGTTTCCAACAACACACACATGCATAATGCAGGAGAAGTGCATTTCCTTTACACAACATGCCACAAAATGTTTGCAAACATATGCTCCAAGCTAAACAATCACTTTGAATTGTAAACTCCTGTTCTATAATTCTAGTTCAAGTGCCTCTACCAGTGTTGGGCAGATAGCCTGTGTCCTGGGATGTAATAGTGTTTTTTAAAGTTCATATTTTCTGATTTTTGACCAATTTTGGCACCAGATTTTTAAAGCGTCATTATCATGTGGTATAGTATGTTGAGAGTTGGAAGATCCATCAGCATTGGGTATCTCATTATGGACATCCCCATTTGCTCTTGCCTGTTAATCTCCTCCATATATTTATTAATTTATTTATACTTCGACCAAGGTTCTCTAGGAATCTTCTGTTGAAAGGTGAATGATTATATCCTTCAGAAATTTACCGTGGTGCAGGTTTGAGCTCTCGGGTCGCAGTTGAGGTGACTTTGTGAAGATGGTACATTCACAGATCAGTGGTTACACTTCCAGACTGTAGTTTGGGGCATGTTACTTTTATTATTATTCTTCACCTTACATCCCGATCATAGCCCTCTCCCTTCTCTCCTCCCTTTTTCTCTTTCTCCTATAACCCCTCCCCTTCTCTTCAGAAAATGGGAGTTCCACCCCACCAACTCAGCCCGGCACATTAAGTCACATCAGGGCGGAGCGCAGCCCCTTCCCCTGAGGCCTGGTAAGGCAGTCCTGCCAGGGGGAAGTGACTGAGAAGCCAGCAACAGAGCCCATCTCAGCGACAGCCCCTGGTCCCCTTGCTGTCTCGCCTTTCATACAAGAGCCAAACTGTGTCCTTAATTATAGCTACCTGTTTCTCCATTATTCAGTCAACAAGCAACTATTGAGCGTCTGTAAAAAGAAATTTTATAAGACTTCATATATCCTCTGCGAATAGCGATAGATCCTCAGAAGGAAAAAAGGCAAATCTGTGCCCATAGATAATGTGGGGCAGAGAAGAGGCTGAGCTCATCCTCTTTAGCTGTTGGCTGGCAACATCCACAATGAAAAGGGGAGGAGATTTTCCACAGGCCCCAGAAAAAAATGTTTCCAGGCTCTCTTGGCTTCCAACAAAAATATTTTGAAGAGTAGTTAATATTTTAAAAATTATCATAATCAGTATTGTTATTGGTAATCAAACGATACCTGAGCAGTATTGTCTCTTTTCAGAAAGATCCTAGGTGCCCAGGCTGGACAACTGGTATTTCATCTCACATGCCGTCTTTCACCGAGTTAGCCTTGGCCTGTCACTTGGCCCTACCTTAACATCTAAACACTCTCCTAGTCACAATTTACCCTGTTTGCAGATTCCCATTTCTCCTTTTGTCAGTGATAGAGCAATACAGTCAGTGGTGGAGATGCCCTCTGCTTTTCTCTCTTCCTTCTCCATGCCTATGATAGTGGCTTGCCCCATAGGAGCTAGCCACTGTGTCTTTGGTGAATGACAGTCTTTCACATTGCTGCTTCCAGAACAGTGCTGCACAAACCAGAGCCTGGTATTTGATATGGGCACAGCTCTCTGCAGGGCACACTTGGAGATGGAAATTTGCATTTAGCATGGTGATTGCTAAGAGTTACCAGCATCCACATCTGTGAGAGAGTATGGGAAGCAGGACTGGGAAAGGATGCAATGGAGTCTCTCTGTGAGCCCACAGCAAAAGGTCATGGGAGTGGAGAAGCCTGGCAGAGAGCATTACACATTACAGGAAGAGGAACTTCAGGCTACACACAGACCAGGAGCTGGGTATGAGCTACTCCTGGGAAGGTCTTGTGGCTTTTCAGAAGAGGCAGTTATCTTCAGCTGAGATCACCAGAGGAGCTGTTCAAAGCTGTTCAATGTCAACGCTCTCGGCTGGGCAGTGAAATCCCTCCTGAAGTGGGGTACACAGGATGAGCAGGGACGATGAAACAGATAAGATGAAGGTGAAGTTGGAGTAGGATGGAACATGAGCAATGTATTCCAAGTTGATTTTATTCAGTCCCTAGGATATGGAATATTCTCATCCCATTAGTAAACAGAACTCTTTCTACCATATTCAATAATCACCAGCAAAAGGTTATTTTAAAATGTATCTACCTGTCTGTCTATCTATTTCATGTTCTGAAATTACCCTTGTTGCACTCTTCATTAGCATTTATAAACACTGAAAAACTCGCCAGCCACATAGTTTAGAAAGAATGAAGCCGAGAACTGATCCTGGCCTTACAGAGCAAGGCACCTACAGTAGTGATTTTTCTGGTTGCTATCATCGAAGAGCTGACAAAAACAACTTAAAGACAGAAAGTGTTGTTTGGAATCATAGTTGCAGTGTACAGCCAATCACAGAAGTTGCATAAGTTCAAGGCAGCTGGTCCTATTGCATCCTCAGTGAAGAAGCTTAGACTCATGAATGCTCATGCCCGGTATATTATTTCCTTTCACTCGGTCCAAGATCCTATCCTAGACAATGGTGCTAAGGTGGGTCTTCCATCTTGACTGATATAGATGAGTGTGTCACTGGCCAGCAGTGACACCTGAATATCACCTGAATGAGGGCTGGGGAGAGAGAGACAGGACGACACAAAGAAGGACACCAAGTCTACATTCTGATCTAGATGTCAATTTAATAAAAGTAAAACCACTTATGTAGCAGAGAAGTACAAGCAGTTTCTCACAGAGGCAATTTTACTTAGCCAAAACATGAGGGCTCACTCAAGGTTACACAGAACCCGCTGTCTGGTTACCATGGTTGCACAAAATTTATTGTCTAGCTCTCAGAGTCAGAGCCCTCTGCTGTAGAATTGCCAGGGTCAGTCTCTGATCCACCAAGTTTTAGATTATAGCCAAGAGGCCGAATTCCCTGCTGATGTGCATTCCAATTTGTCGTTAACTCCAAATGGGCTGCCACATCAGTGGTTCTGAACGCGCGAGTCGTGAGTCTTTGAGGGTGATATATCAGATATTTACATTATGATTCAGAACAGCGGCAAAATTACAGTTATGAAGTAGCAATGAAAATAATTTTATGGTTAGGGATCACTATAGCATGAGCAACTATATTAAAGGGTTGAAGCATTAGGAAGATTAAGAACCACTGAGCTAGATAATCCTGTGCAAGCATGGACAGTGATACCCTAAGTGATGTTGAGCCTGTCAAGTTGACATCAACCATTCCAATATCTGAAGTTCTAAAATCTGCGTTATAGAGTAAGAACCGAATTGTTCCTGTCAAATGGCAGGATGTAGCTGAAAGCAAATTACAGTGCAAGGTGTGTGCTATCTGGTGTTCATTCATTGAAAATTTATTCACTCTTAATTATTTGGTTCACTGTGTTTTGTTGAACAGAGATGGCTTCTTTTAAAGGACACCAGACTCTAATCTCAGTCTAGTGGAGAGGTTAGCAGGCAAAGGTTGGGCAAGTAAATGCTCATTTTCCTTTCTGATATCAAGTTAGAGGCACAACTTAATTAAGACAAAGACACACAGGAAACCTAAGGTCTCTTTCAGCTCTAATCTGGATTAATGCAACCTATTTTCAAACTGTTCAGTTCCTGCATATCCCCATCCCTGACAGGTTCTGTCAAGTCACCTGACCCTTGGGTAGTGTAGTTCTCTACATCTGTTACGTCTCTATCCTCCTCAGCCCCAGCGCCTTGCCTGTGACCACACAGGGCATATGACCATAGCTCTTGGGCAGGCAAGTACTCTACACAAGCCACTCCTGAGCAAAGCCCTCGAGTTGGCATCACAGGAGTGCCACACTAGGTGGCTTAAAACAGTGCATTTATTCTCTCACAGATCTGTCAGTGTGTCTTCAGGGTGGTTCCTGGGAAGAGTGTAGTGGAGTCTGTCCCAGGCCTCTCCTGGCTTCTGGTGCTTCCAGCACGCCTCTATATCAGTTGACTGGAAATGTCTTTGCTTCAGTCATTGGATTTATGGGCCAATCTCAAGGAGTGTGGTCGCTCATTTGTGCAGCAGAGTTTGACTGCATATGGAGGTAAGGTATTTAAAAGAGGATCAATGGAAGAAACTTGCCCATGATAGAACATAGACTTTGCATCTGCCAAATGTGTGCTCCCACTTTATTGCTTCAGATACAAGGGCAAAGGTGACCTCTGTTTTAGAATCATCATCTGTAGCATATTGGTAGGCTTCCAGTGGAGAATTGTGCGTTCAAATTGTGGCTATGTGATTCCTCAGTGACCAAAATGATATCTGATGCACAGTAACCTACAGTTCACTTTTAGAAGAACTTCAGAAGACTATCTAGTGTTTCCTACATAAAATTCCCTAGGAAACTGACACAGTTTTCAGTCATTCCCGTTTATACCAAAGGACCCAAGAAAGCCCAGAGCATAGCCTCAGAGAAACCCATGCATTCATGTTGAAAATTTACTCAAAATTCTCTCTTTCCCACAATACCCTATTTTCAGGATGTTGAGAGATACAACCAATTACATATGGAAACACTTTTTGCTTCTAAGAACTGTGGTGGTCTGTTGCAGTCCAAAGCCAGTTACATTTTACGTTAAAATTCAAGTCAACTGTATGGAGTCTACTGCTGCATGTATTGCATTGAACTTAGAATACTCTCCTACTTGTGAAGGTGATTCTAACTTATGTAAATGACTCTAGTTCTTACAGAAGCAATATAGCAGTCCAAAGGGACCGTATGTACAGTAAATGTTGTCAGGACTGACCATTTGATATCAGATAATCAATGTGTGCTCTTCCCTGTGGAAGAATGTCTGTCTAGATTTCTGTCATCGCCTACAGTTCTTTATGGAGTATTGAGGATCCCCCACCATCCACTCTGGCATGAGTGTTGTTGTCTTTATTCATCTCATGTTTAGGCAGACCTTATCTTCTGACATTGTTAAGAGATGCAACCTCACAACAAACTTCTTCACTTTTACAGTCTTTCAGCCCCCTCCTCCACAATATTCTCTGAGCCTTACGTACAGGAATTATTACGTAGATATACCCATTGGGGCTGAGCTCTACAGCTCTGCATTTTCCTAGGTTGCTGTTTTCTGCAATGGAAAACCTACATCCAGCATTTTACTAAGCCAACATTAATCCCTGACCATACTTTAAGTGTTTGCCGTGCCCATAGATAAGCGTGGTTCTCACCCCTCGTCAAGGAAACTTCTCTTTGTAACAGATGGAGACCATTAGGGAAAAACCACATAATTTTTTAAAAAGCAATACAGGTAACTCTGTTTAATTAGACAATGATTTGAGTAGCACATTTCTTTTCTTAGTGCTGGAAACAGTTTTAAATTTTATTTCCTACAGTACTGATGTATGTGTGTGTGTGCATATGTGTTGTGTGTGCAATGCACATGTGGAGCCAGAACAAGATGTCAAGGCTCCCCCTTCATTGCTCTCTGCCTTTTTGCCTTGAGACTATTTGTCCTGATGAACTTGCAGCTTGAGTTGCCAATGGGGAGACAAGCTGTCTGCTTGTCTCTGCTCCCTAGTGCTGGGGTTACAGGCATGCACAGCCATGCCTGATTTGTTTTGTTTTTTTTTAAACTAAGACATGTGTGATGAGGATCAACCTTAGGCCCTTGTCTTTGCACAACAAGTACTTTTACTACTGAGACATCTCCCCGGCCCCATATATGTATTGTGTGTTCAATTGGTAATCGTGACAATTATCTAAAAGTATCTACCAACATAGGCCTTTCTTTTCATGCAGAGACGTCATTATAAAAGACAAGGTTTCAGTTTCCCTCAATGGCTTATTACATGAGGTCTTCTGCCACCAAGCCTGATGACCTGAGCATACTTAGTGGGAAGAGGAAACTAACTTCCAAAGGCTGTCCTCAGACCTCTTCAAGTGGCCACACACCAGGTCATCAGTCCTCTGTTGCAAGATTTCCTCCAACTCTCTGACATGGTGTAACATACTATCTGATTAATAGTATGTAATAAAATCAAAGGACAGCAATTGTAGATCAACCTCCATCACAATTGTATGACATTAAGCTTTGCGTTGGCCTCTGTGTGATGTGAATAAAGGTACAGTGGGTTCTGCTTATGCAGGAGGCACAGAGAGCTACTCAGTAAATCAAAGCCCCCTTTCCCCGCCCTCAAGCAAATAGTTATGGAACTGAGAATGTTATTGGCCACCTCTTGGTAGGTAATTGTGACCCCAAATGAATCACGCTTTCTACACTGGCCATGCATTCAACACTGAGTGGACACACACTGTTCTGTCAAGTCAGAATTTCTGTTTGCCAAACTAGACAGGTACTCTGGGGCTTGTTATGATTTAACTTTGTTCCTCTGAGCCTGTCTCCTACTTAACTTAAATGGGCACGGGAGTGCCAGAGTGAGGAGGAGAGCCTTAAGAAACACCCAAGCATTCCGTGAGGGAGGCTGCGTGAGTTTCTCCTCTCAGCCAGCAGCATGGAGGCCCTTTCTATGCCCAGAAATAGATCTCCCTCTGTTTCTCTCCTCTGACCATTTGAAAAAAAGAAAAGCAGCTGGCTCTGTAGGAAAGGCTGGCAGCACCAATTAGCTCCAGGAGGCCAGAAGCAGGAATCTGAGCAGCAGGAAGAAAGGCCACTCAATGAACTTCTGGAGTCCTGTCATTGGCACCTTGTTGGAACCATTCAGTTTTCTAAGGGCGAAATCTGTGACGTAAACAACTGTAAAATTTCCTGTGAGCATGAGAGTCACTCCAGAACCTTCCTATTCTTCCTGGACTGGTTATTGATTAAATACTTATGTGTCTGTGGATGGTGTTTGGTTAAACAAAAGAAAAAAAACATTTTTGTTTAATGGTGGATCAAATTGTTCTTATCTCCTGTTACTTAAAATTCAGTCTTGGCTCAGGTTTGGATGAACAGTGCTGATGCAAATAAAAACCTGCCTGTGCTGGGCTCCTAACACCCACGTGATCCCAGATCCTCCCCTCCCTAAGGCTAAACAAAACCTTTTCCGTTTGCAGATCGAGATTTTTTTTTCCTAGTAGAAGTCCAGATCCTTACACAACAGTTTCGATTCCTTTATGTACAATCTGTCATATTCAATTAAACAGAACACCCCGAGGACACATGAGGGGGTGCAGCATCACGGGCACAGCAATCCCTCCTCCTGACTACAACAAAACAATAGACAGCGACCTGAAGAAGGCGAGAGACAAAGCCAGGGCCATCAAATGCACCCACCTGGGTTTGCCTCCAGGCATTTTTGCAATTACAGTTGGCTCCGCCTTGCTAAAACCCCAAGAGAACCTGAATGGCCTTTCCCACCTTTGTAACTGCAGAAAGTAGACAGGTCAGACCTGTGAACTGTAAAGTTGGAGTTCTAGAGGAGTGAGAGTCGGAGAAGGAAAAACAGAGTAGCAAAATCTCAGCAGGGACTAGAAACCACTTTTAAAATGAGTCAAATACAAATATTAAAAATGAAAAATACAATAACAGAAATGATATTTTTCAGGGGGTGGACTCAAGGATACAGTGGAGATCAAAGTGTGAGCGTCAGTCAGCTTCAAGATTGATTAATAAAACATATTGCGTTAGTTGGTCATGGTGGAAACTGCCTATAACGCTGCACTTGGAAATAATCTAAAGAATAAAAAGAAAAAAACAAAGATGGAGACAAAATAAATAAATCCTTACTCATCTGAGAAATTCCATTCAAAAGTTTGAATATGCACGTTTTTTAATAAATTATTTTATTTTATGTATGTTGTGCAATGGTATCAGGTCTCCTGGAACACACAATTACACACAGTTGTGAGCTGCCGTGTAGGTGAACCCGGATCCTCTGGAAGAGCAGCCAATGGATCTTACCCACTGAGCTATCTCGCCAGCCCCACCTGGAAACTTTGAGTAGGCAGGTGCTATATCCCCTTCCCCCTCAGCACACACACAGCAAGGAAATCAACAGATGGAGAACACAAGGATAGGGAGAAACTGGGAGGGATGAAGATATGTCATTCCTGCTGTGTTTCCTTGGTCTCAGCTACCCCCGATCACTCTTATACTTTTTCTCGTTCCTCTTCCTTGGCGTTCCCTAGTAACTGCAGGAAGGAATATGGTGGAGACACCCAATTTAGGACTGAGTGTTCCAAGGTCTCTCCCTGCACATTGTGCACTTGTGGGTCTCATTCTGCTTTTCGTGTACTGCAGGAGGAAATTGATGGATGAGACAGATACAGCAGTCAAACCTCTTTTCTTCATTTCTTACCTCATCTGCATTGCTGTGCTATTGGCAACAGAATATCAAGTTAAGATAGAAATGTTCTATAAAGGTATCAGTTACAGTAACGATTGGTCCAGTGGTACAAATTAAATGCAAGTTTGGTGTCAACTAAAGTCCAATTAAATTGATTTTATATACATTCACACAAAAGAAAGGAAGTGCTTCTACACCAAACAAATAAGGAGATCTTTTTCTTTTCTTAAAAAAGATTTCTTTACTTATTATGTATAGTGTTCAGAATCCATATATACCTGTATGCTAGAGGGCACCGGATATCATGGTTGGGAGCTGCCCTGTGGTTGCTGGGAATTGAACTCAGGACCTCTAAAAGCAGCCAGTACTGTCAGCCTCTGAGCCATCTCTCCAGCCCTTATTTTCTATTTCTTCTTTGTGTGTGTGTGTGTATTTCTAGAATTTATATTATGTATGGTTCTCTTTGTGTTTAACTTTTGTTCTAAGGTTAGGAAAATTTCAAAAATTTTTTTCAAAATATGCAACCTACATTAAGTATACTATGATCCATTTGATTGTATACTGGGGGGGTTTCCCATCAAAATTTTCAAGAAGATTTAAATTTTATGTTTGTTATAATTATTGATTTTATGTGTTTTTGAAGGGCTTGAATATTCAAATATTCCATTTCAGTTGGCAATTTAAACATGAGATTTAAGAAAAACAGAAATATACCCTTAAAAAATAGCTTTTCTGGCATACTTGTATGGTTCAACTCCAAGCCCCAAATAAGACATCCAGCTAATTTCTCACGTGCTAGCAAGGTGGCTCAGCAGGTGAAGGAACCCGGTGACATGAATTCAGCCTGTGGAAGGAGAAAACAGACCCTGAAATGTTGTCTTCTGAAGGCCAGAGCACATTCATGCACACACACACACGTGTGCCTGCATGCACACACACATGCACACATAATCCAAAACTCCTCACACACAAATAATCAACCAATCTTAAACAGCTTCTAGGGTCTTCACTGTTTTCTTGTATCACAGATAGGAAAATTAACATAAGCATGTAATTTGTGTTTGTGATGACCGTTGTTTCCATAGTCATTGTGCTAAGGTAAGGGAAGTGTGTGTGTGTGTCCTTAACATATATTACTTCTGCTATGTGGCAATGAAGCTTCACAGTATGGGCAAAAGAAATGCATTACTGGATGGATGTGTTTGAATTTGTCATTGATAGTTTGCAGGTATAGAAATCTTGATTAGGAATTCAAGGTAATTGATTTTATACACCATTTTCTCTCAGTGGATTTCACCTGGATTTTATCATATAGACGAAACATATATATATGTGAGATATATATATATATTTCGTCTATATGATAATATATATAATATATATATATATATATTTAAAAGCTGCGATTTAAGTCCACTTTGTCTTCATCTGGAATTCAACCAAAAAGCAACAGTTTTAATATCTGTAGACAATTTTTAATTAAAAACCTGTTGCTTGTAATTACATCTCACCAACATCTCACCAAGGTGACCTCATCTCCTCACACAGCCGCAGAAACACAGTCTAATCTAATGCTGATTTTTTTTTCTACAGAGGCAGAGTCCAAGATCAGATCTTGCACAGAAGTTTGTTTTGGGATGTGAAGGTGAACTGAGTGCCTAAGGAATGCCACAGGAAAGGAGGGAAGACTAACCAAGGACACATTATCAAGATGGCTCCCTGGGTGGGAAGCCCTGCCTCAATTCTACAGGACCCCTAGCAGAGTGTGACAGTTTAGCTTTGGGACAGCACTCCTCAGATGGAGGAGATACTGATTCAATCAGCTCAGCTCTCTATTAGTCAACGGTTCTTAGTGTGTGTGGTCTCTGTCATACTTCGGCATCTCTGTGCCAGACTCAAGGGCCTCACAACGTGCACAAGACATCCAGTGTGGGGGAGGCAAAGAATCCCAAGAGGAAATCTGAGCAAACTCACTGCCAGATTATACTTGTTCTGTGGGGTTAAAATGAAAGGATGGGTCAAGAAAATGTGAGGGATATTTTCTTAATCCAACACAGTGAAATGTAATCATTTCATTTCAAGAGCGGCTGAGATTCCTGCAGGAATGTTCTCTTTGCAGCTCATCCTTTCTTTGCTGTGGGTCTGTCTACCACGTCGTGAGAGGAGAACCTACTGTGAGTAGAGTCAGCGGTGGTGAATCACGCGGGACCACGGACCCACTCTCTTCCTTCCATGGTGTACATAGGGATGTAAGCGTGCGCAGTATGAAATAAGTAAGTGTGATAAACGTCAAGCATCTGTATGCTTACTGGTTTGGATGCTGCCGCTGAAACCGTTATCAACCAGGCTGGGAAACGAACGGCACATGAAACAAGTGTTTCAGACATGTGCGCGGCGCTCGTGGGAAAAGGCAGGAGGAGAAAAGGAGAAAGACTTTATTGTGCATCTGTCATAGTTTATCCAACAGAGTGAAACTGAAGCGTTGGCTTCAGACAGACTTTGTCTGCACCAATTATGCCTTACATGTGTTTGGAGGAAATCCAAGAATCTCCCTAAGCTTCAACCAAGAGAATGAAAACACGGGGTGTAGCACAACACAAATCACGGGGTTATTGCAAATTATAGCTAATCCATATCGGACCATAGGACAGTACGAGGAGTAGGTTAGGTACACTGTTAACTACAAATTGATCCAGAACATTTTAATCATCTGAAATATCCTATCTACAAAATAGAGATAACAACATCTCATTTTAAGGGTATTGTGAGGGAAAATGAGCTTATATAAGAAAATTGACTAGAAGAAAAAGGCTTAGAATGGAAGACATAATCAAGAAATTCTGGGTCTTATTCTCATTGGGATGTTCATTGAAACAAGAGCCTCTTTACAGGCTTATTTTAGCATCCTTATAATTTGGCGCCACCTGGTGTTCATTTTGAACACCACCTTTTTAGTCTACTTGAAACCTTTAAAGCTAGATTTGAATTTCTTAAATTTGAATTTCTTCAAGAAACCATCATTTGCATACTACTTTGCCATGTTGAGATGAGCTGTTACTATTTAATATTTCTCTTTAAATTTATTTCTTTTTTAAAGTATTTCCTATGTCAATTTCCTATCATGAAAAATGAGTTTAGATTTAATATACACTAAAAATAGCCTAATAATTAATACAGAAAACAAAATCCCAATATAAGCATCAATTTGAGTCATGCCTCCTATAACACTTAGACAAACTTGATTTTACATTGGTATATTCCATGATATAAAGAGTCAAGGAAAGCTTCACACAGAAAAGAGAATGTTTAAAATTGAATTTGCAGGAATTATGAGAAGTTACTCTGGTGGACAAGAGTGCTAGAGTTTTCTCAATAGATATTGAACATACAAACACAGTAAGTTACATAATCACTTGCCTCATCAAGGAAACTGCAAGCTGCTCCAAATGGCTGACCTTGTGTGCACATACTGACTGAGCCTGAGACAGTATTTGCAGTGGTCATTGGAAAAAGCAGAGAACTGTGGGCATGCTTGATGGAAAGTCATTATTTCTTCTGTAACTGAAGCCACAGTATATTAACAAATTCCCCCCAAAACTTAACGTATGTTGCATGCATGTGTGTGTGAGGGTATGTATATTAGTGTAAGTAGGTCGGAGATCAGGGGAGGTGAAATAAAAGATAATAAAGTAGAAAGTAAAATTCTGACTATGTAAGAGGAATGAAAATGGACATTTTTTTCTACAGGATATTGAATTTTGTGGCCAGTCTGCTGGATCGCGTTTGCTTTTAGATTGGTTGCATCCATCTTTCAGAGCGGCTCCTGTGCTCTTTTGACAGACAGTATTGGGTAATTGTGAAATTTTCATTCTGAGCTGTTTAGACTGTCATAGTGCCTGAGAACTCCCTCGGCTTGTCAGGTTGTGTTAATTTCCCTCAGTTTTTAGTGAATACTTTAAACTCATGACCCAGCTCATGAACAAAACAGCTTTTTTTTCCTCCTGGATTAATAAGTAGAACGGATACGCAGAAAGTGAAGCATCCTAGCATGGGGTAAACAGCATACTCGGGAAAAGTCAGCATGTTGTTCTCTTTTATAAATTATTCCATCAATGTCATGCAAACTTCAAATAAATTTAATTCATTAACTTTCGCTAATTTTTATTTTCACTGATTGTTGCTAATGAGTCACAGAATGAACTATGGCATTAGTTTTCTTACTGTTCCATTAATAAAGAAAATTAGAAATCTGAGGCAATTTGGCAAGGTGGAAAAGGACAGAGGCAGAGAGCTTTAATTGGGTTTTGTATTTTAGCTGTTATTAACTGTCTTAAGTAAACCAGTTAAATAATCTAAGACTCAAACTTTTTCTTTGATGAAAAAAATGTTAATCAGTGTCTAAGGAAAACTCATACTCATAACTGCCTGTGTCTGTATGTATATGCCTACATGTTTATTGTTTTAAAACTGTTTGAAATTGTTAATGTTTATCTAAATTAATATTATTCCTTAAAGAAAATGTGAACATTTTCTGTACCAACAAGAATGTTTTTAGTTGCCTTTCATTGTGAGAGCAGAGAACCAGAAACAACTAAAATGAAATTTGAGAATGGAAGACAAATTGTATTACTCACTTCCTTAACCAAAACAGCACATGTATTCCTTTTCTTGGAACAACTGAAAACTGTCCAATGTTTACTTCATTCATTGGGAAAGTAGTGTACTCACCAAAAGTCAGAGGCCAAGTCAAATTCCTAGTCTACAAACTCAAAAGACTATTGCTGCCAGGTACTATTTTCATTAGTCCTTTAAAAGTAGGCAATCTCCTTAAAATGTGTTTGAAAATCATTTTTCTTCATAGCCTTTCCCTCAGCTTTATTATTTGAGAAGCCACTTTCCCATGATGCCATCTTCTTATTATTCTCTATTTTGAACATTTATTTATTTATTTTTGCTTATTTGGTTCTAGGAACTGATCTCATAGCTTTCTGCATAAATGCTATAACATCTGTATGTCATATGCTGCACTCCCAGTTCTTGGAATTGTTATCTTAGAGAATACTCAGTGATTCTCTAAGGATATGCATCATTTTTGTTTACTAACTCAATCATGGCATTGGGTTTGGGCATATTTTATTACAGCCATAATGTGCATAAAGTAAACTTCCAGACGTTGGAATGGTGCCAGGTTAGATCATGATGAGTGAGATTACTGAATCAACGTTAACTGTCAGAAGAGTTCTAGAGTATTCTCTCTCATTGATCACTCCACAGAATGTAAACATTGGGCTAGCACAAGGGTCATGTTATTAAGTATAGAATTTTAATTTGGTTATAATTTCCAGTCTGTGTCAAACATATTTTCTTTCTAGCTGTGCTAATTGAAGTCCGGGAGACATCAATGACTTTCATTTTACCTCTCCCAATGTCACATTTTACTGTTGTTACTGTCAAGTGTTTCCTCAGCTTCTCTACTTTTGTTTGATTTCAAGCATGGCCTTGTCTCTTCTAATGTATTTCTAATCTTGCAACTATTGCTTAACTTTTGATTAATTATTAATTCTGTGAAGACAATCCCTAAAAGCAGACTATGGAATGAATCCTGTATATTTGTTGTACAATATGAATGTCTTAGCCATCAGTTCTCAACCTGTGGGTCAGGACCCCTGTGCCAACCCTCTCTATCCAAAAAAATTTACGTTACATTTTATAACAATAGCAGAACTATAATTATGAAGTAACAACATAAATACTTTTATGGCAGAGGTCACCACATCATGAAGTTGTATTAGGAATATTGAGAACCACTAATGATCAAAACATTCTCACCAGATGAGACAGGTTTGCTTGCAAATAGTCCTGCAGAATCAGGACAGTGGACCATTGGTATTCCTTCATAGAAGGCAGAGCTTGGCCTTGATGTCTCAGAGGTGCTAGAGTGCATAAGCTGCAGATACACCTAAGCAGCCTTGAGGAAGCCAGCACACAGGCAAGGTGAAAATTTTCTAGTGCCAGTTCATTGTTGTAAGTGATGATATCATGGGGAAACCTTTACAAATTAAGACTGATAATGCCCCCGCCTGTGTTTCTAGTAAAACGGAATGGTTTTTTTGCATATTATAACATAAAACATATTACAAGTATACCATACAATGGAACAGGTCAAGCAGCTAAAGAAAGATTGAACTGTACTTTAAATGAGATGCTTAACAAACAGAAAGGGAAAATAAGAACTCCTAGAAATAGACTGAATAACACTTTATTAACTTTAAATGTTTAAATGAGGTAGTAACATCAGCTGCTGAAAGTCACTGGACTGGAGAAAAAAACTGCTGAATCACATCAACCTGTAGACTTTAAAGATGTTTTAACTTCAGAATAGAAATAAGGGACTGTGTTGAGTTGGGAAAGAGGTTTTGCCTATATTTTCACAGGTGATGAAAGACTATAGGTTCCATCAAAATTGATAAAGATGAGATCTGAGTAAGAGAAGCTTACACACGAAAGGCCTGACTCAAGGAAGGAAAAAATGTAGAAAGACAGCTATGCAGATGATGTGGAAAATGATCTCCTTGCATAAAGACGGCTTAGCGAACCAGCTGAAGAAGGACAGATCATTTATCAGACTGGCAGACTAAAAACCTTGATACTGAAATGGACATTTGTTGAAGGACAGATAATGAAGACTAAGATTATTGCATAAGTATTGTCACATCAATGGATCTTCATAAAGGCATTCAAACTATTATGTTTATAGGATTGATAATTGTTTCTGTTGTAGTAGTTAAACTGTGTATGATTTTTAGCTTAAAGAGAAAGGAGGAATATATAGAAAACTATTAATCCAGCAACATGGCTGCTTTAGTAAGGGATCACATCCAAAGACCTAGGTCTGTGTGATCCAGGTGGAATGCATGCCCTTAGTACATACCATTAATCCATCTGCCTGGAATCCTGTAGTATACACCTTCAATCCAAAACAGTGATGTCTAAATTGATGGAAAGACAAAGTGACAAATCGGAGAAAGATATGGCAAAATGAGTCAGAGATATGATATGCCCAACTCTCAAAAGAACAACTACCTAAGAGCAGCATTGAGAGAGTCAGTGAACCAATCAGGAGTTCAGCCGGTTAGGAGTCTGAAGCAGCGGAGTGGAGTCAGTTCAGGTAAGTGGAACTGACTTCATTTCTGAGTTCATTCGTGAGTTTCTGCAGAGGAAGTTGAAGCCAGAGAATAAGGAAGAGCCAGAAGATTAGAACAGATTGCTAGAGTTAGTTTGAGGCCAAGCAAAGCAATTCAGTCAGAAGCTGAGAGAAGCCACTGAATCAGTCAGCTTGGAAAGGCTTTGAGCCAGAACAGCTGAATTGGACCAGCCAGACAGCATTCAGAAAGAACCACAAAAGGTGAGGTTATTCAACAGTAAGCCTCTGAGATGATAATTACATCAGGTGAATAGAAAATTACCTTTACATTAGAATATTTGTAATTATAATTCATTTTTTCTGATGCTTATAGTAGTTCAGATAAACATGCAATGCTTGTTTATTCCGTTCATGTTGATAGACATTTACATGTTTATAAATTCTTCCAGCTCTGAGGTAGAGACCCAGGCATGAGCTACATGGATTGAAGGTTCAATACGTCCTCAGCTTTGCTGTATGCTGCTCAGTGGTTGTCCAATGCTACCGTGCAAATTCACCTCAACTACAGTAAAAATGACATTGTTCTTCCTCTCATGGCCACTGTTGTCTGGTTGTTCCCTGCTCTTCAGATCTGTGAATACGCAATATTATCTTGCTGAGACTTGGATTCACAGTTCTTAAATTTCCAGTGAATGTGGGCAGGGGCAGGGAGAAGACCATGGCCCGTTTACGATTCATCATCTTTTCAAACCCATCCCTACTGAGCAATGTGCGAGTGGTTTGATGTGCAAGTGATTAGCGCATTCACTGACTTAGAAAATCCCATTATCAAATGGTGATTTTACCCTCTGTCTTAATTACTCTTCTGTTGCTGTGAAGAGTGGCCGTGACTAAGGCCATTCTTACAGAAGAAAGGATTTAACTGGGGAGTTGCTTGCGGTGTCAGAGGATTAATTCATTATCATCATGGCAGGGAGAAGGCAGGCTGAAGCGGTAGCTGAGACTTTTACATCTTCATCCGCAGATGGCAGCAGTAACAGATGAAGAGACTGAGGCTTCAGCCTTGTGTGGGCTTTTGAAACCTTAAAGCCTCCTTCCAGTGATCCATCTCCTCCAACAAGGCCACACCTCTCAAATGGTTTGAGGACCAAGCATTCAAATACAGGAGTCTACGCTTCCTTTCTCGTCAAATCCACCACACCCTTTCCACACAATGCAAGAACTTCGGAAGACTGTGGCTCCTCCTCGTACAATTATGCTGGGAACTTGATTCTGTGCATGCTTTACACCCCTGCAGGCCACACATTTCGTTACCTGACACAGCCAACAGCTGTCTTGCATACTCCCTTGCTTGCAATTTTTAATGCTTTGCAACCCACTCTGTACTTACGACTTTTCATTAAGTTCAATTTCCTTTTTTCCTGAGTAACAGCTTTTGCTGTCTCCGAAAATTTGACCATCATCATTCCTGAGTCGGTGTGATCTGCCTGTGCTAAAACAGCCTCTGCCGCTTTCATTAGATGGTTTTTAATCATCTATGTATTCTTACTTGAAAAACCTTGACTGATAAAGTAATGCGCGTGCGCGCGCACACACACACTTGATAAACTACTGGGTTGGGTTTGTTTTCACTCAATTTAGGACATCTCTAATTGTACTAATAGGTTGTCGTAATGTGTTTTTTTCTCTATTAATACTCTTTTTAAAAGTTTTGTTGTTGCTGTTGTTAGCTTATGGTTGTGGGAGGGTCTGAATATGTAGCCCTGACTACCCTTCATCCTCCTGCCTCTGACTCCCCAGGTCTATAACTGCACGTCTCTGATGCCACACCCAGCTTCTGGCGCCCTTGTCAGTAGCTTCTAGGACTTTTGGCAGTAAGGGTCTCGCTCTGTAATGCCTTTAAAAGTCTGGCAACTTCACCCTTTTCATGTTCATGCGGTTCGGGCTGTGTCATCCTGAGACATGATTACATGCTGCCCAAAATATGACATCGTTGGACAAACAGATTCCTTCAAGCAAAAAGAAACCGAAAACTAACTAAAGTAGGAAAAGGCTTTC
>CM053767.1:15924055-15952546 GCA_028658305.1 Pachyuromys duprasi
TTTTTATGTTGAGGTCTTTGATCCACTTGGACTTTAGTTTTATGCAGGGTGATAAATATGGATCTATTTTCATATTTCTGAATGTAGACATCCAATTGGACCAGCAACATTTGTTGAAGATGCTGTCTTTTTTCCATTGAATGCTTTTGGCTTCTTTGTTAAAAATCAAGTATTCATAGGTGTGTGGGTTTATTTCTGGGTCTTCTATTCGGTTCCATTGATCCACCTTTCCATTTGTTTGTTTGTTTGTTTTTGCTGATACCATGTCCTTTTTATTACTATTGCTTTGTAGTACAGCTTGTAGATCAGGGATGGAGATACCTCCAGATGATCTGTTGTTTTACAGGATCGTTTTGGAAATTCTGGGTTTTTTGTTTCTCCATATGAAGTTGAGAATTTTTCTTTCAAGGTTTGTAAAGAGTTGTGTTGGTAATTTGATGGGAATTGCATTGAATCTGTAGATTGTTTTTGGTAAGATGTCCATTTTTACTATGTTAATCCTGCCAAGCCATGAGCATGGGAGATCTTTTCATCTTCTGGTATCTTCTCCTATTTTGTTCTTCAGAGACTTGAATTTTTTTTTTCATACAAGTCTATGACTTGCTTGGTTAGAATTACACTAAGGTACTTTATGTCCTTGGTGGCTATTGTGAAGGGTGTCATTTTCTTAATTTCTTTCTCAGCCCATTTGTCTATTGTATACAGGAGGGCTACTGATTTTTTTTTTTGAGTTAATTTTTGATCCAACCACTTTGCTGAAAGTGTTTATCAGCTGTAGGTGTTCCCTAGTAGAATTTTTGGGGTTACTCATGTATACTACCATATCATCTGCAAATAGTGATATTTTGATTTCTTCCTTTCTGATTTGAATCTCCTTGATCTCCTTTAATTGTCTCATTGCTCTAGCAAGGACTCCAAGAACTATGTTGAAGAGATATGGAGAGAGTGGGCAGCCTTGCCTTGTCCCTGATTTCAGTGGAATTGATTTAAGTTTCTCTTTATTTTTTTTGATGTTGGCTATAGGCTTACTGTATATTGTCTTTACTTTGTTTAGGAATGTGTCCTGTATCCCTGATCTCTCTAAGACTTTAAACATGAACAGATTTTATCAAATGCTTTTTCAGCATGTAAGGAGATGATCCTGTGTTTTTTTTTCTTTCAGTTTGTTTATATGGTGGATCACATTGATGGATTTCCATATATTGAACCACCCCTGCATACCTGGGATGAAGCCTACTTGGTCATAGTGGATGATATGTTTGATGTGTTCTTGGATTCGGTTTTTGAATATTTTGTTGAATATTTCTACATCAATGTTCATAAGGAAGACTGACCTGAAATTCTCTTTCTTTTTTGGGTCTTTGTGAGGTTTGAGAATCAAGGTGACTGTGGCTTCATAGTATGAGTTTGGTAGTGTTCCTTCTGTTTCTATTTTGTGGAAGAGTTTGAAGAGAACTGGAGTTAGCTCTTCTTTGAAGGTCTGGTAGAGTTCTGGGCTTTATTTGAAAGGGAAACTTTTGATGACCGCTTCTATTTCCTTAGAGGATATAGGACTATTTTATTTACCTGGTCTTGATTCAGTTTTGGTAAGTGGAATTGATCAAGAAAATTGTTCATTTCATTTAGATTTTCAAATTTTGTGATGGATATGCTTTTGAAGTAAGATCTAATGATTGTTTGGATTTCCTCAGTGTCTGTTGTTATATCGCCTTTTTCATTTTTGATATTGTTGATTTGGATAGAGTCTCTCTGCCTTTTAGCTATTTTGGCTAAGGGTTTGTCTATATTGTTGATGTTTTCAAAGAACCAGGTCTTGGTTTCATTGTTTCTTTGAATTGTTCTCTTTGTTTCTAGTTTATTGATTTCAGCCCTGAGTTTGATTATTTCTAGCAGTCTACTCCTCTTGAGTGTGTTTGCTTCTTTTTTTTTTTTCTCCCTAGGGCTTTCAGGTGACCCATTAAGTTGCTTGTATGAGATGTTTCAAATTTCTTTTTGAAGGCACTTAGTGCTATGAACTTTCCTCTTAGCACTGCTTTCATTGTGTCCCATAAATTTGGGTATATTGTGTCTTCATTGAATTCTAGGAAGTCTTTAATTTATTTCTTCCCTGATCCAGCTGTCATTGAGTGAAGAGTTCTTCAGTTTTCATGTGTGTGTAGGGTTTTTGCTATTTCTGTTGTTGTTGAGGTCCAACAGGTCTGATAGCACCAAAGGATTATTTCAATTTTCTTGTAACTGTTGAGACTTTCTTTGTGCCTGATTATATGGCCTATTTTGGAGAAAGTTCCATGAGGTGCTGAGAAGAAGGTAAATTCCTTTGTGTTTGGGTGAAAAGTTCTGTAGATGCCTGTTAGGTCCATTTGATTCATGACATCTGTTAGAGTCATTGTTTCTCTTTTTAATTTCTGTTTTGTTGACCTGTCCTTTGTTGAGAGTGGGGTGTTGAAGTCTCCCACTATTAATGTGTGGGGATCTATGTGTGGTTTAAGTTTTATTAATGTTTCTTTTACAGTGGATGCCTTTGTATTTGGGGCATAGATGTTCAGAATTGTGATATCTTCAAGGTAGAATTATCCCTTGATGAGTATGACGTGACCTTCCCCATCTCTTTTGATTAATTTTAGTTCAAAGTCTATTTCTTTACATATTAGAATGGCTATTCCTGCTTGCCTTTTGTCCATTCACTTGGAAAACCATCTTCCAGCTATTTACTCTCAGGTAATGTCTATCTTAGGTGTGTTTCTTGTATGCAACTGATTGCTGGGTCTTGTTTACGCATGCATTCTATTAGTCTGTGTTTTTTTATTGGAGAGTTCATTCCAGTGAATGTTGAGACAGATTAATGACCAGTGACTGTTAGTTCTTTTTATTTTGATATTGGTTGTGGTAGTGTGTTTGTGTGCTTGGCTAGTTTTAGTTTTGCTATAGTGAGGTTATTTTTTTCCTGTGTTTTCCTGTATGTAATTAGCTTTACTGAGTTGTATTTTTCCTTCTAGTATCTTCTATAACATGGGGTTTGTGGGTATGTATTGCTTAAATTTGTTTTTGTCATTGAATATCTTGTTTTCTCCATCTATGATGATTGAAAGTTTTGCTGGGTATAGTAGTCTGGGCTGACATGTGTGTTCTCTTGGGGTCTGAATCATATCCTTCTAGGCCCTTCTGGCTTTCATAGTCTCTATTGACAAGTCAGGTGTGATTCTGGTGGGTTTGTCATTATATGTTACTTGGCCTTTTTCCCTTGCTGCTTTTAGTATTTTTTTCTTTGTTCTGTATACTTATTGTTTTGATGATTATGTGGCGGGAGGATTTTCTTTTCTGGTCTAATCTATTAGGTGTTCTGTAGGCCTCTTGTATGCTTATAAGCCTCTCTTTTAAATTAGGGAGATTTTCTTCTATGATTTTGTTGAAAATATTTTTTGGGGTCTTGGAGACAAGAATCTTCTTTTTCATCTATTCCTATTATTCTTAGGTTTTGTCTTTTCATGTTGCCTTGGATTTCTTGGATGGTTTGGGTCAGGAATTTTTTTAGATTTAATATTTTATTTGACAGATACATCGGTTTCTTCCATTGTATCTTCCACACCTGAGAGTCTTTCTTTCATCTCTTGTAGTCTGTTGGTTATGCTTACCTCTGTAGTTCCTCTTTTCTTTCCTAAGTTCTTCCTCCCCATGATTTCCTCCATTTGTGTTTCTATAATTTTTCTACTTCTATCTTCAGATCTTGAATCACTTTGTTAATTTCCTCCTACTGTCTGACTGTATTTTCCTTCAATTCCTTCACCTGTTTGTTTGAACATTCCTCTGATTCTTTTATTTATTTCAGTGATTTAATTATTTTTCTCTCTGAATTCCACAAACTGTTTGGCTGCATCTTCCTGTATTTCTTTGTGGATGTCCACGATCTGTTTGACTTTATCTTCCTCTATTTCTTTAAACATTTTATTTGTTTCCTCCATTAACCTCATAAGCATAGATGTAAGGTCATCTTCCTGAATTTCACTTATGATAGGGTGTCCAGGGCTACTTGCCCCTGGATAACTGGGCTCTGGAGATGTCATGTTGCTTTGGATTTTGTTGGTTGTGCTTTTATGCTGACTTCTATCCATCTCGCTGTCTCAGGTGTTGGCTGTTAGTTTCTGGTGCCTGCTGGCATTCTGGGGTGGGGAGAATCCCCTTGGCAGGAAGATTGTTGTTCTTGATGGAGGCCTTCTCAGCTTTTTGGGTATGGTCACTGAATGATCAGTGCTTCTCAGGAACTGGTACATCTCACCTCAGGTGTATGTACCTGTGCAGTAACTGTAGTAGTTGATTGTCAGAGGGGCTTTCCTCTTACCAGGAGACGTCCTGGAGACAGCACTGGGTTTCTTGAATTAAATGAGCTGCTGCTGTTCTTGCTGCTGTTCTTACACTGTGTTTGCTGAGCACAGCTCTCTTGAAGGACCGGGCAGCGGTTTGGTCAGTTTAGCTAGGGAGTCAGGTTGTTTCTTGGAGCAGAGTCTGAGGGCTGATCACATGGATCCCAGGCTTCTGGATCTGAGGCTGGAGGTTGGAGCTCTGTGCCCCAGTGGTAATCAGTGGTAGGTGAGGGCAGCACTCAGGTGCTCAGCAGGAGGCTAGAGCCCACAGCTTGCTGTAACCCAGGGATCTTTCCAGGGATTAGCTGGGTGTCCTGTATGCTTCTCCCACCGTGGGTTTCATCCCGACAGGGAGACCCAGTCTGTGATGTTTTGGCGTCCACAGTTCTGTCTGGTATGGTGAGTAGAGCATGCAGGCACAGGCGAGTGGCTCCGTGCTGGTGACTAACCGCCTGTAGGAACCCAGAAACTTTTTAAAGATTTTTTCTTATGTTATGTATATAAGTGTTCTATCTGCATTTACACCTGCCAGAAGAGGGAATCAGTTCACATTAAAGAAGGTTGTGAGCCACCATGTGGTTGCTGGGAATTGAACTCATGACCTTTGGAAGAGCAGACAGTGCTCTTAACCACTGAGCCATCTCTCCAGTCCCCCAGAAAGTTTTCCAGAGAAGTTTTGGGGTGGTGGTGGTGAGGTGTTCAGCTGGGTGGGCTGAAGTCGGACCTGATGTTTCCTTCCCTATGGGGTTTTTCTCCCAACAGGGAAATCCAGTCTCTGGTGCCCTGGCGCCCACAATTCTGTCTGGGATGGTGAGTTTTTCATGCAGGCAGTTCTCTGGGCTGGCAGCTGAGTGCCTACTGGAGATGGGACCTTTTCCAGGGATTGCCTGGGTGACCTGAGGTTGGTCCCAATTGCTTCCTTCACTGTAGGGTTTTCTCTCAACTAGAAAACCCAGTCTCTGCTGTTGTGGTGCCTACAGTTCAGTCTGGGATGGTGATCAGAGCACGCAGGCATATAGCTCCGGGCTGGTGAGCGCCTGCTGGGACCTGGGAACTCCTCTGGCTTTTTGATGGGTGACCTGAAAATGGACGTGATTGCTTCCCACACTGTGGGTTTTTTTTTTCACTTGGGAAACACAATCACTGGTGTTTTAGGGCCCAGAGTTGGATCTGCTGGTCTGCTGTGCAGTCATTGCTGTCTTGCTCATCAGACACAGTGTCCTCTGGGTGCCACCACCTTGGATATCCCCTCCCTTTTTTTGAAATCAGAGAAGTTGAGAAGTTAAGACTATGTTAGAGTCCCATTCTCTTCCTGCTTTTCACAAAGGACCCGCTTTTCTTCACACTGCAATTCTAAGATGAAGCTGAAGTGCGTTTAGTGGGTCAGTAAGGGCCAGCAGAGCTTTGGAGAACATGGTGGGATCCAAATCTGTGTATGGGAGCTAGGTTAGCTCATGGGCCTGTATATGTGTGTGCATGTGCGTGTGTGTGTGTCTTTTATGCCATGGTCAGAAATGCTGATTTTATTCCACCTAATTTAGAAGACAAGGCAAGGAATGGTAAAGCTACCTGAAGATCAAGGACAAGACAAAATGGTGGGAAATGGTTTGTGGTGGGGACCCTGAGAATGACACATTGGCACATTGTGGCACATTGAAGGTGTACCTCACAGAGAAAGCTCTCTCCTCCAGGAAGCAGTGTGGCGATGGACTCCTGTTTTCTGGGTAGTTTGACTGTCACAGTGATGGTAGCTCCATACAGAGAACAGCAAGATTTGTGTTATCCATATTTCATTAAGGTTTGCAACATGTGCTAAGGATTTTCACCATTGTGGGGATCTTAGAACTTTTACATAATTAAACAGGTTGATCTGTTTCATAGCAGAAGGCATCGTTCCTCCTTGGTTATACTCTTTATTTTCCTGCTTTACTCTGAAAACTTGAGACTTGCAAAATGTTTTCAGTCGTTTTGGAATCTTGGAAGGACTGTATTATTAAATGAATGAACTAAGTAACATTTGGATACTAAACCACTGTACTTAAGAGCTCTATGATGAGGACCTATGGGAAAGCAGAGACTTATATATTTTAGAGGAAATCTTCAGCAAACACTTGCAAGTTTGCTTTTCATGTATAAGGAAAGAGTGATGCTTTCATATTTATTTTATCTGAACATATGATTGCAACTGGGCTTGGGTATTTACTAGAAATTTACAAAAGTGCTAGTGTACTTATTGGAGAGAATTTTTATGCAGAGGAAACTGAAATATTGGAAGGATCCATGAGGATAGTTGTAAACAGGATTTGGGGATTCTTCAAAATAACCTTTAAATCTTCTTGATGTTACTTATCGTGATTCTATGTGTGATTCTAGGTTAGATAAGTAGGTAATTTACACAAAATATTTAAAAAATGTTTAAAAAAATAAATATGCAATTAATATTTGACTTTACTATCAGTTTAGTTTTAAAGAAAGTAGTATGTAATTAAATATTTCAGTGATCTTCCTAAAATTACATCTGAATTTTAATATGGCGTATAAAGGAAAAATTATGAGCAAACTCAATAGCAAGTGAAATTCATGAGTTTTTACTTGTTTATTATGTTTGGATTCAGCTTAAGGATTAATGTTGTAATTGATTATAAGTTAGAATTATCGCCTTCGTATCCAATATTGTAACCAGAATAAATTTTTGGGTAAAGATAAATAATTCAAGAAATGTTTCTAGGAGCTTTTAAAACATTGCATCTCCAATCAGCAGGTGAAACTTAATAGCACCTGGATTAATCAGAAACTAATAAGGTAAAAATTGCTTCCTCTGTAGATGCAGAAAAAAATATCTCATTTGCATTACCTCCTTTTAGCAGGAGAAATCTTTCACAGTTGTTAATGATTTCCTAGAGGATATATGATAGGAGAGATGTCATACATTCTTAAGGATCAGAGAAAAATTCACTGCAAAGTGTGGCCTGTTGTATTATTGAAGAGTTTCACTGCTGTTACTTGTCCAGCTCCAATTGTTGTGTGATATTCATTCAAACAAGGGACTGTCCGTTCAGGCATTACTCACTTGCCTTGTTACCTACCCCTGGCAAGCTACTGTTTGATAATTAAACAGAAGAAACTTACCCACTATTTCTACGAGTTCTCGGTAGACCATGAAGATTTATTCTATGTTTGGCATAGTGGCTCCTGGCCTATGGAAGCCTAGACTCGGCAGGTGTCTCGGCAGAGACAGGTAATACAAGAGGCAGGGGCTGACTGATGTTCCTAAGGACTGAACAGTAAACATCTAATTGCTTTTTTTTTTTTTTTAGAAGCATGGATTAGATCAGTCAAGTTTCTCAAAAAAGAAAAAAAAGTGAGCCCACAGTATAGGTACAGAAACATATAGAAAAAAGTTTATCATGAAAAAATTGGATTGTAACTTTGGAGGCTGAGAAATCCCACACTATCTGCCAACTGGAGACCAAGAGATTTATAAAACAGTAGGTCCACTGTCCTGGCCTCCCAAAGGAGGGAATACTCTCCTCCTCTACCTTGGTACTAATGGTACTAGTCAGAGCTGTGTGATACCCGCTAACACTGGGGGAGGGGGAAGCATCTTACTTGTTTTATTTACTAACACAAATACTCTCCTCTTTTGAGAGTGTGCTCACAGATATTCCAAGAAGAATGTTTTGCCAGTTCTCATCTTTTCTCTTGGCTCAGTTGTGAAGAAACACAAAATGAACCATGTTGGCCACATGCAACGAGAATAGCTCTGTGCTATGTTGCTGCTGCCTTACAAATAGCTCTGTGAGCTGATGAGAGGGTAGTTTGCTACTTTAAGTTTTATGAAGTTAGTCTTGCTTGAAGACAGGGAAAAACATGGAGGTAATTTCTGAAACTTTCGATATTTGTAATTATCCTTTTATTTTGGAAGTTGCAACTTGCTTTGACATTGTTTCTCACCCTTAAGCTTCTGGATACAATGTTAATATGAGTTTAATACCACATATGTACAGCAGTTTTATGTTGCCATTGAAGTAACAGCAGAAGAAAAAGAGATGGTTTAATCTTTGGTTTGAGTCCTAGGATCCAAAGTAGAAAGAGTAAAAAAAAAACTTCTGAAAGTTTTCTGATCTTTGTAGATGTGTTGTGCGTGGTTGTACACACACATACACACACACACTAAAATAAAACAAAGTGAAAACAATAAACTATTTTGAAGAATTCAAAGAAATTTTTATTTTAACCATGTGCTATTTGTTCAGGTTATAAATTATTTATTTATTTAATTGTTTTATAGCCCAATCACAGCCCCTTCCCATCTCTCTTCCCAGTCCCACCCTCATGCACCCTTCCCCCTATCCTCGCCCTCTTCCTTTTTCTCAGAGACTGGAGGCCCCCAAGGGGTACCAACCCACCCTGGTACCTCAAGTTAAAGCAGGACTAAGTACATCTTCTCCCACTGAGGCCAGACAAGGCAACCCAGCTAGAAGAACGGGATCCAGAGTGAAGCAATTGAGTCAGAGACAGATACTACTCCCATTATTAGGGGATGTTCAGTTGATGACCAAACTGAACATCTGCTACATATGTGTAGGGGTCTAAGTGCAGCCCATGCATGATCTTTGGTTGGTGTTTCAGTCTCTGTGAGCCCCACAGGCCCAAGTTAGTTTAGGTCTTCTTGTAGTGTCCTCGATACCTCCAATTCTTATATCCTTCCTCCCACTAAGTTGTTTAAAGTAAAGCCCAACAAATTTTTAATATCATTTAAAGAAATGAAACACCTATTCTTTCTAATAATGTTGGTAATAAATCTTCTGGTCAAAGAACTTTAATGCTTTTAATAGGGGTATCCAGTTAGACATAAGCTAAAGCATTATTTTAAATATTAGGAGCATCTAAGTGTAGTTTGATTTTACTTAAACCCATCTTTCTGGACCTAAGACTTTTGGAGGCAAGTACGCTGAGACAAGCACACTTCGGTGACTCTGAGGCATGATTTGGTAGACTGAGATTGAGTGAAGACTCTTGTCATCATAGGTACAGACTTCTTTCTTCCTCTCTCTTTTTTTCTTATTTCATGAGGGGTTAATTCCTATAATTTTATATGGTTTATGACAAATTACTTTACTACCAGTTTTTAATATAAAACCTTAGACTCATTGGGATGTGGAAACAAGGAATCTAGTTTGAAAGAAAGTTAAGACTAAATGGCTTATTCATTTGTCTGTCTCTAATTGAAAGCATCATATACTTTTGAACACCAGATGGCAGTAAAAGCATATGTCCACAATCACTTGAAATGCCCTGAAATTTTACAATGTACAAATTTTCTTGAACTTGTCAATGATATAATTTTTTTTTACCTTTGTTTGTGTTTTGTTTTTCGAGACGGGGTTGCTTTGTGTAGCGTTGGCTGTCCTGGACTCGCTTTGTAGACCAGGCTGGCCTTGAACTCACAGAGATCCCCCTTCCCTCTGCCTCCGTGAGTGCTGGGAGTTTTCAGTCAGAATGTACTGAATGGATTCCTTTTGTAAATGATGTTCTTAGGCCATAGGATTGAGAACCTAGGGCATTGGCTGGTCTCAGTAGCCCTACAGAAACCTCTGGGAGGGAGGAGTCATTACTCAAGTTGTGTCGCAGAATGCGAGAGAGAGAGAGAGAGAGAGAGAGAGAGAGAGAGAGAGAGAGAGAGAGAGAGAGAGAGAGAGAGAGAGAGAGAGAGAGAGAAACAAAAACTTCCAACCAAACTAAACTAAACAGAAAGTGCCTACTGGTCCTCCAAAGTGGTCCACTGTAACCAATGAAGGTGGTGGTGGGGTACAGTTTCTCAGTCCCACAGGGCAGAACAGGAACACCAGACATTCGACACTGGAGACTGTTTAGGACAGCAAGTGTGTGTGTGTGTGTGTGTGTCTTACCAGTCACTGTTGGATGAAAAGATTGGGCATCAGGAGGTTTGAATGTTTAAGAACTGGGTTAGGGAGTAAACAGGGAATCCTGTAGACTGAATCTGAGTTATATCTTTTTATGAAAGAAAAAGGATCCTCCAACACAAAGATTTGCCTCAAAGGAACAAAGGGCAGGGATAAAGGACAAAGACTGGAAATAGAGGAAGAGGGAGAAGTGGAAGGGAACAAAGGAGAGGGAAGAAAAGGGACAAGGAAGAGAGGTAAGGGGTATTTCCACAGGGTGGGAGTGGGGGAACAAAGGACTGTTTCTGGATAGAGAGGAGACAGATATGGCCCACAGGCAGATGGTGGTATATAAAGGTAAAGGGTGAAACTGTGTGTTAAGATGAGGTTAATTTTATTTATTTATTTATCTATTTATTTATTAATCTATCTATCCATCTATCTGTCTGTCTATCTATTCATCTATTCATCTATCTATCTATCTATCTATCTATCTATCTATCTATCTATCTATCTATCTATCTATCTATCTATCTGTCATCTGAGGGCATCACCTTCCTATGAGGCAGCTGCACCAAGGGGAAGTGATTGAAAAGCATGCAAGAGAGTCGATGTCAGAGACAGTCCCTGCTCCCCTTACTAGGGAACCCACAGAGGGACTGGGAGGCCCATTGGCTACATCTGTGTATGGGGCCTAGGTCCAGTCCATGCATGGTACTTGGTTGATGCTTCAGTCTCTGCTAGCTCTCAGGGTCCTGGTTGGTTGGCTCTGTTGTTCTTTTTGTAGAGCTCCTGCCCCCTCCACATCCTTCTATTCTCCTCCTACTCTTCCAAAAGGCTCCCTATGTTTAGCTGTGAGTCTCAGCATTTGTTTCCATCTGATGATGGGTAGAGCCTCTTGGAGGACAGCTATGTTAGTCTGTATGAAAGCATAGCAGAGTATCATTAATAATGTCAAGGGTTGGCTCTCTCCCTTGGAGTGCATCTCAGGTTGGGCCAGGCCTTGGTTGGAATTCCCTCAGTATCTACTCATCTACTTTCTCTTTATCCCTGCACATCTTTTAGGCAGGGTAGATTTGAGTAGAAGTTTTTGTTTTTTTTTTTTGTGGATGGTTGGTGTTCTCCTCCCTCCACTAAGAGCCCTGTCTAGCTAGAGGGTGGCCTCTTCAGTCTCCATGATTCCTGCTACTAAGAGACTCACCTAGAGTCAACCCCATATATTCCCAGTAGCCTGTCCTGTTGTAGGTCTCCAGCTTGTCACAGAGATAGCCCCCATCATGCTTTCTCTTCTCTCTGCAAGGCATCTGTCCTCCTCCCATCCTGCTCCCCAGCTCTGATCTCCATCCGCATTTTTCTCTATGCTCCCTCTCTTACCCTGTTTCCCTCTTCAGCAGTTTCTGCTATCTGTTTTGTTGCCCCTTCTGAGTGAGATTTAAGCATCCTACGTTGGGTGCTCCTTATTACTTATTTTCTTTGGGTCTGTGAATTGTACTATGGTTATCCTGTGCATTTTGTACATTTCTTATAGTTTCTTTTGCTGTTTTGTTTTGCCTTTTTTATGGAAATATGATTTACCCTTTTTATTTTAGAAATAGAAATTGCTGGTAACTACTTTTTGGAAATAGGGATGAGGTAATATCATTGTGTTTTATAGCAATGTTGGAAAATGGTTGGGGATTAGTTTAGCTTTCTTCTAGGCTTTTACTATAAATAGACCCACAGGAAGAAATGATTTTTTTTTTTGTGATGGTATTAAGTCATGCCTTTCAGAATGCATGACACTGGCAACAATTAGCAAGGCCTGGCCTACTGTGACCATGTTTCTTCAGATTTTAGCTTAACATTCTTCTACATGTTTCAATTTTAAAATGTCAAACACAACTGAAATGCGAATAATGGAGAGAAGAAGGTATAAACATTGCATCACGAGTGCCTTCTTTTTCATTAGAATATACCACAGGAACAACGCATTCTGTGCCTTGATTTCTTCCTGAACGGACAGGAAATCATGTTGGTGAGAGATAGATCCTCAATGAGGCTAGGTAGAAACTTTTCCCAAAATTAATTCTATGTCCAACACCTATCGTTGTCAAGAAATCCCATTTTCTGTCTGAAGTGATAGGGCTGAGGGATGGGAGTGGGTGGTTAGAAGGAACTTCCCAGAACTGTACGTTTATGACATACAAGGTTTGAACTTGGAATCTACCACTTAGATTTGGTGGCTATCTAGGATTTCATGTGATACATCAAATACTCAATAGCATGTTCCTGCATAAAAGAGTGTTGCAAAAGAGAAAAAGAATGGAAGGGAAATTTGTGTACTCCAGAGTTCCCCTTGCATCATCATACAGAAAATATGAAGGGACAAAATGTAATATTCAGTTACATGAAGAATAGTCACCAATTTAGTCTTTTGAAAGGTATTACATATCCCATTTAGCTACTTTTTTCCATTTCTACATGCATTTTTTCATTCATGAATTAATGTTTTTATTCACTTTACATTCCCATCACAGTGCCCCCCTTCTCCTCTGGGTCCCACCCTACCATCCTCTTCTTCCATTCCCCTTCGCCTTCTCCTCAGAAAAGGGGATCACGTCCCACCAACCTGCCCTGACACCTCAAGTCACATCAGGACTAAATGCAACCTCTTTCACTGAGGCCAGACAAGGCAGTCCAGAAGAAGATAACAGAGTCCATGTCAGAGACAGTCTCTGCTCCACTTGCTAGGGAACCCATGTGAAGACCAAGCTGCCCATCAGTTACCTATGTGTAGGGGGCCTAGGTCCAGTCCATGCATGCTCTTTAGTTGGTGCTTCAGTCTCTGTGAGTTCCCATGACTCTTTTGGTCTTCTTGTGGATTTCTTGTCCCCTCTGGATCCTTCTGTCTTTCCTTCCTTCCCCCAACTCTGCCACAAGACTCCTCAAGCTACACCTAATGTTTGTCCCTTGGTCTCAGCATCTGCTTTGACCCATTGCTAGGTGAGATTCAAGCATCCTCCCTCAGGTCCTCCTTATTATTTAGCTCCTTTAGGTCTGTGGATTGTTCTACATGCATTTAAATGAAAATTTTGTTTATTTTGAATGTATTAGACATATGTGATCATCAACCTAATGATTCCTATTGTACAGTTTTATTAAGTCATTTTTGTTATTAAAATATTTATAATTTATTATTTGAAAAATCTATACATGTATACACTGCATTTTAATCATATATGTTTACTATTCCTCTTTCTAGTTTCTGGGCCCCTACCCCATTTCACTCCAAACTTCATGACTTTCATTTTTGTTGTTGTTGTTGTTATTGATAGGAAACTTTGAATTAGTACTGCTGGAGCACGGGTTGTGGGATCATCCCCTGAGGCATTCCAGAAGCCAGTAACTAACTCACAGCTCTCCTCCTCATTTTTGAGCCCTCCCATGAACCTCCCTGAACCTCGGATAGTTCATCTATAGCTGAGCTCTTAGTTACTTACACTTGACACTTTGACTAGTGTGAGTATCCACACTGTTACCCACTAAAGAAAGAAACCTCTCTGACCACAGGTGAGAGCAACACAAATATATGAGCATAAATATTTACAAGGCAGATTGACAACATAACTGTTTAACACAGCAGAAGCAGGTCTGCTCCAAGGCCTATTACTCTTCAGTCATGAGCTTTTGACCAGGTTTGCAATGTCAGGTGTGATGTTTCTCTTTTGGAGCAGACCTCGTACTCAATTAGAAAGTGGTTGGTATTTCCATAACTGTCATGCTGCTTTTGTAACAGTGGGTACATTTTTTATGGGAGATTGGTATTGTAGTGTGTTACACGCAGGTCCTGCCCTGAGCGAGACCATTGCTTTTCTTCCCCAGTAGCCTGAATACTTTCTTCCAGTACTTGTGATATAGGCAGTAGGGAGAAAATTTCCCGATCAGTTGAAATTGATCTATCCATATACTTCAGTGAGTGGAGTCTTCAGCAATAGGGTGCCTGCCTTATATGTTGGGTAACCAAAAGCAATATCTTGTGCTGTTTTGGGTGCCTTTGGGACCTTCTTGACCAGTAACTCATAGGGAAGAATCTTATGTCCAGCACTGATGTTTTCATTTAATGACCTGTGCTTTCTGGGATCAGTGTTGTCTATACATGCAGAGTACTCATGCATGTATAGACAAATTACTTTTTGTCATATATTACATTTTAAAAATATCTTACAGACTAGTGGATTTCTGTAAAACTTCTTCATATGTCAGTCATTGGTTTTGGTTAAGCCACTTCCTGTCTCCTTTGTTGGTATAATGTTCTTTTGAAATGTACACCATACCCTTGTTCATTCAAATGCTGATTTCTTCCTCCCCCCCGTCCCCCCCCCCCCGTTTCAATATGGACATTGCATTGTGATACTTATTCTAAGCATCCTGTCTCAACTTTATGTAAACAGGCCAAAATAAAGCAACTAGCCACAATGTTGAGCTGGAGGGAGCCAGAGGACAGGAAAGAGGGGAATAGCCAGAGGGCAGGAAATGAGGGGGAGGAGAAAAGGCGAGGGAGAGCTAGGAGAGAGAGAGCTGGAGGAGATCTTGGAACTACGTGGAGATGGACTGGACATAATATTTCACAAAAGGCAAGTATAATGGATAAAATCTAAATGTTAGGAAACTATGAGGACTTGGAGGTTTAGGAGGGAGTAACTATTGCCCAGCATTGTGTTCTAGGGTAACTAAATGAACCCAGTCTCTGTGTGGTGATTTGGTTATACAGCTGTTTAGGATTAGCAGCAAGCTTTACCAGAATATATTTCAATAGTAAATATTAAGCACCTACAACACCCCTTCTGTGTTTTATCTCCTTATCTTCATCTCACTTTTAACTTTAACTCAGATTTTTCCTCCTGTTTTTTTTTTTTTTTTCCAAATCATTTGTGTACTATGATTCTGAGATTCATTTTTTTTTAACTTGGGTTGCAAAAATCATAGTATTTTCACACACCTTCTTCTGGATTAAGCCTCACTTACATCTTTCCCCAGTCCCCATGCCTCCACTGTTTGAACCCTCCTCTCCCCATATTCTCCCTCTTTATTGTTACTTTGCCTATGTTTTACTTTCTCCCCCTCTTGGTGTCGCGACTGACAAATGTCCTGTTTCTATTACCTGTCTTCCAGATTCCTTCTAACTAAACATAGAAAAAAAAAGGAGGCAATGCTAGGATCCACATGTGAAAGAGAACATGTGGCCTTTGTCTTTCTGGTCCTCACATTACCTATTTATCAGGTGGTGGACATCTAGGTTGCTTCCATTTTCTAGTTATTTCGAATTGAACAGCATTGAACATGGATACGCAGGCAACTCTCTGATAGGTTATAAAATTCTTTGGGTATGTGCTCAGGGTCATATGGTAGTTCTGTGAGAAACCTCCAGACTGATTTCCAAAATGACTGCACTAGTTTACACTCACACCAACACTGTGTAGAAGCGCCCTCCCCCCACATCCATGCCAGCATCTGTTGTCGTTTGTATTCCTGAAGTTGCAAGTGATTGTGAGCTGCTGTATAGGTGGTGGGAATTGAACCTGGTTTGTTTGCAAGAACAGCTCCTCTTCTTAACAGCTTAGCCAAGTCTCAATCTGTAGGTCACAACCCCTCTGGGGTAACATATCCTGCATATCTGATATTTACAATTCACAACTGTAACAGCACATTAAAGTTAAGAAGTAGCAACGGAAATTATTTTATGGTTGAGGGGTCACCACAAGATGAGAAACTGTATTAAAAGGTCACAGCATTTGGAAGGTTGGGAACCACTGTTCCAGCCCCTTTTTCTAGTCCTTGGAGGAATCTCACATCTTTATTTTTAGTTGAACCTAGTAAATTATGTAACCATACCTACAAGATTTAGCAATGAGGTCCTTCTCTTTTGATACTATGTAAATTAAGTAATATTAGTGTATGTCTATGTTTGTGTGCCATGTGTGAGTGTGTGTGTGTGTGTGTAAGTGAGTATCTATGTTCATAGGCGTGGGTGCATGGAAGGGGCCAGAAGTTGACTTTGGATGATTTCCTCAATGACTCTCAACTTTATTGAGGCAGGGTCTCTAAGTGAATGAAGAGGCCAAAGCAGTCTGTTTAGCTTTACTCAAGGCTCTCCTATCTTAGGTTTACTAGCACTGAGGTGACAAATCCCTGTGGGATTTTATGTAGTTGTAGGGGATCTGAACTTTGACCCTTATGTTTACATGAAGAGCATTTTATCCACTGGGCCACCTCTTCAGTCCCAAGTTAATACCTAATTGCTAAAATTTGTATACGTTTATGGTATATAAATGAGTTGCATATGTGCATTACACAATGGCTAATTCAAGCCATGTAGTATGTCCATTTTCTAACACACTTGTTATTTATATGTAGTAAGAATATTTAAAATACACTGTCTCAGCAATATTCAAGTCTATAATACTTGTATAATATCATAGCTGCATGTTATCATTAGAGGCTACAATATTTGTGTAATATTCCAAAGAACTTGGGGAATACTATAGTTCCATGTGATCATTATATACTACTTCGATGATACTAGTATAATTCCATGCTATTATTGCCACTATACGTATGATTTATTTATTCACAGGTTTGTTTTCCTAACTGAAATTTTTATTGCATTTTTTCATACAATATATTTTGATTATATTTTTTCTCTCCCCTGTTCCTCCCATACTCTTTTCATCTCCCTTTTCCTTTAGCCAACATTTTCTTTTTTCATTCTACTCATTCTCTCTTTCTATGCCTTGTTTATTTGAATGAACAAAAACTATCTTCCAGATCCATCCACTCTGTTATAAATGACAGACTTCATCATTTTAAAGGTTGAATATTATTCCATTGCCACACATGTCCTATTTTCTTTGTGCATTTATCTATTGATGAACATATAGGTTGATTCCATATTGAGAATGATGAGATAATGTATATAATACAGAAATCTCTTTGCATATTTATTTCATTTTCATTGTGTATATACCCAGAAATTAGATTGCTCCATTTTAATTAAAATACTTCCATAAAGTCTAAGTAACTTAGACTCTCACTAAAAGGTATTTGGTTCTTTTCTGTCCATCTTTGCAATTTTATTTATTATTTTATGTACATTTGGTGTTTGGCGTAAATATATATCTGTGTATAAGGGAGTCAGATCCACTAGAATTTGAGTTACAGATCACCAGACAGTTGTGAGTTGCCATGTGGATGCTGGGAGTGGAACCAGGGTCCTCTGGAAGAGTAGCCAGTGTTCTTAACTGCTAAGCCATCTCTCTAGCCTTATTCCTTCCAATTCTTATTATCTTTACCATTAGTAGTACTAACCATTCCAGCACGTTTGTGTTTTTCCTCCCATGCCCCTCTCCCAGTCCACTGATAGGGGAGGTCCTCCTCCTTTTCCATCTGACCCTAGCTTATCAGGGCTCATCAGAACTAGCTGCATTGTTTTTCTTTGTGGCCTGGTACAGCTGCACTCCCCCATCAGGGATCAAAGTGCCAGCCACTGAGTTCATGTCAGAGACAGCCCCTGTATCACTTACTAGGGAACCCACTTGTAGGCTGAGCTGCCATGAGCTACTTCTGAGCAGCAGGTCTAGGTTATCTCCTTACATGGTCCTTGGTTGGAGTATCGGTTTTTGCAGAGACCCCTGGGCCCACATGTTTTGATTCTGTTGGTCTTGTGGAGCTCCTGTTCCCTCCAGGTCTTTCTATCTCCCCCTTCTTTCATAAGATTCCCTGAACTCTGCCCAAAGTTTGGCTATGAGTCTCAGCATCTGCTTTGATACCCTGCTGGGTAGAGTCTTTCAGAGGTCCTCTGTGGTAGGCTCCTGTCCTGTTCCCTGTTTCCTCCTGCTTCTCATTCCTCTATCTCATTTGCTTTCTGAGTGAGGATTGAGCAGCTACCCTAGGGTCCTCCTTCTTGTTTAGCTTCCTTAGGAGTATAGATTTTAGTATGTTTATCCTATATTAGATGTGTGGTACTCTACAAATAAAAAAATTTGGGGGAAGGCAGGGTCCCATGTAGCCCAGGTTAGCCTTAAACTTAAACCCTCCACTTCTAATCCACCTGCTTTTGCCTCTTGAATACAATGATTGCATCTGTGTGTATGATATCTAGTTCTATGTGATGTTGAGAATGAAACCCAGAGCCTCATGTGTTCTAGCCATACGTTCTAGGCAAATACTTTAACTAGCTGAGCTACATCTACAGCCCCACATTTTACAGCTTAAAAAAGCAAATGGTTTGGTGCATTAACAGTAGAAATATTTCATATTTAAGAATATTTATTTATTTGTCATTAGCCAAAGCAACATAATCACTGAATGTGGCTTTTGTCTTTTTGTGAGTATTTAGCATGAGTCCCAGACTCCCAATTCTTTTACCTCTACCTATGTGCTTTTGGGGTTGAGGACCACTTCCACATATGGAGAGCACATGGACAATGTAACTGTTTTTATGAATGAAATACTTCACAACCCTCCATCAATTGTTTCCTTTCCCATTGACTGACCACTTGGTAAGTCAGTGTCCATTTCTTTGTTTGGGAAGATGCTCATTTCATCCTGTGAGCATCTTGGTCATACTGATAGAACAATGACATGAGGCTCAGGTGTTTTGGCAGCCTCTAGTTTGAAGCTTGGAAGATTTATGTCCAGACAGCTGTGTACAAAACCTTTTGCACATGGAGATCAGCGTATCCCTCCAAAGATATAATGAGTAAAACTAGAAGAATAATGAAGAAAAATGACAGGCCCCTGGAAGGGAATAAACAGGGTATGCCTCTGCTAAGTAACTCCCTGAAGGACTCTTAGGAAACACTGACTGATTAATTGAATCAATCCATCATGCTTCAAGTGACAGCATCAATTTGTAATCTTTTTTGGGAGCTGTTTTATTACATTGCTGCTTCAGCTTAAATTCACACAAGGGCACAATGAACATTCACCAAAATACTTCCTTTAATATTAAGGTGCCATATTATTAAGGAAATCTCATATAGAAAAGATTTACATTAATTTTAATAATAATTTAGAATAAGAGAATCAGAATGTGAAATCCTCTCTGAAATATGTATATATATATAACCTTACATTACCCTTCCAAACCTTAAGATCATTACTTTTAATCTTTAATAATTAAAAAGTGATGCCATTATAATTCTATAGAATACAAAATTTACCCACCTTTATCTATTTTAGGAAGAACTTTCTTCCATTTTTGTTGTTTTTACATGCTGTCAAAACTCAGAAAGTTTTAGAAGATTTTAGCAATAAAAACTATCTTGGCACATATTATCTTGTTTAATTTCTTGCTAAATTATAAATGGGAGAGAATACACAACCGTGTGAGATAGTCTTCCTTCATAGCCATCAAAAATGACTGTTTAGTGTACTAACGTTTTAAATTGGACCACACATAGTGATCACAGAGTTATTTTCTTTCTTAGAAGTAGGAAGAAGGCATAATAAAATGAGAGAATCAGCCATGCTTAAGCAGTCTTCACCTCTCTACTTTACTTATTCATAAGTGTAGGATAAATGCAACCATTGGAAATATTACCATAAAGCTGAATATAATTGGTAAGGTAATACAGAAGGACATATCATATATCCATGTTTACATCTGAGCATGGGTTATTGGTTTTTGACAGAATTATAATAGAATGAAATATGTTTTAATATCAAAGCTAAATCAAAACTAATATACAATGGTTCAGAAGCATTTTGTGATTTAACACTCTCTTAGGGGCTTCCTTATCAAAAGAATTTACACAACCAGGGGTCAGTAGATAATGTCTGGAGTTTGTATACTGACCAGAGTGTCGAATGGGGGATTATTTACGTTTCCAGAGTAAGTATATGGTAGTGTTAAATATTTTATTCATCTCTATATTGAACGGGTCTAGATTTCAGATTCTAAATGTGAAACTACTTAAGGATAGTTTGTATTTCTAAATTCAAATGCTACACTCATCACATCAGCTTGGAACGCTGGAGACATGCCTCACTGTACCTGTTTTAAATACTTACCAAATATAGCCTTAGTTATGTTTGCTGTTTACAAATCTTATTTTCGTGAGACTTCCAGAAGAACGTTTTCCTTGGGGCCCATGTGTGTGCCTATGCGTGGTTGACCTGTTCATTTCCCTTTGGATGCAACAGAGATGCTGTGTACCTTCGACTTCACGGTCAGTGAAGGACCATCCTGAAAGTCTTCCTCACAGGCTTGGGTGAACTTCACCTGGAAATTCTGTTCTCACCATCTGGCCAAGAAACCAAGCACGGAAAGTCTGACTCCAGCTTCTTGGTACACAGCAGTGTCTGAGGATTCTGCTCGCGGTGTTGGGTTTTTTGACTTGTGGCAACTGGTAGTCTGTGCACGGTAGGAACGGCAGCAGCCCGAACCCAGTAAGCCTGGCCAGCTACTGTCTGCCTTTCCAAGCTTACAGTGAGCGTCAGCTGTAGTTAAGGGCAATCAATTACCAGGGGTTAGTCTTTTCTGTTTGCCTCCTTTACCCCAAGCTGTTTCCATACAGTTGTCTCGTGCTGAAGTGAACACCATATTCTAACAGCATTCACAACAGCTTATGTTATCAAAGGGGCAATCAATAGGTTTTTTAACTTATTTTATTTAAAATAGAATAGGAGCTGGGATGATTGCTCTGTTGGTTGCCACGTAAGCAAGGGGGAACTGAGCTCCAGCCCCAATTTTCTTATAATCTCAGCGCTGGTGAAGCAGAACTAGGTGGATATCTGGGGTGCACCAGCCAGCCATCCTAGCCCAGCCTAGCCTAATTGGTAAACCCCAGGTCTAAGTGAGAGACCCTGCCTCATTAAACAGAGAGGATAGTTCCTGAGGACCGACCTTTGACCTCCGCAGACAAGTACAGACACGTGCACGCACACCCCTCCCACACAGGCACTTGTCCACTCACAAGCACGCGCACAAATATTTTTATAAAACTGAAAATCTCATCCTGTAAATCAACCGAATGATTTATGAAAATGATCACTTTTCATGTATGTTTGTACACCACGTTGGTGCCTAGTGCCTGCGAAGGGCAGAAGAGGGGCAATGAATTTCCTGCAGTGTGGCGTTATACAATGCTTGTGAGCCGCCAGGGAGTGACGGGAGTCACCCTCCCATCCCCCTGAAAGAGCTCCAAACCATCTTAACTGCTGAGCCATCTTTTCAGACCCAAACCAAAGGATTTTAATCTGGTGCCCTTTAGAGGTAAAAATCACGGAAGGAAGAAACACTGTTCCTCAGGGTACGGCAAGCCTGTTGCACGTGGTCTAGAGGAAGGGTCAAGCGCTGGAATAAAGTAAGTGGGTGTTGCCCGTAGCTGAGCTAGAACAGTGCTAGGGCTGGCCTTTCTCTCTCACAGCTGACCACTCCTTGTATCGCATAGGACATCAGTAACGGCCTCATGCAAGCCAACTCTGGTTCCCTCGGCCGTGGCAGAACCAGACGCACCATGAGAAGCAGCAGGGACTTTCAGGGATGGCTCAGAAATGTAATCTTTTTTCCATTTATTTTTTAAAATGCAAATTACACTAGTAAGTCAAAAAAATCACTCTGTTAAAAATACATTCAGAATTAACAAATGCAGGAAGGGGAAAAGAAAAGACAGATCAGGATTGTTAACTCTTGCTTTCAGAATATTAGGTTTATAACAAAAGCTCAGCCTAGAAAAATAGCATTCTTCACCAGATTTTGAGGAGGATACAGCTGTTCAACTTTGATGTTTCCCAGATCGAACCACACTACTGTGCTTACTAAAAAGGCCTGCCCACTGACTACTGTTCAGTAGCCAACAACTGTTTCTGAAATATTTGGTAGCGATGATATGAAGCTTGGTGGAGAGTCGGCTGCAACTTAAAAAGAAACATGGCGGCTTGTTTTACTCTTTCCCTACACATGTGCTACAAGGTGGAACCCCATCACAGTAGCAATGCAGTGAAACCTCATTTTAATAGTCACATTAGAATAGTTTCTGGCATGTGTAATATTTATATTTTAGGAATAAAAGGACAGTACATTGGTGAATAGTTTTCCTCAAACATTAAACATGCATATCACTATAAAAACACCATATGAGGTTTCACTGATATGTTTGCAACTGTTCATTTTATACATGTAGGTGTAGACCAGAATATACAAGCCACTGGGAAAACTCGAGTGTGAGTGCTGGAATCTTTTTGTGCATGTGGTCATTCCAGTGGTCATTTTCAGTTCCTTCATTGGTTTTAAACAGGGATGTGGTGATTTATTACAAATGTCTATGCGAAGACAGCAACTGGCCTGCCTTATGGAGACCCGAATGGGTTAAGATGCAGAAAGGGTTAACCTAATAAACAAAACTCTAAGTGCCAAAAAGAAAAAGAGCTGGTCCATGCCAGTGTCTAACTTCTCAGACTGGATTTCACCGTGCGTGCGTCAAAATGATGTGTTAAAGGAAACTTGATTTCAGCATCTCAAGTGGTTCCAAGAAAAAAAAAAAACATGACTCATCTGTGTTACTGATAAGCTTGAGCTAATTATGTTTTTCACTAATGAAAGCCAAACAATGCTTGAAAGTATAGAACTAAATTTCCTAGGAGTTCAGAATATCCCATAAACACACTGACCTACTATTGTCCCCAAAGGCATCTCATTGCCAACTACTTCAACAGCACAGGGTTTTTTTTTTCTGCCACAATAATACAGGAGGATTGGAATACACTCTAACACACAACAGATCCCCCCAAATACCACAAAGAGATCTCAAAGTTTTCACTAAGTAACTATTGCTCCCACCCCTCCCCAAAAATAATCTTGTACGCTGAAGTTAGAAAAAAAAAGTTTCACCTACATTGGGTCTTAGATTTGAATTAGATATAAAAGAGTAAACATAGCTAATACATAGTCAGTTGGCCTCTGTCATAGAAATCCACAGACGTTTCCTGGGTTAGGAAATGCCGTTTGTAGATACTTAGAAAAGCACCTAGAGTGCAAGAAATAAAACCAACCAGTTAAGCCATTTCTGCTTTGAGTAGAGTAATGAGTTTAGTAGATTAATACATTTCACTTTGTTCCAGCCCGACTACATCAGAAGACCGCGTTTCAGAGACATGATGATGACAGTTATTGTTGCTGTTCTTTCCTATCTCTTTGCGGCCACCACGAGTCTCGTTGGTAAAACGTCATTTTCTTACACAGACACACTGGAGCTGCTGAGCGGTTCAGTCTTGTTCCTCGACAGGAGGCAGAGTCAAAATTGTTCAGAATTAATAGCAGTGTGTTAGCCTAAAGGAAGTGACTGGAGGGCATCTGCACTGGGAGTCTCGGGCACACAACGTAGGTGGGTTAAGGCAAGTATGTACGGTATAGCCTTTAGGGCAAACGACCTGCCATTTTGCATTTGGTACAAGGTCATCACAGCGTGTTCTGTCTGTCAGTTTTTGCAATTACGTTGCCTAAGCAGCTGTGGTGCTATCAAGATGTATGGTACGGACTGCAGAAAACAGGGTTCCAAACTAGTGTGCCTCCGTTAACTTGGCACCTTACAGAGCCAACTGGCTGGGCTGCAGAGGAGTAAGTAACGGCCTGCAGAGGACATCTCTGTGTCTCCTTTCCCAACCTGCAAAAGGCCTGGGAGAAGGGAGCCTGCATTAAGGAAATCCAGGGTGGGCGTGCCCTGCTTGTTTATCAGTTTCAGTCAGAAAGAGGAGGTCCAGTGGAATTGATGTGTGTCTGGTAGTGACAGTGGTGTGTGTGTGTGTGTTTTCACACATGTATCTACGTAGAAATTTCCTGTTTGGTCTGATAACATGTATGTGTATTTAAATTCATTTGCTTCTCACTCTTCATAAAAAGCAGGAGGCCACTGCACAATTCATTTGAGAAGTCCATGGGTTGACAGACAGAAGTCATCCGTGTTATTTTGACCTAAGAGAGAGAAAAAGTCCTTTTAGTCAAAAGAGCATGCTAGATGCCTGTTGCTCCTCACCCTTCTCTGAGTATAAGAACAAACAGGGGAGGGGGGAAAGATTGGGGGAAGAAGAATCTCAAATTGGGTTTTAAAAGAGGTTTTGCCTTCCTTTTATCTCTCAGTGTCCTGTCACCCACATAGGCCATTTATGATCATTCGAAGAACAGATGAAATGAGCATGTACTGCCACCAGCTGCTGAAATGATGCAGGGTTTTTGCAGGCTGTCTAGTACAACACAGGATATTTGTTATCAGGAAGGGGCACCATCATGTTTGTATGTGCCAAGGCACACAGAACAGTTGGGATAAAAAAAAATCAATTACTTTGTTAGAAAGTTAATGAGATGACATGAGAATTTCTGACCCCTCTCAATTTACTTTGTATATATGTGGCAAACTGTAGGCAGAGGGAGAAAGAGAACCTTCCTTTTATGTGGTTGTATATCTGAAAAATTATAAACTAAGAACACACACACACACAACTGAACTACCAATAAAGAGAACAGTGTATTCATTGGCTGTGGCTGGGGTGACTCTGCTGGCAGAGAATTCATCACTTTGTGGAGGAGCCAGGTCACAGATCTGTTGGATGTGGTAGAAACCCCATAGCTAAAACTGCACATTGCTTTTTAGCATTTACTTTCTTTCAAAAGGACAGCTTTTATTTCCAGTGGCTGTATAATATTGCTAGGATGCTTGAACTGGCCCGTGATATTAAATTACTCTTACTTTACAAGACATATTTATGGCGAGTTGACAGGAAAAGGGATACTCCAAACGACAAAGACAGAGAAGGTGCTCAGAGCTGTGTCTCTCAACAGGGATGAGGCTTGTAGGTGAATCACGTTTGATTTTTCACAGGATCCCACTAGGCAGAGGCTTTCAGAGGATGGGTTTGGAGGGTTGCAGAGCTGTAAAGCTCCTCACTCAACACTGAATAGTGTAAAATCAAAAGGAGGTAAGGAAGATGGGGACAGGCAGGGGCATGCATGGAAATGTGACAGCCCAGATAGCTGTGTAGTCAAGTAAAATGAAACCAGGGAAGGCAATGCCAGGCCCATCTCACAGTTCATTTAGGAAACGGAAGAGAACATCAAGCAAGGGTCAGGAAAAAGAAATGATGCTCTCAGTTACATCCCTAAGAAGCTGGGTGAGGTTTGCTTTCTTGTCTCATGATTCAGTTTCCTAAACAAAATCACAGAGTTTTGTGGTCTTAAGGTTTTTTTTTTTTTTTGGATGTTTTATGGAAGAGAGGAAGGCAGGTTTTTGATTAATAATTTTTCACATACCTTAAGTATCACTAACATCCTAAGTGCTACTCTTCTCAAATGTTAGTGTTTCATGAGCAACGATGGATAAAACAAAATCTGATTATGCTTATTTGGCATGTAAAGGTTTCTGTTTAAGAGAATTAAGGGAAGCTTTGTTCTTAGGGAATTTAATTCTTAACCAAGATATATTTTAAAAATTCTTGTCTAAAGATGAACATTAGGATTACAAATGCTTAGTTGGAAACAATACATTTAATTACAATATGCTCATTCAAAGGAAAAAAAAACATAAGAAGTGGGAAAAATGTGTCATCTTTGGAGAACACAAAACTGAGGTTTTGTTGGAAAAAAGTGGCCAAGGGAAGCTCCTAGAGTATTTATGCTCTATTCAGTAGGTCTTAGTTTCTCTTCCAGCCGTTGTCTGTTCCTAGAACTGTCTAACATCACTTGCTTATAGCTAAGGCACAAAGGTTATTATGAGTTGAAGACAGTGTCTTTCAAGAAAACACTGCTCAGGTCAACATACTCTTGCAAGGCTGTGGTAAGGAACTCGGAATCATTGATAGCTTTTGGAAAGGAAAATGAAAACATCAGTAAAGACTTTAGAAATGTTAACTTGGCAGCCATCTGTAGGATGGGATATGTGTTCTGAAATAATGAAACTAGAAAACTCAGTGGTTGATCATGGATGCTTGAAATAGGCAGTGATTTTGAATGTAAAGGAAGGATATATGACTTACTGTTTATAGAGGCAATGCTTTGAATGGCATGTAGTTTTGCCTGATTCTTGAATAGACAGACTCTTTTTTTAAAAAAATTTTTATTATGAGTGATGCTATTCAAACACTTGCAGAAAACTACAAGGGGCACATAGAAAAAGGCAAACACAATGCATACATCATTCTCTTTTAAAAGAGAAACTAATGAGAAGTATCTAAAGATTGCTGTTTGGAATAAAAATACCCCAAAACTCCATTCATTATCCTACATGCTGGAGGTGTTGAGAGGTGAATGACTTAATGGTGGAAGACAGTGACAACAAACACATATCTTCAAAGAGAAGTTCACATTTTAAAATGAATTGGAAGCTTACTTTCTATTTTGATCTTCTCTTGCAATTCAGCATATCACTTGATGCTGAGATATAGAATTTGCTATCAGTTGTTATCCAAGGGAATTTGCCTAAACACAGATATAAAAATCAGGCTCTGATTGCTTGTCCGTGCTCTTGAGTGCTACAGTTAAGGGCTTGATCAGTTTCAATTCTAATGGTTCTGTTTCATTTTGACTTTCACCTTGATAAAGAATGGCTTAGAGTTTGAGTTTTGTTTGTTTTGTTTTTTTTTTTGAATATGTATCTATCACTAGGGTGAACTAGCATTTATCATTTAAATGAACACTCAAGACTATTATGAAGGGCTGATAACAATGATAAGACTAAAAACTAGCATCAACCAGGACTATACTGGAGCAGCCAGAAAGTAAGTTTTATATAGTTGCATATAACTACCTAAACTGTTAGAATATTTTCAAAATACATACATTTTAAGTAACTCAAAGAATTGTTATATACTGGAGGCTTTTGAGCCATGTGGATGATACTTACATAAGACTAAAGAAAACTTTAAAGACTGCCTTTTTGATAAATCATTTTTTAAACCACAGAAATGTTTTTAGAATCACCTTAGCCAAAACAATATTAATAGTAGAAAATGGAAATGCACAACCAAGGGAAAAATGCATGCATTTTTTTTGTGCCATGATACATTTACTTGACTACCTTTTCATACTCCAGAAAAGTACCTTCTAAGTCAAGTACTTACATGTACATTGGTTGTAGTTGTAAGTGAGATGTCTTCTGAGGTCCTTGATATCCATAAGAATCAAAGCCACCTATGAAATCAACTGAAAAGAGACAATATCACTTGTTAGTTAACTTTGCAGAAGCAATAGAAATCGATAAGCAAGGTTCCCCAAGAAGTACTAATATAAACTTTCAAATAATCAAATAAACTAAAACTGACTAATTATGAAAGAGGAGAAAAAAATAGTTTCTTCAAGGTTCCTTCTTCGACTGTGAGATTCAGTTATGGCTTTACAGTAGTTTCTATACTTCACAGAAGAGATTACATACCTTTCTCAAGCAACAAAGACCTAATTGGATGAATAAAACTTTTCTTGCACATAAAAGATGATACATGACATTTTGGTTAATGATGGAACTTTTTTGAAATCAATCCGATTGTCATAACATAAAAATAATCATCAATTCCATGTATTGTCCACAGTTGCTACACTACTACTAATATTATGTATTCTCATGATCAAGTACAGAGTACTATGGTTGTATCATGCAAATTAACTCAACCTTGCTCTGCTTGTCATCTGATTGTGTGGTTTAATAATCTAAAGCAATAAGAAGTTAGGTGTGGAACAAAGTTTAGCCAGTCACTTAAATGCATTGTATACTAAGATAGTTAAGTGAAAGACCCAATAAGATACAACAAGAATTACCATGGCAGATGTTATTTTTTTTTAATGGCTACAAGCATATTGCATATTTCACATGTTCTTACAAAGTAACACGGCTTCTCTTCCCATCCCATGGTTTGGATCTTTGTCCATCATTTCCTCTCAAACATGGGTAGAGGCTCTGTGGCATATTTGAGTCTTGCAGAAAGCATGCTATGTTATTTCAAAAATAGCTCATGAAGAGTCATTTATTTTTCTCCTTTTCCTTTTGGCAGGATCTCTCTTGATACAACCATTATACTGTGAGGAAGCCCAAGCTAGTCCAGGCAGAGAAACTGAGGAGTACCCACACATTTAACCCATTATCTAGCTGAGGTTCCATCCCATAGCTGATGTCTACTTCTGGACATGTGGAAGAATATGCTTCTACCTGATTACAGATCCCAGCTATTGAGTCAACTCAATCTTAGAGTGTTACTAGCTCAGTTGG
>CM053767.1:15962999-15987159 GCA_028658305.1 Pachyuromys duprasi
AACCGTCTCATACAAGACCCCTGTGCCCTGCTCAGTTTGGTCTTTGTGGAGCTCTTGTTCTCCCCAAGTCTCAACAACCTCCCCCAGATCTATCATTACTTCTCGCCCTCTGTCAGAGGCTTGATCTCGAGTCTTAATATCTGTTCTGATACATCGCTACATTGACCCCCCCCCACCCGCCAGAGGTCCTCTTTGGCATGCTCCTGTTCTGTTGCTTGTTTTCTCCTCCACTCAATGTCCATCCCATTTGTTCATTCAAACAAGCATTGATCATACCAATCTAGGTCCTCCTTCTTGTATATCCTTTCTAGGTGTGTAGATTTCAGAAGCTTTTATTTCTAAATATCTAATAAGAATCATATACCACTTGCACACGCTTAACTGTTTTTATTTCCTTCATCTATTTCTGCTGATTTTCAGGAAGAGATGTACTGTGGATAACATCTTAAGAACTTCTCACGGTTTTCTGCTGAGACCACAAGCTCGGTGCCCATATCTTCACATAAATAATGGCGCCACTTGAAATGTTCCAGGGAAGCTGAGGGCTAGCCTGAGGCAGGTAATCTGGAAAGCAAGGTCTGAGCAGAGTGTGTAGTTATCTAAGAACGGCACCTCTAAGCAATTCATGTTTATTTTGCTGTTTAATTTCTTTCTTTGATTTTTTTTAAAGTGTAGCTAAATATTCTTTTGGAGACCTTCAGACATGAGAACTGACTTTAGATCATTTCCATCCCTCCTTCCCTACCAACACCTTCCACAGAACCCCAGCCCCCAAATTCATGGTATGTTCTTTTAAAACTATTGTTGCCACACACACACATACACACACACACACACACGCACACACGCACGCACGTGCTGTTGAGATTTCATGAATGCAGATTCCCTGTTATACACAGAAGACACTGTCTCATAACAGACCTCCTATGTCTATGGCTCTCACAATCTTTTCTGCAATGCTCCCTGAGCCTATGGCGTGGGAGTTGTGTTGTAGTGTATCAGCTTGGTTACCTTACAATTTTCTGCATTTAGAATAGTTGTGGTTTTCTGTAATAGTTCACATGTGCGGCAAAAAGTAGCTCCTTTGTTGAAGGATGACAGCTACACGTATCTTTGGGCATACAAATAAATATTCAGAATGCAGTTATGGATTGATCTGGTTTAGGAAAGTGGCATTCTTTCAGGTGGTCCTCTAGGATCTACAACCTTACCATGCATGCTAGGTTACGGTACAAAACATGAATTCCCTCCTCTTAAGTAGGCTTTGAGCCCACATAGATGGCTCTCGACTGTCCTGAAGATTAAGTACTATTGACACCGTTGGGGATATCTAAAAGATTTTAGCTTTGAAGGTTTGAGAGTATTAGATATCTAACCTGTGTGGTACGTTAAAAACACACAATGGATGGGTGATGGGTCCCATCTTTATTTTTAAAAGTAAAATACATATACAAGGGGAGTGGTTGGGATCAACCTTTAAATGCACATTTCTCGATGAACTTAGAATGTTTCAGGCCAGTTAATGTATGTAGGAAAGGCTCAAAGAAGCAAGCCCTGTAGCTGAATTTACTGGAGTTTTATATGGAATGGTCTAAATGTGGATGTCATCAGCAGAAGCATCAGGGAACAGAGGCGGGTCTAATGGAACTCTTTAATTCCTCTTTGATTAAAGCTGCAGTTTTATGATAAGTAACAAATAACTTGTGTGACACACAGCAGCAAGATTTATTAAAAGGCAACTGTAGAGGAAAGAATCTTTGTGTTTTGAATAATTTTGGAAATCACATTCTCTATTATCAAGAAGGACTAGGGGTGTCTGGGACCATCCTGTTTTACTAATGGCCTGTGAATCTGTGGCAAGGGAATAGGAAAGAGTGGGCAGGAACAGAGACTGTACGGGCCAAGCATCTTGGATTGGGTAAGAGGTCAAATGGTGTAGGATGGAATACTCTGTGAGAAAAGCTTACCAGTCCTTTTCGGATTTGGGCAGGGCTTCAAGGATAGGGCAGGATAGGGAAGAGGACCAAAGAGCCAACACTTGACAGCATTGATGTTGCTGTGTTTGAATACTTGCTTTAGAGAGCCTGGAAAGATAAGAACGGTCCAAGTGACACACCACTGTCAGAAGGGAGAAACACTGTTTTGTAGCAGCTGGCCATCAGCACTGTCCCCTGCTCAGGCATGGACGTTGCAAATCCAAGCCCGAGGAAAGCATAGGTGAGGACTGGCATCCAGTGTGTTTGTAAGAGCAATGCTGCCTTTTTTTTTTTTTTTTTTTTTTTTTTGCCCTCCCTGGAGGCAGAGGGTGAGAAGGAAGGTATAAAGCCATCTGTGAAGCAAAGTTCCAAAGCGAGAGGGAGAGAACTTTTCTCCAGGACAGAGACAGGAGAGGCAGGAGAAGTTACACTAGGTGGAGAGCCTCAGGAAGGTGGCCTCAGTGAAACGCCCTCCCTCTGTAATGAAGGTGCTCTCAGTGAAAGAGATGGAGCAATGAGGGAGAGGGGAGGGCTCATGAGGCACCTGGGTAAGAGAAAGTGAAGAAACCAAGGTGTCAGGAATGATGAGTCCCATTATTTTTTTGCTACTTTCTGTAAATGTAGAGAGGCACACAGGCTACGACGCCATGACTAATCCAACGTCATCTTCCCTGAGCCTGGGCTTGGTTGCCATTCAGATTGACTGGATCCCTGAGACTTTGTTTTGTTCACCCTTGTTAGAATTGCTTTCAATTATATATGACATACCTTTTAGAAAGGAATTGAAGGGAGCAGTTATTGCAAGTAACAGACGAGTTAGTTAGACATGATTTGGCATATCTTCTCAGCTGACACCCAGGATATATTTAGAATGTACAACCCATTTAAATGCAGCAGTTTTAATTAGGATGGTGGGCGCATTAATGTATGTATATTTAGAGAAATAAAATGTAAATATGCATGCTATAATCACCCATTAGAGAAATATTCCTCGCCCTGTGCCTCGTAATGTTTGTGTAATTATATTATCTTGCAAGGGCTAGAAAGGAAAATCACAAAACTCCTGAGCCTACTCTGATCGTCTTATTAGGACAGCAGTTTCAGTTTCAGGAAACAGATCAGCCAGTGTTACCCCAACATTCTTTTTTTTTTAATGGTAAAATTTTATTTTTATTAACTGTTTTCTACAAAGGACAGATTTACTAATAGGACTAATTTTTTAAAACATTTTTATTTTATGTTAATTACAGGTTATGTACTTTGTATCCCAGCTGTAGCCCCCTCCTCCACCCCTCCCTATCCCTTCCCATCCCTCCCTCATCTCTTCCCTGCCCCTTTCCAAGTTCACTGATAGGGGAGGACCTCCTCCCCTTTCATCTAACTCTAGCTTATCAGGTCTCTTCAAGACTGGCTGCAATGTCCTCTTCTGTGGCCTAGCAAGGCTGCTCCTCCCTTGGGGGGCTGGGTGGGGGTTGAAGAGCCAGCCATTGAGTTCATGTCAGAAATAGTCCCTGTCCCCCTTACTAGGGTACCCACTTGGGTATTGAGCTACCATTTTTTACATTCAAGCAGGGGTTCTAGATGTGTGGGCACACTGAAGGTAGTTTAACTATTTCAGGCTAATTGAAAACATGCAAAATTATGGACATATGTATTATGGTAGAGCTTTGGCCAATGTGGACCTGAAACTTAGCTAATGTTTAAAACTTAGCTCTGTTAAAAAAGACAGGCCTTTTAAAAAATTCAGTTGTATTCTATTGTATATTTTCCTGTGTTTTATCTTTCTAATTTCAGCTAGAGTATCCCTTCCACAGGGAATAATGTTCCTGTCTTCTAAAGTACATGAGATTCCCTTGGACTATTCCATGGTACTTCGGCTTTCCTTATCTGAGTACTCTCCATGTCTTAGTATCATTTTCCTTTCTCCTGGGAAATGTATGCTGGACTGTAGGCATCATGAAGGTGGAATGGGTGTCTGTTTGTTTCTTGCTTCATCCCTGGCAGCTTGCACAGACTGACTGTTTAATAAACAGTTGTTGGAAGAAGATCTTTGGAGTACTATAGTGAAATGATGAGGAAATTGTACCTAGAACCAGGGATGCTAGTTCTGGTCTCACTTCTGTCTCCCTTGGTTATTCTACTTCTAGCAAGACAACTCCAGTGTCTTTTTCCTTTACTGTAAAGTTAGGGAACTAAATTATGGGATTACTAGTAGTTCTGTGATTCTGCATAATTCTATATTTCTGTTATTGGTTTGCACACCAATGGTAGCAATGGAAACATTAAAGGAGCAAATCTATAATTTAGTTCTTTCTAGCTGTATGTTACTATGCACTGATGTTATTAAACAAATTTATTGGAAGAATAGCTCATCTGGACCTCTCTCTCTCTCTTTCTCTCTGTCTCTCTCTCTCTCTCTCTCTCTCTCTCTCACACACACACACACACACACACACACACACACACACACACACACACACACTCCATGTCTAAGGACATAAGCAAACATGGGTTGAAAGTACTAGAAAAAAGATAATATCTATCCTGAAAGTGTGAAGACATTTTTTTGAAGTCAGTATTTCCTAAAAATACAATGTAATCACTATTTATATGGGACTTACACTGTGTTAGAAGAGTAATGATGATTCAAAATATGCTAGAGTTATGTGTAGGCCATTTTCAAGTATCACATCATATTAGGTAAGAGATTTGAGCATCTGCAGATCCATGGAGGATCCTGCAGCCAATCTCCTTTGGATCCAGAAGGATGATCAATCACAGCATCTGGAGCCTGCAACCTGACAATTCACAGCAGGAAAACAGAGTAATGAACAATGCAGGGCCCAGGGGATGGCAGGATTGGTGGGTTTGAGCCCACTGTAGTACTCTTCCTATTCATTTTTAACTCAGGGATGTTGGAGTATGGATGTGTACCTGTGCCCGCCCCTAGTAGTCCTACTCCTGGGAATACTTTCAACATCAACTTCATTAGTTACAGAGGCAGCAATCCATATCCAATTTCCTTTTTGTGTCAGGATTGTTCGTGTATAGACTAGACTCCTTTGTTAGAAACATTTATAATTAATCCTATAAACAAACAAATGAATGCAAATTTCACGCTGTCTACCTCAGGCAACCTTGTCAGTTTGGGACTAGGTTGCCACTTAGTATATATATGTATATGTGTGTATATACATATATATGAATTGAAATTCGTACTACACACCTAACCTAATTTCTAACTGATAATAGACATGGATTCCCAGAAGTGCTCTAAGCCTCTTGATACTAACGTCCTAATTTCCTTCCCTGGTAAACGTTTTAAATAAGATTTTTGCACCAAAGGAAATTAACCTTTAAATTAATCGTAATTATAAAATGCCATCGCTGATTTCTGTCTTCAGCCTAATTACTTTCCATTATTTAAACACAGTGTACCTCCTGTGAGCTTCAGGTTTGTTTCCCTTTCACTCCGGACCACACAGTACCAAGCTCTTGCAGCAGAGACCACCTGGAGCATTCCCTGCGACTGAGGTCTTCCTTGAATGGCACTGGAGATCTAGGCCTAACCTCCAAGCTCACCGACAAGGCGCTCTGGCACCGCCCACATGCCAGGCAGCTCTGTTCTGCTGTTTCCATTCCCAGCATCTGCCAGTGTATCCTCAGAGATGTGGGTATCTCGGCCCTTCTGTCAAGGGGGAGATCCCTAACCCCATCCTCCTGGTTGTCTTTCACGAAGCTCAACGGGATGCCTTGGAGTGGCCACCAGCCAACATCCTTCATCAATAAACTAGGTGTCAAGACCATTCCAGCATGTGTCTGGTGTAGAGGTCTCCCCCCTCATCTCCCCTCCCTTCAAGCTAGCCCTATGTCTTGCTGCCATTTGTTCTCTGGTATTAGGACCAGGGTATCCAAGTGACTTTATTTTATGAACCTGTATACAAAATCTTTGTGCCAAAAGGTCTATTTTTCTGCAACTTGCCTGCTCTTTCCCCCTGAGCTGTTATTTATGTGTGGTAGCAAGCCTAGACATTTACCGCAGGTGGACTAGGGTTCACATTATTGGGAGGGGCAAATTGATCAAGTGGAATATTTTTCTTCTTCAACTTTTGTTAATGCTACCACTCTTCTCTTTGCAGTCACATGCTCTGACATTCTTTTCTGTTGAGGCTGATTAAAACAATTGCCCTATTCTTTGTCTCTACTAGTTAATTTAAGTTCCTGGTGCCAACAATATTTTCTGCAGGAGATTTTTCCTTTGTATGCCTAGGATAAAAATCTTCTCTGCTTATCTGAATGCTGTTGCCTCTATATTGATTCTTTAGAAGCCAAGGCTTCACAGAAAATGAATCATTTCTTTCCCCTCATATTTTTGACTCCGAAAGATTAGATTTACATAAAGACGAATATAGTGTGGGTGCCTGTGTGTGTTTGTATGAATAAGAAGCCATTTAGCATAACAGAGCAGATAACATGAGAAAGGGGAGGAAACAAGAAATGATTGTTGAAGAATCACCTTCCATTTTTTATTTGAAATTTTAAATTCAGAAATAGAGCTGGTGTGCTTCTCTTAAACAGCCACAGGAGGGAGCAATGCAAGGGCCGGAGAGGAGACCAGTGGCAGCTAATTTTGGCAGGCAGTGTGAAGAGGCATGCATTACTGCCAGAGACCGTGGCTGTCAGTGAGAGGGCCTCTCATGTGACCCACAGGTGGCAGAGTGCATTCATCTGTTTCACACACTGATCACACACTCAGTCTTTTATTTTCACATATGGCAAAACCTGCCCCTTTGCCTCGAAAAGGTGCTTTATTATACTTCAGTGTTTTCAACTACGTAAAATCAACTGAAGTCTAAGGAGATGTCACGCTTCTGTGTTGTCTTTCATACATTCCATGAAATGTCTGTGGAAAGCTAATTGGTCAACTCCTTATTTCTTAAAAAAATGCCTCAGTCTTTTCTTCAGGTTGGGAGCGGTGTGTGTGTGTGTGTGTGTGTGTGTGTGTGTGTGTGTGTAGCAGGATACAGTGGGGAATGAGACATGTCTGGGTCGTGTCAGCTTCTCCAACACTCTTTTACCCAGAGAGTCAGCTTTATTTATTGCACTAGATTATGAACTTTCAGTGACTTAATCTTTTGATGCTTATCAAATTTGTGTTGAAATAAAACAGTAGGCATCATTTTTTTTTATTGTTTCAAAGCTTAAGGAAATCATCACTTTAAGTGGTGTTCGTGTACACCTTTAATTCCAGCACTTGGGAGGCAGGGGCAGGTGGATCTCTGAGTTTGATGCTAGCCTGGGCTGCACAGAGAAACCCTGTTTCAAACCTCACTCCCCTACCCAGCAAGAAAATAAATCTTAGGCAGAATGAACAGATTTTAAGTACAAAGTTTCTGTACTTTGGGGGAGTAGAAAGGGAAGGTGACATCTTTCTTTGTGACCACACTACAGTTCTGCAGAGCACAGCTACATGGTAATGGCATTCAACGTCTGGACCTTTAGCCTTTAATAATATGTGATGTTGCTCAGAGATAAGAAAAAATGGTGAGTTTTGACCTCATTGGAATTTGGCAAATAAAGACAAGGTATTTCACTTGGTAATCTTTAAATTCCCAAGACTGTTATTGTTATAAAGAGATGACCAAATGATAATATATAAACTGTGTATCTTTCATTTGACTCTGTAAATAATACAGGCTATAACTTCACCTGCCCACCAGCCACACAATATGCTGTGCTTTTCACTGAACTTCTTGTTACCACTTCTGGGTTATGTTTGAGGGGTGACTTAAAATAACAAGCAACCTCAAGATACCAAACACAGTGTTTAGTATGATCTGAACAACAGCATTTGAAGCATGGGGGATGACTAGAAGGAAGGAGAAAAGAAAAGACAGAAGAGAGCACAGTTGAGAAAAGAAAGGACAGAAAGAAAACCAAAATGATATGCCAAAATGTTAACTGAAGATCAGGACTCATTATAGGTTCGTTTTGATTTTCTCTCCTCTTACTGTTTTGTTTATCTGTATTTTTGTGCTTTCTGTAGCAAACCTTTAGTCATTTACCAGCAAGATTAAGTGTTATGTTTTCAGGGCAGAATATATCTCCATGTCCCTCCTCTGCATAGTAAGTAACTAAGCTCAAGGAGTTCCATTCCAGCCTAATGGTTCTGGTTATCTGGACACATGCTCAAAGCATATAGAATGTAGTTTGATAAATAGTATAGGCCAGTAAGCTTTAGAAGGAAAATCAAACAAAAATAATAGAAACGTATTATCCTGAAAGCAGTGAATAATTTTCTTTGGTTTTCATTTTAAAAGAAAGATTCCATAAATCGATTGCAACTTTTGTCTCTAGGCCCCTTGACTTCAGAGACTTCAGGATGGGTTTTTATTCATTTGCGTTTAGTTGGTGGGCATGTGCATGTGTCTAACTTCAAATTTAAATAGCTAGAATTCATTTTCCAGTATTGCTTTCAGAATAAGTCCCCTAGGCTATGACATTCCACATCTCTTTTCCAGGGCAATTTCCCTATTGAATAACATTTGGAAATACAATGCATCTCTATTAGATCAGGCGGTGGCTACAGTTATCCCTCAGGGATTTTAGGACCTTCCTGTGGATACAAAACCTCACAAATGCCCAGATACCCTAGCCGAAATGACAGAGTTTATGTATAACCTACACACACCCTGCACTGTACACAGACTCATCTCTTGATCACTTGAAACACTCAACGCAGGGCTCTGTGCAATAAACAATTGCTATATTATAAGATACTATTATGTTATATAATATGAAGAATCTAAATAGTATGCTATTTGAGAGCTTTGGCACGGACAAAAAGACTGGACGTATTTTATACAAATGCACTCCTCCCCCTCCCCAAATATTTTCTATTTGCCATTTTGAATCCACAATTAAAGGAATCACAGACATGGAAAATGTACTTAGAAAAAGATACCTAAAATGGATGCAATTGCAAGAGACCAACATTTAGTTGTACTTTGTGTCAATGAAAATACTTAAAAAAAAAGAAACAGTAATGAAAATTGAGAGGTCATATGTTGAAAGACTTTTTTTTGTTGATCTGTCATAGATTAGTGATATTTTCTGTAAAGATCTTTTAATAGCAGGTAACATGTAAAGATAAATTCTTAGCTCTGTCACTGAAGTGGACAGCTGATTGCTGTCAGCAGAGGGGAGGTCTGAGCAAGAGAAAAGAGCCTCGTATATGGTAAAAGGCACGAAGACCGGGAATTTGTTTTACAGAAGATTGTAAACAACGACAAATGCAAGCGGATGAAGGAGACTTGGAGCTAAGAGGCTCAGCAGACAGGAGAGCTCTGCTGTAAAGAACCGGGTGAGGATGCCCGCTCTCCCGGCGGAAGTCTGCTCTCTTAAGGCAGGACAAACACATCCAAGTATCCCTGTGCTCAAATGGGTGCCAGGTTTAAGGTAAAGCTGTTGAGGCGGAGTCCATGCTTTGCTTTTAGCTTTTCCTGGGCGTGGGACTTTTCATCTGAAAGCAGATGACGTCACATGGAAGGTGCTGACTGGGTTTCCTGCCTGATGGTAGTGAGCATGCTGCCATGCGGGCAGTGTTAGCACCCCAGAGCTCTAATCTGACGCTAGCTCTGCTCTGCTCCCCACAAATGTACATTCAGGAAACATACTGTGTGTGTGTGTTTGGGGTACACACTGATTTGTGTCCCTTTCCTTCATTTCATAAACAGAGAACTTGAATTTGAGACAGGGCCTTTAAAGAGCTAATTAAAGTTACATATGGCCATCAGGACAGGGTTGCAGTCCAACTCAACTGAAATTAATAGCACAAGAAAGAAATGGAGAAAAGGCCATATAAGGACATTGATAAGGACATAAAGCAAGGAGAGGTCACAATCCACATGCTAACACCTTGATCTTGGAGGTTCAGCCCCCAGATGCGGTAAAAAATAAGTTTCTGTTGTTCAAGCTGTCAGCGCTGTGGTGTGTTATCAGGGCAGGCCTATCAATCCTCATCAGGCTACCTGGTGTCATGTTCTAGCGTGCGCAGCAGGTGGCAGCGCAGCGCTGTGAGTTTGTGCAGTCAGATCATTTGTCAGGCTGCGGCTCTGCTTTAGACTATGGGGTCAAGCCCGGAGAAGTTCAGGTTTTAGCTTTTTCACTGCAAAGGTATGATCATTAATGTGTCTCTTGTAAGGTTAGCCTTGTAGCTCAGTAGTCACAGAGCTCTGCCTAGCACGCATGAGACCCCGAGCTCCACACCTGTAATCCCAGCACTTGAGAGGAGGAGGCAGGAAGATCAGAAGTTTCAAGTCATCCTTGGCTACATAGTAAGTGTGAGGCTAAAGCCAGGACTGTTAGCTCCGCCCCACTCCCCACCCCCTTTTCCCCTCACGCTTTCTTTTTCCCTTTCGAACCCATCCCTGTGTTAGGCAGTCACGTACCATCTATTTCTGTAACGATTTCTTACTGTTTCCTGGAGTCTGACTCATGTCTTTGCTCATGGTTCCTTGGCGTCTTCCCTCTGACTTTTGCTGGGTGTGCTCGTGTCTGTGAGCACTGAGTACAGAGCTGTTCAACTTCAGACCAGCCTCGAGCCTACAGTACTCACTCGGTAGTCATAGCCCCTTAAGTCTCTTCAGCGTTCTCACCACAAGTTACAGAACGTGAAGTGTCCCCTTAGGGTGGAGACGTCACGGCTTCGGCCAGCCGCAGTGTCGCACAAACATCAAACCTCTCTTAATTCAAGGCTTGCTATCAGAGAACACTTTTTGTTTTCGTTGTCTTTCATAAAAAATTAAGGACCAAAATAATTTTCTTTACAGTTTCCCAAAGTTTGACAAAAGTTTGAGCCCCTCTTTCCATACATCAGATTATTAGAATTCAGATTTCTGGGCAATATCTTCAGATAAGCACACCGTAAGACGATAAGGCAATGGTGATATGTGAGAAATACCAGCCAACAGTTTGCTCTGTAAACACTCCTAGTTGTTGCTGGGAAATGGTCACAAATAAACTTAATTAGAAGTCACCAAAGGTCACTGTATGCGAGCAGCCCTGATGAAGATCTGTGTGCTGTCCACCGGGCCTGTGGGCCCCTAAGCTCAGTGCAAATGGCTTAGAAAAGACAAAGCAATAGCTCAAAATTTCAGACCATCATTATGTTGGAGACTTTTGAGGTTCTTGGGTTTATGATATTGGTAAAACTTTTATTTAGGATAGAATTCTCTATGACACATCTCTATAATTTGTATTCTCTGACACAGTAAGATTTTTATGTAAAAGTTCTGTATACCAATATATGGGCCTTGTATTATTTATACTTTAATTTTCATAAATTGAAGTTTTGACATCTGTAAAATACCACTAACTGTTCTTAAGTATCCTGTACTCTTTACAAAACAACTTAGGGTGTTAGATAGCTCTGAACCGGGGCTTTAACAGTGCCTGCGAACATGGTCTCACAAGGACACCACTTTCTAAAAATTGCATGTATTTAATTTACTTGTGTGTAGAGGTCAGAGAACCAACTGCTTGTGCGGTTTATTCTCTCCTTCAAAGCGTGTGGGGCTTGGAGATCAAACTCAGGTGATCATGCTTTCTCCTCTGAGCTATCTGTTGGCCTAGGAACATCTCTCTCTCTCTCAATGTGTATGGGTGTTTTGTCTTTTGTCTACATACCACATCCATGCAGTGCTGGATGAGGTCAGGAGAGGGAGTCAAATCCTTTAGAACTAGAGTCTCAAACAGTTGTTAGCAGCAGTGTGGGTGCCAGGAATCAAATCCAGGTCTGTGAGACAGCAGCAAGCTCTCTTAACCACTGAGCCGTCTTGTGAGCTCCTAGGCACACTACCTTTAAGAACAACCAGTCCACCTACATCTGCGTACTGTGCCTCAGGGGTTACTCACTGTGGTTTCATCACAGATGCTTTCTGTCTCAAGACTGCCCTCTTTATCTCCCCTGTGGGACAGTTCAATACATGCTGTGCTCTGGCCAGGGAACTGTAGGTTCAGAGAACCGTTTCTCTCTTTAATCTGTATTGTCAGCTCTGCTTACCTAGTACTATGCAAACAAAACTCAATTAGGAAAAAGCGAACACCCTTCTTTATTAGACCATTCTCAGGGATGTCAGTGTATAAATAAGCACTCTGACTTTCCAGTGTCGAATTTCCTTGCCTTTAGTCTTGTAAAATGAGAGCATGAGCATTTTGCAAAGTGTTATTCTGTAAATATGTTGCTTACACAGCTGGTTTGGTCCATACATATAAAAGTCTATGTATCCTTTAATCTGCCCCAAACTCTGAATAATGCTTTTGTGAATGGTTACTGGATGTCATTTCTTACATCTCAAACAACCTGCCCACACTCAGGTAATTATTGTGTTCTTACTCTTTTTTCTTTAAGAAGTGCTGCTATGTACCCCTTCACTCATAACAAACATCTTGGAATATCATATCATATCATATCACATCACATCACATTATATCATGTCATATCACTTCTTAACATACTACATCATATCGTGCCATACCATGTCATATCATATTGTATCATATCAGATCATGCCATATCACATCATGTCTTAGTATGTCATGCCACAGAATGTCATATCAGATCATGCCATACTATCTTATGGCATGGCATCTCAGTTCTTGTTGTCTGTATCATTGTCATATCAATTGATTTCCATTAGGAATTCACTTGTTGGCAGAGTTTTAAGAATTATTGCAAATTATTGGTTGTTGAGATTTGTAGTCTTTGATGGAACTGCTTCATTAGCAACACACAATAACTGAACTGTAACAAAGGAAAAGATTCACCTTAACTACATTTAGGATTCACTTCTGTCTCTAATTTCCCATCTGGATTCTCTACTAGAATTGTTCTAAGAACATATTTTTGAAACACCTTTCAATGAAAGAGGAAAGCATGTTTTCAAAACGAGAGCTTCTCTGTTTCTTTAATATGCTGATTCTTTTGTGAAGACTAGCTTAGCCTGATGGGCACTAAAGGCTTATTTCCTATTCTTCTGGGGTGTTGAGCGGCATCGTCTCTGAGACAGGAGGGCTGGGGAGCCAGCGCTTAGGAAGCTTTGAACTTGAAAGACACAGAGCAGAGCTTTAATACTTACAGCTGTCCTCTTCTTCAGTTATACATTTCACAACATAACAGGCGTAGATGAAGCCCGCCAGCTGAAACAAAACGGACAAGTTTTAGACATCACACAAAGGCGAAAGAGTCTGACCTCCCTGGGGGAACAGCATTTCAAAGACAAGCAGTTAGATTCCTATTTGGGCTTCCAACATGGTTCATCACTGGATCTTGACTCTTTTGTGGATGTTTAGTCCCACGGTATTTATCTGCCTTCTCGAGAAATATGTTGCTTTATTTCTTCTCTGACGTTTGTGTATACGTTTTGCTAATTGCTAAGTAAATATAAAACAACTATTTCAGGTGCAAAGACAGGAAAAGAACCGTGGCCATTCATGAATGGAATCAACACTTACTTTTTTTGGTTTTATTTTGCTTTTTTTTTTTTTTGAGACAGGGTTTCTCTGTGTAGCCCTGGCTGTTCTGGAACTTGCTCTGTAGACCAGGCTGGCTTCAATCTCAGAGATCCACCTGTCTCTGTCTCCTGAGTGCTGGCCACCACCACCAACAGGCTTCAACACTTATATTTACACCAGACTCCTCTTGAAGTCAGGGCCTGTGTTTCTAAAAGTGAATTTTCCTCTGTTTAGTTTAATCTGAGTCACAGCATCAGATGGTAATGGAAGGAGCTGATGGTAAGACGAAGTTATATATAAATAAATGCAGGTTTATTGGAGGTGGCAGAGGAGGGGGAAGGGAGAGAGAGAAGGGAAAAGCATGATCAGAGAGGGGAGAAGAGGAGGGAGACACAGAAAGAGGAAGAGAGCAGGAGAGAGAGAGAAAGGGAACCAACATCTCTGGATTCTATAGTGAAGGACCTCTGGGAGAGGGAAAGCCCCACTCCTCGGCTAGGGAATTCAGGGTAGCGGGCAGGGTATGGCAGCCATGCCTTACAACAGCTAGGGACCTAGGGATGGCAGACACCAAACATTCTTGACTTTTGAAAAGTACTGTGAAGAAAAGATTCCAAGGAGGTTTCACTATGGGTTGCATGGGCCTTTGAAAGTAAGAGAAATTCTTATTAAAACACTGAGAGGAATCAGGACATTCTGAACATAATTACGATGATACGTTACTGAGATGCAAATGAAATGGGTACCTGTGAGCAAGAATGATCGTGAGAATGCTCTGACCTTGGGTTTGCACCTGCCATACAAACTTTTCTGAAGCATCCCACAGAAAGGCCCTGTGGTCACCAAAGTCCTTGCCCACTGAAACGTGAACGTATGAAGAACTTTTCAGCAAAGTTATTTGGCATCTAAGCCTCAAGACTGAATGGCATTGTAGTCTTTCTTATCAGTAATATTTAATTAAATTTTTAGCTCTGATAGGAGGAAACGATATAATTTACTGATAACTTTCTTATGGCAGAAAAGCAATCCAAGTTTGATGAATTCTATGTTTTGTTATTGTACAAAACAATGAGTTTCATTATGAGATTTTTCATACATATTAATCCTTGTACCCTGTTCTTTTTTTTATACACTCCCAATGCCTGCCATCATCACTCTTCATTTCTCTTACTGTTTTCCTTTCTCCCTTCAAATAGTCTCCCTTATGATTTTTGTCATATGTATGTATGTGCATATGTAATGTATACTATATACAATATATAGATGTAATCCTATATTATATATGTAATTTTAGATCCTTTATGTAAATAAGAGAAAATACTATATTTTATCTTCCTTTTCTTATTTCCCTTTCCACTTCATTGTAAACTTTTCCTTCTCCTCTCGCTATGTCCTTTCTACTTTCAGGTCCTATGTTTGCCCATGCTTGTTCGTGTAAATATATTTAAATATAGATTTTGCGTATAATAGAAAATATGCAATAGCTACCTTTCTCAGTGGATTTTTATAAACTTAATAATCTCAGCTCTATCTACTTTTCTGTAAATGGCAGGATTTCATTTTTTTATTGCTGAATACAATCATGTGTATACGTATCATATTTTCTCCATCCATTCATCTACGAATGGACATCTAGACTGAATCCTTATCTTGCCTATTGTGAATAATGGAGCAATCAACACAGATGCACAAATGAAAGGTATGTTCTCAGGATGGTGATCATGGTGATATTGTATCCAGGCATTGATCTAAGTGAGTACAGACCCCTGTGAACAAAAACCTCTGAAAAGAAACTGATTCTGGCTGTGAAGAAAAATTCCTGCAAGGAGTCTGTGTCTGCAGAGACTGATTGCATGAACAAAATTTCAGGAGTGTAGAGTGGTATGCATGCTGCACGTCCAGACGATAATTACCTTATATTGGACTAAGTTCTGACTGTGCAAAACAATGATTCATAACCCCTCCACCCCCAAATCAGAACTAACATCTTGTGTCAACAGATAACATTTAGAAACTATTGACTCAGCAGTCAACTCTCTTCTACCAATCCCAAAGCTAAGGATGCCATCAGCTAACATCTCGAGTCTATAGGAAAGCTTCCCCTATCTTGATGTACCTGCTTCTCTGATGTACCCGCCAATGGATTTTAAAGTTGCCTTGATTTGTGACTTTCTCTGTTCTGTAAAACCATAAAAATGTGGTGAAACTGCTTCCCCGTTGGGACACGGAATTTGGGGCAACCTAAATTTGTGCTTCCCAAGTCATGATCACTCTAAATGGCTCCATAATAAACTGTCTCTTATTCCTTTCAAGAGGACAGGGGCTGCTTCTGTCATGAACTCCGTTGCCTGCTCTTTGAACACTTGGTGAACCCTGGTGATGAGGCCTTGCTAGGCCACAGAGGAAGAGGATTCAGGCAGTCCTGATGAGACTCAATAGCTAGTGGCGAATGGCAGAGGATAACTTTTGTTTCAATGGCCTAGGGGAAGAAGATGGGGGGATTGGGAGGGCGGGATAGACTGGGAGGTGCTGAGGAAGGGGGCTACAATCAGGATATACAATGAAGAAATTGTAAAAAACAATTAAAAAAAGAGGATGGCTATAGTTTTTGTGTTGAGAGTTATGACACCACAATGTGGGACCCAGAGAATGATTCACTTTTCACTAAAGGGATCATTGGAATAAAAAACAATTCCTGCTTTGACCCAATGAGGCCAGGCCATCTGGTGTTATTTCCTCAGTGAATAGTTGGTGACTTCTTTCTGGGGCTCCCAACTTCCCTTGGTTTGGACAGTGGTCCATTTTGTTTGTTCTGAACTGGTTAAGAAGGATCCTACTGTCTGCATTGTCTTCCTCTGTGGCCTGGTAAGGCTGCACCCCCAACCACCTCACGGGGAGGTGATCAAAGAGCCAGCCACTGAGTTCATGTCAGAGACAGTCCCTGTTCCCCTTACTATGGAACCCACTTGGATACTGAACTGCCATGGGCTTCATCTGTGCAGGGGTTCTAGGCTACCTCCATGAATGGTCCTTGGCTGGAGTATCTATCAGTCTCAGAAAAGACCCCTGGGCCCAGATACTTTGGTTCTGTTCCTCTCCTTGTGGAGCTCCTGTTCCCTCCAGCTTTCTATCTCCCCCTTCTTTCATAAGATTTCCTGCACTCTGCCCAAAGTTTGAGTCTGCTTTAATACTGTGCTGGGTAGAATCTTTCAGAGGCCCTCTGTGGTAGGCTCCTGTCCTGTTCCCTGTTTTCTCTTTCTTAGGATGTCTGTCCCATTTGCCTTTCTGAATGAGGATTGAGCATCTTACCCAGTGTCAGAAGGGCATGGGAACAGAAGAGGAAGGGAGGGTGGGGTTGGGGGGGGGGCTACAGCTGGGATACAAAGCAAATAAATTGTAATAAAAAAAATAAAAGTATTGTGAGTCAAAAAAGGATCCTACTTTGATGGATACCCTTTTCATATGCCTTCAAAGTATTTTGTTTAAACTGTAAACTGTCTCTTTTTTTTCTTTGCTTTGAAAACATTGCATTGGTTTGGTATGTTTGCTTGCTTTTGGATCTCTAAAGACATTTTGAGCAGTATTTTGTTTGCTTTTTCAACTTCGAAGCCTTTTTGGTTTTTGTGTTGTCTTGGTTTTCATTGTCTTTGACACATTTTGATTTATTATTCTTTAGGCTTTATCTCCTGACACTCCTCTTCAGATTCACCATTCTGCATTTTTCGGCTGTATTTCCTGAGACCTTGCCAAGCTTCTGGGGTAGGAATCTTATGAGTACCTGATGATAAAGACTTCAAAGGAAGAAAACACTTGTTCCCTCCCACTGAAAAATGTGGAGATGTCACAGGGAACAAACACCCTATGACGTTCAAAGGCCTCACAGGGAAGACCAACAAATATACTCATGCTTAGGTCAGAAGGAACTTTATTGGCCTGCTTGGATGGCACATATGAGGGACTGATCACTCAGTGTTCTGAGTCCTACATGCATACACAAATGTGCAAGATGACCCTGAGACCCAATGGGAGAAGAAGATCTCAGGGTAAAAGCTGAAATATCGATCCCAATAGCAGCATGTACAACTGACCCCAAACACATATTCCATAGTTAGCATGGACAGGCAACTTTTCAGGAGAAAGGGTAAACATACATTTAAATATGGGGTGTAAGGTTTCCAAAAAGGAAATGTTTAGAGATAAATCTCTATCAGGTACTCTATGGTTTTATGTGTGATGATCATTAACTTGAAAGCATATGGGAAAATGGGGAGGTCTAAATATTTACTCTCTCCACACTGATTTATTTTGTGTCTGTAACTAAGAATGAAGCAATGAAGTTATCATTATTATTTTTCCTTAAAAAAGACAAATCACAAACAGGCAGCCTGCTTTAATTAAAATATAAAATATCTGTGAGCAAATCGAAAAACCTGAACAAATTATCATGCATTAAATATATGAAATAGTACAAGACTCATGTAAAAATATCCTAATTAAGTAAACTATGGTTAGATTACTTCCTCCTTCTGTCCTTCCATGCCTCCTCCCTCTCAAATTCTTGTCCTTTTGTTCTTTAATTATTATTGTACATGTGTATAAGGAATACTTATGTAAATACAACCTGAAGAGTCTGTTTAGTGTTTCTTGTAAATGTATGTTTTTAGGGCCTACCACTTGCTTATCCAAAATTCATTAACATTAATAAAACAACAGTTTGGCTTCAGTGTCTAAACTTGACTCATTTGAGAAGGAGGAACCTCAGTCGCAGAATTGCCTCTTTCAGATTGGCTTGAGGGCATGACTCTGGAGGGATTTTTCTTGACTGATGATTGGTGTAGAAGGGTGTGCTGTGGGTGGTTCCGACCCGAAGGAGGTGGGGCTGGGATATATAAGGAAGGTAGCCAAGGGCAAGCCAGTAAGCAGCATTCCTCTGTCATTGCTGCTTCAGATTCTGCTTCAATCCTTGCCCTGACTTCCCTCAGTGATGGGTTGCTAACCTTGAAGTGTAAGTCAAATAAGCCCTTCCTCTTCCCAACGTGTTTTTGGCCAGGTCAGGTTATTTACCACAGCAACAGACAACAAACTAGAGCACAACTTTAAAACCTAACAATAAAAACAACAAACAAAAAAAGTCACACAGCGACTTTGAGCATTTACATGGGATTATGTTAACCCTTTCTAAGTCTTTTATGTGCCAGGAGCCACAGGAAGGAGCTATTCTCTTTAGTGGTCTGTGTCATGAAAACATTGTCCTTGGGACTTGGGTCTGGCCCTGGCTTGTTGACTTGTTGATGATCTGTGAAGTTGTATAAATCTCTTGGGTTCTGCCTGTAACTCTCCTTTTTCCCCTCCACACATGTCCCTTCTATGTGTGACTAAGCTTTACCGATTTATCGGTGGTTTATCTCTCATTTTCAGCTGTAAGTACTTGTTGAATTATTTGTAAAGTGTTTTCTTTTCCTCAGTCACAAACTTTCCTTTTGATTCTTACTTATCACTTCATTACTTTGAAATGAAAATCTAGGTAACAAGTACTGATAAATTCTGAGATCTTGGGCCAATGGGTTTAAATTCATTAAAGCATTGCTGCTAGATTCTCAGTTATTAAGTGAACTTTCTCCGAATGCAGCTAAGGACCTCAATCCTGCTTATCAGTGAGCTTATAATTGTATTCAGCTGCATTCTCTTAGTACCAGGGGAGCTCCTTTGATACAAAAGTAAATCCTGTTGCATTCCATTATAACAGCCAGCTGATTAACAGTTTAGCTTTTAAATTGGTCACCTCTAACTACAAATGTAAATGTGCTTTCCCCACTTTGTCAGATCCAAAAATTCTGCTATCTTCCAATTTTCCTACACCCATGTATTACTAATTTAATTCTAACTTTCAAAAAGCAACTTATAAAATTTGCCAGTAGTAGAGAGTTTCATGTTATTTCTCATAATCCCCAATGTTTTCAATGCTGTGCATCTTTTAAATGATGCCTAAGCTACCATGGAGTCTGACTCTGGTTACCAACTGACATTATGACTGGGCAGTTTCCCACTGGGAAAGCCGAGCACATTTAAACGGTACTGTTTTACAACAAAGACAGCCAACCACTGAGACAATCAGAAATGTTTTCAGACATTGCCATAAGTCCCCTTTCAAAGGCAACATTGCCTTTGGTTAGAGCTACTATTTTAGATACCGTCTCAGCCTGAAGGGATTTGCCATTTTGTAGAATTTGTAATTTCAAGTAGATTTGAGAAGTGGCCAGTAGGAAGGGAGAAAGTTGTATAGGTGACAAGTGGTATAGTTGCTTTCCTGTGTTGGCTTATTAATCCCTGCAACCGCCCTTGGATCAACACTATATGTATTGTTGCAGAAGACGAGAAATTGAAGTTGCTTCTCCGGAGAGAGATCCTCAAGCAGGAAAGTGATGTGTATGTGTCCAGGCACTATCCACAGTTTTATCCCTTTAGGAACTTCACACTAGAACAATCGATATCAAAACTGTATAGATAGATCACGGTCCAATCAGCAGGATTCCAATGTGTATCCAATTGCTCATTATATACATGTAAGGTGTAGCCCTCAAAAAAGTATAAAATTCTTTGAAGAATCCAAATCCCCCCTGAAGTGATGTCCAGTGTCTTAGCTGCATCTCTACCACATCTGCTTAGAACTCAGTCACATAGAAAGGTGTTAGGAAAAAGAAATAGTGTTTCCCCCCTACTGTCCCTTACCTCATTTTCTCAGTATGTCAACAGAGAGTGCTAAGCCTGTACATTCTTACCTCCTTACCCAACTCAGCTTTGCACCTAAAGCAATCAACTCATTCTTTAAGTATATATTAGCATATCAGTTCCTCTAAGGAATGGCAGGCCATTCCCAGAGTAGGTTGTAGGCTGGCCTGCTTGAGACAAATCCCGGAGACACTGAAAGGCTTTGAGAAAGAATATAGTGGAGAAAGGACAAGTGAAGCAACATTATCCAAGAAGCATCCAGAAAAGAACTGGGAAATGAGGATGATGTTTAGAGAGGAGGAAGGGGGTACAGGGCAGAGGCAGTCTGACCATTTGTAGAGAGATGCGATTGGGCACAATGTAGAGGATGGTAGCTCATGTTACTGATACAGGTATGTTACCGTAATTAATATAAAATGGTTGTGGCTGCTGAGATGGCTCAGCAATTAAGAGCACTGACAGCTCTTGCAGAGGATCCTATTCAGATTCCCAGCACCCACACGGCGGCTCACAACTGTGGATTACCACAGTTCCAATGGATAGGAACCCTCTTCTGGCCACCAAGGGCACTAGGTAGGTACACAGACATACACGAAGGCAAAACACCACACATATAAAATAAGAATAAATAAATCTCAAAAGAGAACTGCTTTATACTTTGTTCATTTTTAAAATATGGATTGAATCATCATGGAAGGTTTTCTTGGTATTGTACCAGAAAAATGAATGGATATACACTTCAGAGAAAACAAAGCATTTGACTTTGTTTGTTTTTGGCATCTGAAGTATGGTTAAGTCTAAATCATTTTATTTCTCACTCATCTTGTCATCTTCTTATATTTACTATTGTTTGTTCACTTTTAAATCACCTGGTGAGGTGTTACCAATCATTTTGACATCATTACTGACAGAAAGGAAATGATATTTTTTTCCTCTCTCCATAACTAAATCAGATTAACATTCCTATTTGTATCACAGACTAAACTGTAATTGGATATCCTAGACAGTCACTTAGAAGCTAAGAGGTAAAAGGGAAGGGAAACCTTTGTCAGGTAGGTAGAAGCATTCAATTTTGATAATCTAACATGCAACAACATCAGTGTTTAAAATATTAGTTTGAACATCTGTTTTTAGAGTGATGTATTTGTCAAAACAATTTATTATTTTTTTTAGCCCTTTTAACTGGAGCACACATCAAAACCCTGACTTTACGTGTGCAGCCATGTAAGAGCTTAAGAGATAGAAAGAAAACAGGACTATATGGGACCTGTTCTCCAAGGAGGGATACAAGGCAAATTCATCCTCTCTGTCTCTTCCTAACCCTTTCCTTTCTTCCCTTCCTTATATCCTTTCTCATTCATTTTTTCTCCTGTTTTCTTGGTTTCATATATACTAGATCTAGAGTTGAGTAGCTCAGAGTCTAACAGAGTCCTGAGCCCTTGGGGAAAGCCTGATGTCTCTAGTCAAAGGACTAGAAAAGAGTCAGGGAAGCAGGAAACAATTTAATAAACTGTTTCTTCTTCAACCCAGTGCTACAGGAGAGACAACGGTATTCTCATTCCTTAGCAAAGAACAAAGAGCAGGGAGCAAAGACTTCCTCCATGGCCAGGCTATAGGGTCCAAGGAGCCAAACAAGGCTCATTTCTTTTAGGAATTAGAAAGGCTTCCCTATTCTTCCACATGAGGGTTCATGAACCTAAACTGCTGGCCTCACTCCACAGTAATTGCGCACCCTAGTTCTCCATATTAGAGTGATGTCAGAGGAGACAGTGTGGAGTCAGGATTGTTTGCTAGTGTGCATCAGTAATGAGGACCATCCTACCCTGTGAGTGGCATCTAGAAGCAGCAGGTAGGTCCTGTGACCTGTCTCAGCTGTGATGTCATCAGTGAGCGACTACTGGTTAGGGAGCAATTCACTGCCTCTCAGCCTTAATGACAGGCTCTTCTTATCTGGAATCTTTATGGAGTCTAAATGAAGATCCTGGACTTCTTGCCCCACTTGACAGAAAGGACCAAATACTCTCGTGCTCCCTGTCAAAACTTTATGGGAAGAATGAAATGCAGAAGCCTTAATTAAAACATAGACTCTCATCACAAGATACTCTAAATGTCCATGTTTCAATTAAATTTCAATTAAAAAATACTCCTCAAACCAAAGAGGATCTTAATATTAATAAAATGAGAATCAATGGAAGTGATTATTTGACCAGTGTTTTAAATTAACAATAATTAAATGCTCCAATAATCATTCATATACAAATAAAAAGAAACCAAAAAAATCTAGGCAGGTCTCAAAAAATAATTATAAATTAAATATTAGGAGAGTAACCCAAACTGGAAAAAAATTTGAAAATTTAGAAGTGAAAAACAATGCAGTTACTGAAACTGGAAGATGTCTGCAGAATTGAGGGTCCCAAGGGAAAAAAAATCCTTAAGCTTGATGAGACAAGGCAGAAATCACCTTTTTTGGGGGGCAACAGAGAAGGAGAAGAACACTGAAGAGATTGTCAGGACCCAAGGAGGAACCAAGGGACTGTTTGTGGTTTCACAAAGATAAAGATGGCAGGCGCACAGACACTACACACAAGGAATAAGGGGGTGAAAACATGCTAAGTTCAGTTTACAAATTCCTCATGAGCTTGCTAATTCATCAAGTGGAGCAAATTCCAAAAAGAATCCCTCAAAACAAATTCACAGAAGATACAGTCTACCAGGGAACTCCTACAGCTGATAAACACCTTCAGCCTAGTGGCTGGATACAAAATCAACTAAAAAAAAAAAAAATCAGTAGTCCTCCTGTATACAAAATACAAATGGGCTGAGAAAGAAATTAAGAAGACAACACCCTTCACTATAGCCACAGAGGACATAAAGTATCTTGGTGTAACTCTAACCAAGGAAGTCAAAGACTTGTATAAAAAAAAACCAAAAAAAAACCTCTCACTCTTGAAGAAAGAAATAGAAGAAGATATTAGAAAATATCAGAAGGAGATCCAAGATGGCTGCCACGAGAGGACACTGTGTCTGAGGAGTAGGAGAGCAGAAATGACGCAGCGACCAGGAGACTGAACTCTGGGACCTAAAACGCCAGCATTGTGAGTGCCAGGTGAGCGGAACTCCTACGGTGAGAAAATCAAGTGGGAAAACCCTAGGGACACCCAGTTATTACCTGGAGAAATTTCCCTGTGACCAGTAGCGCACAGCTCTGATCTGGACGAGCGGCTGCGCTGGGTGCCCGCACCCGCCATAATAGACTGGATCGCACAGTCTCGCGGGCAGTCTCGGGAGGAACCGGGTGCTGTTTTCACTGAACTGCACCCTGCGAGCTCACACTGCACCCGGGTTCTGCTTCAACCTGCGGGTGTGCGGCGGGCACGAACCGATCGCCGGAACCAGCACAGACTGAGTGGATTGGGGGACCATTGTGACCAGTCCGCACACTGCGGGGGGCGCGAGCCGAACGCTTCCGCCAGAAAAAACTCAGTCAGTGTGTGAGTCCGCCTGCGGATCTGGGAAGAACCCAAGTTCTGTCTGAACCCACGGCTGAGAAGATCCTGGGACCATCTTGACCAGACCTCACACTGAGGGCGAAAGCTGCACGCATCCGCCAGCAAAAACCCCAGTTCGTGTGGGTGTCCACGGGCCAGACAGAGAAGGCCTCGGGCACCATTTCAGACAGCCCTGCATACAGCGGATGCACACAAACCCAAACCCACTGTGTGTGCCCCAAATATCATCTCAGACCGTGGTGCACAGCCCCTGGCCCAGAAGGAGGCACCAAATCTCCATTCCAGGGGAGAGCCCTTAGCAGCAAGCCCAGGGCAGAGTGCACAGTCCCCAGCTGACATCTCAAACCTGGACACTCAGACTCTAGCACAGAGTGAGGAGTAAAGACTCCAGACCAGAGGGGTGACCAGCCTGCAGTGCTCACAGCTTCTAGCACA